>OU015502.1:63408025-63435525 GCA_907164885.2 Dolomedes plantarius
ATATATATACATATATATATATATGTATATACATATATATATATTAAAGCTATTTTCGTATACGAATCTGCATTTCCAATTTATATGCGAATCATATTAAATGAAAGTTAACTAAAAAATGAATTAATGTGAAAGATTTATTGAGTACTATATACCTTTAAAAACACAATAATCCAGACAGTGGTTACAGTGATCACAGTTACATTCTTTAAAAAAAAAAAAACTACGAATATCTTGCTGAACAGCCAGTTTTGCGGAAAGTTCATCAAAGAAATGCTCGCATTTATTCAGACCATTAAAAACTTTATCAGGGGTCCACGAAGTATTGTTTCAAACGCCAAAAATTGGGAGATTTTATTCTATAGTGTAATAAAATCTCCCAATATGTCGTGAAAAAATTTCGATATATAGAGATTTTTTCGATATATAGAAACAGTTTTTCTATGTGTTGAACATGGAGATTTGCTAAGAGTTCGATATATAGAAAATTTCGATATAGGGAAGTTCGATATATGGAGGTTCGACTGTATATAAGGTCATTCGCATTTTATGGAAACGATTTTGTAATATATAAATAGATAGATAGATAGGATATATGCATGTGTGGGCGTAAATTCATAAGAAAGCCTCGGGTTTCTTTCTCCAAGCCGATTTAAAAGTAAGCGGAATCAATGGGACTTGTATTTGGCAGACAATAGATGTACACCGGAATTTCTGAATGTGGGAAGAGTAGCAGAAACAGAAATTTGGACACTGAACTACTTTCAGCCTCAATGGGAATATGTTACCCTGTTTTAATATCTTTGCAAATGAAGAGCTGGAAACGGTCCAAAAGTCGATAATTTTGGGAAAAGGCTTCTTGAGAAAGAGATATTTGTTGTCTAAGTTTTCGTATTCATTGTGTTTGACTTTCAGTGTGTTGAAGATAGTGATTCCAGATAATGATACATATATTAATGGTAATCATGTGAAACTTAAGGATATTGAAATTAAAAATATTTTCACCTTTCGCAGGTGAATTTTGGATTATATATCTTCTTTTTTCTGCAATCAATTTAAGTTTATGACTTGGCCTCTGTACAAAATAGTAAGGAATACGGCATTTGGAAAAATTGTTAAACAGCTAGGACACTGCAGAAGTGATATCTGTTAAGGGGATGATGGACCTTTCAAAACGATTTTTGAAATTTTTACCACAGAGATATGAAATTTTGTATATATATTCATTAAAGTATAACAATATTAAACACCTTATAAAATTTTATAAATATTTTTAAAAAAATATTTTATAATTAAAAAATTTAAATTAAATTACCCTTCTTTAAAATGCTCCTTGCGACTCAATTTTAAACTTTTCCCCTTAATTTTGCATTTATATTGCTTATAAATACTTTCTGAACAAAGTTATGTATTTTTTTGTACTTTCGTTGAATAGTTAATTTTTAGAAAATATTTTTATGCTTGTACTCTGAATTTTCGCGAAATTTTTGTACTTTTCTACACTAAAGTTAAACTTTTATAACCTAAATGACCTCGAATCCTAAAATGGATACATAACTTTATTTTGATGTATTACAGGAATCGTTATTATAAATTTCATAAAATTTCGTCAAAAATTCTGACGCGAGGAGCATTTTAAAGACTTGCAAATCTGGAAATTTCTCATTTTGAGAAAAAGTCATTTAAAAGATAATTTTTTATCTACCTTTAATACTTACTACTCTAAAGCCACCAATTTTTCATTTTTCTTTTCACTACACGTTTTAAATGCATTTCACTCCAATATTTACATGTTTTTAAAATATTAATACACCCCCCAAAAAAATTCCAACTTTTGCTCGATTTTTGGTAATTTGAAAGTCCACCATCCCCTTAAATGACATACAAAAATATTAAATATACAAAATAAATGTATGGTTTATGTGCTTATTTTCAGAGGGTGAAAATCTTTAAAACCTTCATATTGGTTCTGAAACACTATTATTTGTAGATTTAGTGTATTAAATTCTAGGAAACAGGGAAAAAATACTTTCCATACCTTGACATAGAATGTATTTTTTATTTACACGGACTTATCTATGATTGCTTCATTAAAAGTATTGTTTTACCATTATTGATCATTTAAATCATCATGTATATAATCCGTTGATATTTTTGGATGACATCTTCAGATAATATCGATGTTAGTTTAATTGATTTTTATCGATCTAGTTTAATTGATTTTTAGACATAAACAGATCCTAAACATGACAAACAGACACTTTGGAGTACAGCGTATTTCAGCAAGACTTCCCATTCGACAAAATATATAACAAGCATATATAAAAAAATATAACAAACCAACAAGTATTGCAGTTCAGTCAAAACAGCTGAGCTCCAACAGAGAAATCAATCAATCTCTATTTAGAAGCGCAGTTGGCTATCCTTATATACCCGTATGCTTACTCCCCACCATCGGCGACGGAGACGAAAATCATAAAGTATATTCGTTGTTGCGCATGCGTATTACAAACAAATTTTCACTCCCCCCAGCCCGGTTCGTCTCCGTCTCTGGTCTCTGCGGTTTCAAGTTGGAAAAAGTTCAACTTTTGTCTCTGCCGTCATGCTCGACAGCCAATCAGAATAGAAAGAGAAGGTAATGCGCATGCCCAAATAAATTACCTCTTCTCCCCGTCTCCTAGCGGTGTGAAGACTTTTATGACAGCCACAGAGACAGGTGGCAAAATGTGTCTGTCTTTCGTTGCTGTCGCCGTTGATGTGGAGTAAGCATTAGCAACATTCTCGATTGTTCTAGGTATGGAAACTTCCTGAACTCTACAACCTCGCCAGATAGGTAATATCTGATTGGCCCACCAAACACCCCAATAGTCGCGAATAGTCACTTAATTTATCTCCAAGCTCGCAAAAATATCGTCAAAAGGTCGCAAATCGAAATATAACTCTCAAGGGCAGTAAGTAAACGATATTTAAAGTAAACATAATAACTCAGGAGAAATAAAGAATATTTACCGATGTTTACAAATATTTACAGCTATTTACAACATTATTTTTATATAAACATCACTATACATGAAAATTTCTTCAACAATTTTAAATCTTGATTCAAAGTAATGTAAAATTCATTTTTCAAAGCATGGTTTGTTTCTTGAATATGTGCATTCAATGACTATTGGCGCAATATTTTTCGTCCCCGGCTTTGTAAATTTTCATTTGTATTAAGAAGCTTATTTACATTTTATATAGAATGCTTATTTACATTAAATGGCGAAAAAAAGCAATTTTCTCCGAGTAATTTTCGCCTTTGGGAAAAAATTGAAAGAATATTTACTGAAAAAGTAAAACCTTGAACACAGAATAGAAAAGAAATACAGCTGTAGAAATGGCGTAGGGATATGTGGCAGAGAATTTTATATACATCATTTTGAAGATGTCAGAATCCCCAACTGAGATTAATAGACTTCAAGCACAGATTCTAGGGTAGTCATACAGATTAAATATGTTGTGTCTGGGAATGTATTCATAGTAAAAACATACGCTTTGCATTATTGAGTTCTTAATATATGCTATATAGTATGTGTCTAGCCAAGAAAGAAAATGTTTTCTCCGTTTCGAGATTTTATTGACTCAGACCACCTAAACACTTGTTTATATAGCGTTGATCTAATTTTTTTGCTAATGCAGAGGCACTAGTCCCGTGACAATACCATTGCATACCACGGATATTGGTGCACTTCAATTTCAATCTAACAACTCCAGGGGCAGCATCTGGAGAGCTCGTACCTTCCCCCTCACACTGACCTTGTGGAAGGGCTTTCCGGTATACGGATTTAACATGTCGATATCCAATCTACACTGCTGGCCACTGTAAATGCAACACCCTGAAGGAAACATGCAAATAACATGAAATTTACAACATGCATTAGCGGAGGTGAGATATGCAAATGATTAGAATTTCAGCTCAGACGCACATCACGCGCGCCTGTGGCGCCACTTCAAAGCGCTATTTAAGGCTTGGAGATTTCGACGATTTCAAGTTCGGCAATTGTGTTTTTCTTGTGGTTTTTTCAAAAAAACGATCAATTAAGCCTCGTCGAAAACAGCGATCATCTTTTGATCAAGTATCCGAGTTCGACAGAGGAAGGATAGTGGCCTACCGAGATTGTGGATTATCTTTCAGGGAAATCGGTAGTCGTGTTGGACGAAACCAAACAACTGTAATGCGGATATGTGATCGTTGGATGCAGGAGGGTACGACGGACCGGCGTGTTCGATCGCATCCACCTCAGCGCACCACTTCACACGATGACAGTCAAATTGTGCGCATGGCAGTGATGGATCGCTCAGTCACATCACGAACCATAGCACAGCACATGCAGTCTGTAACGCATCATCCAGTGTCTGCGCGTACCATTCGACGCCGTTTACAGCAGAGTGGTCTGTCCGCATGACGTCCATTGCTTTGTCTACCCTTGACGCAGAACCACAGACGTCTCCGCCGCCAATGGTGCGATGACAGAAGGATGTGGACGGCAGAATGGAATGAAATTGTCTTTACTGACGAGTCACGCTTCTGTCTGCAACACCACGATGGTCGCATTCGAGTCTGGAGACACCGTGAAGAGAAGATGCTGAACAGCTGCGTTATGCACCGCCACACTGGTCCTGCACCGTGTATTATGGTATGGGGCGGTATTGGATATCACTCTCGCACAACTCTAGTACGCATTGCCGGTACTTTAAACAGCCAGCGCTACATCTCCGAGGTGTTGGAGCCAGTTGTCCTTCCTTACCTTCAGGGCTTGCCCACAGCCATATTTCATCAGGATAATGCGCGACCACACGTGGCACGCATTGTCCAACGGTTCTTCGTCAATCGCCAGATTGAATTGCTTCCCTGGCCGCCTCGCTCTCCGGATCTTTCGCCGATAGAAAACATGTGGTCCATGGTTGCTCTACGATTGACCCAGATTCGATCCCCAGCTGCCACAGCAGATCAACTTTGGCAACGTGTGGAAGCTGCTTGGTCTGCTGTACCCCAAGAACTCATCCAAAATCTCTTTGAGTCAATGCCGAGGCGTGTGGCAGCGGTGATCTCCAACAATGGCGGCTACTCTGGCTACTGATTTTGGCAGGAACCACACTTCACAGACGTCTATAAATTTAATCATTTGATACTTGGTCAACATGTTATCTACAAAATAAATTTTTTTGTGATATCTCTTGTCTTTCTTGGTGTTGCAATTTGGGTGGCCAGCAGTGTAGATACGAAGGTATTTTATAATGGGATTTGATCTGAGCACCTTAAGTCCTAAGACAGACGCGCTACCATTTGGCTACTTCGGGACCCTACTTGACCTCAATTCGTAATAATCTCTTGTCTATTTCTAGATTCCTCTATTGTCTGTCCCCCCCCCATAAGGGCAATAAAATATGATATTACTAATCGTTGATCTCAATTTGTAATAATCTATTTTATTGTCCTTCTGTGGCAACGTATTTCATTTACAAAGTTCATATGAGAGATATTTTACACACCTGAAAAAGAATAGAATATATTGGAACAGGTTACATGACAAATACATATACACTTCCAGCATTCCCAACAGCTTTGCCTGAATTTTGCTATGTTTCGAGTGTTATACGACGTCTGATTCACTCAGGACCTGTGTCTTTTGAAGTCAGACGTCGCTTTTGTGTCTATGAGTGGAGCTAATGATGCCTCTAATATCTTTAAAACTCGAGTGGAGTAAATAATTGTTTCTTCAGCAGTTAAGGCTGCCTATTGGATTCCCTCACCTCAATGTTAACATATGGAGAAAATGTGTCTACTATTTACAGCCACATAAATGCTGATAATCCAACAAAAAGGGTATTTTCAGACATCCTGAACTTTTCTGCACTTTGCAACAAGATTCATTTTATAAATTTCGTACAAAGGAATTGATGAGCGTTTAAAATACACTATATCATAAATTTTCCACGAATAATTTAAATTTTAAAATATTATTTGCATTTTTTTTTAAAACGAAAAATGCCACAAGTTGTAAAATTTCTTTTTCTATTACCGAATACAACTGAAAAAAATCTTTAAATCCAAGTCGGCAATCCTTGGACACATTTTCTCCATAGGTTAACATTGAGGTAAGTGAATACAATTGGGTTAGTACACAGCAGCCATAATCCTCTTTGAGATGCATATTCGCTTCCAGCTTGAAAAGCGTCAGCGACGGATTATTACATCTTCTAGGTTGGTGTGCGAAACGTCTCACATGAAATTTTCACATTTACATCCTAAATATTCATTAACGTAAAATGGGCGTAAAATTGTTCTTTTTTTTCCATGTTTATTGTATGACTGACAACTTGAGAGATATCACTGCTATGGTTATGCTACAACATGAGCAGTTTTTTAGGTAACCTTGCTGAATTGCTTATCTGCTATTTCTCCTATACAACATTGTTATCATCGGTCCTTTCGCCGCTGAAAATGACAGACAGCAATTTTCTTTAGAAGATTTCAGAAATCTACAATACAGGGCATCTAATTTTTAAGGATTCGACGATCATCCATTGATCTATTTTTGAGACAACTTTTTTTAATCTTTTAAAATCACCCAGAGAGATTTCACATAGCCTGAACTTTTCTGCACCTTGCAACAGGATTCATTTTATACATTTCACCCACCAAAAGAATTTATGACCATTTAAAACAGACTATACCTGATTTTTCTCCCTAAATAATTAAAATTTAAAAATATTATTTGCATTTTTTTAAGGGGGTCCAGGACACATTTTTTTAAAAAATATTATTTATCGAGTTTAAATTTTGAATTTTTTTGTAATGGTTAACCATATAATTTGTAAACAAAATCACATCATAAAACTTTCATAAAGTTAAAAAAAAATGTAAAATTTAAATTTTTTTTAAAAAGTGGGGTAAATTAAAATCGTTATAATTCGAAATATTATTTGTCGAATTTCAAAATTTTTTCATGTAATTAAACAGAAACGTGTAAGTTTGAATTTTGATCCAGCATTTTTAAAAATATTAATTTTTTAAAAAAATTAAAAATATTTTGAGTAAAAACTAAAAAAAAATTATGTAATTTACTTTAAAAAAATCATATTTTCAAAAGTAAATGATTTTTTCAAATTTTCTGAATCAAAATTAAAGTAAAATAATTGAAAAAGACATGTTACAAGTTTGAACCATTTATCTTTAATGGTTCTTGACTTATAACAATTTAAATTCGAGAAATGGTGGAAAAACCCATCATGCAGAAAAACACATTTAAAGGTTTAAACGAAGATTGGCTGCTATTAGAATGTTGCAAAACAAAAAATTAATATATCCTGTTATAATTAAGTTAGAAACATGATTTAAACGTCATTTTAAGCGGAAAAGAAAAGAAAATTTCTTAATGCAATAATTGGAACGAAGTTCTTTTACGTACGCCTACAGTAGAGTGAACTGGCAGGAATCGTCATGTAACGAAAAAGCGTTATGTCCCCTTCATAAGAGCTTTCTCTCTAGGGCTCCATGTCTCAATGGTTAGCGCATCGGACTTCGGAGCGAGAGGTCCCCGGTTCAAATCCCCGCACAAGCGCTACGGGCAATTTTAACGCCACGCTGTACCAAATTTGATACAAAGTCTTTTTCCCCCTTTATATTCAAAAGCAGTATTTTTTATCCACTTGTGCACCTTGAATTAATTTTGAAACATCATAGCAAAGCTTTTAATCACTGTTAGTTACATTTTCGTAGGATAGATGGCAGCAGGAATACAACCGCGATCTCAGTAAAAGATAGCCGTTCAATTCATACCAGACCTGCCTTAGTACACTCATGGACAAAAAAATTTGCGCACCAAGAAATAATTTCGGGATCGTAACGAAACTTGCAATGAAGGTACATGTCGGGGAGATATGCAAATGATTAGAAATGCAGCGTGATTGCGCATTACGTATAGCCGGTAGAGGGCGTTGAACATCGTACTCTGTGGAGTATAAAACAGGTAACCAAAGCTTGTTTGAGTGTGCTGAATCATTTACAAAGGAAGAGATGAGATAGACATGCCATTACGCCGTGTTCGAAGACAATATAAGCAGTTGTCGCAGTTTGAGAGGGGGAGAATCATCGGGATGATGGAAGCTGGGTGGTCAGCTAGGCGAGTAGCTCGTCAATTAGGCCGCTCTGATTGTGTTGTGAGGAGGTGTTGGGACCAGTTGACCCGAGAGATGTCATGTACACGAAGACCAGGCTCAGGACGCCCTCGACAGACCAGTCGTCGAGAAGACCGCCACATCGTAAGAAATGCACGCGTACAGCCAACTGCTTCATCGGCAGCCATCCAGGCACAGGTAGCACCTTCACTAGGGGCCTCTGTGTCTTCTCGAACCATACGAAGGCGCCTGGCTGACGGACAGTTGGTATCGCGGCGCCCATTACGTGTGCTGCCCTTGACGCCCACCCATCGACGCCTCCGTTTGGAGTGAGTTTTGCCGCGCACGAGGAAACTGGACTGCAGCGGAATGGAACCAGGTCGTCTTTAGCGACGAATCCAAATTAAATCTCGGCAGTGATGACAATCGTGTTCGTGTGTGGAGAGCCCGTGGTGAACGCTTCAATCCTGCCTTTGCTGTACAGCGACACATCGCTCCCACAGCTGGTGTGATGGTATGGGGTGCCATTGCCTACAATACATGGTCACCCCTAGTATTGTTCCGTGGCACCATGACAGCCCAGCGGTATGTTCATGAAATCCTGCAACCACATGTGTTGCCACTCATGCAACGGCTCCCAGGAGCCATTTTTCAACAAGACAATGCTCGGCCTCATACGGCAAGGGTGTCACAAGACTGTCTCCGCACTGTTACTACCCTTCCTTGGCCTGCCCGATCCCCAGATTTGTCTCCAATCGAGCATATCTGGGATAATTTAGAGATAACTAAATTATTGTATTCTAAACCAAATAGTTTAGAATACATTTTAAAATTACCGTTTACCCAGATCGCAAAATACAGAAGTGTGTTTTTTATATTACCTGGTAGAAAGCATTTAAATTGAGATTCTACAATAAAAGGAACTTGAAAAAATAAAAACAAAATTGTTTTTGTTCCAGCTGCAGAATGATCAATCGGTTAAATCTATTTCGATGCTTTAAATGTCAAGCCTATGATGTCTAGACATTTACTTTCATTTAAAATACTTAATTTGATATAAATACATTTTGAGAAATATTACAATATTATTTTTCAAATTATAATATAAAAATAAATATATGATTGCCTTTTATTCTACACTGGTGTAAGAAATTAAGAGAATTTGCAGACTTAGTCGATTATCTCTAGAACTACTGTACCGATTTTAACGAAATTTGATATGTACTTACATTGTTACCATACAAAACAAATAACCATACAATAATTGTAATAAACACGCATGATCGTGCTTAACACTCGTTGGAGTCGGAAGGTATGAAACAGCGGTTGCAGAATAAACAAAAAAATGGGTTAATAGATAGATGGGTTAATTGAGGGTATGGTCCCCTCCTACAGATATACAGGTCTCGCACGTTATTTCATACTTAAAATAAGGCAGTTTATCATTTCCTGTGGCACTTGGTCCCACTCGTTGAGCAACGCTGTTTTCATTCCCTGGATGGTTCTCGAAGGGGCATTGCGAGTTGCGATTGCCCTCCCCAGAGTGTCCCAGACATGCTCTATAGGATTAAGGTCTGGAGATCTGGCTGGACAATCTCCGAATTATCCGGCGAATATCCTCACTCTTTAGAAATTCATCGACCAGAAGAGCTCTATGGGGCTTCGCGTAATCGTCCATTGAAATGAACTCAGGGCCAACTGCACCCCTGAAAAGGCGAACATAGGGCTCCAAGACCTCATCCCTGTACCTCACACCAGTCACAGTGCCTCTTTCAAAGACATGGAGAGGTGTGCGGCCATCCAACATGATGCTTGCCCAGACCATGAAACCTCCTTCGCCATAATGGTCGATTTCGCGGAGATTGGAGGGTAGGTAGCCGGTCCCTGGTTCTCTCCATATGAACGTAAGGCGAGAATCGGTGTTTAGGCTGAACCGGGACTCATCAGTGAAGAGAAAGGTCGCCCATTGATCCATACTCCAATCTCTATGCTCTCTGCACCATGATAAACGGATTCTCCTGTTCGTAGAATTGAAAGGGACGCAAACAGCAGGTCTTCTTGCAAACAACCCTCTCTCATGAAGTCTTTTGGAAACAGTCACCCTTGATGCACGGATTCCTGTGACTGCATACAAGTAACGAGAGAGTTGAGAAGCTGTGGCACTGCTGTTACGCCTCGCTATAATCGACAAATGGCGATCTTCTCTGGCCGTCGTGGCTCTTGGACGACCTTGCCCAGGATTTCTCTCGTTGGATCCGGTATCCTAAAACTGTTTCCATAAGTTATACACAACGCTGGACGTTAAATTGAACTCTCTACAAATTTGGACTTGAGATTGGCTTGCTTCTTGCCCCCCCCCCCAATTCGCCACCTCATTCCATCATCTAAACGTTGGTGGTTACTCATTTTTGCTGTTACAATTTGAAATTTAACGATTCCTGCAAAATAACACCATCTATTAACCCATTTTTCTGTTTATTTTGCAACCGCTGTTTCATACCTTCCGACTCCAACGAGTGTTACGCACGATCATGCATGTGTATTTCAATTATTGAATGGATATTTGTTTTGTATTGTATCAATGTATGTACGCCTCAAATTTCATTAAAATCCGTACAGTAGTTCTAGAGATAATCGACCAAGTCTGCAAATTCTCTTAATTTCTTACACCAGTGTAGCTGCAAAATATTCGCTATCGGTAAAATTAGTTTTGTCACGTTAAATTTTAAGCATTGAATTTCATTTAAAATACTTGATGTAAATACATTTTGAGAAATATTACAACATTAATTTCAATATGACAATATTAAAAAAAGAAAAAGCACAAGATTTTGTTTCAACTGTGCATTATTCTCTTTGTGATATATTAATTTTGACGCCCTAAATTGCAAGCTTAAGATTTCTTAATATTTACTCTCATTAAAAATACTTAATTTGATAGAAATACATTTTGAGAATTATTACAACCATAATTTTAATATTACAATTTCTCTCTATCTATCTATCTATCTATATAGATATATATATTCACTATCTGGCCAAAAGTATCCGAACGCCCAGTGGTTCGGAGGATCTTGAGGCATATATGATGTTGGTCCTCCTTTTGCATCGATGACAGCCTGCACACGTCTGGGGAGACTTTCCCCAGTTTTTGATAGGTGTCCATAGGAATTGACTTCCAGGCGTCCATCATAGCTGAAGTGAGTGCTGCCAGTGAGGATGATAGATTTGACTGGCAACGAAATCTGCGTTCTAATTCGTCCCAAAAGTGTTCAATGGAATTTAGATCGAGGCTCTGAGAAGTCCAGTCCAGTTTTGAACACCCTTTACGTTAAACTGTGCCTGTGCAAGGTTCGATGTGTGAATGGAGCAGTTATCCTGCTGGAAGAGAAATGGGCCTACCCCGAAATATTGATATAGAGCGGCGTTGTCCAGAATGTCCACATACGTCTCAGAGTTCATGTTTCCAACCACAGGAACTAATGAACCCAGGCCAAACCACGAAAAACACCCCCACACCATGATGCTGCCACTACTAAACTTAACAGTCGGCACAATGCAGTCACGCAAGAAACGCTCGCCGGGCATCAGACAAACCCAGACCCGTCCATCGGACTGCCAGATTGTAAAGCGAGATTCATAACTCCAAAGAATATTTTTCTACGTGTCCACAGTCCAATGACGGTGAGTTTTGCACCACTGCAATCGACGTTTCGCATTCTGGGTAGTGATGTTCGGCTTTTGAGCGACTGAGCGACCATGGAATTCCAGGTTTTTTAACTCTCGACGAACAGTCCTGCTGCTAGCACTAACACCTGATGAACTTTGGAACTCCTGAGTGATTTCAATCAACGAGGTCTTGCGATTTTTTTCACTACCCTTTTCAGAGTTCTACGGCTGCGTTCACTAATTTTTTTCGACCTATCACTTCGTTTTTCTGCAGTTTCACTGCCTCGACGTCTCCACTTCCTAATTACATCAATCCCAGTGGATTTCGTCTTCTGTAGAAAGTCTGAAATTTCACAAACTGATTTCCCACAAAGGTGGCATCCCACTATAATGTCACGATCAAAGTCATGAAGCTACTTTGACTTACTCATTGTCTCACAAACGCATAAATATAACCTGACAAACCACTACCAAAAATTTTATAGCTTTCGGTTACGCATCAAATATATATATATATATATATATATATATATATATATATATATATATATATATATATATATATATATATTTGATGGACGGATGGATGGGTGTATGTATGTTTGAGCATAACTCTGGAACGCCTGGAGCAATTTCAACCAAACCTTACACATGTGGCTTACAATCTGGAAAACAAATACTGTGCGGGTAATACCCCAAGGGGGGGGGAGGGTGTGAAATGTAAAAATAATCGTAAACGAATTATATTAGTGTAGAATCTATAGTTTTTAGGGTCGATGTGATGAAGTGTCACTCCCGATGCTGTTAAAGTGGAAATTTATTCTTGCTCCTGAAGGTGAAACTAGAAATGTTGTTTATAATAAAGTTTTCAGTTAAATTAACATTATAATGAATTTGTAAGAGATTTTGCTTTATAATTTGTATACTATACTAAAAACTAAACTTATGGAGTAACAGTCAGTGTGCACCAAGGCCGGTGGTGTCCATGTCCCCTTTCTTGACCGTGGGCTTGGGGTGCAATACAGCATATGTCTCTATCAGGTGGTCAACATGACCCGGGACACCCAGAGTTAGTTCCCAAGCATGCTTGGTCCTCATTTTATCGACCCATTTCAGGTATGAAAGGTTGAGTCGACCTTGCCCAGTCGCTTGATCGAACCCTGGACCTGTGGTGTGGCAGCTAAGAGCTTTTAACTACTGTATACTGTAATTATACTTTTAAATACTTGCGAATAAAATTACTTCAATTTTACACTTCATATTCCTTCCTTTTCCTGTCTAATAGAAAATTGGGATAAAAAATACCCGGGAAACGCCAGGTAAAGAGTTAGTATGAAAATAAAAAGGATGTTATATTTTGTTTCAGCTGCACATAATTCTCTGTTTGATATATTAATTATGACGCCATAAATTACAAGCTTAAGATTTCTAGACATTTACTTTCATTTAAAATACTTATCTCTATATATAAAACAGTTCCGTAACTGACTGACTAACTGACTGACTGACAGATAACGCACAGACCAAACCGCTGGACCTAAAGGTCTGAAATTTTGCATGGCGATTCTTCTTATAAAGTAGGGGTGAAAATGAGAAAGATTTTTGAAAAATTCTTCTTAGATTTTTTAAATTAAATTTTTAAGTTGTTTTTGTAACATTCTTTTAAGTTTGCATTTAAAATAATAATTTGAGGGTTATGAAATGTATATCACGAAAAAGATCATAAAAATTCCTTTAAAATTTTTTTTCGAATATTTACTTCCATTTTCTGATTTTTGGTGAATATTTAAAGATTAATTTTTAGAATTCAATTTATCAAATGCTGATCACGTTGTTTCTTTTCGTCTTGAGATACTTTAAATTAATTTTGCTTTACGTGCATAACAACGAAATAAATTGACAAAAAAAGCTTTTTTCTTTCTAATGCGGCAGATGATTGGACATTATCCAAAAAAATATTAAAATACAGTAAAAGAAATGTTCATGAAACTGTACTATATTAACTGTACTATATTCTTTAGTATGTTCTATTAGATTTAATTTCAATATTTTCTTCTACATTATTTTGTGTATAAAAATATAAGTTACGATTTTTTTATAAATATATACATATATATATATATTTTGCATTAATTGCATACATTGACCGTTGTATTTAGTTTGAATGCACTCCGTAGAGAAGCACGGGTATTCAGCTAGTTTTGATATAAATACATTTTGAGAAATATAACGATATTAAAATCGATATTACCGAGAGAAGAAAACATCCCTTAAAAGTAAAGCTATTAAGAAATAATATCGCTACTTAATCTCTCGAGACATTTTGAGATATATTTTTTCCCCGGTAATAACAGAGATCAATAGAAAATTATTTTGTTTTCCCACAGAAATTACATTTTATCTTTGAAAATATCATAGAGGAAAACACATTATCAGTCGAATACTTTTTCCAATTTAATGAATGAGAAAAAATAACAGGCCACATCATTTTCCCCTCTGCCTATTTTTCCTTTTCATCCCACAATAAAGGGACTGTTAGAGCCTGAACCGGATACAGGCGGAAAGAATCGAGATCATATCCTGCCAAATGCCAGAAGGGAAAGAAATTTTGTCATTCTTTTCCTTTCTTAACGAAATTTGATGCATGACTATCGACTGTCATGGCCAGGATTATTGTCGCTGAACTATGTTTTTTTCCTCTTCTGAACTAAGATATACAATCAATAAAGAAAAATTTGTGTGATCAATTTATAAAATTACGAATCTAGAAAGTTTTCCAATTTGGAATTATATGATGGTAATGAAGGCTTAAACATAAAAAAAGTTGATATAGTTTTCAAATGGCATTTCTTATATTGCTCAATAAATCATTAAATCTAGTTTTCCAATGGCATTTTTTATATTGCTCAAGAAATCATTAAATTTGCAAGTTTTAAATTATTTTGTTCAATTAAATGAGAGCGGAGTCATGAAAGTTAATGAGAATTAATAGGGATATGCTAAGGAATGCTACAGACAAAAGGTATATAAAATAATTTCAGTTGATAGTTTTTCTTCTGAACTAAGATGTACAATCTATAAAAAAAATTTGTGTGATCAATGTATAAAATTACGAATCTAGAAAGTTTTCCAATTTCGAATTATATGATGGTAATGAAGGCTTAAACATAAACAAAGTTGATATAGTTTTCAAATGGCATTTCTTATATTGCTCAATAAATCATTAAATCTAGTTTTCAAATGGCATTTTTTATATTGCTCATGAAATCATTAAATTTGCATGTTTTAAATTATTTTGTTCAATTAAATGAGAGCGGAGTCATGAAAGTTAATGAGAATTAATGGGGATATGCTAAGGAATCCTACAGACAAAAGGTATATAAAATAATTTCAGTTGATAGTTTTTCTTCTGAACTAAGATGTACAATCAATAAAAAAAATTATTGTGTGATCAATGTATAAAATTACGAATATAGAAAGTTTTCCAATTTAGAATTATATGATGGTAATGAAGGCTTAAACACAAAAAAAGTTGATAAAGTTTTCAAATGGCATTTTTTATATAGCTCAATAAATCATTAAATTTGCATTTTTTAAATAATTTTATTCAATTAACTGAGAGCGGAGTCATGAAAGTTAATGAGAATTAATGGGGATATGCTAAAAATGCTACAAACGAAATGCAATGTTTATAAAATAATTTCAGTTGATAAGTTTTCTTCTGAACTAAGATGTACAATCAATAAAAAAAGAATTTGTGTGATCAATATGTAGAGTTACGAAAGCAGAAAATTTTCCAATTTGGAATTATATGATGGCCACTTAGGGATGTCTTTGATTTTAATCCACCAAGGCTTTTGATAGTTGATTTTAAAGAGCTCTTGTTGGTTGTCTTCATTGACTGACTTACATATAAGGAATTTTACAGTATTGAAGGGGTCACAAGCTCTGGAAACCTGCAAAATTGATCCACCTCACTTGGCCAGGAGATCAGCAGACTCGTTGATCGAGACTCCACAGTGGCCCGGGATCCATTGCAAAACAACATCTTTATGTTGGTTGCCTATACACCACAGAAGCTTCTTACACTCAAGGATGTCAGCAGAGTGAATTGTGTTATATACGTAAGAATCAATTGCAATTAAAGCAACTTTAGAGTTACAACAGATATTTTCTTTGGAGAAACGGTCCAGATGGCATTGCAGTTGTGTAAGTGCTAGACGTTTTATATACAGGTCGATCATAAACTATGTCGACAAAATAAGAAAAGTGATAGTATTCATCAAGAGAAACAATATTTTCAATGGAACCTAGGGCCACATTCCCCCTCAGTCTGTCAGAAAAGCGTAAAGTTCAGTGTCCAAGTTTAATTTTTGTCACTGGAAAAATATGAGAATAAACCAAATTCTAACTTGCTATTCAGATCAGAGAAAGACTCAGCTACTACACCTCGTAAACACCAGAAGAGATTTTCATTGAACACCTGGGCAGGTACCGTTGACGATTGGCTGGTGGGTCTGGATCTCTTGCCAGAACGTCTCACCGGTGCAGCGTACCTTGTCTTCACGGAGCAAGTTCTTCCCGGTACCTTGCAAGCTCGTCCGCTCACCACACATAAGGTCATGTGGAAAATGCATGATGGAATCCCACCACACTTTAGCACCACGGCCCAACACTTCCTGAATGGCACATATCCTGCTCGGTGGATTGGACGTGAGGGACCTGTTACTTGGCCTCCATGAAATGCCCGGCAGCAGTAGTAGGCATTCGATCGCTCATTCAATATGGGCGTAGTCATGACATTAAAATAATTATCCATAGGATTCCAAATCCCTAATCAAGGCTTTTAATCAAGTATTTAACCGCCACTTCATTTTCAGTATCATCAATGGAACAACCCGGTAACGCGACATGGCGGAAACGCGAGAAGCGTCCCGTTCGACAGCCGAAAATACATCTACTCTTTTCTTCGCGCCAAATTACACAAATTTTATAAGTTCAGTCCGATCACATGACTAAAAACAATGTGATGCGTCAGAATCTCGCTGAAAATGGAAGTCTTTGATAGTGTTTGAAAGTTAATTTCGAAGACTTTTAGATGATTCTGTGTGATAAAACTTATAAAGCTGGGACCACGCGCAATTTTAGTCTCTGAAAGTACGGCAAGAGTATAAATTTAGTTTGAATAGTTGGACAGAATTATTACTTACTTACACACACACACACATATATAAATATATATATGTATGTTAGGTTCAAAAATTAAAGCTGGAAGAACATCTTAAATTTGTAGTCATGTAGTCGTAGGGGGCACAAGTGGTTAAAACTCAATAATACTGCAGAGTTTAGTATATAAAATAATCTTTATTAAGACATTCTATGAGGTGCTATCGGCGAGGGTCCCACAGTCAATCTGCAAAGGTATATGTAGAAAAAGCAACCATACTTCACATACCATTCCGACATTTTAAAATGTACTCTTCTGTGGATTTTCTGCAAACTTATCAATTTTCGGATTTCATTTTATCGCCTTATGTAGTTAGAATTTACAAGTCTAACGTCGCCCAGTGGCTAAGTGGATAAGGCATCAGCCTGCCACGCCGGGGGTGTGGGTTCGATTCCAGCATAAGACTTGGCTGTATTCTGGGGAACCGGTCAGTCTTCCGCCTGCAATTAGAACCCCGTCTAGAAAGGGGAGCTGCAACCCATCGTCCATCGCCGGTGTCATCGTCTGCCAATAAAATTCTTCTGTGATTGTGTCATTTGTCTGTTTCTATGTCTTATATTCATATGTACACCGGACTGAGGTGTAATGTTGTCATACCCCAGGGACATTAGCCACACAAGTCTAACTATTTTCTATGGTTATTTTTAGCTCTAGCAGGGAACGTGCTTGAAGATAGGTACAAAAATTACACATAGTTTAACAGGGGTTAATAAAATAAGAAATTAATCAGTCAAATTAAGTTTGGTAGTGAGTTTTCTAGCGTTACGGACTGAAGAATATCTTTTGGCATAACTAACTAACACACACACACACACACACACATATACATACAGTGGTGGCAAAAAGTTCTGAACGCATTCATTTTTTTGCCTAATTTTTGTGTTTGACTTCATTTTTCGTTATGAAATTATCGTACTATATTAACTATTGTTATTGATTCTAATGTATTTTTTTCACGCTGATTTCAAATCTGTTACTAGTTTTTTAATGCCGAAAGAATTTTTTGTAGTACAGATCCCTGAACACAAGAATATGTAGTATGTACAGAATAACACAATTTATAATAACATAATATACGCAGTAGAATAACACCAAAAACTTAAAAATACAGTACATTTAATATGCATTTTGAAAATTTGGTTGTTACATGTTTGAACATCAATATTTTATAGGCCAGCCGTTTACTTTAATTACGGCTCTGCATCTTTTTGGCATGGAATGCACCAATTTCACAAGAAGTTCTTTCATGACAACATGGTTGAAGGAAAATATTAAAGCATCAATTAATTAGCGTTTGATTGAAGGTTTTTTCTTTGAAATATCATAACCAATTTTATGCCATAGGTTCTTTATTGAATTGAGATCTGGAGACTGTCCTGGCCAGTTCATCCTATTCACAGTATGGCCATCGAACCATTTCTGGACTATATTTGGACGGTGACATGGAGCATTATCATCCTGAAAAATCCATGACTGATCCCCAAAAAGATCTCCCGCTGTTGGTAGCAATTTATTTTGTAGTATTCCAATGTAATCCCTGGCTTTCACTGTTCCGCTCACGATGTGAAGTCTTCCAACACCACGAGAAGACATACAGCCCCATATCATCACTTTCGTTGGGTGCTTTACTGTAGGCTTCAGACACTGAGGGCTGAATTCCTCGAGAGAACGTCGTCTTACATAGGCACTACTTTGGTTACCAGAAATACAAAACTGACTTTCATCACTAAATATTACCTTTTCCCAGTCTTTATAGCTCATAGCGAATGATCCCTTGGTCATGCCAAACTCCTCTTGCGTTGAAAATCGATCAGTAATGGTTTTGAGCGAGTTTGCAGCCTTGTTATCCAATTTCCAGCAGTCTTCCTCTCACAGTTCTTGGGAACACATTCACATTCGATGTTAAAGTCCATTGTTTCAAAATTTATGGTGAATTGAGCTTTCTGTTTGAAAGTGAAATCCTGTGCAATATCCTGTATTCACGGAAAGTTGTTTTACTCGGTCGTCCAGATCGCTCCCTGTCCGCAATAGAATTTGTTTCAGAATATCTTTTAAACGTTCTCACGACAATATAAAGACCACATGGTACTTTAGCAGCAATTTGTCGCATAGAATAACATCCTTCCTTCAAAAATATTATTTCGTTCCATTTATTATCAGGCAGAAATGAAAAATTTCCCATAATTCCAATATTTTCCACACAAGCACTTCAAATTGCAACACACAACTGCTTTCAATACACCAAAACATGCTGCACATTCTGATTTCAACCCTTCATCACTACTAGTCTCTGATTGGTTGGAATAACGGAGCATTTCATTAGTTGAAAAAACAGCCACTCATTATTATAGGGATCTTTTGCTTGTCTTATCATGGTTTTTTTCAAAATATCGATGAAACTATTTACTTTGCATGAATTCTACAAACAGGTTTGAAATCAGCATGAAAAAATACACCAGAATCTTTAACAATAGTTAAGATAGTACGATAATTTTATAACGAAAAATTAAGCCAAACACAAAAATTAGGCAAAAAAATGAGTGTGTTCAGGAGTTTTTGCCACCACTGTATATATATATATATATATGATAAACATATTCAAACAAATATTCTATTTAATTGATTTTTCTTGCCATTATTAATAATTTACCATATTTTACTATGTATTATTGCAGAAAAATAGTTCATTAAGAAATGTATTCCCATTAAACGAAAAGATAAGAATAAGATCAAAACATATTTATCTTCCATACGTCTATTTTTCTTTACATCCCCGTGAATAATGCAATTATTGAGCCTTAACCGGATATAAGTGGATGGAAGTGGGATCATATCCTGTCAAATGCCAAGAGATGAGACCTTTCCTTGTTATCTGATTTCCCTCTTAAAGAAAGATGACACCTGTCTGTCACCGTTGTTATGATATAATTATTATTGATAAAATATGTGATGCAAAACAAGACATTTGATTAGTATGAGAAATGCTGACCATTGATATCTGAAGTTAATTATCCGGTAGTAAAAACTCAAGTAAAATAAGTTAAATTTTCTCCAAACGTAGGGTAAATGGTAGATGACTTCATAGTGTCCACATGACAAATTGGGCTACCCACTAGTCTTATTAAAAGAAGAATTTGACCTCTTTTCCGTATTGAATCGAAACGAAGGTTTGTTTTGAAACAATTTAGTAAAATTATCAATTTGTTCATGTTATTGCTATTGCATACCGATAGTAAAAGATCAAGTATAGTGAGATCACATTTTCCCCAAACATAGTGGACTTCTTAGTAGGCAAATGACAGATAGGGTTACCCACTTATCATATTAAATGAAGAATTCAACCTCTTTTCTGTATTGCATCGAAAAGAAGGTTTGTTTTGAAACAATTTAGGTACATGTTTCAACTCATTTGTTTTATTGCCATTATATACCGATGGTAAAAACTCAAGTATAATGAAATCATTTTTTCTCCAAACATGGGGTTACTATTGCATGACCTCTTAGTGGACACACGGCCGATTGGGTTATTCACTAGTCATTTTAAATGAAGAATTCAACCTCTTTTGTGTATTGCATCGAAAAGAAGGTTTGTTTTTAAATAATTTAATTAAATACCCCAAACCTTTCACGTTATTTCCTTTATATACTGAGGATAAAAACTCAGTACAGTGCGATAATTTTTCGGTCAAGCATAAGGTTATTGAGGACTTTTTATTGAACCCGTGACAGATTGGGTTATCTACTAGTCATATTAAATGAAGAATTCAACCTCTTTTCTGTATTGCATCGAAACGAATGTTTGTTTTGAAACAATTTATTAAAATGTTTCGATTTTTTCGTGTTATTGCCATTCTATACGGATTGTGAAAACTCAAGTATAGTACATTTTTTCTCCAAACACAGGGTTACTGTTGGATAACCTCTTACTGGACACGCGTGAGATTGGGTTACCCAATAGTCATATAAAATGTAGAATTTAACCACTTTTCAGTATTGCATTGAAACGAATGTGTGTGTTGAAGCAATTTAATTAAATGTTTCAATCCTTTCGCGATATCACTTATTCAGAAGACGAAATAAACACCTCATTATTTTCAAATGTAAATTCAGAGCATTTTCAATGATATTTTCTCTTGATTTGAAAGTTTTCGCCTGCTATGACTAAGCATTATCCGTTTTATGAAAATAAAATGACTGTGGCTTAAGTAAACAATTCCTCGTTCGGCCTACAGATGGCTGTACTTAACTTACTTACAATTCACCCTTAACTTACAATTCACCCTACAATTCACCCTAACTTAACTTACAATTCACCCTAATGTTAATGATGAATAATTACACCTATTGTTGCATTTAACAATGACTGTAGTTCTTACTAGCTTCCGTTCACGCTTTATAACTTTTGGGGATAATATCTAGAAAAATTTGGTAACTTTCGAAATTTTTTTTATTTAAGAATGATCATTAGTTGGCTTCTTTTCATTGGCCATCAACCAAATATTAGTTCAAATCTAAAAAAAACGCAAAATGTTATTGAAACAAAACTATATGCTTAAAAATACCCGCAATTCGTAATCCTTGGATTGATTTGAAAGAAACTTACTTTTTCCTATTCCTCTTCATTTAGTAGTACCATATTCTTAAATGGTGGTATTACGGCATATTGAGTTATATACAAACAATAAGTTTTATTATTATAAAGATTCTATTTAAAAATTGTAAGGTTTTATATAATATTTAATTGGATCAAAGCCATCATACATAAATTCTGGATTTAAAGGATACTTCAGCAAACAAACTGTCATAGCAAACTTCAAAAAATACCGGATGATTGAAAAGCTAGTAAACATTTTAAAATTCCGTATTCCAGTGGATAATTCACGTATGATAACACGATAGGTACACACACTCATGATATAACATAAGGTAATTTAAAGGACCCTAAAAAAAATTGCATAATTAATTACAAATATGTCCACCAGGTGGCTGTACACAAGTAACAAAACCAGTAACTTTTAAATCACAGGTCTATTGGGAAGCGCAATCACTTTGTTTCTTGGCTCTGCATTTTGCCTTTGAAAACTCGGGAGAATCGGTGAAACAAAAGAAAAATATTTGTGACTGATTTTTTGATAGGCTTAACCCTTTCTAAGGATCGTAGTGCAGTGAAATAGTCTTCACGCTATAAAGATACAAGTAAAGAATACAATAATGTCCCAATTATCAATGTTAATAAATAAAAAGGTATGCATTAATTGGAAAACAAGGTTAATTCATCCCTGCAAATCCTGTATTTGTTTTTGTAGGAAATGGACTATTGAGTGGTTTATAATGTCCTTTATAATGTACGGTTTATAAAGTTCTTTTAAATAAAAATAAAATAGAAAATTTTCGGTTTTTCAAGTGGAAAAAAAAGTCTAGTACATTAATTTTTTAGGAGACATACCAACATTCTGTAAGATAAGTGTATTTTCTTTGTAACCTATTTTCTTTTGAAATGCGTTTATATCTTTTAAGCAGAATATGCAATCATGGATAATCGAAAGTTCAGTGTAATATTTTAAAATTTACAACAAAGTGTGTAGTTATGCTTGTATTTTAAACTAGGTTCTCAATTACTTATCAAAAAAAATAAATCTAATCTATATATATACCGGGTGGCCATAATTAAACTGACAGTGCTCACAGTGTTCTGTAGCGCGATCTATTTGCGAGAATGACGCCACATTTTGTAGGAAGATTAAACAAGACGGGGGACGATTCCGCGAAAAAATAAATTAGTTCCAAAAGTCACCGCTAGGGGAATATTTGGCGCTGTGAAATAGAAAATAGAGTGTTAACAAATGCAAATCAATACGGAAATTACCTTTTATTTTGCATTCAAATGAGGTTCAATGTGGCTGCCGTTGTTGTGGACCACATATTGCATTCTGTGCACAGTATGCACAACAGCAGAAAGTAACATGTCTGCAGGAATCTCCCGTACAGTCCGTGATATGTTATCCTTCAACGTAGCCAGGTCCTGGACCACTCCTTGATAGACCTTGGACTTAAGGTAACCCCATAGCCAGAAGTCGCATGGGGTAAGATCAGGCGACCGAGGTGGCCATGCAGTTGGAAAGTAGCGGCTAATGACTCTTTCTGTTGTGAATTTCTGTCGTAGCAGCTGTTGCACCCGTACAGCAACGTGTGGAGGGGCTCCATCTTGCATGAAAATGATTTCCCCAGGCATTGTCTTTGCTGAAGTGCCGGAATGACAAAGCTGTTCAACATGTGGCGATATTTCTCTCCGGTAACAGAACATGTTTCCGGTCCAGTCGGGGTAATGTTCTCATAGAAGAATGGACCTACGATAAATTCCGCTGTGAACCCACACCAAACAGTTACCTTTGGTGAATGTAAGGGAAGTTCTGTGACTGCATGTGGTGATTTGTCATCCCAAATTTGGCAGTTCTGGGTATTCACAGTTCCATGCAGGTAAAAGTGGGCCTCGTCTCCCCGTAAGATTTTCCACGGCCAAGCATCATCCACCTCCATTCGGGCAAGAAAGGTGAGAACAAAAGTCAATCGCTTATCATGGTCGGGGTACAGTAACTCCTGTACACGGCTGATCTTGTACGGATAGAAATTGATAATCTTTCGTAAGATTTTCCATACCGTAATGTAAGGCATATCCATATTCCGAGCTAATCCACGAGCGCTAGAGGTGGCAGCAATATTGTCTGGTCCTCTGTCGACAATCGCCGTGGCAACTGCTTCGATTGTATCCTGTGGTACAGGTTTTCGTCCTCTGCCTGACTGAACCTTCAGAGAACCTGTTTTCTCAAACGTCGCAACCATTGCTTTTAGCCCATTAACTGACACAGGACCGTTACCTTTACGCATTTTTTGTGCGTTCTAAAAGCACGAAGAGCTGCTGACGCGTTGCACTGGTTGAGGTAAAAGAATTTGACCAGTAACGCACGCTCGACTAAAGAAGGAGACATTGCACATAAACTTTCAATCCGATTGATTCGAAACGTAGCACATTGCCTTTTAAAACCCAAGCAGCTGGCACTGTGCCAATGGATGTAACGTGAAATTTGAATAAAGAACTTCTTCTTCTGCTCAGCGTACGGGATATTGCAGATCACGAGACATTATCGGTGTTTATGTAGATTTTACGCTTTTTTAAAAGTGTTGCTATATTGCACTTGAACAAAATAAGAAAATGTGCATAATAAAAGGTAATTTTATTCTATATTAATTTGCATTTGTTAACACTCCTTAATTTGCATTTGTTAACACTCCTTAATTTGCATTTGTCAACACTGTGCATTTTCTATTGCACAGCGCCAAATATTCCCTAGCGGTGACTTTTGGAACTAATTTATTTTTTCGCGGAATCCTTCGTCCCCCGTCTTGTTTAATCTTCCTACAAAATGTGGCGTCATTCTTGCAAATAGATCGCGCTACAGAACACTGTGAGCACTGTCAGTTTAATTATGGCCACCCGGTATATAAAACAATTCCGTAACTGACTGACGGACTGACTGACTGACAGATAACGCACAGACCAAACCACTGGACTTAAAGAACTGAAATTTTGCATGGCGATTCTTCTCATAGTGTAGGTGTGCACTAAGAAAGATTAAAAAAAAATTCTTCTTAGATTTTTTAAAATTAAATTTTTAAGCTCTTTTTGTACCATTGTTTAAAGTTTGAATTCAAAATAATAATTTGAGGGTTATAAAATTTATATCACGAGAAAGATAGTAAAAATTCCTTTAAAATGAAATCTTTTTAGAATCTGTATCTCCATTTTCTGATTTTTGGTGAATTTTTAAAGATTAATTTTTAGAATTTAATTTATTAAATGCTGATCACGTGGTTTCTTTTCTTTTTGTGATACTTTAAACTAATTTTGCGTCACGTGCATAACAGCGAAATGAATTTACAAAAAAATACTTTGTTTTTCTTTATAATGCGGCAGATGATTGGACATTATCCAAAAAAATATTAAAATGGAGTAAAAGAAATGTTCCTCAAATTGCACTATATTCTTTATGTTCTATTAGATTTAATTTGAATATTTTCTTCAATATTATTTTGTCTATAAAAATATCTGTTACGAATTTTTTATAAATAAATAAATAAATAAATATATATATATATATATATATATATATATATATATATATATATATATATATATATTTATGTATATATATATTTATGGCTATAGTATTTGTAAACTTTAGATAAACGATATATTCGTGCTTTGTGGTTAATGGCTGCTTTAGCGCATGGCCACGAAAGCTATTTGTTGTTTTTCTTCACCTTGTGTGTATATACATATATGTGTACATAATTGATACAAACATGCAGCTTTAAGCGCTTCTTTTATGATACATTCGGTTGTTTTTTGCTATAGCTCTGTGTATGTTGCTGTTTAGCTATGTTATTTGGTTGTTGTTTTCTAGCAAGAGAGTAAAAGGCTCTACAAATCTTTCTTAAAAATAAGTACGAATCTATTTTTCTTTTTAACATGGCTTTTTCGAGATGTAAAGATAAAAGATGAAAAACATGTACAGTTAGCGATGCCGACTCTGATGGTAATGTAACTTCCAATCTGTTTTGTAAATCTAGAGATGTAGTATATAAAATCACTTGATGTGTGTGACAGCAAGCATACATCGGTCAAACTGGAAACGAGTTGCATATTAGAATTAACCTGCATAGGTCGAATGTAAATAGAGTCAGCGAAAATTCAACTTTTGAGGTTTTACATTTCAATAGGCATGGTTTTGAAAATATAAGGATTAAAATATTAAAGACAGTACCCGATAGTAGCAATAGATTAAGGGAGGAAAATATTCAGATTTTAAAACACCGTACGATGTATCCGTACGGTTTGAATACTGTTTTCAATTATAATAGAAGTTTAAGCGATGGTAATAGTGTCTACAGTTTATTTAAAGAATTCTCTGACACCAGGTGTTTTAAATACAGTAGAGGTAATAGAGGAAGCCATAAATATGCACGCGATATCAATAATATTGTACCTAAACTCTTTTTGGAAAATTTGGATAAGAAATTTTGTACGGATTTAAATATAAATTATGTGAAGGTAGAATTGTTCAGACTTAAGGTCAAAACACTTAACAAATTGCAAAAGATGTTGAACACATTTAAGAGCCATAATAAACAGTTTATGGATCTTACTAGGGACATATTATCTTACAGAATAGGAGGCATTAATAGTACTAGTACAAAGAGTTATTTTATTTTGGAATTCCAACAAAGGAGTTTTGATTTTTTGAAATTACACAATGCTGTCAAAGACAATCTTGATGTTTTTCCTATAAAGGGCATCACAGTGATATCGACATTTAGGTACACGAAACCTTTGTCAAGTTATTTTTTTAATTACGGTGCTTTGGTTCGTGCTGGTGGTGTCGATGTGTCTTGAGTATGTGCTGAATATGCTGGTTCAAAATTTGTAGATGATAACTTGGGACATGTAGTTACAGGCGATCTGGATATCATAGAAGATAACAATATTCGGTCTTTTTTACTTCTTGGCACAAAATTTAGATTAAATAAAAAAATCAGTTTTAAAACGGCATGCGATGTTTTTAAAAGGAATCTGGACAACTACATTTTGGGCCTTAGCTATAAATATGTTACTCCTTTAATTTTGTTCCGTGAATGGAAAATAAGGCTTTTGATTTATTTTGAAGATTTTCTTCAATGTTATATCAATTATAATGAGCATACATACCATAGATGGAATAAAACGATTTATCGGAAAGTTAAGGCACTGAGAAATAAATTTGTTTTTTGTCCCATAGATAAAGCTGGATCAAATTTTGCAATTATTTGAAAGGAATTTTTTATAAATACAATTAAAACGAAGTTATATAATGGCAACACATATAGGTTATATAAACAAGATATTAACGTATTATTTAAAAAATTTGGTGCATTCGCAAGAAAAAGTGGCATTCCTGTTTCTGAAGGAAGTCTTCCTTATTTGTTTTGTACTCCAAAATTTCATAAAACCCCCGTAAAATTTCGTTTTATATGTAGCAGTGTAAAAAGTATTGGTAATAATTTTAATCTAAGGTTTGAAAAATACCTAAAAAAGATTCTAAATGTGTTAAAATATAAGTACAAAAGCAGTTTCTGGATAATTTATAACAGTATAGAACTTGTGGCGAGTCTGGGTAACGGTTTTCAAAATATCAACTCAATACACACCTATGATTTTGAAAACTTATTTACGAACATACCAATTGCAACTTTGAAAGATGTCCTAATACAACTGCACGATGACGTCCGGGAGGATTTGACGGATGTTTGATCTACTTTATTTTACGATCTCTGCAATTTTTGTTTATTTAATAATTTTGTTAAGGTCGGAAAGGATATTTTTTTGCAAACAAATGGAATAGGTATG
>OU015502.1:63445525-63450525 GCA_907164885.2 Dolomedes plantarius
TACGTATTTGACGTACAAGATTTGCATTTTTGTCTATAAGCAGTGGTTTTACATTGAGTTCAGTTCTTTTTATAAAATTCGATAAAATATCGAAATTCTCTTAATTTATCTCACCGGTATATATATATATATATATATATATATATATATATATATATATATATATATATATATATATATATATATATATATATATATATATATATATATATATATATATATATATATATATATATATATATATATAACTAAAATATTTAAAGCATGTGTTGCACCAAAACCAATACATTATAAATATAGGCATTAATATGTATATTGTAATGGGGGGTGGATCATCGTCCTATTTGGCAGATATATATTTATATTATTTTGAATCTAAATCATCACTTTTACAAAATATAGCTTTCTTTAGATACGTAGATGACATTTTCATTGCTCACGAGGTTAACTGTAACTTTGCTCCTACTTTTTATCCAGCTAATATAAAACTAACTAAGACCGAACAAAACTCCAAAAATGAAATCAACTTTTTGGATGTAACCCTCACTTTGTCAAATGGAACAATATCTTTTCGCATATTCGATAAAAAAGATTTATACGACTTTAACATAAACCGTCTATCTAATTGGAATACAGCTTTACATCAAAATGTTAAACGTAATATAGTCAACAACTACATAATCCGTTGTGATAGACTGTGTGATTTTAGGATTGAAATGAATAAAAGAGTTAAAAAATTCATTGAACTGGCTGTACAGGCGGGTTATCCGGCTGGCTTTCTGGTGGATATACTGAGGCGTTATTTTGGGCGCGTGGATGTCCTTGGGCACTTGGACTTGGAGGTATAGAGTTTTTGTCTGCTGTTTTGAATTTTAAAGATTTAATGGTTTTATAAAATGTGGTGTTTTATAATGGTAGTGTAATTTTTCAATGTATTGTGGAATTTTCAGTGAATTTTCAGTGTTTTTTCTTATATTTATAATTACTGTTTTTAGTAAGGTAGTTTTTAGAGATCATCTTATGACATTATGTCACTTTATTTTATTATAGTATATAACTTCTACTTAAATGTCTAACTTTTTCTATTTATTGTCTTAAACCCTTTTGAAAAGTTTTAAATTTTCTAATTGATGTATGACGAATGCTGGGAAAGTTTTAGCTATGTAAAAAGATCTTTTAACCAGGATAGAGGGGTCTTAATCCCCCTCACGTCTTTTTAAATACATCAATTTCCGTTTTTGTTTCAAAAATTTCCTTTTTGCTTCAAAACTTCACTATCCTTTTTAGCTTATCTTGGTGTATCATTATTGTTTTAATTATATCTTATATATATATATATATATATATATATATACTCATTGTGTGTATGGTATAAGAATATTCAAATATTTATTTTAAAGGGCATTCCTCTTTTACTTTTAAATGGCATATCCAGTGACTTCCCAAAATATTCCTCGGATGATTTAATAATGCTTCACTGGCAAAAAATGACACATTTTGCTTAAAATTCCGTTTACAACAAAAATTCTTCGATGGAGTAAAGTATTTCATAAAGGCCTTTCCTAAGAAATATCGAAATATTAAAAATAAATTAGATTAACTATTTCAAAGGGAAAATGAGGCTAAATCTCTTTGAATTTTATTCAAGGTTGTCATTGATTCATTTTTTTTGTTTTTCCTATGGATTTCTTTTCTCCTTCAAAACTTTTCTTCATTTAAACTTCCTTATGACATACTTTTTTTCGT
Source organism: Dolomedes plantarius (assembly GCA_907164885.2). NCBI lineage: Eukaryota > Metazoa > Arthropoda > Arachnida > Araneae > Dolomedidae > Dolomedes > Dolomedes plantarius. The sequence continues at coordinate 63,447,272 of OU015502.1, forward strand.
TTTACATCAAAGAAACTTTGAATGCAATCAAAATACATCAAATTTAATTTCAGCTCGAAGATTAAAGTTTTATGAACGGGAAATAAATAATCTGATGAATTCTGTCTCCAGTAGAGATTACAAGACAAAGCTCCATAAATAAAGGGAAATCAAAACCGAGGAGATAAATATAATACTAAAAATGCTCATGCTTTTCAATAATTTATTGCCCCTTACCAGGGCTTCATCAATCTTCTTCATAGGAGCAAATGTGAAGGTCTTGGTATTAGTTGAAAACCATAATTCATTTCTTGAACGGTGATAAATATATTAATGGAAGAGATCACATCGATTGCATGTCACTTGAATATTTTGTTTTAAAGAGTGAGTTTATTAACTTTTCAAGGGTATTTCAAAATATTTTTCTCTTTAAATCTTTATTTTTTGTCTAAGATTAAATAATACTTCATTAATGTATACGTCTTGGAAATTGAAGTTGAGTTAGAATAGAAACCAAAGTTAAAATAGTTTATATATATATATATATATATATATATATAACTCCATTTCTCCATTAAGTTTCACCCCAGTTTCTCCATTTTCCTTTAAGTAGTCATAAATTTTCAAGGATTTGTGTTTATTAATACTGGTGGTCATTAGATTCCGTTTCTTTAACAGTCTTCAACCCAGATTCTAAGAGCTTTTTCCATCTGCTCAATTATTGCTGCCCTAGAACGAGATGTCATGTTTAAGGAGACAGAACAGCTTGCAGCAAAGGAATCTCTAATTTTCTGTTAATTTTCCCTTATAGTACGTATTGTCGTTTAATTTAAATCCAACTATTTGGTGACATATGATATGTTTTCGCCATTTTTGAGCTGATCTAAAATTTGTAATTTTGTATCCATTGAGATGAAATGTCTTTCAAGAGACATTTTTTTAGTTTCGCCAGATATAGATTAGGGCAACAGATTAATTCATAAAAATAAAAAAAAACATTGATTATTATTTCTTTAAAAAGGTCTAGTACTACTTACCCGAAAATTTTTAATCTACGTATCAATTAAAGTCTTAAATTAAAGTCTTAAAGTGTACTTAAAAATTAAAGTCTTAAAGTGTCTTTAAGTACTTATAGTTCACGAAAGTTATGCAAGAAAATCTGATAGTACATACGAGCTCGAATGAAAAATGTCAAATGAGGTATCTATCACACTTATCACGTTTATTGAGCTGTTGTACGGGAATTTTCCTAAATTCTAATTAGATAAAGTTCACTTTCAATAGTTTTTATTACATTTCCTGTTCTACGAGGGATTTATCCAATTCTCGAATCGTGTTAGAATGAATCTGTGCTATGTGCTATAGAAGTACCGTGTTATACGGGGGTTACCTGTATATATATATATATATATATATATATATATATATATATATATATATATATATATATATATATATATATCAGATATGTTATCAAACATCCTATACCATAGGACCTATGGTATCATGAGAATATCACGAGTACACATACCAGAACTTTCATTCGGATTGATAGTCAGGCCTCTTGCACATAAATTCCAAATTAAATAATTTAATTAAACGGAATAATACTACTTTTATTACGTTAAACATATTATGGTTATCTAACAATTAAATGTATAATACGAAATGTAAAGGAGTAGAAGCTGTTTACATATTTACAAGCAGAGAGAAGGGATAATGGCGTCCACTCAATCCTTGATTCAATCTTTTTGTCCATAGATCCAACCCTTACACCACCATATATTAAATTTACTTTCGCTTTACCTCGTGACCCCTTTGGTGCCAGATTCCCAGGCTACTTCCAGGTGCATATAGAAACAACGTAGAAATTACTTAGTTAACGTTAAAGACAAGAATGGAATAGAATTAAAACTAGTGTGGCGTTATTATTACACACACACAAATATATATATATATATATATATATATATATATATATATATATATATATATATATATATACAGGTGGTTATCAAAATAATGTAAACACCTATCAATATTAGTGGTGCTTATGAATAGACTTCGTATTCCTTAAAAAACAAGTCTGGAAACCGGTATTTTTTTATATAATATAGTGTATGTAATATTCTACTGTCAGTTAGCAGTAATGAAGCTAGGGACATCGTGCTTTTGGGGGGAACAGCGTAAAATGTCAAATCTTGCAGATCTTGTGAAGAGGGCAAATTGTTGGACGTGTTTAAATTGGAGTATCTGTTACAGCAACCCCCATATATATATATATATATATATATATATATATATATATATATATATATATATATATATATATATGTATATATATATATATAAATATATATATATATATATATATGTATATATATATGTATGTGTGTGTGTGTGTGTGTGCGCGCGTGTGTGTGTGTGTGTGTGTGGAAGTCAACCTGGTGTAATGCCATCTTCCATGCTTTCTATTTAGCTTTGTTTTATGTTTTGGCAACAGGAAGCGAGAAAGGAATTTTTAGATTTTAGAGGGCAGTTGAGAAGAGACGACGAAACTAGTAAGACGTAATGACATATGACGATATATCTGTTAAAGTGCATTTTTATTATTATCTTCATTAGAAATAAATGTTTTGTCTATGTTATAATCGTGTGATTAAGGCTTCGCCTCCTGATCTTACTTACACACACACACACACACACATATATATACATACAAACATATATATATATATATATATATATAGATTAATATTAGGGTGTTTCATATTGTAGGGCAAAAAATAAAATGTAAAATTTTTGCAGAATTTGCTTACGCCCTGAGTCTCAGTGATGTAAAAGATATATATGCCAAATTTCAAGAAGAATGGATAATATTTAGAGGTTGCACACTTTGATCAGTTTTGTAAAAGAAGCAAAAAATACGATTTTTCAATGTCAATTACTTTTTTGGGAAAAACTAGAAATCACAAATTAAAAATAATTTTAAATCTAGACACTAAGATTAATACGTAGTATGATAGATAAAACATGTGTTATATTAATCAACTTTGAACGATGCAATCCCTTCTTTTGTTCGCTTGGTGACGACTTTTCTGTGATGCTGGACTACCCTCAACATGTGTTGTTCTTGTTGTTCGTTCCTAACCGATTCGTTAAATTTTTTTATCAGAGCAATTCCTTTTCTGCGGTATCATTGCCCACCTTAAGATCATTTACATGGCTTCTTAGAGAATCACTGCAGTATTCTGTCACGTCGTGGATCCCAAAAC
>OU015502.1:63455525-63463025 GCA_907164885.2 Dolomedes plantarius
ATCCCGGTATGATAGCCTCATGATCCTTTATAGAAGTGATTGCTTTTGATTATGATGAATATCTGGTCGCTGCCTTCACAAAATAAATAAATACAGAGAAAGTGTGGACATAATTGCGCCTTCATATTGGAGTTCCGATTGAGACGTCTCGGAGAAGAGAAAAAGTTTTCGATAGAGAGAGTTTGAGGACAGCATGTCCTGATAATTACCCCAATTTTCGAACGGAGCGGAAGCAGCCTACGACAGAGCCACGACAGGTGTCCATGACAGAGCAAAAAGCCTACGATAGATGACCACGACCGAGGCCCACGTCAGCCTAAGATGTTGAGTGCCAGCTACCATAGAAGGAAGGAACGAGACCCCATTGCCGATGAGAACGTCGAGACCCGAGTCCCAGTGCGGTATCATCAAACCGAGTGAGTGAAAGTCATTTTGTTTTGTTCAGACTCTACCATGCGAAATGAAAGATTAGTGCGGGAACAGTGTTTTTTAAAAGATATTTTGATGGATAGGAGTTCTTTGCTATGAGTTAGTTTAATAATTATATGATTCCTGAATCCAAAAGGTATAGGATAAATGATATACATCTCATTGAAGATAAATTGAAAATAAATGCTAAAAGTTAATGAAAAATAAGTAAATTATGTACTGAGTTTGTTGTTGATATTGTGTTTGAGTAAAATTGTAAATAGTAGTGTTGTAAATAAATTAGTTTTTTTTTGTAAATATAAAAATTTAGTCAGTCGTCCTTATCTTCACAGTTGACCTAAAGGAAAGTTATTTCCTGGTTTTTTAGAAGCAAAGTTTGTTTGACCTGTTCGTTTGCCAAAATGTCTAGAACCTTGGGTTGTATTCAACCAGATAGATAATAAAACACAACGCACCCAAATAATTCCTAAAAAATAAATAATTTGTACTAACCAAAATAAATTACGAATCACGCCCAAAATAAATAAATTAAGACAGTCAATACGTCAGGATTATCATACCGGAGAACTCCATCTCCTGCAAGAAACAATGTTTGCACCATAGGATGGACTAGTGAGCTAAATTTCAACATAGTCCTTCTCATTCAATCTCCCTTTTAGGTTTACAACAGGGCCTGAAGAAAACCATGAGATGCCATCCCAAACCCTGATATTATTACATATATTTCATTATGTAAATAACTGATAACTGGTGATCTGGAAAATAGGTGAAATATTCAACAGTGTAATACGTCTTTTAAAAGGTGACAATTTTTAGATTTACTACTAGCGTATAAACGCTCAACTTTATAAATATTGTTGCAGGAGTATTCAATAGTCTGTTTTGGTTTATAAAAATGTCCGTAACTGAACATCTCAGATGATTTAAACTCTAAGATAGAGAACGGAATGATGCGTCTCAAATACTTCTTGAAGAGAAAAGAAAGAAAGAGATAAATTCGTCCTAAACAACTAGAGAAGTACATACTTCAATCTGACTTTTACATGTTTAGAATACCAAATATGCGATCGGATTCCTGTTATATAAGGTCATATTTTATTCATGATATTTAATGAATTAAATATGACATCTAAGTCATATGATATTTAATTCATGATATTCATTTGTAGGGCCATTTATGGCAGACTATGCAACCTTTCTCTGCTTGCTTAATGTTGTACGTAGAAATATATATATATATATATATATATATATATATATATATATATATATATATATATATATTAATATATATGTATATATATATATATTTATATATATATATATATATATATATATATATATATATATATATATATATATATATATATATATATAACATATAAAAAACCCTATGTTCAATTCAAATTCTAAATCACCTTGGGTGTTCGAGCTATTTTCGATTCTGATTCTATGAACAAAGCACATGCGTAGCGCCCCCTTAAAAAATATAATTTTGTGCGCATATAATACGTCACCTCTGACACCAGAGTCAGAGCTAACCAATTACTATTCCTTTTCATGATCACATGACGAGTGACCTCAAAAATTCCATAAAAGATCCTACGTCATGTAGAGGTGTGCACTTTTCGGATTTCTGTTGCCTTGTAAACCGCCGTCATCGATGTTAAAAAATGAACAAATAAATATATTGTTTAAACGAAGAGATTCATATTCTTGGTCACGACTACAGATTTCTGAGGTGTGACATGTCGACTCCGATCTCTGTTAACATGGGACTGGATTGGCATGTTACATATATATATATATGTATATATATATGTATATAATATATGTTTATATATATATATATATATATATATATATATATATATATATATATATATATATATATATGTGTGTGTGTGTGTGTGTGTATTTACATGGTGTTCATAAACTGTGACGACAAAATAAGAGGGGTGATAGTACTCATCAAGACGAAGAATATTTACAATGCCAGATCTTCCACGGAGTCCACAGGTGTTTCGTACTCCATTGATTTCATAAGTCTCCAAAATTAAAAGTCTAATGGATTTTGTTCCGGTGAGCGTTGAAGCCTAACCACAGGTCCCCCATGTTTATTCCACCGCCTAAGATATGTTGCATTCAGGAAGTGGTGGTACTAAGGTGTGGTGGGGCTCCATCATGCATAAACCACATGTTTCTCTGTGTGGTGAGCGGAAAATTTTGGAAGCAACAGGAAGCACTTGCACCAGGAAGACAATGTATGCTGTGTCAATCACGAACGTTATCCACCCAGATGTTTACTGAAAATCTCTGTTGGTGTTCACGAGGGGCAGTAGCTTGGGGATTGGCTTAAGCGAGGGAATTGCGTAAGTAATGATTGAGTTAATTCACATTTTACGAAAGTTCTACTTGGGCATTACGTTTTCCTGACGCAATGACTGGAATTCGGCCCTAGGTTGCATTGTAAATATTGTTCATCTTGATGAGTAATATCTATATCTATATCTATCTATCTATCTATCTATCTATCTATCTATATATATATATATATATATATATATATATGCAAATATATTGAAATTTCTTTATAGCAGACAATAATGGTTCCGAGAAAAATTTGACTGTTTCTAGATATGGTCGTAGAAAAGAAGTTGTTTCCATAACATTGGTTTTATACGGACTTTAGTCAGTTCTGCACAAATTAGGTCAGCTTAGACTGATCACCGGCTAGAGAAGTATCTTCGTACACCATAGGACCTTTTATTTCAACTCATTTAGAAATTTGTTCCTATTTTAATACAATATAGTTTTAAGAATTATACAAATTACTAACATATTACTCAATTAAAAAAATAAATGTTTAGAGTTAAAATTATTTTCAAAATCCCATGAAAAGGCAATAAACTCACTCTGTAGAAGTAAAATATTTAAGTGACACGCAATCGATGGGATCGCTTTCATTAATATATTTATCACCATTCAAGAAATGAATTATGGTTTTGAACTAATACCAAGACAATCACATTTCCCCCTATGAAGAAGATTGATGAAGGCCTGGTAAATGGCAATAAATTATTGAAAAGCATGCGCATTTTTAAGATATTTTTTCTCCATGGTCTTGATTTTCCTTTATTTATAGAGCTTCTTGTAATATCTACTGGAGACGGAATTCATCAGATTATTTATTTACTCGTTCATAAAAGTTTAATCTTCGAGGTAAAATTAAATTTGATGTGTTGTGATTGCATTCAAAGTTTCTTTGAAGTAAAAAGAAAAATAATATGTCATAAGGAAGTTTAAATGAATAAAAGTTTTGAAGGAGAAAAGAAATCCACAGGAGAAGCAAAAAAAGAAGGAATGACAAGCTTGAATAAAATTCAAAGTAAGATTTAGCCTTATTTCCCCTTTGGAATAGTTAATCTAATTTATTTTTAATATTTCGATATTTCCGAGGGAAAGCTTTTATGAAATACTTTACTCCATGAAAGAATTTTTGTTGTAATCGGAATTTTAAGCAAAAAGTGTCATTTTTTTTGTGCTGTGAAGCATTATTAAATCATTCGAGGAAATATTTTAGAAAGTCCCTGGATTTACCATTTAAAAGTTAAAGTCGAATGCTTTTTAAAATAAATATTTGGTATTCTCTCAAGCCATATACAACAATGAGTATATATATATATATATGCATATATATATATATATATATATATATATATATATATATATATATATATATATATATATATATATATTTATATGTATATAACATAAAAAACCCTATATTCAATTCAAATTCTAAATTGCCTTGGGCGTTGTCGCTATTGAGCTATTTTCGCTTCTGATTCCAAGAACAAAGCATGGGCAGCGTCCCCTCAAAAATGTAATTTCTAGTGCATCTTTACGTAACAATACTACGTCACCTCTGACATCAGAGTCACAGTTTCAGCCAATGGCTACAGACTTGTGATCACATGGCAAGACGCTCAAAAAGTTTATATAAGTTCCAGTATAACTCGGAGAGCAGATTTTTTGGCGTGACATTGCTGTCTAATAAACCTCTGTCATCGATGATAAAGAATATATAAATAAAAGTATTTGCAGACGTGAAAAGAGAAATGTATTATTGAGTACGACTACGTTTATTCCCAGTGTGATATGCCGGCTCCGGCTACCATTCCCACCGGGCCGGTATGTTACATGTATGTATATATATATATATATATATATATATATATATATATATATATATATATGTATATCTATATCTATCTATCTATCTATATATATATATATTTTTTTTTATTTATTTATATACATACAGGATTTGTATTAAAAGTGTCGGGAACAATTTTTTTCTGACGTGATTGTACGTCGGAGTGTGCTCGCACCGTGCATGCTCGGTGGTGGGGGATGAGACCTTCAAGATGAGCCAAGCGCCAATCGCCTGTGAGGGTTCATTCAGGCTAGATCGTGTTTTTAGTGGACCCCTGTAGAGTGACTCGGTGCAAGCGCAAAATGCAGCGAACGATTGAACGGCGGTATGCCATCAAATTTTATGTTGAACTGGAGAAATTGGACGGCCGTTGACGTTAAGAACCGACGACAACATGCAATGTGTGCCTGAAGTGCTTAATTCAGGCCATCGGTTAAGTGTGCGCATGGACGCAGATGAAATTGGCATTGATATGACGACAGTGCACAGCATTATAATTTTATTCTGTGTTTTGAAAATTTGGCGATGTGAATGATCTGCGCTAAACTCGTCACGAAGGTCTTGACGGACGATCAAAAGCAGTGGCGAGTGTCTGCTTGCGAAGACCATCTACAACGCGTTGAAGAAGACCCCGGCTTTTTGGACAACGTAATCACGGGAGACGAAACTTGGATATTTGAATACGACCCGGAAGCAAAGCAGCAAAGTTCTGAATGGCACATTGCAGCATCACCTCGTCCAAAAAAGGCTCGAATGATCAAATCCAAAGTGAAAGTCATGCTCATCGTTTTCTTCTACGAAACGGGGGTGGTCCACTACACATTTGTACCTGAGGGGTAGACAGTAAATGTTGCTTTTCACCTAAAAATGCTAAGAAGAATGAAGAGAAGGGTCAACAAGGTGAGGCCAGCCATTGGAAATTGGAAATTGGAAATTGCATCCCGACAATGCACCCAGCTATATCTGCTCCAAGGTCCCGACTACCTAACCATAAACGGCATCGTAACGATTCCCCAACCCCCTTTACAGTCTAGACTTGGTACCAGAAGACTATTTCCTATTCCCAATAGTGAAATCCTCCCTCAAAGAACACCACCATGGGACCTTAAGTGAAGTCCGCCACTAAGTCCACCATGGTATCCTAAGTCAAAGAAGCTTGCACAGGTACCCTTAAGGGCGTTCCGAAATCTGCCTACCAGGGAGCCTTCGAGTCGTGGAAAAGCCGCTGGCAAAAGTGTGTCGACGCTCAAGGGATTTCCTTGAAGGTTTTTGAAGTATTGTAGCTATATCTCAAAAAAATCTATTTTTCCGAAACTTTCCCCGATACTTTTTATACAAACCCTGTATATATATATATATATTGGGTGCGTCATAAATTCATGCAAAGTTCAAAAATTCGCAATAAAAGATTTAGTGCTCGGGAAAACTTTCTGTTTGCACCAGTAGGATCAGAGGGACATTGGACTTTTTATCCAGTAAAAAAAATGTTTCCAAAAGTAACCGAAAGAGGGCGCTCACACGTCATACTGAGACGTTTTATGCAAATCAAGTTATCAATAAAACGCCTGACTGGAAATGGATCCGTCATTCGTAGTCGGCAGCATGCTTTCGTTACCCTATCGAGTCGTTAAACTTTTCTACAAGAATGGTGAATCAACAACTGTTGCATTGCGAAATTATTGCACGGAGAAAGGGCTGAAGGCGCAAAAAAGCCCTATTTCATTGAATGGGACACTAAATTTAGTATGAAACTATGCATGAATTTATGACGCACCCGGTATATATATATATATATACATACATACATACATACATACATACATATATATATATATATATATATATATATATATATATATATATATATATATATATATATATATATAAATACACTCTGTCACAAAAAAATATATGCACCCAGAAGGAAACGAGAACTTAACTATCACGAAACTTATCATGTATGTAGTGTATGAAGAGATGAGCAAATGATTACAAATTAAGAAGAACAGACAGTTTTATTAAGAAGATATGGCATGAAAAAAGTTACAAATCAGTAAGTAGTAAATCCACCTCTGGCAGATATACAAGCCGAAACACGGCGTGGCATCGAATCAATGAGGTCACCTATGACCTCCTGCGGAAGATCATGCCATAATCTTTGCAACTGGGGAGTTAATTCACCAGTATTCCAGAACGGCTGCAGTTGCCTTCTAAGCACGTCTCAGACGTGCGCTATTGGCGAGAGGTCTGGTGACCTGGCAGGCCATGGGAGTACATCATATCTTTGAAGACCTTGTTGGGAGAGTCGCGCAGTATGTGGACGAGCGTTGTCTTGCTGATAAATGGCACCTGGGCGACTTGATAGCATAGGCCGTTTAACTGGCGTTAAAATCTCGTCCACGTAATTGCGTGCCGTCAAAGTGCGTTGAAGAACAACTAGAGGTAATCGTGTGTCCCAACAAATCGCTCCCCACTCTGTTACACCTTGTGTAATCGCCGTATGCCTGTCGACAACAAATGCCATATCGGGCCGGTGGCCTGGCCGCCTCCACACGCGTATGTGCTGGTCATCGGCACTGAGACTCTTGCTGAAGATCACACACCTCCAGTCGGTCACACTCCAGCTTGCCCGAGGTCGGCAAAAATCCAATCGACACTGCCTGTGATGTGAGGTCAGTGGTATGCGTCTTAATGGACGTCGGCAAGTCATCTCTGAGTGGTTTCCCTTGATATTACCGGATGTCTGTAAGTGGAGTCGAAACGGTTCTAGTGACGTTGATGGTGCGGACGTGGCCGCTCTTATGATTGCGTGATCCTAGCGCGCATTTATGTTCCTCGGATGCCCTGACCCT
>OU015502.1:63468025-63625525 GCA_907164885.2 Dolomedes plantarius
ACAAAGAAAATATTTACATCATCTGGTAGATGAAAGCTTTCTCATTCATATGAACCGCATTCCAAGTCTCTATCTTAAAATTTTGAATTTTAATTGAATTTTAAAGAACAATACGTCAATGCAAATTTCCCGCTTGAATCTTCAAGTGCGGTTTGGTTGAAGAACCTTTTTTTTCACCCATAGGCGAGGGGGAGGGGGGGAAGGCTCGAAGAAACAATATTTCGCCCATTCGTGGAGGGTTGGACCGAATGAAATTTCTCGCCGGGGGGGGGAGAATTTTTCTTCTGGCTGTGACTGTTAGCAGGAAGTAGAATATGTAGGCAGAAAATTTAGATACCTTGATTCGTTGTTTTTTAGTGTTTCCATTCTCTGACAATGATTGCTGAAGGGAGCGGGTCCCTAAACCAACCGGCTAGAAGGGCGAAGCCCGTGTCATGGGTTATGTCACAGTATAAATAACATATAAAATGTCAATTTTTTCTATGTTATTTATACTTTAATCAATTTTTAAATTGATTTTGGTTAACAAACATTCTTAAAATCCCGGGCAACGCCATCTGTAATTAGGAATACCTCCAGCTTTTCCTTTCTTACAGAACAAAACTCATTTCGGAAGTTTCATTGAAGGTAAAACGAGTAATTTCTGTTGTGGCATCTAAAAAGGTATTTTAAGTAAAAAAATTAAACTTTGAAGCGCATTCCCATCTTTAACATTACAGTAATAAGCATTACATCTTATTAATAAAAGCGAATGTTAACTTATTAATAAAAGCGAATGTTTGCGTGTGTGTGTGGGCGGCCCCCAGGCGAATCTGTGAAACTTACAGCCGTGAAATTTGGCACACGGGTAGTGCAGACTATGGAAAAGTGCACCTCGAAGCCCGAATTTTAAATTTTATTCTAGAAAATTTTTTATTTTATTTTTTGTGGGATATTTTATGTTTTTTTAACTTTAGATTACGATATCTCGGCAAAAAATGATCGTAGAATTTTGATCTTTTTACAATCTAAGACTACAGACATTTCTCCTTCAAACAAGACCTCATTTGTTTAAAAATAATTTAAAACAGACTAATATTTTCATCAAAGTTTTAAATCCACTTTTTCGATAAATGTATGCACTTTTTAGCATCTACGGTCGATGCTCTTCGTGTTTTTATCTTACAAAGAAAATATTTACATCATCTGGCAGATGAAAGCTTTCTCATTCATATAAACCTCATTTCAAGTCTCTATCTTAAAATTTCGATTTTTAATTGAATTTTAAAGAACGATACTTCAACACAAACTTTATGTGGTTCTTCCAACGCTGTACTCTAGGCGTTGGAATCAATCATTCATAAGAACTGCGCACTTACTTAACTTAATGCGCACAAGGAAACGTTTTATTTAATTTTGCCGGTGTTCACTTTTTCTGTATTCTGTCAATTTTTGTTTAATTTAGTTACTTTTTTGCATATTCTTTCTTTTTAGGCTTCTGTCTGAAACTCTGGAATATTTTTTATTATCATTCTAATACTTCGAAACTTAACAATGTTTTCCAGAGGTGTTGTAAAACAACTGTTAATTATATTTGTGTTTAGCTTTGAGAAAAAATAATTTTGTAAAGGTTTTTTTTGGTCTTTTATGCTAAAATAGCACTTACAAATCAAAAAAAGAAACAAAAACGTACCTGTAAATAGAATACCTTTTTTATAAATTGATCAATTTGAAGTAATTTTTAATGAAATTTAGCTAAAACACCTATCATTCTGCACAAAATTCTAAAGCTAATATTTTAAACTAATTTTAGCTTTTGATTGTGGAAATTTTTGATGTTAAAACATGTTAACAATGTATTAAATATGCATTATTTTGTACGTCAAATATAGTTGCACATTAATTTTATAGAAATTTGTGGTATGACTTTCTTAAGTAGCATGATTTATTTTTTCTCGATGATATCTTTTTCTTAATTGTCATATTTTGAGAACATAACTTTTTTAAATAAAAAAAAACACAAATAACAGTTTAGGTTAACAAGAATTATTGTCAAGAATTATATTTCACATGATTGGACAAGCCACAGGTCAGGAAGTGTTGAAATTAATGGAGGTAAGGTTAATTTTTTTTTACATGCAGTAATTTTTTCATGTCCTGATTCATAAATTAGAATCTATAGCTGATTTATACCTCATTTATATATTATTAGAATTTAACTTCTTACTTCTGTTTTAACTTTCCTTTCTATTTTACCATAATGTTTTGTTTTGCTATTATTGAAGTGTGTGAAATATTTTTCATTGCTTACTACGATTTAAAAATTTTTTTTGTATTATTGGCCTGTACTTTTTTATTCATACTGTGTTATTCATACTGTTATTTTTTCTACGTTATTTATACTGTATTTAGCTTTTAAATTGATTTGGTATTGTTTACTTTTCAGCTTTTCCCGAATGATTTTCCGAATCTTTACCCCGGAAAGAGAAGCGAGACTGGAAGAAATCAGACAACAACAGCAAAGAATAGTTGGACAAAAACCACAGGATGGTCATGATTTGTTAGCAAGAGTGTTTCATGAAAAACAAAAATCACTTATGAGTCTCATCACAAAGACAAAGATTTTTGGAGAAGTTAGGTGTCATATATACACCATAATTGCAGTTTTGGCTGATTTAAACTCTGTATTCTCAAATTTTGATGCCCTTGTAGCAGTAGTGGATTACATGGTTAACTGGAGTTACTCATTTTGTTCCATTTTAAAGGAATTAGGCTGTGGTTCATATGGCGTTTAGAAACATACGGCATATGAGGCAGATATTACGGATCAAATAATAGCCAAAGATGACACCACTTCAGTCAGTTGTCACAAAACAACTGTCTCTGTCCACATGTTGCAGAAGCCTCCTCTACACGATTTCTTCATTCGGGAATGGCGTTTAGAAACATACGACATATAAGGCAGATATTACGGATCAAATAATAGCCAAAGAAAGCAAGTGTCTATATACAATGCGTGGATTGTCCCGTATTGCCCTCTACTAACCACAATTTTCAATGCCCATATAAATGTAGAGTACTGTAATTCAGTTTTATAGTGTGGCGTGTGAGTGGAACACTGGTGTGTGGTTTTCAAATGATTTTAGCTTTTACTGGAAATTAGCAGAACATTAGCATCCAAAACAGTAATCGTTTGGAAAGTTTTTATTTATATACACAACTCACTACCATAATACTCTAAAAATTTATATTTTAACGCATTTCGGTTACTGCTGTTGTTTGTAAACACACGATCTTCATTGCCATGCTCATTTCAGAAATTTCTCATTGAGATGATGCTCATTTAATGCGTGTTTTCAAAAGTGAAATATACCATGTTCTGTAAATGCCCCGAAAATATTTCTATACTGGAGATGTAGACAGATTAAAGAATTTAAGTAAACTTTTGTGTAATTTATACATTTGTGTGTGTTTAATTATTTAAATTAATAGATTTATATTTTTTATACGTTTTATTCTTGCATTCTTTTAGGGGTTTATAGTGTTGCGTGTGAGTGGAACACTGGTGTGTGGTTTTCTAATGATTTTAGCTTTTACTGGAAATTAGCAGAACATTAGCTTCCAAAACAGTAATCGTTTGGAAAGTTTTGAATTTAATTTATTAAATGCTGATCACGAGATTTATTTTCTTTTTGTGATACTTTAAATTAATTTTGCGTCACGTGCATAACAACGAAATTAATTGACAAAGAAAATATTAAAATACAGTAAAAGATAAAATTTAACCACTAGACAAATTGAGATGGAAATTTTTAAAAATTTTGTTCAAATTAGTATGTTTTATGGATATTAAATCAAATCTATATATAAAACTGTAATTTCCTCTCAAAATATGCTTCGCCATGACGATAAATAAGTCCCAAGGCGAAACTTTGAAATATGCTGGCGTACATTTACGAGAAAATTGTTTCTCGCACGGTCAGTTTTACGTAGCTTGCTCACGCGTAAGTTCGCAGACGAGCCTGCTAATATTAGTTCCGCCTAATGAAGAAACAAAATATATTTTTTATAAGAAAATCCTCTAAAAAGCAATTTCACTACTTTTTCATTGTAATTACCCTAAAATGTACCCCGTAGCGAAGCACGGGTATTCAGCTAGTATATATATATATATATATATATATATATATATATATATATATATATATATATATATATATATATATAAACAGCTAGACAATAGTGATTTATTTCAGCCATTAAAAGATACTACCTGTATTATTATTAAGAAAATTATAGCTAAATATAAACTTCTAGGTATAACAACAGAAAACTATCTCTTTCCTTATATCCCTTTAGTTCCTAAATTTCATAAAACACCTACTGCTTTTAGAGCAGTAACCTGTGGTCACAACACTTATGCTATTAAAGCAAGTGTTCTATTATTAAATTACCTCAAATTATTTTATAAAATAATAAATTCTGGTGTTTGTGGTATCATTGATAATAGCTTTAGTCTTATTAAAAACTACAAAAAATCAATAATTGTGTCGTGGGTTACGACATTAAAAAAAATTGAAAACGTGCAGACAAACCATTTAAGGCGAACAAACGGGACGGAAAATGAAACAGTGAAATGACGCCAGACGATACAAGAATGTCGTGGGGATACGGTATGTTAGAAGTTCGAAAAGTGCAGACAAGCCAATTAAATCGAACAAACGGGAGTAAAATGAAGAAAGTGAAATGGCGCCTGTTTGTACAAAGGACCGTATGAAGAAGAAGGAATTGAAAAGCAACAGTTAAGAGACGAAACAGCGAGGAGGCTACATGGAGGGGACATTCAGATGAAAAGGGAATTGTTGGCAAAGATAAGATGACCCCACATATAGGAGATGTTCTGGGAAAACATGATCCCTAAAAGTCAGGGGTGAGTCGAAGGCGGAATTGTTTTAATAAGAAACGCCCCTCACTCTGAATGGTTTAAAGAAATAATTAGGTGGTAAAAATTAGCGAATCGAAGTGGAAGTGAGAGAAAAGGTTGAACATGAGTGACGAATGAAAATGAAAAAGGCGGGGCGTTGAGAAGATAGAAAATAGAGCGAGTGAGAATATTAAAAAAGGGATATGATTGATTTAGGCGCTCAGACTCAACACACAGCTATGAAGTAGTAGCCTCGTAAGCGAGAAGTTTAAAAAGAGTATATGAGAGATTGCGCCCAGACTTAGCGCATCGCTATAAGCCTGCAAGCCAAGGATGAGAGGAGAATAGATGATTAGTGAAGCCGAGAGAGATTGCCTGACCCCTGCAAGCTAGCGATGAGAGGAGCATAGAGGAGCGTCGGAGCCAAGATAGATTGCCTGACCCCTGCAAGCTAGTGATGAGAGGAGAATAGTTGAGCTGCGGAACCAAGATAGATTGACTGATCCCTACAAAACAAAGATGGAGAACCGATCCTGCCGTTAAAGCCCGCCTCTTCCCGCGCCATACTGCGTTCCCAAGCGAAAAGTGAATCCTGATGAAAGATATCTCAATCGATGCAAGTGAATCCGCCGGCGAATGTTTCCCTTCTGCAGTCTGCAAAAACGGAGGTAACCTTTCATTACCAAAAGTCAATAAATCCAAAAGTCATATAATATTGCCAAAAGTCAATAAATCCCCGAATCCTATAATATAGGCTAAAGTTAAGAAATAATATATATATTGCGTACTGAGAATGAAATCAATTTAAATAAGTGAAATAGTATAATTAAATAATCCCTTGATATAATGAGTGTTTCTTTAGGTTGATAATTATCAATAATATAATTGAATGTGTATTCATATATGTGTTATGTTAATAAATCAATGTATTGTTTAGAATTCAGAGAAATAGTATCATTGCCTACTACTATACTAAATCACGACCACCCAATTAACCCTACCACAAATTGTAAAT
The DNA here is from genome assembly GCA_907164885.2 of Dolomedes plantarius. Taxonomy (NCBI): domain Eukaryota; kingdom Metazoa; phylum Arthropoda; class Arachnida; order Araneae; family Dolomedidae; genus Dolomedes; species Dolomedes plantarius. Next base: position 63,473,944 of record OU015502.1, read on the forward strand.
CAATAGTTACTTTTGATTTTAAAGATTTATTCAATAATATCAATATAAATGATTTAAATAGAGTAATTATAAAGTTAGTACATAATAATATTCATTACTTAAGCAAAGATTTTAATCTTACTCCTTTCAATAGGCTTAGCGCAAGTTATGCGACATAACTTGCACTATACTTAGCACACTTGATATATACTTAGTGATTTTGTTACTAAACATAATTATATCAAACACAATAATAGTATATACTTACAGACTATAGGTGTACCACAAGGTGGAAATGCTTCTAGTATGCTTGCCAATTTATACTTACATTGTTTTGAAGTTGATAATAATCATAATAGCAATTACAAAGTATATAGATATATTGATGATTTAATAGTTATTAATAAAAGTAGTAATAATATAGCCTTAAATTTTTACCCTCATGATCTGGAACTAATATAAGACCTGTTGTCTTATACGGTAGTGAATGCTTGTCCCTGAACAGGACAGAAGAAGATCGTTTATTGATTTTTGAAAGAAAAATTGTGAGGAAGATTTTTAGACCAATTATGCAAAACTACGTTTGGAGAATCGCCTATAATCACGAAATATATAAAATGTATGGCAAACCCGACATCTTAAGGGTGGCAAAAGCATCTCGCATTAGGTGGCTAGGCCACATATTCAGATATGATGACACGTTTCCCACATAAATAGTCACCTTTTCAAATTTGGAGGGAAGGCGAAGAAGAGGAAGACCCCAACCAGATGGTTGGATGAGGTAGGAAAGGACCTAAGAGCAATTAGATAGAACCCATGAAGGGCCTTTGCAAGGGATCGAGCTAGGTAGGGGAAAAATTGGCGAGACAGCCTTGACCTGTAACAGGCTGTAGTGCTAGTGAAGAAGAAGAAGAAGATCAGGAACTAATACAAAGTAGCCAAAATAATATTAATGTAAACTTTTTAGATATTAACATCAAAGTAAATTCACATTTTAATTTTACTTTTGACTTATCTGATAAAACATCAGATTATGAATTTAATAATGTTAATTTTCAAAATTACCTAACCTGTTTATATAAATCTGTTTTCAATACCATTATTGTGAATCAGCTAGTACGTATATACAGGCTTTGTTCTAAAGACAATAGGAATAGCATATTATAGACTTGTTAGTTGTGCTAAAACGTAATCATTACCCTGATAGTCTTTCCAAGCAAATAATTGGTTGTTTTAGATTTAATGAATAGCTTGTTCTGTTGCACTAAATTAGTAATAAAATAAAATAAGTAATATAATAAGTTTATTTTGTAAAAATAATTATTCCAAAGTAACATTAATGAATAATATTTATATTCTTCAGTAATAATAATAACAATAAATAATAATATTTTAATCTTATTAATAATAATAATAAAAGAATATTAATTTTGGATTATATGTCCTACTAGCATTATTTCCCGGCGTTGCCCAGGTAGATAAATAGATACAAATTCTTTCATGCATTCCATCAAAAAAATACTGGGCTGCAATCCCCCCCCCCCCCCCCCTCCCGCTCTTCATGTTCATCTGGCCAGACAGAATGCGCTTAGCGCGTTTCTACTGAAATGATATACCCAGTATTTTTTTGATGGAAAGCATGAAAAATTATATATTATATATCTACCCGGGCAATCATTCTTTAAAAATAATTTCATTAATTTTCTTATGCCTTAATATAACTAATGGACAAATAGTTCGGAATGAAAGTTATGTGTCGTTATGTTTCCCTGTTTAAAGAGCTTTTCCTCCCACTGCTTAAAAAACTTCAAAACTCTAAAAGATTTATCTTATATGATTTCACACAATAAGTAATTCAAATACATATCGTATGTTAACTCTGTTTCGCGAACTTAGGGGAAAAAACCTGTAGAACTCTTAAACTTCTTCCCATTTTATGATCCTCAAACAATTAATATATTTAGATCAACAGAAGGCTTCCAAAAACTAGCCATGGGACAAACTTAATTTTTCTATTTTTTTTCTTCCCTTTTTTCCATATTTTATCAAGTTCTATTAGTTTGAACGCCATTGTCTAAAATTGCCTAAAGCAGCGGTTCTCAACCTTTTTAGACTCACGACTCCAATAAACACTTGGCCCTCCCCCCCCGTCACCCCCAGACCAACTCTCAAACCACCCCCAGATCACCCCTCTCAGAACAAACCTCTTTTCCCCTGCGTATCGAGTTTGACTGGTTGTGGTGAAGGGGCTGTATCCACATTTAAGAGGTGTGATTAGGGGCACAGAAATCATTAAAAAATTTGAAAAAACTAATTGAGCCCCAAATTTCGTTATTCCTGATTTAAGTTTTTCGGGTCCTAAACATTAACTGTGCAGAATTTGGTCCCGGTGGGTGAAACAGTCTATGATTCTATAGCGGACAAACAAACAGACAAGCTCTTTTATATATATATATATATATATATATATATATATATATATATAACCCACTTAATGGCTGTTCTTACAAAGGGGGTATGAAATTTCCCAATCTAATAAGGGAATCGGAAAAAAATGGGCCACGTAAGTTGAAGGTTAATATAAAGATATTAGATTGAATAATTAAGACCTTGGTTCATGTATAAGAATAACTGCATACTTCGTTGAAGAGACGTTTCTTCGTTCTTAAGAACTAAAAACAATTACACTGAACTTCGGATTATCCCTGCTTGTATTTTCAGTTTGAAGTATTTTAAACACATTTAAAACGAAAATAGGTTTGAAATAAAATACTATTCTCCTACAGAACGTGAACATTTCTCTTAAAAAGGGAATGTAATATACATAATTTTTCCACTTGAAAAACCAGTTCATTCTCCCCTTCAATATCTCGCCAAGACGCATGCGCAAGAGCCAAAGGGGGCCCATATTTGGCATGCATTATCCCTAATGGTGGTATTATCTAGAGATATTTGGGTGTAATTACAGTTTGCAAGAGTTGAGCAACAGTTTTAAAGCTCATGAACTGTCCTTCCAAGAGAATGCGTGCCTGGCTTTATAACAACTATAGCCCTTAGAGAGGATTAAACCTATCAAAAACAGCAGTCTGAAAGATTTTCATTTCGTATAAGCGAATCACCCTAGGTCTTAAAGTCAAAATGCAGAGCCAATGAACAAAATGATTACCCTTCTCAAAATACCGAGTGATTCAAAAGTCAGTAAACATTTTTAAAAGTTGGATTTCATTGAATAACTAACATATGGCCAAGCAATAAGTACAGATCCGAAACAAATTTACATAATTAATTAGAAATACGTCCACCATATGGAGAGACATCCTCATTGATGTATCTACAATCGTGGCCGTTGTAAAAGGAAATGCAAATACAACTAGTTAGTTACGGCAGTATGTTTGCCTTACCTGTTAACACTATTACGCTTGGATATGAATTAATACTACAATGTCTGATGGGAATCATTTAGATCCCTAGACAAAATGAGGAATTTTTTTTTCAATAATTGCTTTTAGGCTGTGTATATTTACGTTTAACATATTTACAAATGTAAATTAAACTTATTGAAATGAAAATCAAATTAAATTGATATAAAAATGAAAATTAATGTGTTATACACCTCACGCAAATAAACACTTTTGGTACAGCCCGTTTGCCGCAAACGGGCTTTCTACAATTTTGGTAAATATTTGATGTTTTACATAAACTAGCATTTGCATAAAACTAGCATCTGAAAACAACATTGGAGGTTATATGTAACTACTAACAGCTGATGAAAATATTTGAGCCAAATTATTTTCTTGATTTTCGCATAGTATATGAAATGGGTTATTTTGATCCCTTCAGGCTTTGTAAGTATATGAGGTTCTAGATTTTAAAAACAGCAAATGTAAAACAAAAATATATCATTATTTTGAATAACTGAATTAATTAGGTAAAGTCATAGAAAGTTGGGTTGCTAAATTTTCTAAAACGAAAGTTATACAAAATGAAAATATGAAATGGATCGTTAACTCTTTGATAGGCCCCGTTTGCAGAGCGCAAACGCCTAAAACTAGTCTTTTTTCACTTGCATTCAACGTATTCCAGTTAAATGAGCAGAAAAATGGGTGGTTAGTACTGCCATCTGTTATCAGCTTAAAGAAGTAAAAACGGTTTGAAACCTTTAACTGGAAGATATTTCAAGATTCTTTAGGTTAAAAAAATCGGAAAGAAAATTCTGCACCATGCAAACGGGGGAGGTTGTTGCCCCTAAAATGGTTAACGCCTCATTCGGTGTTATAATGTTAAAACTCTATTGGTGAAACATTACAACCTTGATCATTTTTTGTCAGTAGTGAAGCGCCATCTGGTGGAAAAACTTGTAAATAATTATGTAAAATTTTTTTGGGGTCTTAAAAAATTCCCACTCTACATTTAACGTGTCTGCACTTATCGCTTTGCCATACGTTAATCATTTATTAAGTAATAGATTTTTGAAATGTTTATTGCCTTTTAAATCTCTCGGTTTTTAATACATTTCAACCATCATATGCTTAAATTAAGCTTAAATATCATATCTACAAACAAACAGACGCCACACATCCACAACAGAAACTAGTATCTATATATAAAAAACAGTTCCGTAACTGACTGACTGAATGACTGATTGACTGACTGACATATAACGCACAGACCAAACCGCTGTACCTGAAGGGCTGAAATTTTACAAGACGATTCTTCTTATAGTGTAGGGGTGCACTAATAAAGATTTTAGAAAAATTCTTTTTAGATTTTTTAAAATTAAATTTTAAAGCTGTTTTAATAACTTCTTTTAAGTTTGCATTTAAAATAATAATTTGAGGGTTATAAAATTTATATCACGAGAAAGATCATAAAAATTCCTTTAAAATGAAATCTTCTTCAAATCTTTACCTCTATTTTCTGATTTTAGTGAATTTTTAAAGATTAATTTTTAGAATTTAATTTATTAAATGTTGATCCCGTGATTTCTTTTTCTGGTACTTTAAATTAATTTATCGTCACGTACATAACAACGAAATAGACAAAAAAAAATTTTTCTTGCGAACGCGACAGACGACTGGACATTTTCCAAAAAAATATTAAAATATAGTAAAAGAAATGTTCATCAAACTATACTATATTAACTGTACTATATTCTTTAGTACGTTCTATTAGATTTAATTTGAATTTTTTCTTCTACATTATTTAATCTATAAAATACCCCTTACGATTTTTTTTATAAATATATATATATTTTTGTTTTTTTTACATCAATTGCATACATTGATCATTGTATTTATTATAAATAAATAATAAATAAATAAATAAATAAATATATATATATATATATATATATATATATATATATATATATATATGTAATAGCACGGGCGCGGGCCGACGAATGAAGGGCTGAGTGGCATAGTTTTGATTATGGTTCATCTTGCTTCATCTAATTGAGGGTAAAATGGATGACTTGTCGCCCGGCCGTGCATCACAAATGTTTGAATCCATTCCCGCTTCATCTCAATCCTCGGACACAAATCATAACACAACTTTCACGAACTACATTTTTATTATTTCCTTTGGCGACTCCGCCGGTATGAATACAGAAAGAGAAAGTACAGGAATCCGTCCTACTTCCGAACGTCAACACTTATATAACTTCAATCCATCACGTGATTAAAGGGTGTGTCTTAATAGTTGATTGGTTTAAAGTTGTTGTTGATGTGCAGAACTGATTTAAATTTGACTGACTCCGCGCCGCGTCTCTTTTCGATAAAAAGACAGCCATCTTTAATGATATTGCCTAAAGCTGTAATAATGGAATTTAACGCGAATGCCCAAAGGGAATTAAATAACTTAAGGGATTAAAAAAGGGTATGTAATTTTGAATAGTAAAGTGAGGAATTAAGAGTTTTTAAATGTTAAGTGTGTTGAATTGAGAAATTACTAGTTTTTTAATATTATATATATATATATATATATATATATATATATATATATATATATATATATATATATATATATATAAGCATATATATTTTGGCATTAATTGTATACATTGACCGTTGTACTTAATTTGAATGTACTCAGCAGCGAAGTGCGGGTTTTCAGGTAGTGAGTCTAAAAATATAATCAAACTTAGCACGACACCCATGAACTGAAAGAAAGTTTAAAAAGATACCCTGCACGAAAACAGCGAACTATTTGTTGAACGTTAACAACCTTTAGAATACTTGACTACCACCTCCGGGAGACTAATATCCCGTTACAAGTCCAGTAGCAGGTAACTCAACCGCAACATACCATTAGGGAGGTGATTACTAGACCTTGGAGATCGTAACTATCATAATTATGAGGGAAATCATAATGAAACATTGGGTTAGCACTTTATCAGGCGGGTGAGACTTTAAAAAGGGGTTCTAATTTCTTTTAGGAAGATTTTGAGATTAAAGTTCGTCGACTTGGCTGAAAAATGTTACTTAGGTAGAAGAATATTTTCAACCTAATATATAAATATACATTCATACATACATACATACATATATATATATATATATATATATATATATATATATATATACACAGGTGGTTATCAAAATAATGGAAAAACCAATCAATATTAGAGGTGTTTGTTTATGAATGTGATTTGTATTCCTTAAAAAACAAGTCTGGCCACCGGTATTTTTTTTATATAATATAGTGCATGTATTAGTCTACTGTCAGGTAGCAGTAAGGAAGCTAAGGGCATCGGGCTTTTGGGGGGGACAGCGTAAATTCTTGCAGACCTTACGAAAAGGGCAAATTGTAGGAGCTCGTTTAAATTGGAGTATCTGTTACTGCAACCCGCAGGCTAATGGGTGTTTTTAGAGCTATGGTATCGAAAGTCATAATTTAATTTAAAAAATCTAAGAAGAATTTTTCAAAAATCTTTCTTAGTGCACCCCTACACTATAAGAAGAATCGCCATGGAAAATTTCAGCGCTATAGATCCAGCGGTTTGGTCTGTGCATTGTATGTCAGGTAGTGAGTCAGTCAGTTATGGAACTGTTTTATATATATAGAGAATTGTCCAATGTAAAGAAGTACCTGCTAACTAAAGCTGAATTATTTAACGAAAATAACTTACAGCTAGGAGTTACCATTTTGCTTAGCTAGTTAAGTGACTATCAGAAAACAATTATTCAAAATAACTTATTATACTGAAACGTTTTTCTAAAGAATAATGGTTGTTACACATAAGAGCTGAAAGACTAACGCTAAAACTCCTTTGTAAATGCGTGATCGATGTCGGGACATTTTATTAATTATTCAAGGAGCAGTCATTTACGAGGAAGGTATCATTATCAAATCGCTTTTATTAAAATGATTGATCGCTGACAAATTTTTTCAATGAATGTTTAACTAGAGAATTCTAGCTTTTATTTCTGGCTTTAAAACGGCTAAAATGTGAACTATCTATAAAGCAGAGGCACGCAGTATGCCACTCGTGCATAAACAAAGGGAAAAATGTTTATAGTTAAATGCGTAGATTACTGAAACTCGTTTTAGAAATTCATACCACAGTCCATGTTTAAAGCGCATTGCATCCATTATTTTCTCTTACTTTTTACGTGCTTGTCTAAGTAACATTTCATGAAAATACCTAATTGCTAGTTCTGCTTAGTAATATCTGGGTAATTTTTGGCTAGACTAGCATTAATAGAAATCGAAAGTATACCTGAATATATTCTTTATATCCAGTGAAAATTAAATCTGTTTTATGGCTATGATTGGATTCCATAAATATCTTTAAAACTAACGGGAGATAAACAACACATTTTTGGTTGTAAAATACCATACTAATCTCTAAAAACTTACTTTTTTATCTTCTAATTATGTTTAAAAAACTATCACACGCGTACACAATATAAGTATTGCATTATATTTTATCAGGAGATATTACTATTTAACACTGTGAATATTTGGAATGACCAAAATTACCGATTTTCTGAAGCCTATATGTTTCTAAATTTCTAGGTATAAGATAAAACGTTTTGGGGTCAACCAGTATGGAAAATTGATATTATCAATATGGAATATTACTGAGAAAAGAATTAATATTTTTAGTCATCTTTCATGAATATAATCAATTAGTGAGATGATTCAATCAACTGATTTTTTTATTATGTTCAAACAAAATGAGAATTCAGCAGTGTATGTTTTTAATACTTTATAAAGAAGTTAATATGGATTCTTACTAAATTTGTTCCTGTGAATTAAAGAACTATACTGTACTACTATGTTCAAATAAGTTAACTTGCTAAAATGTTTTAGATTTTTAAGGGGAGAAGGAACCTTCAACCTCTTTTTTATAAATTTTCACTATTTTACTCTATATACCATATAAGTATAATTAATATTGTTTTTCACTACACTGAAGTCACTTAGAATTCCCAAATAAGTATTTTGTGGAAGAATATGACCATATTTTAAAAAAATTCTTAAAAACGCTTAGAACTTTTTAAAAATGCTCCCTGCGCTTTCATTTATTTCAGATATCTTTCAAATTTTTCTCAGGATTGTTGATTGAAGTATTTGTCATAAACTTGTGCATAGTCCTTTGAAATCACAAATATTTTTCAAATGAATAGACCATGAAATAAAGTAAAAAGATGCAAAATCATAAAAGAGTAACAGGCAGAATTAAAAAAAAATATTTAAGACATTAGATCGTTACAAATAAAATTCAATGCACAATTATGTTTATATATATATATATATATGTGTGTGTGTGTGTGTGTTTGTTTATATATATATATATATGTTGAAACAGCCAGTAACTACCTTCCCTAGTTAGTTAGTTAGTTTGTTTTGTTTGACCAATAGATGGCGCTGTCGCCACCTTTGGCAAAATATCTGTCGATATTTTGCCAATGGTGGCGTTAAAAATAAAGTTTACTCACTCGTTCCCTTAGGTATTTTAAAACTGATGTTAGGAAAAAGTAGATTTCAGCAAATTACAAAAAGGAGAGGATCCTGGAGAAGAATGGTGATTGGTAACTTCAAGGTACCTAAAATTTCTATTGCTACCCAAGGCCACCTTTAAAAAGATTTCATTGAGTCAAGTGAAAGGAGTAAACGCATGAAAACCAATGAGCTACGACAATTAGCAACCTCTGAAGAGCTGACTTTTGCTGCAACTATAAATCGCAGAACTGCTGTTAATCCTGATTTTGTTAACTTGATGAAAAAAATCAGAGAAACTCCAACAAGAGCTACAAAATTATATGAGCTGCTCCTGACAAAGGCCAAGGAAAAAGAGGAAGCCTTATAGTAGTCAGATCCTACAACTTCTTCTGCCAGAGGGGTATGATGGTGGTCCTTCTCAAAAACCCAAAGAAGAGAGTGATGAAGAAGGTGAATTTGAAGAAGATGACGAAGATCAGAGTTCAGGAGCATCAGATTGAAAAAGTTAATCTTCTGAAGTTACTAGAAAACTAAGATCCCTATAGTGACTTTCGTATACTTTGGTAAATATTAAATGTAATATATATATATACACACACATATATATGTATACATATATATATACACATACACACACACACACATATATATATATATATATGTATATATATATATATATATATATATATATATATATATATATATATATATATATATATATATATACACACATATATATATACATATATATATATAGTGTTACCTCGACTTACTGGTTTTTCGAGAAACGAGTATTCTCTCGGTAGATTTTTTGCTTCGGTTTACGAGTTAAAATTCGGGTTACGAGCAAGCTTCAGATATCCTACCGCTAGTTTGAGCAGCGAATGCCATGTTACGTGCACATCAAATGAGAACACACGAAGAATATAATATTTACAACCTTTATGTACAATAATTATACAATTGTATACATATTATTCTGAGACTACTATCCAGTCCGAGATTTCAAACCGAGATATACCGAGATTTTAACACTGAACAATTACCACCAGGGGCAGCTTGCTCTGCCCAAACTTGAGTAACCCTCAGAAACCTAAGAGCTCCCAACCTCTCTCGCAGAGAGATAGCTTCAATTCCCTCCCCCACACTGGAACTCCCCATGGGGTCTAAGGGATGGGATGACCTTGGTCCTAGGATCGCAAGATCTCCCCCTTCTACGGATTCTGAGAAAACGTTCTTCGAATTCTCAGAAAGAAGAATCTGGACATTACAGCCACAGTGGTCGATGCAACAATCGCCCAGCTTCCGGGTCTCACTCGTTCACTTTAAGAGAGTAGCTGGTAATAAAAACAAAAGTGAGGAAAGCAGGGCGAAAAGGTTAAAAATCAACGAATAAGATTTAATTTTTCAGTTCAGCCTTTGTCCTCCTCTACCATCAGCATCTTCAAGTCTGATCCCCAAGGTAAATGTTGTACATTACACTTAATAAAACAAATTTCTTGCAGTACATTCTATTGTATTGCGTTTTTATACAATGTTTGTCGTTTATAAGCACATTTTTCTTATATTTAAAAACATGCAACTAAAAATTGCTGTGTTTGGGGAGAGCCCGGAACGAATTAATGGCATTTCCATTCATGTCAATCGGGAAAATTGATTCGAGATACGAGTATTTCGAGTTACGAGCTCCGTCATGGAACGAATTAAACTCGTAAGTCGAGGTACCACTGTATATATATATATATATATATATATATATTTTAAAGATTGATTTATAGAGATAATATTTTGTAAAATTTTAAATTTTTTTTAAAAAAAGGAGTATTTACTGTTACAAAGTAAGTAAAATGTCCAAAGCTCAAAAATATTATTGACAATCAAATATACAGTAAAAGTTATCTATCAAGTTTCAAGCAATCTATCAAGTAACTGTCTCTATTAAGCAATCTATTCTGCATTACAAAAATAAATTATTTTAATACCCCGCAATAGGTTATTTTCTCTGAAAGTTTGATGTAATATGCCAAAGTTTATTTGAACAATTTTTATGTTCATGGACTAAAAGTTACTGTCAAAATTAAATATGGTGGCTCAAACTTTAATGTTTATTTCTTTTACTTTGTAATATAATCACTGTTTAAAATATCAGTTTCTACATTAGGAAAAAATTAATCCCGAAATCTTCGTTTGTCAAATGAGAATTCTTATGCTATTTATTTGGTTCAAATATTTATGGTAAATTTTTAGGGATTATTCAATCAATTGTTTTTATGTCACCACAAACGAAACGTGAAATATTAAAATATTTAAGAAATTATTTTATCTTCATTTAATTTTCAATCTCAGTACTGTGTCACAAGGTTCAAATGTGTTTTTCTATTAAAAAAGCTTGTTTACTCTTTTCATAAACTGATTAAAATAGAAGAAAAATGAGCAAGTATAAATATTATCATTAGCTTTAAGTATTACGTTATAAATGTCCTTTTATGTTATTAAAGTGTTTAATTTATTTATACTACTCGAAAATATGGACAAAAATAATTTACAATACATCTCGGTAATTAGTGCTATTTGTTAAGATCTAAAAAATAATTTATTCTGAAAAATATATCTTTAGATTAAAATTTCTCTTTCGTTTTACATTAATAATATAACGAAACTAATTTATTCTCCCGGCGATATCAGTTAACATATAAAACAAAATTTGATTTGATTTCTGGTTTTCAAAGTTTGACTGATAATTATATGTTTAAGTATTATATTACCTTTAAAAATAAAACAATTTTTAGCTTGTTAAAATTATTGTCAGCATTCATAAGATTGTCACAAATTCTAATTAGGTAATTGAATATTTAAAAAAAACATAATTTTGCTTCTTAGCATGACAGTCTCGCATATTAAAATAAAATTAATCACTAGAAAAATAACTTTATCTGAGATTTTATATAATGAAGTGCATTAATAATTTTTTCCTCTTGTCCCCATTTAAATTATTCTGTAAAATGGAAAAAAAAATATATATTTATATAAATACCACTTGTTTGCGCTTCTAAAATAGGGAAAATTAAAAAGGATTGATCTTATGCAAAAACAAGTATTCAGGTTCATTAGCAAATTAAATATTTTATTTCTTTATTGCTATTCAAATTTGCCTTTTTAGAAATGGCATAAAAGGCTCTTTCAAGAAAGTGCTTTTTCTGCGATAGGGGAATATGGAAATTCAACAACATAATTTTATAGTTTTGAATTTCCTTTTAAATACAGAGAAATCACATGTTGTTTTATTAGCTTTAAGGGATAATTTTTTAGTATCAGTGCAATGTATAAGTTTATTGATTATAAGCCCACAAGGGTATGTATATATATATACATATATATATATATATATATATATATATATATAGATATTTAAAATTAAGATAATTAAAAACGTCAGTATAATTAAATTCTTAACTATAGCTATTGACCAGGGTTTTCCCGTCAATTTCCTCGTATCTATTCTAACCCAGTTTTTTAATCTAGACAATAAAGATTGTATGAATCGTTTTAAAATAAGTTGGCAACACTAAAAAAATTTCCCTAATACGGCGATATTTATCCCTACTATGTCTATAAAATGTGAGTGTGCAAGGGTTTCGTGTCTCTTTGCTTGGTGGGAGCTAAGTATTTTGTATATATATAGTGTATATGTTAGTGAATAATTATTTAGTTAATTAGTATTATTCTATTTCTGTAACTTAGTATTAAGATTTTTTTCATTCTATTCATCTTGTAATTATGTTTTAGTTGACTACATTAGTAAACTATCTGGTTTAACTTATCTATTTCACCTAAAATATTTTTCCTCTTCATAATTTTTTATTACTGTCTTGGTGTTATAGCCGACCTCCGGGAGTGTTGCCTGGCTTAAAACATGTTTAACCGGGGTTGGGGGGTCACAACCCCCCCCCCCCCCCAGTCATCAACTATACCACCTCCAATTCCGTTTTTTGCCTATTTATATATGTCAATCTTATTTCAGGTTAGAGGAGTATTAAATGGTCACATCTGCCCTTTTAATTATCTTAATTTTAAATATCTATATATCGTAAATATTTTTGTGAGCAGCTTAGCGCCTAAAATTTATTTCCTTTTTTTTGTTTCATATTAAGTAATTTACATTTGTAAACTATATTATCATGTGAATTATTCTAGCAGCTTAGCGCAGTTTCTTCACATTGCATTATTAATAATTTTTTAGTAAGAGGGTTAGATGTTTAAGTCTGTTTTATACTTATCACTTTTTTTTTATTGTTTTACCCTAGGATACTCCCGTGGTGGTTCTTATATTTAATATAAATATTACAGAATCTTGCCTCTGGTGTGTTGCCCGGTGTGCTTGATTTCTGTAAATAGACTGCTTTCTTTTTGTACTTGTATAGCTCATTAGGGTTTTGTAATTACAACTATATAACTATATCCTTTAATTAAGGTGTACTTAGGTGTTTATTATCTTTTTACTTAGATGTTAATTTTCTCATTTAAAAAAAAAAAATAAAATAAAATTAAAAAAAAAAAAATAAAATAAAAAAATTATAAAATGGTTAAAAAATTCTTTCACTTTTAAGGCAACTTTACTTATATGTACCTGTAAGTACTTAAATTGTAACGGGCCTCTTTCATGTGAGTGTGTTTTTACTTTCAAAGGTGTATACCTGTCTCTTTGGTTATTTGGTTAAATATCTTTTATTGCCATTCTTTAGGTTAATATATTTACCTTTTAACTTCTTTATGATTTTATGTAATTATGTGTAAATCTACAAACAAAAAGTAACAAACATGGAAAGGTCTTTTAAATTTTTAGCGACTGGCAATGTTGATACTAATATATCAATTGCTCGGTCTGTCAATAATAGGGTATTTGACAGATCGTCAGCATGCTACCCTAGTCTTTGTGCCCCTAGTCTTATTACTAGTTATTTTACTAAATCTGTGCCTAATTTAAGTGAAAGCAAAAAAACTGTAATTTATAATACTTCTCCCGCTTCCTCACTAAAATTACCTTTATACACGAATAGGAGTTTTTATCCTAACATGGGTCTTTTCAAATACCGACGTTGTAACGACAAAAGATGTAAATTGTGTCCTAGTGCAAACCCTTCTCAGGTTAACACTGACTTAAAATCTAAAATCTTTTGCAAAGTTTATAATTGTGTTTACAAATTGACTTGCAAAGTATGCAATTTATCTTATATAGGACAAACTAAGAACACTTTAAACATCAGATTAAATCAACACCGTAGCAGTATTTATCGCTGTGATACTAATACTGAAGATTGTTCTTTTGAAATAATACATTTTAAAAATCATGGTGTAGACAGTATTATTGTGTCTATTATTGATGTGATTCCTGACACTAAAACTAGACTTTGGTGGGAAGGTAATCATATTAGATTACATTCAACTGCTTACCCTTACGGTCTTAACACCAACGTTTACGATAAAAATTACAATTGGAATTATATTGTTAAATCCAATACACAAAGTGTATTGAAACATAATTCTAACTATTCCAGTAATAATATCTATCTAAAGCGTAAGCAAAGAGGTGGCCGTCGTAATAAATATAAATATAAAGATTATATCGACTCTTTCAACAGGCTATGTAAAACTATAAATTTAAAACCGGATTATCCAATAAAATGGATTAAAAACATCATTTATGGTTGTAAAAAAGTTTGGCTAAATAATCTGTGGAAGTTGGTTATTGGGAAGTCTTTAAAACATCTTATTCCTAATAATACACATTTCATTCCTATTATTATAGATCTAGTCAAAAATAAAAGCTCTGATTGTGGCATAAATTTACATGAATACGAGACTAAAAGCTGTAGCAATATTTATTGTATAACTGAGTATGCAAACAATGGTTTCGATAAAATACCTTTTACAAAAATTTTAAATCAAAATTTGCAATATTTTCCTTTGAACAATATAAAAATATTTAATAGCTTCAAATATAGTAGACCGTTTGGTCGCTATGTTTTCAACTATAATAATATATCTAAAAATGTTGTTGATGCTTCTCCTGAAAATTGTAATTGTAAACATAATATGACCGGTTACAATGAACACTACAACCACATTATAACAGGAAATACTCAAATTACTGACAATACGGCTTTGTCTAATTTAATGAATTATGGTACTGGTTTTCGCATAGGTTATAAAAAGAATGTATTCCAAATTTTCAAACGTAATCTTGATGAATTTATTTATAAAACAGCTATAAAGCATAGTATACCTGTAAGTACTTTCGAACAGTGGAAATTTCATTATTTAAGTGATTTTAAAATTGCTTATCTGAGAACTAAACCAAAAAATCTTCATGTAAATTTGAATACCTTAAAACCGGCTATAACTGCTTTACAAGATCATTTTGCTATAACTTATGTTGATAAAGTTTCTGCTAACTATGCATTTATATGCAAAAACTTTTATTGTGAAAAACTATTACAGTGCTATAATGATAATACTGTTTATAAAAAACTAGATTCTACGTCTTGTACTATACAAAATCGTATCAAAGCGTTATATCGTCGTGCAGGTTATGATATTAAAAATCTTAGGTTTCCTTATTTAGTCTTAATCCCTAAATTTCATAAATCGCCTGTTAAATTTAGAACTGTTACTGTGGGCTGCAATACATACTTAACGCTTGCTAATAATAAACTTTTAAACATACTTAAAATAGTTTATAAAAAAATAAGTAAAGAGGGTGGCTATTTCATCAATAATAGCTTAGAAATAGTTAAACAGATAAAAGGTAAAGGTGATATAACAAACGTTAAAAGCTACGATTTTACGGATCTTTTCAACTCTATCGACCTAAAAGATCTATATAGTATTATACATGGATTATACGATCAATATGATTTAAAGACGTATATAGCTGAAAATAAATATCGTGCGTTATTAGATCTTGTACTTTATGAAACAGTTTTATATAATGGTAGTAACTTCTTTAAACAAATACAAGGAATACCAATGGGTGGAGGATGCTCATCTGCTTTAGCAGATATATACCTTCACTTTTATGAAAGAGGTGTAATGATTCTAAATGAACTTATGTTTTTCCGATATGTAGATGATATACTCATATGTTTTAATGAAAGCTTAAATGAAATAGATATTAATTTTTACCCTAAAAATCTTAAACTAGTGGAGACTGATAAAGATAACTATGGAAATTTGGTATTTTTAGACTTGAGTTTAAATGTTAATCAAAATCTAATATCATACTGTCTATATGATAAACGCGAGTTTTACAACTTTAAAACTGTTAGGATCATGAACTGGAATAATGCTCTACATTTAAATATTAAACGCAATATAGTTACTAACCAGTTAATACGTTGTCAACGATTACATTCAAACAAAAAAACTATGGACGTCAGTATAATTAAATTCTTAACTATAGCTATTGACCAGGGTTTTCCCGTCAATTTCCTCGTATCTATTCTAACCCAGTTTTTTAATCTAGACAATAAAGATTGTATGAATCGTTTTAAAATAAGTTGGCAACACTAAAAAAATTTCCCTAATACGGCGATATTTATCCCTACTATGTCTATAAAATGTGAGTGTGCAAGGGTTTCGTGTCTCTTTGCTTGGTGGGAGCTAAGTATTTTGTATATATATAGTGTATATGTTAGTGAATAATTATTTAGTTAATTAGTATTATTCTATTTCTGTAACTTAGTATTAAGATTTTTTTCATTCTATTCATCTTGTAATTATGTTTTAGTTGACTACATTAGTAAACTATCTGGTTTAACTTATCTATTTCACCTAAAATATTTTTCCTCTTCATAATTTTTTATTACTGTCTTGGTGTTATAGCCGACCTCCGGGAGTGTTGCCTGGCTTAAAACATGTTTAACCGGGGTTGGGGGGTCACAACCCCCCCCAGTCATCAACTATACCACCTCCAATTCCGTTTTTTGCCTATTTATATATGTCAATCTTATTTCAGGTTAGAGGAGTATTAAATGGTCACATCTGCCCTTTTAATTATCTTAATTTTAAATATCTATATATCGTAAATATTTTTGTGAGAAGCTTAGCGCCTAAAATTTATTTACTCTTTTTTGTTTCATATTAAGTAATTTACATTTGTAAACTATATATATATATATATATATATATATATATATATATATATATATATATATATATATATATATATATATACAAATCCACAGAGGATTTCTAAAATATTGGGATTATTGATCAAAAAATGTGCGTGCTCTACAGAGTATGGAAATCACGATAACGATGTTATCTCAGAGGAAATGTATCTAATACGGTGAAGTAGGAGTATAACCTATCACACAACAGTAAAACAGTCGATGTAGACTTAGCTATTGTGGAATTAAAGTACAAAATGTCGGATCTTAGGGAACTTAATTAAGTGATAAATGGTGCGAGGCTTCGGGTGCATTTCTTACTAATATGACATAAATTGAATCACGAGTGTTGCTTCTAAACGCAAAAGGTGTGAACATCTCATGAAGATGCCAGCAAGAGAAAGACGGAACTGTACGCATAGGCGTATTGTACAGATGTACGCATAGGCGTAGCGTCGGAGGGGGGAGGAGGCACGGGGGGCTCGTGCCCCCCAACTTAACTTGAAACAAATTAAAACGTTAATAGAAGTTCAGTTAAAATCGGTAAATTGTAAAAAAATTTTATGAAAGTTGATTCTTTCTCTCTTTTTCAAACTGTGAAACTGAAGATTCCGATTATGTCTTTAGCCTTAACATAGTTTTTAACAATGATATGATCCATAGCAAAAATGCTATTTTTTTTTCTCATGTTATGTATATTATATTTATTTTTCTCATTGTATAACTTTTGAATACTACTCAAACATCAATTCTATTGTTATTCAATTAAAAAAGTCCTAATATTTCATATTTTAATTACCGTCCGGCAGTCAGTGCGCGGAGGAGGGCCCTAACTGAATTCAGTTCGTGACCCCCCAAAAGTTAGAAGCACGCTACGCCTATGATTTTACGACTTTCTAACACAACAATACAGGAAGTAACAATATGCGAGTACGAATCCTAATAATCTATATGCTGTAATCCGTCGTCGCACTAGTTTCCAATATCAGAAGTACATGATTTATAATACTTTACCTTTCTTCAAATTAATATCTTCAAAGGAGGGATTTCAATTTATGAATGGGAAGTTCTACAGAAACATTATCTCTAGCCCATTATTAATATTCAGTTGTTTAACATAGATGAAATTTATAAAAAGGAAAGATAATTTAATAACGAAGACAGGAAAGAGTGTTTAGCGTCCTGTCTACTCCTCATCCAAACGCTAAGTGGCATGCAGCTCGACTTTCAAACCAGAGCAAAGATACCCGGTAACAGCTAGGCGCCACACAGAAACGGAAGTAGTTACATATGGAGAAAGACAATATCGAAAGTATAATGTAAATATAAATATAAATATAAATATAAATATATATGTATATGTATGTATGTATGTATGTATATATATATATATATATATATATATATATATATATATATATATATATATATATATATATATATATATATATATATATACATACAGTCGATTCCGGTTAATCGGACCACAGTGGGACTCGATCATTTTGGTCTTGATAACCGGATGGTCCGATTTATATATATATATATATATATATATATATATATATATATATATATATATAGAGAGAGAGGGAGAGAGAGAGAGAGATAAAATCCGTATTTAAAAAGGGAACACAGTACATAATATTGTAACGAAAGTTTAAATAACGAACTAATCTCTTATAACAACAGACAATAACGCAACTAATTAGAATAGTGGAAAGAACTGGCTGCGGTTTAAATAATAAATGGAATATCGTTATAAACGCTTTATAATTTTTAAAACCTTTTAACTCAATGATAGACCAATAGATGGCAGTCGCTACCAACAAAATGATCTAGATTCTTCTTGCACTGAAACGGGATGCAGGTAGAAAAAGAATGCACATTGACGTTGTAACAAAATTTGTATTTTAGAGATACTTTAAGAGACTTAAGAAATGATTATGATTAATAATTTAACATGTATATTCTGGATAGTTGATAAACTGATATCGCAAGTAATACAACGTAGTATTTGCAGGCAGCTGTTTCTAATTTTATAACACGAGAGATGGAGATCAGAGAAAAACAAGAGTACAAGTTTGGTTTGTTTTAAGAAATAGTTTTAACGATTTTTTTTGTTAAAAGCGTATTATAACCTCTAAATATCAATGTTTAGAGGGGAAAATTAATGAAGATAGGATTTCATTTCGTTTAAGAAAGGGAGTGTGATATGATTCCTCTAACTGTATTCTCTATATGTTTTTTTATATAAGTATATCTGAAAACATTAATACGCCTTTTAATAACTTATAAAATGAATACACATATGCATGTTAACACTTATATACGCTAAGTTCTCTATCATAGGCATGAAGGTGCTACCGTTTATCAGTTTGAGAGATTTGCGTTTTTGTCATCTACAAATTCCAATAAAAAATGTAATCAATCAATGTCTATGTTACGCAAAAAATAATAATTAGCTATATAGCAATGCCCCGACAACGTTTAACAGAGTAAGAGGAAAAGTTTATGAACTTAATCACTAACATCTGAATGCGTATTTAAAATCTCTATCCGAGTATTTTTGCAAGTCTTATATACAACATCAAAATTAAAAAGAAATTTTAAAGGCTGACTCATGTTGAAGAATTTCAACTGAGGGCTCAGTCGAGCAGCTTTTTGAATATTCAAATGATTTTAATTTTTTTCCTCTAATTTCAGTAATGTTTCATTTTGCGCGTGCACTAGTTGCACAGCTCTGAAACATATCGCATGTTCGTTCCATTTTTAATAGTTACGCTTACATTACAAAACAAATCAGTACAATTACAGTACGAATCAATAAGTAACATTTAAAACATATATAATTACTAGCTGAATACCCGTGCTTCGCTATGGAGTACATTCAAATTAAATACAACGATCAATATATGCAATTAATAAAAAAAAAATCTATAAAAAAATATCATAACGGATATTTTTATTGACAAAATAATGTAGAATAAAATATTCAAATTAAATACAGCGGTTAATGTATGTAATTAATTTGTATGTTTAATATCCATAAAACATACTAATTTGAATTAAATGCTTAAAAAACTTCCATCTCAATTAGTCTAGTGGTTAAATTTTATCTTTTAACGTATTTTAATATATTTTTGTCAATTTTTTTCGTTGTTGTGCACGTGACGCAAAATTAGTTTAAAGTATCGTGAAAAGAAAAGAAACCACGTGATCAGCATTTAATAAATTATATTCTAAAAATTAATCTTTAAAAAGTCACCAAATATCAGAAAATGGAGGTAAAGATTCGAAAAAGATTTCATCTTAAATGAATTTTTATGATATTTCTTGTGATATAAATTTTATAATCCTCAGATTATTATTTTAAATGCAAACTTAAACAAAGGTACAAAAACAGCTTAAAAATTTAATTTTAAATAGTCTAAGAAGAATTTTTCAAAAATCTCTCTTAGTGCACCCCAACACTGTAAGAAGAGTAGCCATGCAAAATTTCAGCCCTTTAGGTCCAGCAGTTTGGTCTGTGCGTTATCTGTCAGTCAATTACGGAACTGTTTTATATATCGCTCACTCCTTTCAACAACGTCATACCTCAAAAATCGGCTATTTTTAATTATGCCTGTTTTCAAAATGTCCTGAAAGAGTAGTATATCCCTGCAAGCTCGGCATACCTCACCGCTCAATACTTATCTGCTAGAGAGCAGAATTAATATTTATTTTCAATACGTTTTAATGTACTTTCAAACTTTAAAATCACTCTCCTGAAAAATCCCTTTTTTTGAGATATGACATTGTTGAAAGGAATGAGCGACATATAGATTATACAGTATAACATCAAGCACAGCTAAAATTCTCGTTAATGAAAAATTCCACGATTTTAGACAGCCAAATCCTAGGAAACTGAAGCTAAACTTCTTCAGAGGAAATGGGATTTTAGTAAACAGACTTTTAATAAAGCGTAGAAAACTTCCGAGAAAACGTTACTAGTTTTAAATGTACTCACATTTTGGTTGAGAATTTAAGAAACTGCAGATGGCACTCACTAGATTTCAACGTATTTATTTTAATTCTGATTTTAAGTAACGGCAAACAGAAGTTACTTTCTAAATTTAATTTTAGGAATTTTAAATACTTTGCAGAAGTAATAGAAAAGTAAAATACGCATTATCCTAATCTCAGAATGTCATACAACATTTAGCTTAGAGAGTTTTGTATCTCAGTTCATTAGTGTGTCTACCTAATTACTTCTGGCATTATCCCCGTTGTTTACTGGAAGCTAAGACTAACTTTCAGCGAAATGAGGGATTTCTGTGCTTTAAAGGCATTATGAGACTTCTTAATCGAATAAATGATGTCTTTACTTATGTTTCCGAAAGATTAGGTTTGTAGGTACTGTGATATATTTTTTTGTTTCCTGCTGAGCTACTTTGAGAGATAAGAATTAAATTGTATCTTGTCTCCCCTTAGGATAATTTTAAACTGAAAAAATAAGAACTTGTAGATAGTTCAGCATAAGGAGAAAAAAAGGGAGAAAATTTTCGTGCATATTTTTTATCGCTATGACAGTCATTTGGGCGACGCATTTTGAATCTTGGACTGAGATATCGACAGCATCAAGCTGCACGATATGCATATCTTAATACCATATGCATATCCTAATATGTTTCATGCATTCCTAATATATAATATATTTCATATCCTAATATGTTTCATGTAAAGAAATTTTATTTCTCTATAAATCTTGCCAGAAAATTCCCCTAGAGAATCTTCCCCTAGAGAATCTAAATCACTTGAAAGAAAGATAATGTAACGACTCCCGTACAACAGCGATTTTTTTTGGTCGGGGAAATTCCGGGAAAACCAATCAACGCGCGGTTTGTGCACATAATTGATTTGGACGGCTGCAGACAGGCAGTCGCCTGGTGATATATTGGCCGGAAGTGCTACCGACAGCTCACACAACAGCTCGTCAGCTACAAAAAAGGGAAGTTGCTGAACGGAGGCGCCTAGTCGACTGGGAATGTAACTGAATAAAGAAAGGCGGCGTTTTCCGGACCTTACGAGAACGTTCAGCGAAGGTATATAAAGTTGCCGAACTGGAGTTAAGTCAAGTCAGTGATTCAGAGATTAAGTTATTCAGAGTGTCGCTGGAGCCAGAGACAAGGAAATACTGTCGGACCTAGATAGATTTGAATGAGAGCAGCAACAACTCAAGTCTGACATTCCTCGTCGATGCCGTGAATCCACGAAATTATTATTATAGATATATATATATTGTAATTAGCCTGTATTTTGTCGAGAAAGGCAATTAAAGCACAAAATACAAAACGGCTGGCAGTCTTTTATTTAAGGCAAAGTCCTTGTAATATGCATAAAATAAAACTTTTAGAAAATAAATCTCTTGATAAATAATCTTATTGTAAAGAGCAATATTAACCATATTTATATATAATAGTGGTTTTGGTTTTTGGAAAATTAGAATAATTTCTTCGGGCCTATCCTTTATTGTTGTACTTTTTATTAGAATACACATTTTACTGTGCATTTCCCTCATTTTTGTTCAAGAAAATGCAATAAAAAGGCTAAAATATTCAGGTGAATTTTAAAAAAGATAGATAAATATATTCAGGTTGTAAATTTACAAATACAGCTGGCTGTGTGGCATGGAATATGGAATATTTATTCATGTGACCCATAAACATAAATACGTGCAAAAATGTAACATATCTTGTCCATTTTTTTGCGTATTATAAAGCTTTCCATTAACAGTATAAATTCAAATCCTATATATGGCACGAGGTGAGTTCACTTCATATGAATATCGTTACCACAATAAGTGAACACATACACTTTATGATAAAAAATATTCGATAGTTAATTTTCGAGGGAAATATTCGATAGTTAGATCTTATGCAGATCTAACTATCAGATCTAACTATGCAGAAGATCAATAAACTCGGATGGTGGAAGTGATTGTGGAAGTAATTTCATGAAACGTAATCTTTCTGTGGTATTATCACATGATGGACCGTTAGGGAACACATGATAAATATTTCAATATGAGAAAAAAAACAAAACAAAACTCAACGATCCCACATACTTTATTATCTAAAATATTTCGGATTTTTATAAAGCAATTATAAGTGTTTTTTAAAATTTCCAATGGCAAGCAATAAACAAAAACAACAAAAATGTACAAGAAAACAGACAACAACAAGAAAAAAGTAAAAAGAAGAAGGAAACAGGAACGTATCAATTGCTCAATGCATTTGCCTCCAAATAGCAGAGATCTCGAGCCGACAGTGTCTCACAGGTCTGGAAGTGGGAAATGTCCATAACTTGTGGTTTACCACAAATAGTGCCGAATGGATTCTCTAGAATTTTCATGCGGCTCAGATGTTTAACCAAACAGTCATGACCAGGAACAAGGAGCATGATAGACCTACCTCCACGTGGTGCTCCTGGTCAATGGTTATTTATAACCGACAAAATATTCTATAATTCTGACATGGTTCCTCTATGTCCACCCTCTAGGTGTGTTGACGAGAGAACAGAGCTACAATGATAAGTGTTTGATGATTACAAAGGAAAATGTCAATGAATATCAGCGTAAATTGATTTGATAACATTATTCCGGGAAAACTAAAATTTGCTACAAGTTTTCGTAAGTCCACTGCTTGATAACTGATTTAAATGTAGTCTTATATTTGTCGACGTACCAGACCGTAAACATAAGTGTACTCATACTCTTTACGATTATACTATAATTATTTATTAAAACTCATGTTTGTTTAATGTATGAAATAAGAAAAAATTGGAAAGGTATTTATTGATAAATTTGTTGGGAGAGGGCTGTTGTCTTATAAAAAAATCCCTGGACGCATTCTCACAAATGTTTAGAACCAATGCAATAGAGGACAGAAGAAGTTCAACCTCATTCTAGTAGAGGGTTTTCAACAAAGTTGCCTGTAAGTGTACGTTTCCCTTATTTTCTTTAAAATTTCCTGAAAGAGGAGTCGTCCTGGCACTCCACTTCTCCTAAACTGTGATAGAAGCTCCCGAACTGCTCTCTCTAGGCTAGTGGACAGACACCTCAGGAGTCTTTCTTTTGACGGGGAAAGAAAGGACTTTTCCATCTACACTAAGTGCCGTGTCCGGCAGGCCTCCCGGAGTACATTTTGGAGTGCCCGGGTCCTTACCAGAGAAGATTTCATAACAAACTCTCTTCTCGTCCTAGATTTTGTCCGATTCAACAGCCTCGTGGATTTCATCTGTATTTATATTAGAGGATTAGATTCAACAACAACAACAACTACAACATTTCGGGAAATCCATCTCCCAGTGATTAAATGATTTTTTACGTAAGTTCTTTCCAAATTTTTAAACTTCATAATTATGGTTATTGCTTTTATTAAAAGTCAATGAAAAATAATTGTATTATTTCATTCCATACGAATAATTACAAAATTTTTTTAGAAGGCGTATTTTCCGAGAAAAGAAAAAATATAAATATTTTGGAAAAGAAAAAGAAAAATATAAATATTTATAAAAAAAAATATAAATATTTTAGATCTGAATGTATGATATATTTTGTTGTTAAATATCACATCAGTGAAATTCTAAAACAGTAATTAAGTAATTCTATCAACCTAAAGATATAATTTTTGCAGTGTACGATTTTTAATATTTTGAATACTAAAAAATATTGATATCAAGTACGTTTCATTGTATTTCTTTTGACAGAGTCCATAGCAATAAAACTACAGATCTTTTCTCTGTTCGTACAATGTAAGAGAAGAAGATATTCGAAATATTGTAGGATTTCACGTCATTCAAATGTGTAGTTTTCTAGCAGTGTCTTTTTTTTGACAGGCTTTGGGGAAATGGCAACAGTCATATGTACTTCCAAGTCCAACAAGCACCTCGGGGATCAATAGCGTGTAGAAAAGAACAAAAAAAATCTTTAAAATTTCATCAAAGATTCATGTGTTCAGAACTTGTTTCCTGCAAAATATTTTTGATAAATATTACTGAAAGGAAACTTTTCTTTGAAGTGAGTTGCGAGGCTTAATTCAGAATATATTTTTTAAAAACTCTCAGAGACCTACTTAATTACCACGTTTTTATTAACTCGCTTTCTTGTTTGTTGTGGTTGTCCAGAACAAATCTTGTAGTCGATATTTAACTAACTTTCCGACTAGCTAGACATTTGAAACTTTTAGAATAGCTCAGAACACGCGATGACAATGCATTCTTTTAATACATTTAGCCATCTTTAAGCAGAATTGAATTCATTTTTAGTCAATTTTGTTTTGTATAGAAATTTAGTTCGGAAAAAATCCGCAAGGTGGCGCTTTGATCGAATTCAATGCTTGCACTTTTGGCGTTTTTTAAAGGGCGTTTGACGATTTTGAAAACAGAATATATGTGAATTTAGTTTGTTTACAAAAATATTGTGTGAAAAATTAAAAAAATATATAAAAGTTAGCAATTTATAAAGTCTGTGGATAGTGGAAACGACTAAAAAGTGATTAAAATTAAATAAAAGAAAGTGAAAAAGAATAATTAAGTGAAGGTTTGTGCAATCAGTTTATATGATTCAACAGAAAATTTAAAAACGTGATACATAAAAAGTTCTTTTTATCTTGTAATTATTTTCATAGCTAGAAATGAAAGAAATCACTTGTTAATATTAAGCGAATCAGAGGAGATTAGTTTCTTTAACAAGTTATTTAGTTATAACAGGAGTATACAGAGAATTCGAACCTCTCGTTTTTACATTTCGAAGTATATACTCTAGAAAAGGGGTCTTAACATTCGAACCATAGAAATATAGCCCGTTGACAGAGTTTCCGCAGTTCGCTTAACAGATTTACATCATTCACGGTTAACCGATTGCTGCAAAATAACACCATCTATTAATCCATTTTTTTGTTTATTCTGCAACCGCTGTTTCATACCTTCCGACTCCAACAAGTGTTACGCACGATCATGCATGTGTATTGCAATTATTGAATGGTTATTTGTTTTGTATTGTATCAATGTATGTACATATCAAATTTCATTAAAATCGGTACAGTAGTTCTAGAGATAACCGACCAAGTCTGCAAATTCTCTTAATTTCTTACACCAGTGTAGTTAGTTGCGTATGAGTAATGTAGTTGCTACTGAACATATTTTACCTGTTCATTAGACTGACGTGTGACCAGCATTAAGCATACGAATTTAATGTTGTGAATCCTTTAAGCTACAGAATTTGTTGCTTTGGTCTTCAGCCCTGGAAGGTTGAATGCATCTACATGTGCCAAAACGGCCAAGGTTATTTAGCCTTTCGCACACAGTGTACATTTCATTTACTTTGCTTATGAATTTGCTAGCTGAATTTGATTTTCAAACTGAGTTAATATTTCAATTGTTTCCGTGGTTGTTAACGTTACGTAATACTTAGTAAGCTTTTCATAAAAAGAACATTTAAATGAATAAAGGATTTCTTAAATGGTAAAGAAAACTAAAAGGGACAATCCTTTTAACTTTCTTCAACATTCTGGGAAAGTTATAAATATAAATTCAGTTCACTATATCCCTTTCTAGCTGAAAATCTGCTCTTTGCTACGGAATACATTCAAATTCAATACAACGGTCAATGTATGCAATTGATGTAAAAAACAAAAAAATATTTTTATAAAAAAATCGTAAGGGATATTTTTATACACAAAATAATGTAGAAGAAAATATTCAAATTAAATCTAATAAAACATACTGAAGAATATAGTACAGTTTGAGGAACATATCTTTTACTGAATTTGAATATTTTTTGGATAATGTCCAATCGTCTGCCTCATTAGCAAGAAAAAAAATATTTTTTTTTGTCTATTTCGTTGTTATGCACGTGACGATAAATCAATTTAAAGTACCGAAAAAAGAAATCACGTGATCAGCATTTAATAAATTAAATTCTAAAAATTAATCTTTAAAAATTCACCAAAAATCAGAACATGAAGGTATAGATTCGAAAACTATTTCATTTTAAAGAAATTTTTTCTATCTTTCTCGTGATATAAATTTTATAACCCCGAAATTATTATTTTAAATGCAAACTTTAAAAAAGTTACTAAAACAGCTTAAAAGTTTAATTAAAAAAAATCTAAGAAGAATTTTTCAAAAATCTTTCTTAGTGTACCCCTACACTATAAGAAAAATCGCTATGCAAAATTTCAGCCCTTTCAGTCCAGCGGTTTGGTCTGAGCGTTATATGTCAGTCCGTCAGTCAGTCAGTCTGTTACGGAACTGTTTTATATATATAGATGAGATTTAAAGAATTTTTATCAGGATTTCGTTCAATAAATCTTAAAAATTTACTTTCTAAAAATTTAAAAGTCTGAGAAAATTTGGGTTTTTTGGGGAATTAGGATTTTTCTGTAAGTAAGATGTTTCTTCTATTTTTCTCCAGCTTGAGAAATCTAAAATAAAGAAACTCTGTTTCATACTCTTTTCATAAAACCTAAGAGATAAATGTTGCTCAAAATCTTGTTAGACTGTTCTAGATTTGAATCATACAGTTTCTGAACAAAGCTTTTGCTTCGAAAATTCTGGAATGCAAGTGAGACAAACGTACTTCTTTAGGATGTGAACGCATCCAGACTGACATAATATAATGAAAGAAACAAACTAAAGTTTAAATTTCCTGAATAGCTTCATATCTCCAAATCTAGCGAGCAGAGAAATATTTTTGACATTTACTGAAAATCGTCTTTTCTTTCGAAGGACATGGAAAGTTGAAATCTTAAATATTGAACTAAATATTAAAAACAAAATATTCTCGTTTTCCTCGAAGCAAAAATAAGAGAATTAAGTACTTAACTAAAATGAAATTTAATAAGAAAAATTTTCTTTATAAAGAAGTTAGTTTCAAGTAAATAAAAATACACTCATGGACAAAAAAATTAGAGCACCAAGAAGGAGTCGTCAAAATGAAACGAAATTTTACATACGTAATGACTACTTTGATATAAGTAAATGATAAGAAAATCAAAGAAAAAGGATAATTTATTTCAGAGAAAAAGGCAAAAGAACGGAGGAGTTAATACTCCGTTGGACCCCCTCTAGCGCGAATGCACGATGCGATACGATCGGGCATTGAGTCATACAAGTTCTGTATGATGTCTTGAGACATTTCGTTCCATATTTGCTGTAACCTTGCCTCTAGTTCGTTCAAACTCGTGGGATGCCCAACTCGTCGTCCCAAATGATCCCAGATATGCTCGATTGGAGACAAATCTGGGGATCGGGCAGGCCAAGGAAGGGTAGTAACAGTGCGGAGACAGTCTTGTGACACCCTTGCCGTATGAGGCCGAGCATTGTCTTGTTGAAAAATGGCTCCTGGGAGCCGTTGCATGAGTGGCAACACATGTGGTTGCAGGATTTCATGAACATACCGCTGGGCTGTCATGGTGCCACGGAACAATACTAGGGGTGACCGTGTATTGTAGGCAATGGCACCCCATACCATCACACCAGCTGTGGGAGCGATGTGTCGCTGTACAGCAAAGGCAGGATTGAAGCGTTCACCACGGGCTCTCCGCATACGAACACGATTGTCATCACTGCCGAGATTGAATCTGGATTCGTCGCTAAAGACGACCTGGTTCCATTCCGCTGCAGTCCAGTTTCCTCGTGCGCGGCAAAACTCCAAACGGAGGCGTCGTTGGGTGGGCGTCAAGGGCAGCACACGTAATGGGCGCCGCGATACCAACTGTCCTTCAGCCAGGCGCCTTCCTATGGTTCGAGAAGATACAGAGGCCCCTAGTGAAGGTGCTACCTGTGCCTGAATGGCGGCCGATGAAGCAGTTGGCTGTACGCGTGCATTTCTTGCGATGTGGCGGTCTTCTCGACGACTGGTCTGTCGAGGGCGTCCTGAGCCTGCTCTTCGTGTACATGACATCTCTCGGGTCCACTGGTCCCAACACCTCCTCACAACACAATCAGAGCAGCCTAATTGACGAGCTACTTGCCTAGCTGACCACCCAGCTTCCATCATCCCGACGATTCTCCCCCTCTCAAACTGCGACAACCGCTTATATTGTCTTCGAACACGGCGTAATGGCATGTCTATCTCAGCTCTTCCTTTGTAAATGATTCAGCACACTCAAACAAGCTTTGGTTACCTGTTTTATACTCCACAGAGTACGATGTTCAACGCCCTCTACCGGCTATACGTAATGCGCAATCACGCTGCATTTCTAATCATTTGCATATCTCCCCGACATGTACCTTCATTGCAAGTTTCGTTACGATCCCGCAATTATTTATTGGTGCGCTAATTTTTTTGTCCATGAGTGTATTAGAGATATTTAACTGAAGTATTGGTTACATGACACGCATGGAATATGCTAAATAGGAACGCACAGTTTAAAATTCCCAGTAAAATTTGAGGATTATTAATCGATATTAAAAGATTAATTCACATTAATAATTATAATTCTACATTCAAATAGGTCTAAAATAGAAATATTTAACGGCAATGTTAAATTTTATGTACAAAAAAATATTCTCGTTTTCATCGGAGCACAAAAAAAAAAATAAGTACTTAACTAAAAATAAATTTAAGAAAAGAAAATATTCTAGTTTTATTAAGAAATTAGTTTGAAGCTGGTAAAAAATATCACAGATGTTTAACTGAAGTATTGATTACATGAAACGCGTGGAATATGCTAAACAGGATCGCAAAGTTTAAAATTCCCATTAAGATTTGAGGATTATTAATCCATATTAAAAGATGAATTTACATTAATAATTACAAATCTACATTAAAAATAGACCTAAAATAGACCTAAAATAGAAATACAGTAAAGCCCCGATTATCCGCGAGTGGATTATCCGCGGTGCGGATTATCCGCGAGTGCCGCAAAAAAATTTTAAAATTACGAATCTCAAAAAAAGGGGAGAATGTTAAGGAAAGTACAATTTAGAATAAAAAAAAGATGTTTCCAAAGCAAGAAGCAAAAACGAGTGACTGATTCTTTTAAAAAGGTGTAACTGAGTACTTTTTGTACATACAATATATATGTATTGTTTATTGTTTACTGTTCTTTATTTTAGTGATTTAGCCGAAGATCAAAGGTTTCGGCAGTACTGTACACATGTATGTATTTTAAAAGTTTTATTATATTTTGTTTAATAAAACATGGTTTTTATTTTGAAACATTTTTTTCATGTTTGCACCTCATTTTTATTTTTTTTTCGGGTTATCCGCGATTTCTGCTATCCGCGGTGCCCTTGCCACCCAATTTCTCGGATAATCGGGGCTTTACTGTATTTAACAGTAATGTTAAATATTATGTACAAAAAAATATTCTCGTTTTCATCGGGGCAAAAAAAAATAAGTACTTAACTGAAAGGAAATTTAAGAAGAGAAGATATTCTGGTTTTATTAAGAAATTAGTTTTAAAAAGGTAAAAAATATCAGAGATATTTAACTGAAGTATTGGTTACATGTAACGCCTGGAATATGCTAAACAGGATCGCACAGGTTAAAATCCCCAGTAAAAATATGAGGATTATTAATCCATATTAAAACATTAATTCACATTAATAATTACAAATCTACAATAAAATAGGCATAAAATAGAAATATTTAACAGTATTTAAATAAAGGACTAACTTTATAATAGCTTGATAGCCCATAAATTGATAGTGACTGAAATTTAACTTATACATTTTTGTCTTTGATTATTTTCATGCCATATTATGGTGAAAAGAAGAACGGAGTATTGAGGAAAAGTTTTAAATTTGTTCTTTTTCCAACTACTATAAGTAAGTAATGTTCATATGTTTGAATGTCGTTTTTCATAGTTTTATTAAATTCTTGAAGAAAATTTTATTGGGTAGCACCTTATGATAGGAAGTAATATTGCATTCATACGAAAAAAAAGATACATTTTTTGTCCACGTTTATGACATTGATGCAAAAGAATAATAATATAGCTTGGTTGGATAGCGATTAGATCATTTTTCGGGCAACCAGTTCAATTCTCGGTGAGACTAGCAGTCTTAACGTTATATATTAAAAGTGAAGGAAATTGCTAGTGGCATAATATTCGTCACTATTGTGGTGCCAGGGCAAAATTAGAGATTAACTTGCAACAATGTGGTCACAACGATTGTCTCGAAACTCGTGTAAACATGCGATGACTGTTTATAAGAATCAAGAGATGAGTTTATAACAGTGATTCCCAAACTTTTTATGTTTGCGGCATCCTTTGGAGTGAGATTTGACACTCGGGGAAACCTTGTTAGAAGTTTGATTTCTTTCAATTTTTTTAATACCAAATCAAAGAGGAATTTATATCAGGAACATGTCAAATTTAAGTTCAAATAAATACCTACTCTACTGCTGGTTTTATTTATTTATTGAAAGATATTAGTAGCGAACACCAGAATAGAATATATTATTACAGTTTCAAAAATATCCACGAGGTTTAGTGTAGTATTGCACTAGAGGACTACAATAGAAATCCCTAAGAATAATTTTGTTTCATTAATGTAAGATTTGCAATTGTTGCATTGATGTCAACTTAATTTTCTTTTAAAATGTCCCTACTAATATTTATCCCAAAAAAATCTCCCCGGATGGAAATCGCTGGTTTATAAGAACCATTGTAGTGTAATCCTACAACTGTCCAGGTAGGATTCTGTTCTTGGGTAATCTTGTTTTAATTAAATTTAAAATTGGAAAAAGTTAATATGTAGAATAAAGTTGTTCTTAAAGTACAGAAGGAACAAATTAAGGGATTTTTCTGAAAGACTCGCTGATATTTCTCAGGTAAAGAAGAATTTGAGGTCATTATTAAAGATCATGGTATGGTTTAGAGATTGCTATAGCAATGTGAACTGAAATTACAATGTTTCGTGTACTCAATTACGGGGTTAGTTAGTTGTATTTTTAGGGAAAAGATGATAAATCTGAGAAAGTGAAAATTAGCCGTTATAAGCTTTTTATAATCAAAAGTAAAAAAAATATTTCTATCATTTTAAAAAGTAAAATTATGCATTTTAGTATGCCTCAAAGTATTTCGTCGAGTGATAATTTCTTTCTAACATGCCTGGAAAGTATTTTAAAAATCAGGACTTTACATACTTTATTCTATCATAACAATAAAAAATATGTGAAGAATTTTAAACTTGTCTAAGAATTTAGAAGCGTTCTTAGTAGTCTAGAAAAAATTAATTTTTGAAAATCGATCACTACTGCAACAGTTAAAAATCTAAAAAGATATATTCGCGAAACAGTAACCTTGTTTTAAAGTATATCGTAAAAGCATGAATTCTTTGTAATAAACTGAGATAAAACCTTTATAGAAGACCTTCTTTCTTTCCTTATTATATAATAACAGTAAAAACTTTACAAAGTATTTAATTACTTTTTAAAAGCTCTAATACTTTCGAAATTCTTAATAAAAGTATTTGAAACGTGATCACGACATCAAATATAAAGAAGAAAACTCATTGGACTAGTGTTACAGCAAAATTGCTTTAATGTATCTTACAGAAATATAATTTCTTTTTAATACATCCAGAAATAGATTTTCTGGACGTGTTAAAAAGAAATAACGTGTCTAGAAAGTTACTTTTGCAGTACGATATCTTTTTCTTATTTACTTGTATTATAATAGTAAAAATTGACATAATTTTAGAAAAATAAATACCTGAAAAACATATCACAACTACGAGAATTAAGAAAGAAATACACTATTGTCATATCATAGCAAACTTCCTCACAGCATTTTATTGAAATGCAAATTCCTTTTAATAGTGATCAGGTAACTCCCTTTTGGCTCCTTTTCTTTTATACTAACTCCTAACTGTAAAATATGATGTAATGTGTTAAATAACTTTATAAGAATTCTTATAATAAATGTTCTATACAAAACCTCAAATAATTGAATTATATTATGAAAAGTACTAGCTGGGATGTTATTCATCTTCTGCTTGAACTGGCGCACACAATCTCTATTTGTTTGCAGTGGATTCCTTCTCATGTTGGATCATATGGTTACGAGATAGCTGACTTGTTGACAAACAAGGACAACAAACAGAGAACTGACTGCCCCGAAAATGTAGTCCTTATACACTTAAAAACCACAAAACAAGGATTACCCCATCTTGATATCCATGGTATTTTACAAGCCGTCCTTGAACAGTAATTTCTGCTTGAACAGCTTGAAGGCTCATGACTGAACCAGATTGCAGTGGCAAGACTAAGATGCGGGCATACAAGAAAAATGTCTTTTGTGACAGGAGTTAAGAACTTTCAAAATTCCTCATGTTCTTCAATTCCAGTAGCTTCTTCTCATATTATTGAATGTATTGGTTTCCTGGATTACCAGCTCCTGGATTACCAAGAATTTGTCTCTGTGAGACTCATTCTGCATGGTCTGTTGGACTTGGTCTAAGTCGGGCCTATACCAAGTGGATAAGCAAAAACAATAGGATACTTATATCCTTATTCAAGAAAAAATATTTGAAAATAGATTACGACTACAACAATAAAGAATTTATTACTCAAATTTTAGCCAATAAAGAGACCTGTACAATAGGAATGTTATATAAAATGGTCGATATAATGAACAAATACTCCTCTTCTGATTTTGAGGGGATAGACGGAAATGATAAAGAAAGTGTTTCCAGGAATCTCAAGCAGTTTTGCAATCAACGTCGTTTTAGAGATGTTACTTATTGAATTTTTCTTAGATCATTTTGTCTCGATGGACAAATAGGAATGCGAGTGATTCCCAACTGGCACTTTAGTCAACTGACACTTTCTGCCACGGCACTTTAGGGTGCCACGAGATTTTTTTAAAGATAAACAAAAAAATATTTGTGGGATCTTTTAAAAATAAATATTAATTTAATATCAAGCAATTTCTCTCTAAGCACTACATTAGTAAGTCTCTAAGTCTCACATTAGTAAAAAAAACTATTCATAGTGATCTCGATTATAGTCCTATAGTGTATACTACGCTGAATCCCATGGCTATATTTGAAGCTGTATTAATATATGAGCCGTTCACTGCACAAATCGATTAACTCCATAAAACAAAAAGTGGAGAAATGCAATGAAATAATGTACATCGTTTTTTAAAATTCCCTTTATAATAGAAATTCAAATAAATATTATAACAATATCATATGATACAAGGATAATAAACTACAATATCTAACTATATAACTTATAATTACTTATACTCAAAGTGGCTTTTGAAATAAATTATTTATTATTCAATGGCCAAAAAAATTTTGCCCTTTCATGGTGCTCATCTTTATTATTCGGGAAATTTATTATAAATAAAAAAAAGCTATGACTGAATCAAGTGCTTTGACACTTAAATTTAAGATATTTCAAAAAGTGGAGTTAATGGATTTGTGCAGTGAATGGCTCATATTCTATTCTGGTGTTTGTTTATATTTCAATAAATAAATTTAAACTGCAGTGGAGTAAGTATTTATTTTAACTTAAATTTGACTTGTTCCTGATATAAATTCCACTTTGATTTAACATTAAAAAATTGAAAAAGCTAAATTCTAAGAAGGGCGACTCCAGTTTCTAACCTCATTCCTAAGGGTGCCGCAAACATAAAAGATCGGAAATCCCTGGCTTATCCCTTGCAAAACAAAGTAGGAGACACTAATCTGAGATGCCAGTCTTGTACTGTAAATTCCCTCCATTACACTCTGCTATCGCAAAACGACAATGCTTGAGACTCCTATTTTGTTTACAGAGGATACGTGACAGGAGAAACAAAAATTAGGTTTTAGTCATTTCGAGATAAAACTGAGATTCCTGACCTTTTTGTCCAGTGGGTATGAGAGAAGAGGTGGGTTTTTCTGTCAGCAAAAGATAGACTTAAAATGGTGCATCAGTTGACTTAGCTGATTGTCAACCTCTCCCTGTTAAGCTATGGGAAACTTTCCTTTCATAGATTAAAAAATTAAAAAAGATTTTGCATTCGCAAGCAAAAACTAAATTTCCAAAACATGAATTCCTTAACCACAACTAAATATTTTTTAAATTCA
This sequence comes from Dolomedes plantarius, assembly GCA_907164885.2. Lineage (NCBI taxonomy): Eukaryota > Metazoa > Arthropoda > Arachnida > Araneae > Dolomedidae > Dolomedes > Dolomedes plantarius. Next base: position 63,509,118 of record OU015502.1, read on the forward strand.
TATTTTTGAATTTTGTTTTCTACATTAAAAGCCGATTTGCAAATGTAGCGCACGTGTTTTTTTATATTTATTGTATTTTCTTTTGGACAAAAAATTAGTAGGGATAGACAACAATTAATGTACTATAAAAAATAAAGTACTGCAAAGTATAAAATTTACCTATAAAGTTTACCTATAAATTATGTTTATACCTATAAACAAACAAACAAAAAAAACAGAATCTAAAAATTAAGATTTGCTAATCTGTGATTTAAAAATATATGAAGAGGAAAATTCTCCATAGCTTGACACGAGTGTTGAAGACCTGAGAGGTCAACTTTTGCATAGTCTTAAGAAAAACTTGGACATAGTCTAAGAACAAACTTGTGGTAGCCACAATTTTACTTTTACAGGAATTTCGAATTAAAAAAAATCACCTCTATTGCTTGGAGATTTTAGTGTTAGATTTTACTCGTCAAATTTGTTAATCAATGTTCCTTAATCTCGTTTCAGAGACTTTTCCTCTCCTTCACGGGGGTTATATCGAATGTAAAATAGCATTACACCCGAAAGACAGCTGGATACGTGATCGAAAACTATCGTTATATCTTTAAGAGACACTAAATCGGAGGTTGCTATTACGCTCAGTCTACTGTATATAATATTTTACATACTGTTTATAATATATAACAAATTGTCGTTATTTCTGTAAGATCCACTATATAGAAGATGTCTGTTATGATCACTCTATATAATAACTAATAAGCTGTGTATTATATTTATCAAACTGTCGTTATATCTGTAAGATACACGAAATACACTCTTAACCAAAAAAAAAAAATCGACGCACCAAAAAGGAGGTATCCGAATGGGACGAAAATTGGTAGATGTGATGTACATGTATGTAAAAACCAATGATTACAATTTGAGAAAATTTGGATGATTTATTCAACAGGAAGAGCTTCCCAAAGTGAAAAAGCCAAAAATGCGTTGGTCCACCTCTGGCCCTTATGCAAGCAGTTATTCGGCTTGGCACTGATTGATAGAGGTGGCGGATGTCCTCCTGCGAGATATCGTGCCAAATTCTGTCCAATTGGTCAATTGGTATTTAGATCGTCAAAATCCCGAGCTGGTTGGAGGGCCCTGTCCATAATGCTCCATACGTACTCAATGGGGGAGAGATCCGGCGACTTTGCTGTCCAAGGTAGCGTTGGGAAAGCACGAAGACAAGCAGCAAAAACTCTCGCTGTGTGCGGGCGGGCATTATCTTGATGAAATGTAAGACCAGGATGGCGTGATATGAAAGTCAACACAACGGGGCATAGATATCGTTAACGTACCGCTGTTCTGTAAAAGTACCTCGGATGACAACCACAGGGGTCCTGCTATGAAATGAAATTGCACCCCAGATCATCACTCCTGGTTGTCGGCCCGTATGGCGGAAGACAGTGAGGTTGGTATCCCACCGCTGTCCGGGGCGTCTCCAGACACGTATTCGCTGATCATCGGGGCTCAATTCGAAGCGGGACTCATCCCTGAAGACAATTCTACTACAGTCAGTGACTTTCCAGTTCGAATGGGCCCGACACCGCTGAAAACGGGCTTGTCGGTGTAAATAGGTCAATGGTAGTCCGCTCAAGGGGCACTGTGAGCTCAGCCCCCTTTCTCTGAGCCGCCTATGAATGGTCCTTGCGGTCACTGAAGCACCAGTTTCACGTACGATCGATGATAATTATGATTCTGGGGCTGTGAGTGCCGCTCGGACGATTACTCGGTCCTCACGTTCTGTCGTTTCAATAGGCCGACCAATTTCTGCTTGACGCTGTGTTCGGCCATGGTTGATCCATTCCTGCCAACATCATCTAATAATGGCATCGCTCTTAACCAAATATCAAGCAATTCGGCGATTAGATCAACCGGGTTTTTTGAGCCCGTAGTATTTCACCAAATTGACGAGTGGTAACGTTAATAAAATATAACTATCTACTTTTTTATGTAAGTTGCGTTGGCAACAAAAAGAGCAATCTTGGTAGAGACGGAGCGAAAGTGAGCTGCGAATAAATATAGTTGATGTTCTAACCTTCTGATTGTGGATAATTATTATTTAACACTCTCCCAAAACACCGCAGTGGTGACCTGGATGTGCTGGCTCGTCAATTACTTCGACTTAAAATATATTTGGGGAAATACTACAAGCCCAAATACACTCCTCTCTCAAATGCTGACTTCTGCGCATTTTGTTCGCACACCTGTATACCTGTATACTGTTCGCACGCGAGGCATAGTTACTCTCTACCTGAGTACACGGAATGAAATTCGCAAAGAATTTTTGACCTGGAATCGAAATTTTTCCTCTTTAATATCCGTCCAGTTGCGCATAAAGATGCGCTGCATCGTTATATGTTCATTCATTGGCCGCCAAACTTTAAAATTTTGCATTTTCCGCCGAAACCTGTGTGCATATCAATTTGTGTCCAATTTGCATTACCCCTTGTGCGTGGTTTTTTTTTTTGTCTAAGAGTGCAGAAGGTTGCTATTATGCCCAGTATACTCTATATAATATTTTATATACTGTATATAATATAATATCAGACGGTCGTTATATCTGTAACATCTGCTATATTGAAGTCATTAGTATACTCAGTCTACTCTATATAATATTATATACTGTATATAATACAGAGGCTGATCGCACATTTTTTAGACGATTTTGGTAAGCGGTAATAAAAAATTGTTTGCTGCAAAAGAAATAATTGCAATTGTACTATGTTTTTAAAAGTCAAAATTATCGTCTGTGATTTGAAAGTTTTGTTTTTATTCAAAATGGCGTTTTTAACAAAGCAGTGGTTCGAAGGCCTCATTTATGCTCTTTCCGAAGAGAAATATGCATACTCCGTTATCCAAAAACGATGTGAGAGTTATGGTTTTGTGATATCTAAAGCGTCGATAGGTAATATCGTCAACAAGAAAGGAAAAAAAACGTCAAATTGGACCCTCAAGTGGGACAAAAATTCCAAACAAGTATCCAAGGAAAAAACGAACATATTCGACTATTGCAAAGGTACGTTGTTTAATGTTAAAAGAAAATCCCCCTAGTCAAAGGACAGTTGCAAAATCATTAAAATGCTCGGTGTCCACTGTAAACAAAATGATAAACGTTGATTTAAATCTTAAGAAAGCGAAAAAAACGCAATGTGCATCGTCTTCTTCCAAATCATATCGCTAAACGCAGTACACGCTGCAGAATTCTATATGAGAAACACTTATCCAAAGAAAAATGGAAAACAATTGTCACAATAGATGAATCATGGGTGTATTTAAATGATTGCAACAAAAAAGAGCCATTTATTATCATAAAAGGGGAGAAAAAAATTTAAGTACATGGTTCAAAGAATCGAAAGAAAGTTTTTCTAAGGTATTCATGATTGTTCTGGTTTTTCTTATAATGGAAAGTTAAAAATAAAGAGAGTGGAAAAAATGTCAAGATTAACTCCAAATACTATCAGGAATATATTTTATTGCCAATTTTTCTGAATGAAATACCGTCCCTTTACCCACAGTGCCATGAATCTGTGAGACTCCATCAGGACAAAGCTAGCAGTCACACATCAAAATCCACTGTAAATTTCCTAAAAGAAATGGAACAAAAAACTGGTATCAAGGCCATACCCTTCACTGATATCCCTACTAAATATCCCGATGTATCATCTACGGAGTTTTCTGCTTTCGGACTTTTAAAATCTGCATTATCCAAACGTCGTCCCAAAACCCTTACAGGACTCTGGAAAGCTGTTCAGGAGGAATGGGATAGAATACCTCTTCTGACACTTCAAAAGGCATTATTATCCTGGAAATTGCGGTGTCGAAAGATAGTTCAGAATAAAGGATGTTAAATAGAACACTTAAAACTCAAGAATTTTATGTAATTTAGTTTTGTGAATACAATATACATCGTCTAAAAAATGTGTGAACAGCCTCTGTATATATCAAACAATCATATATCTGTAAGGTCTGATCCACTAAGAGGAAGGTCGATGTTATGTTCAGTCTACTGCATATAATATTTTGTTATGACAGTGAAATTTTCCTATGGCGGCCAGTCATGGTTCCAAAAAAAAAGTGGTCGTTTTGAGAGGTGCCCATTGAAAAGAAGTTTCTTCCATAACATTAACTCTATGGAGTCTTTAATCGGTTCCGAACAACATATGGCCTTTTAGACGGGTGGCCAGGTAAACAGAAGTTTCATTGTACATACCTTTTAAAATATTTTTCAGTTAATTTATTTTTTAAGTATATTACACGCTGTTAAAAATGCATGCACAAAAAACTTTAAAATTTTCTCCGCTTCAAGAAATCGCAAAAATATAGAAACTACTATTCTTTATTTTTTATATAACACAGGAAAATATCCAGAATCTTGTAGGTTTATGACAGCTCAAATGTTTCGCATGCTGAACAGAAAGATTTTCATCGGTAGAGCTAGGAAAGCGACTTAGTCATTGATATTTTTTCGTGCCGTGAACGTCTGGAAAAGGAATGATGTAGTGTAAAAAGACAACAACAACGACGAAAAACTTTTAAATTCTTCTCAAAGCTTCATATGTTCAGAGGTTTATGGCAAAATATTTTTCGAAAAGAGTCTTTTTTCCTCTCGCGAGACATGAAGGTTAATGTAGAATATTTCCCGAGCAAAAGGAATCACGATCAATCAGTTTCATTGCGAGAAACGGAACATTAAAAATTATGAGAGAGAGAATGAATCGCATGTTATTTAAAGATTGTTTGTTTTATAAAAAAAGATAAATATTTAAAATGTCTAAGCTTTGACTTCTTTCGCCCATTAATATATGCGTTTTACTTGCATGTAAAAATGTAAACACTTAAGTAAGTAGAAAAAAACATTTTAACGTCAATTAAATGTTTAGGAACTGACGTATTTTACGGACCATAAGATGCACTGGACGATAAGACCGGACGATTTTTAGAAAAAAAAATATTTTGTATTTTGTTGGGTATATAAAGATATTTTCAATTTCTTACTTAATAAAGATAAAAGATTTGTATAATACATATAATAAATGTATATAATATATATATATAATAAAATATTCATTTTAGTTTAATGTTACCATTGGACCATAAGACGCACCCGACTTTAAGTAGATTTTTTTATGTAAAAATGTACGTCTTATGTCCGAAAAATGCGGTAACTGAAACTTGGCATTCTGTTGCTCTTGGCGCAATATCAGCTCGCCAAGGCCTTATTTTTACTGTGGCTACATTTCTTTTTCTTAACTTTCCGTAGCCAACACTTCGAGCAGCCATATGTTAAAAAAAATGCAATATCTGAAAATACGTAGGATAATAAAAGTAAAGCGGTAAAAGAGCGAGATTTCGATATAAATAATTTTAGATTTAAGTAAACATTGCGAACAAAAGACAAAATAGTAATATACAAAATAATATTCAAAATGAGAATCGCAATTGGTAACCGTGGAACTAGTTTTCCACTTGAATTTCGATGATTTGATACAAACTTTAACATAGCATCTAGAGTACATGGTCCATCCTAAATAATTAAGTATGTTGTGGATGTTCTAGCAGACACGCTGAGCGGTTAATTTCTCATGAAAATGAGATACTACGCTAGGCAAACGCACGTTACGAAACATTTGTATTTGAAATGAAATAAAAATATTATTACTTTTCAAGTAAATAATGTGTTCAATTCAAAAACTAAAACCGGCGCTCTTATTCGGAAACCCCTTACTAACTTTACCTTTTATCAAAATATATTCCTTAGATACTTCTTTTATGTTAGAGGCAAAAAAATAATATAGCTTCGTTATAGGATTTTTTCTTTAGTAGATAATAGTACTGTAAGATAGGGTTACCTTGTAGCGGATTTTAATTTTTTTCCTGCGCTACCGATAATTTTTTAAAAGCATTCCAAAATGAACAGTTGCAAAACTTTGGTACATCCTTTCCTTACGTATTAATGTATTGCGCTAACTCGGATCTTTAATTACCATTAAGAAATTAAAGTTAAAATGTGTCACAAAGTTGCCCCGACGAGTGACATCTTTACTTTGTGACATCTGTGTTTTCGCCTTGAAATCCAAGAAGAAAAATTACTTGACACAAAGTTAGACAGTAAAACGCTTATCAAAAGATTGATACACAATTATATATACCTATTACGAATATTGGATAGCTTTATCTATATCTTTGACATCAAAGAGACCTCGGGTGCTCAGGGCAGCCATCAGTTCTTGGAGAAGATGAGGAAATCCGTCTTTCGGCACATTCTGCTAGTTCGGGTAGTTTTTTTCCAGATAGTCAATACTTCTTTCTCTCCAGTGGTATTTTAGAGGACGGAAAAATACAACACCGAGAGGCTGGAGGAGGTGGGTAGACTTTGTGGGTTTTTTTGTGACAGTGTCAATGTGTCACAAAGTAACTCCGTCACCTTTCGATGTATAGGTTATGTTCTCATATCTATCGGAAATATCACTACATAAAAATTATGTTGCTCCAAAATCCAAACAACACATTGACAATAAAAAATAATTACCTGTGGTAGTTGGTTGTATAAGGTGTTATCCTTCAGCTTACAAAGTTTCCGAAATGTCAGTCAATAGCTTGACAACAGGTTTGTGCAGTGCAAGATTCGAAATACCAAAAAAAATTACTGTATGCCTCAAAGTTACCCCTGCAGTTACAAAGTGTTAACAAATAATTTTAAAGACCTTGTGACTGAAAAAAAATATTCAAAATTGCTAAATTTTAAACACGATTTTTACTTTGCCATATTTGAAATTTTCTAAACGAGTATAAGCAAACTTTCACTATACTTCTTAGATGTGTAGCAGTTACTACTAAATTTTTACACGTGCAGAAAATTAATTTCATCACCAAACTTTTGATATATCTCTTCTAGAGGAATCCAAAGTTGTAGAAGCTACAGTTTACTTTTCGCTTTCTACTAAGAAAGGAAGATATTCAAAATCATGCCGGATTATGCGGTCTTCAAATATTTCGCAATCTGAGCAGAGCCTTTCTTTGGACGTTTCTAGGAAAGCGATTTAGCCTGAGATACTTTTCCATGCACGGAACGTCTCCAGAATAAATGATACAACCAAAGAGGGATTTTTTTTGCTGGTTTTGCAAAGCTTATCGTGCTCTGAACTAGCTCTCAATAAAAAAAAATTTAGATTTCATTGATAAAAAGCGCCTTTTCTTCCGTCTGTTCTACGAACAGATTAATCGAAAACATTTTTCGGAGAATATGAAACATGATTTTGTTTATTTTAAACCAAGAGGCGCAGGATGTATGTTTATAAATATTTTAAGAAAACTTGTGCCTATCTTCAACTGTGTAGTTTTAAATCTGCAGATATTAAAACGAAATACTTTTTGTCTCTTCTCTATACACGTTTATACCTCGTAACTGATCTGTACCAAATTTTGATAGCATTTCTATAGCTATCTCCTATCTGAAAATTATCGGCTACTTTCTAAAGTCTAAAACCTCTACCTTGATTTCATTCCCTTGAATTTTGAGTTCCCCATATTAAGAACTAATCAGATAACTTGGTTTCTAGAAGTTAACAGAAGGTCTGCTCTCTGATGGCCAGGTATATTACTTAAGGGTGCTGTGTACTAACCCTATTGGATTCTCTCACCTTAATGTTTACATATGGAAAAAAAACTTGTCCAAGGATTGCCGACTTGCTTTTAAAGATTTTTTTCAAAAAATTGTACTCCGTAATGCAGAAAGAAATTTTACCCCTTGGGGCATTTTCCGTTTAAAAAAAATGGAAATAATATTTTAAAATTAAAAAAAATATCTGGTAGAGTGTGTTTTAAATGGTGATCAATTCCTTTGGTGGACGAAATTTATAAAATGAATCTTGTCGCAAGATGCAGAAAAGTTCAGGCTAACTGAAAATACCATTTTTATTGGATTATTACCAGCATTTAAGTAGCCGTAAATAGTAAGCAAATTTTCTCCACATGTTAACATTGAGTTGAGCGAATTCAATAAGGTTAGTAGACAGCGCCTTAAATGAAATTAATTCTAATATTGATCTGGGTTGCCTCGCAGATCGGTAGATCAATCACTGATCATATCCTCGTTAGAATTACATCCATATAGCTTTCATATTTAAGAATAACTTTATTGTCTTCTATATTAACCTGATAAATGATTTCAAATAAATAGTAACACTTAACATATCACTCTCCATGCACAATAAAATATTTATACTAAATTCCATAATTCTGCAAATTTATTATACATTTTTTTTCTATGCAAATGGGTTTAAACATTTTTAAATTTTTTAAGTTTTGAAGAATTATTTTTTTGTTTAATTTAGGGCACTTTGATACATGGTGTCAATAAACTGACAATTTGTATATCTTAAATGAGCATATTCATAGATATAACGGGAAAATGATAGTACGAGAGAAAATTTCCCTTGTGACCAGCTGATTTACGATTTGTCTGGAGACTAGAGATGGACCTTATAATTAATCACACTAAATTATAATTTAAATAATTTTAATTGATATTTAAATGAGCGTATAGAAATAGTCTTTCGCTCTTTGTTCCCAATGGTTTCATAATTTTCCTTTGATAATTTTCCTTGGATGTTTAACAAGTTTGGAAACCTCAACTTAGTTTGTGAGTTATGAACACCTCTTAATCTCTACAAACTCTACAGACCAGACATGTTTTGAACACCTCTTAAAATATACATTAAAGGATGGCTACAAATTTGACGAGGTAGCCTAGTGTCAGCGAGTCGGCTTTTGGCGCCGGGAGTGCTCGGTTCGAATCCCGAAATGTGCCATTAAATACCTCCCTGTCTAGGGAGAATACGGGCACGTTAATTCGTAATATTAAACCTTCCACAGCGTCTAGCTTATACGGTATTATAAACCTGAAGACAAGCCGCTGCGTAGCAAAACTTGCAAACTCAGGCGAGGGGGAATGTCACCTGTTCAGGTTATTGGTATGGATGTGGGCGCCGGATAGAAAGTACAGATCTGCCATCCAATTAAGGCAACCCGGATCCCTACGGGCACATTAAATCCGTAGACTGGAAAGATCCTTTATGAGATCTGAGTACGATCCCCCCCAGAGGGTACGATCATCCTGATGTCCTTCCTGGGGGTGCTTAGACAATATTGAGGCGGTACCTGGCTAAATCGGACTCCGTCCCTTTTGGTGCCATTATGAACTGGAGCCGCACCCGTCAGCTCTCTGGCCCATATGGACCTGGCCTGGAATACTTCCGGGCAGGAACCATTAGAAACAACAACATTAACACTAGTTTTGAACTAGTTAATACATAGTTCATCATAAAGCCGAAAAGTATTGTTATGATTGTCGAAATGAACAATTCAGAAACGCTTGTTATTCCAAGTTCATATCATTAATTCCTTTAATGCGGAATTAAAGAAGTTTTCATTAGGTGTTCATCAACCAACAGTTTTCTGCAAGTCCCTTGTTGTGAGGTTTAATTCCCGAAGATAAGAATTGGAGTAAGGGTGTCATAATCTGAATGGTCGAAAGGAGGTTCTGTGTTTGATTGCTGGGATACTTTGATGTACTTTAAGACAAGAAAAAACTGATATTTTTAAGAATGTGGGCCAAGTGGCGACATCCGTAGAAAGTGAGTAATTTCAAACGAGGAGTAAACTTTTAAACCGATCACGGTTTTCTGACACGTTTGGGCTTTGGAGAATATGAAGTTAGTTGTAAAAAATATGACAGGGATTAGTGTTGTAATGGTCAGAAAAACTGGCAGGAAAGCAAAAGATTCTGGGTTTAGATCTTGGGTTCACGTGTTGTAGTTTATGTGAAGAACAAAAGTGAATTAATGAAAGATATTCAATAGAACCCCGATTTTACGTTATCCGTTTCGAACGTTATCCCGCTTCCTACGTCATTTTCTGGTGGTCCATGAAAATTGCCTATACTGATAATTATAAAATATCCCGGATTTTACGTTATCCCTTTCCAGAAAATCCCGCTTAATACGTTTTTTCTAAAGACAAGATCAAAATCATTTTTCCTTTACAAGGCTCACACAAAATTTTTCGAGTTATTTCTTCCAAGAAAAACGTGTTTCTTACCTGTTTGAAGCCGTTATGGCATTCTTTCTGTTTCGTCTTATTGTCCTTTTGTCTGTGTGTAGTAGGCAGTAGGGGTTTCCTCCCAGTGTCAAAATCAGAAGTGGGGGAGGAGCACGGGACACCCGTAAGTGAGGGAAGAATCACGGCAATGCCTTTCGATTCTTCGATCACCCTCTGTCAACAAAAGAGAAAGAGGGGAGGGTTCTCTCTTGGTTCGATTGTCCAATGTCGACACTTCACATGGAAAGGGGGGGGGGACTATGACCAGCCCATGCAACCCACTAAAGGGAAAACTTGTTTCAAATGGTATGTAAGAGTTCGTTTGAGCCCCGTAGCCATTTTTCTCATTGTCGAACGTTCTTAACCTGAAGGAAGGATGTCTAAACGAAAATGCTTCTCTCGCCAAAAAGGCCCAAATCATCGAAACAGCTAAAGAATTTCATGGCACTAAAGTTGATCTTGCTAAATCTTTGGGAATTGCATATTCAACTTTGCAAACGATTTTAAAACAAGAAGCTTCAGTACAGTTAATTGCTGAAAAACTCGGAAAATCTGCAAAGAAACGAAAAACTTTTAAGACATCTCTGTATGATGATTTGGAAAAAATTTTAATGGAATGGTTCAAGGAAGCCTGGGCATCAAAAATTCCAATAAACGGATCCATCGTTAAAGAAAGGGCGCTTGAAATTGCTGAAAGGCTTAAACTCCAGGGCTTCTCTGCATCGAATGGCTGGATCGACAGATTTAAAAAAAGGAACAATTTATGTTTTAAATCTATCTGTGGAGAATCAGATCGTGTGGATATTGCAATTGTGCAGCAGTGGAAAGAGAACATTTTGCCAAATTTATTAAAGGAGTACATTACAAGAGACGCATTCAACGCCGACGAGACTGGGCTATTTTTCAACTTGTTACCCTACAAAACATTGACTGTCAAAAGCGAAATTACCACTGGGGAAAGCTTTCAAAAATGCGCTTAACTGTCTAATGGCGACGGAAGTGAGAAATTAACGCCTCTTGTGATCGGTAGAGCAAAGAAACCACGGTGTTTCAATAATGTGAAAAGTTTACCTACGGATTACACTTAGAATAAAAATGCGTGGATGACTCAGTCGCTGTTTGAAGATTTTCTTCGAAAATTGGATAAAAAAATGCGACTACAAAAGCGAAAAATCATTTTTTTATTGATAACTGCTCCTCTCATTTGGATCTTAGATTGAAAAATGTGTGAGTAGAATTTTTTCCAGCAAACTGCACCAGCCAGCCTCAACCTTTGGATCTATGAATTTCCGATAATTTAAATCACTTTACAGAAAACAACTGGTTAGGAAATCACTTTTTTTATTGGTTCCGGTGACCTGCATGATGCTTCTACAGCAAAGATAAATGTTCTAGAAGCTCTGAATTTGATTTCTGCAGCGTGGGACAGTGTCGACAAAAAATGCGTTACCAATGTGTTTAATAAAGTAGACTTCTCGGAATCTAACTTTGAAATTAGCCCTTCACCTTCAGATTACAATGAAACGGAAGAAGGTTTCTTGGCTGAAGGTGAAAATCTTCCGGAAGTCAATGACGCATATACCGACTGCGACGGACATCTAATCACTTTACAAATTCCTTCGATATCTAATTTAATGTCCGCTTCCGATGATATTGGTAATGAAGATGAAGAAGAAATAACGGAGGATGCAGTACCCGCAGCTGATCAAGCTATTCAAAGCATAAAAACTCTGAAACAATTTTTACTTTCGAATGTAAACCAAGAATCAAATGTGCAAAAAATTGTTACTATTGGATGTGCTGTAGTTGAAATTGTATCTAAAAGCAAAAAACAAGTAAAGATTATACCTTTTTTCCAGTAGTTCATCCGGTAAGTGTCAAATTTTGAACAATATGCTTAGACTTTTTTTAAACCCGATTTTATGTTTTTCCGTTTCATACGTTTTTTATCGCTGGTCCCATGAAAAACGTAAAATCGGGGTTCCACTGTATTACTATAGTTTCTGGCTAAACGAAATTCTCGTTCAAATATTTTTAAAAAAATTACGCAATCCTAATATTTACTAGATATATTTTTCTGCAATGTCAGAAAAGGAATTAGTATAAATCATGTCACGGTATATCGCATTTATTTTTTTGAACTGCTAAGTAAGTGAAAATTAAAATCTAGGTTACTTTTATTTCATTTTAAATATCATGGAGCTTACATAAGGGAAGAAAAGAAATAACCTTTAAATTTTTTTCTGAAATATTTCCTTTTCTTTTTTATAAAAAGACCATAGATGAGAGAAACTTATGTTTGTACCTTACTGAAGAATTGTCTGTGTTTTAACTCTTTAAAATAACCATAATTCTATACATGTTGTTACGTACATGGTCAATAAGCATACATAAATACATTAAAACATGTGTGTTTATTTACAAGAGATGAGATTTCATAGTCAGAGGGATTAAAAAAGCGAAGGTCAATTACGAGTAATTAAAATAACAATTTAAATATGAAAAAAAGCAATTTAAAATATTTTTTATATTAAATAGCTTAATTAATATAAATTGTAATGATGAATTACTACAAATCAGACTGTTGCAATTTAAAATAAATGTTTTCATCAAATTTCCAGTTGCTGAATTATAAAATACATTGCAACATTAATAATTAAAAATATTTTTCAAATGCTACTGATCTAGTAAATAAAGATATTTTTTTACAATTTTACGGTCATGCAATGTCAAAGGATAGTCTTATATTTGACGCTATTTTGATATAATAGCAGAAAAACCGCTTTAAGCTTGCTCTAATAAACAATTACAACAAAAATTTTTCGTAGAGAACAAAACTGTTGAATAAAAAACACGGGGCTCTGGCAGTACGAGTAAATACAATAAGTTTTTTTATATGTTCTGAAAGACAAAAATTTGAAATATTTTCACTTTAGCATTATGTGAAACCTGAAAGAACTAAAACATTACGTCGATCTATTTTTCAAAAACATGCATACTTTCATATCTAACGAGTTCGGAAAATTAATTTTAGAAAGATTTTGCATCCTATTTCTCTCACAAAAAAAAGAGTTCTAGTTTAAACGAAATATTTAATAAATCGATCAGCCTTTCTTTTCTTAAAATTCTGAGGCAGCGAAAATTTAAAACAAGATCACTTGCGCATCACTTCAAAGAATCCTGTAAGTAATATTAGCGGAAACTTTAAAAGTATCTCTTTCAAGTATACATTTTAAAACATTTTGCGGTGCTCCAAAAAATAATTCGGCAGTAAAAGTTTGCTATATTTACACTCTTTCGAGAAATACTTCATTAAAACTACTAAGCTATTTTTTTCTTTTCATGCAACATATAAATAATGACGTTCAAAATATCGTGGGAATACAAGCCTTTAAAATATTTCAGCTTTTGAACCAATTTCTGTGAAGGCCTTGGTAAAAGTTATTTAGTCTTTGATTCCACTTAGAGGAGCTGTCTAGGTAGAATATTGTAAAGAAAGTTATGAAAAATGCATTAATTTTTCTGCAAAGCTTCAAGTTTTCAAAACCAATTCTTGAAAAAAAAGAGTGCGAAACATTTTATTGAATAAACTATTATTTTAACAGGAGTCTTAAAGCTTTTTCGAAGATACGTTTTTTGGAAAATGTGATTTTATATATATATATATATATATATATATATATATATATATATATATATATATATATATATATATATTAATATATATATATATATATATATATATATATATATATATATTAATATATATATATATATATATATATATATATATATATATATATATATATATATATATATATATATATATATATATATATGTTCGAATGGCTTTAACTTTGACGTTACAGGTGATGTATTCCCACACAGATAGTCGTGGCTCGTATTAAACACTTTCGATGGAAAACAGGAATACACTGAGGATCTGGAGTACTTTATTCCATTGAATTATACCTCAAGAGATAGTTGAACGTGATGGCACAAGCTGATGACATGATGTTTAAGAAAAACGGCACCGGACAGCCCGGAGGTGCCGGGGCTTGAGTATCGAATACGGTTACATCATAATACAATTGGAAGCAGTATGCGGACAAGGGACAGAAGACTGAGAAAGCGCGAGCCAGAAGGCAAGCGAGCAAGGCAAAGATAGGCCGAAAATCGCTGCTAAACGTTTTTATTCCATAGGGGCGCTAGGACTTTAAAAATCTTATAATTGGTTAGAATCGAACACGTGAAGGTATGATTCAACGTCGCAAGACTTTCCGAATAGGTACGGCGTGGCGAGATATACGCGTTATGCTGACTCATGTCTAAAAATAAGTTTAATGTTTAATGTTTCATGCATGCAGTCAAAGGAATAGAATAGTCGGTTAATTCGTTTTGAAATAGGGCCTGTAATTTATTGAGGTTGAAAGGAATTTAGAATACGCGTTATCTTTTCAAAGGGAATTAATAATAGTGGAACGTTATTATTGCTTGCTTGTGTGTATACATAAACGGGTTAATATGTTGGCTAGTTTTGATGTGGGAGCACCATATATGTGAGTCAGCAATGTTCCCTGGTGATTCGCTCAATATTGAAAGAGTACACCCACGAACGACATGAGTTAGGCTCATACCCTCCCTGTCTTACTTATCAAATGGAGGGATTTTCCCGACTATGGATTTAACGTGCCCATAACCAGACATAAAAACGAAGGAATTCAGTGGCGCTCGTAAGGATTCGAACTTCGACTTTCCGAACTCCAACCCGCGTATCCCTCGGCTGTCTCGCGCGCTGAGTAATTTTCTTTAATATAATTCAAATTGCCTACTTTCTATTTTGTCATATATTATTTTTTTAATGAGCATATTAAACTTGATAAAGAATTTAAAGGGAATTCTTAAAGGAAAATAAAATATAAAATATATTTTTCAAAAAATATTTAAAAAATTTAAAATCAAGCATTTTCATCTCTTTCAGAGATACAAAGCTTAATTTAAAAATTTCCAAAATTGTCCTGTTTTAACACGTAACCAGTTTTCCGAAAAATCCTTGACAAGAATAAACATTTTTGGGTTTTCGAACAAAAAAAATAATAATTGCAAAAGCAAAGTTCAGCCATATTTATTCTTACAGAGGCATTGCATAATTTTCTCTGCTGTTCGCTTCTCTTCCCTTTTTATAAATCTGTTGAAGAAAAACAGTTTCGATATCTACTAGGATTACACGAGAGTCAAATGTTTCTTCTACAAAGCAGCCCTTTTTCGGAAGAGCTTACAAAGCGATTTTGTTGTAGATACTTTCCGATGCAGAGAACGTCTCGGGGCAGAATAGTGCTACGAAGGAAATGCTTTGCAAGGCTTACAATTTTTCGAACTGTCTGGAGAGCGATATTTTTATATATTTTATTGAAAAAAGTCTCTCTCCACATATAAGCCGAGGAACATATCTCGAATGTTTCCCTTTTCGCCGTGATAAACGAAGGATTAGCTTATAAACTTTCAGAGTGATTTTGCAGTTTCAGAACTAACTGGACTGAACGAAGTTAAAAATAACAAAAATCAGTTTCTTTCGCTCCGCATTTTGCTTTAAAATTATGACAAAAGAGTATAATTTAGTGCAGCATAAAGCTACACAATTTTGAATTTTAATTATTGAATATAAGTTTTTAGCAATTTTTTCCAGAGCCTTTTGGTAGTTGAAAAGATTCAGTCACTCGGCATATTTGTTGAAGTTCTTTTCTCCATTTTATCGCCGCAGACCTGTTGCATTGCGCTATTTTACCAGAACGGGTTTTGTGGCAAGCCGCAAATTGGCGAGATTTTACCCCTTTTCGCCTGGGCGCAAATTTCAACATTCGTTTGTCCTTGTCTAGTAACCTGGAGGCGTTTTTTTTGGTTGATCAAGTTGCGTTTACACGTTGAAGAAGCACGTGTTGGATGTCCTAAATAACTAGGTCTAAACTCCTTCTGCAGCACACTCTCCAACCCATTAAGTTATCAATTATGCTTAAATGAAAGAAAGTGTTATAGGTATGTCTAAAATTACTGTTGTTACCTATACGATCACGACCCACTCCACCACATTTAGGTTTCAAATCATATTTAGCAGTATTTTCTGCTTTATTTCTGACTCACGCCTATAGGGTGATTTACTCGAAGGAGTCCTCGGATCTTCTGTAATATCTCTCTCTAGGAAAGCAGTCTGAACCCAAAAAAATACGCTACATACCTTGACGTATGTGTAATCGATTGCATTCCTTATGATGCTGGAGGGGATCTCCGTTTTCAGCCAGACACATTTCGATGCGGCACCCCAGTTTTCTGAACGTATTGGAAGGAAATCGGGAGAAATAGCAGTAATTTCTCGTCGGATGTTTTCCTTCAAATCTTCCACGGATCGAGGATTGTTCCGATACACGTTTCCCAAAGGAAAAAGTCTGGTGGTGTCAGATCCTGCAATCGTGGTGGCCAAAGCCCCTTTAAAATTACCCTGTTACCGATGAAGACTCAATTTCCACCATGTTTCCTTGCTGATGTCAGACACGTTGCTGTTGTGAGACACGTCCATCCTTGCTGGGGGCCGGACGATGCCGAATGGCTAGGGCACTGGCATTCGGTACCAGAGTCTGTGGGTTCGAATCCCACTCTTGGCAGAGACGTTTGAAGCCGTTCGGAATCGGCTTTAAGCAGTAGGTTCCGGTCGAATTAGCCCTAGTGTAGCGAAAATTGACCTTAGCGCTCCAAACTAAACCAAATTCCAACCATCTATCTTGCTGGAAGTACCGTCCATTAGTTCACGTTTATGCAGTCGAGTCATGAACTGTTTATTCTTTGCAATTAAATTTTTGGTATGTAAAAAAAAATGTTTTTTGTCGAAGATTTGATAGAAACTGGTACTGTGTTTCATCTAAAAGTTTAAATCATGAAAGTTATAACAAGCTTAATTTTTATTTATCTAAAGGTTTTCTCACAAATATATTTAATATTTTTTCTACCTCTAAGAATTCTTTTAAAACTCTGCTTCAAGTTTAAAAGTGTCCTTTAACGAAATAATAAAGTACGAAATACAAAGTAATGAAACGAAATTACATTATATTCGATTACTAATGAGCAATATTTAGCTGATGATTTTAATTCTATGAATTCCCTTAAAAACGGCACTTCCCAAAATATGTGATACTGTTTTGAAAATTTAACTTCTGTACGACAGATAAATCTGAATATAGGTAACCATATACAAGCAAAACAATGAAATGAGATATGGTAATAAACAGTTAACAGTTAGTAGTATGTAGCTAAAAATTAAGGTTATAATCGTAAAGCAGAATTTTCTTCCAAGTTTACTTTCTTAAAATATTACAACCAAATTTCTCTTGTTGTAAAAAATCTTAACTGCACTGTGTGGAGAAAACTAATTATAGTTAGAGTATATGTGTACAAGTAAGAGTAGATGTGTGTAAGTAGTAAAATTAAATATAATAATGCAATTGTTACTAAGTAACCCGTTTTTGATAATTATGAATATTTTTCTGCAGTAGAAATTATGATGTTTCTTGTAATTTTTAGGTTTTTGAAATATTTTTAAAGAAAGTTTCTCTTAAAGTCCTTAAATATTCTATGCATTGTTGAAAACATTAGTAAGTATACTTCAAGTCTGGGCTTTGGGCAGGCCAGTCCATTCAGTTAACCCCATTGTCTCCATACCAAACAATGGTGCACCTGGAAACATCACACTTGACGTTATCATCCTGGAAGTAACATGGGTCCAACCCGTAAAACTGCCACAACGTAGGAAGCATACTGTCATCCAAAATAGTGCAGTAGACCTCAGCGTTGAGCTTACCGTGAATTGAGATCAAGGGTCCCAGTGCATACCAGGAAAAACATTCCCAGACCATAATTCCACCTCCGCCGAACTTTAACGTGGGTACAATGCATTCTGGCAGGACCAGGTTCTCTCCAGGCCTGTTCTCCAGACAGACACCAAAACCAGACCCTGCCATCCGAACGGTAGAGGGTCTCTTAAAGTCCTTAAATATTCTATGCATTGTTGAAAACATTAGTAAGTATACTTCAAGTCTGGGCTTTGGGCAGGCCAGTCCATTCAGTTAACCCCATTGTCTCCATACCAAACAATGGTGGTCCTGGAAACATCACACTTGACGTTATCATCCTGGAAGTAACATGGGTCCAACCCGTAAAACTGCCACAACGTAGGAAGCATACTGTCATCCAAAATAGTGCAGTAGACCTCAGCGTTGAGCTTACAGTGAATTGAGATCAAGGGTCCCAGTGCATACCAGGAAAAACATTCCCAGACCATAATTCCACCTCCGCCGAACTTTAACGTGGGTACAATGCATTCTGGCAGGACCAGGTTCTCTCCAGGTCTGTTCTCCAGGCAGACACCAAAACCAGACCCTGCCATCCGAACGGTAGAGGGTGAAACTTTATTCGTCGCTCCAGAGAACCCGTTTTCACTGATCTATGGTCCACTTTCGACGTGCTTTGCTTTACATTAACCGAGTAGCGCGGTTGGACTTTGGGCGGCACCACGACCATGAAAACCAAGCAGATTTGCTTCCTCGCTTACGGTATTCATCGAAACAACACTCACGGATGCCTGTTGAATCTCCTGGAGTATGTGGGCCATCGGTTGGGTGCGATTCTTCCGAATTTCTCTGGACAGCAACCGTCGGTCTCTATCTCCCAGTTTCGTGGGTCTGCCCACTCAGGGCACATTCCGACAATCACCGGTCACCATCCACATTTGAATCACATAGACCACTGTCGATTTTGGGTAATTCAGCTCGCTAGATATGTCCCTTAAGGATCGACCATTTCTGTGATACCTGACACGATTACACCTTTTGCTAAATCAGATAACTCTTCACTTCGTGGCATCTGGCATGCGACTAAAGCCAATGCTGTTTCCTACACGATATTTAACAGTGGAGGCCGAGACGTATATCAGGACTGCAGATATCATCATTTGCATGGGTGTCGAAATACTTATTGGTAGATAGTGAGTTTATATATATATATATATATATATATATATATATATATATATATATATATATATATATATATATATATATATATATATATATATATATATATATATATATATATATATATGTATATATGTGTGTGTGTGTGTGTGTGTGTGTGATGTTAGAAGCATAAACTATATTTAATTATATTAATAAGCGTTAAACGGTAATTTTCTATTAAAGTCCTAGTGTGTTTTCCAATTCAGGAAGTTGATTGTTTTTCTCAGCGAAGAGTTCAGCGTCACCGAATTGCTCGCACGCGCTGGCTAATGCAATTGCGGAATGTTCGAGAGGAGGGACTCGAGATGATAGCCCACGCTTTTGCACAACACGCGAGAAAGAACAAAGTGTAGTTTAGGGATATCTTTGATAGAGTCAGGACGCGCGTTTTTTGGCTGGAGGGGTTGAGTTGAATTTGGCGGATCGGACTGGTTAATTAATATTTGAATAAACGCCTCGGCAACGACATAGAGTTCCTGTAATATCTGAGTCTTCATTTTTATATATTTCTCCCGCACAGTGGACTTATCATAATGTTATCCGCAGCTGCGTCACAGGCGTGACACACACACACACACACACACACACACACATATATATATATATATATATATATATATATATGAGGGGTTCACAACAATAGTGGACAAAGTCCATATTTTTTAAAAATGGAGATAGTTCATGTTGGAGTAACTTAAAAATATGTTCTATTCACTGCCATAGTGAATCAAGTGATTAATACGTTTTCTCTCCCAGAGATGGCCCCTGTAGCAACAGTGGGAAAAGAAAGTTCATGAATGCTTCACAGCCACATTAAACCAAGTCCATAGGACATTTTAACATCGAGTACAGTTGAATAATATATTTTGTTTTAGCAAAGTTGGGGCCGTGTTTATAGATGTTTAACCAAAGATGATGTTGCCGCCATTGTAGACTCCAGAGGTAGGTATATCCCTGGGAACAAAATTGACATTTCTGATGTTGTGGCACACATTAAAACATTTCCTGCTTATCAAAGTCACTATTCCAGGAAAGATAATTCTGAGAGAAAGTATCTTCATCATGATCTTTCCATTCAAAAAATGTATGACATGTATGCAGAGGAATGCAGAGATAAGGATAAGGTACCCGTGAAAAAAAAATTTTATTATAAAATTTTCACAACGAAGTTCAATTTACATTTAAAGTTTCCAAGTACAGATACATGTCATTTGTGCGATGAAATTTCAACAAAGTTGTCAGCAGAGAATGAAGAAAATACCATTAAAAAGTCTTGAGACCAAAAATGAACTCCATTTGCGGAGAGCAGAGCATGCTAGAACCGAAATAAAAAGAGACAAGTAAAAAGCTTCAGATGATAGATACTGCTGTACATTTGACTTACAGAAAGCACTTCCCTTTCCTAAACTTACGACATCAGTAGCTTATTATAAACGTAATCTCTGCGTTTATAATTTTGGGATACATTCCTTTAATGATAATATTGGATTCATGTATCTATGGGATGAGACAGAGGGCGGAAGAGGCTCTCAAGACATTTCAAGCATTTTCTTAAGACATCTTAAAAATAATGCTGCATCTCATAAGGATATTGTTCTATACTCTGATGCCTGTTCTGGGCAAAATCGGAACATCAAAGTGGCCCTTACACTGCTGAAACTAGTCAATAGCACAGACATTGTAGCACAGAAAATTGACCACAAATTCATGGTCTCTGGTCATTCCTTCCTTCCCAATGATGCAGAATTTGGAGTGATTGAAGCAGCAAATCGTAAGAAAGAACATATTTACGTTCCAAGGTATTGGAAGGAAACTATAATAAATGCAAAGAGAAAACATCCTAAATTTACAGTCATTAATTTTAAACATGCTGATTTCCTTTCTACAAGATCATTAGAAGATACCATCGCAAATAGAAAGAAGAACACCGAGGGAGCTCCTTTAAATTAGCTGAATATTAGATGGTTGCGAGTCATGAGAGGTTGTCCTTTCATTTTACAGTTCAAAGAAACCTTGAATGAAAATGCACCTTTCCGGGAAATAAATTTGCAAAAGAAGGCTCGTGGACGACAGTTGATCTCTCTATCATCTGTTACTCAAGAAACATTGTACATGGGTAGGAGAAATATTAGTGTTGCCAAAAGGAACGATATGATGGATCTCCTTCCATTCATTCCACAGATCCATCATCATTTTTTCAAGAACTTTCCCGTGGAAACAAATACTAGGCTCCAGGACATTAGTTCGGTAAAAGAGGAATATGATAATACTATTGCATACTGTGATTAAGAAAAGTTAAATGGCAGCATGTGTTATAGGTTATTTTTTGTTTGCATTTGAAAAGTGAATCAAGAATTACATTTTTATTCTTTTTCATTCACACAATGTATATTATTGTAGTTTTCTTTATTAATCTCTAACGTAGTATTCTTCCATGCAATAGTATGTTCATAGCCATAGCGAACCATGTCCACGTTTTTTACTGAAAAACACAATATAAAACAGAAATATTTATTTCCTACTTATAAATGCAAGACAGTTAAAACAGATACAGTTTTAACAATATAATGTCATATTTGTCTTTACAATATCACTTGACTAGAATTGATTACACACAAAAAAACTTCAAACCTTGATTTCTTCAATTTAGTTTAGATGGACTTGGTTCACTACGGTTGTGACTCCCTCATATATATATATATATATATATATATATATATATATATATATATATACTTTTGGAGTTAATTCTTATATGCACATACACAAAATTAAGTATTAAAGAAGGTGTTATAATTCAGATCTGACAGATAAGTTTTTTTTGTCCCATTTGACTACTATTTGCAACAGAAGTACAGAAAAGAATGATTCTATAATAAGATGTCCCGAGCAATTTAAGCATTTCGAGCAATTTAAAACACTCTTTCTTTCCCTTATACCTAGCCATCTCAAAGAATTAACCACGTAGGGAAATATGAATGATTAAATCTCTTTTCAAGCTTGGTGGGACGACGTCTTTCCATCAGCATCTGAATAGCAATTAATCTTTAAAAGTTTCTGAAAACCCGTTTCTCATTTTACTAGTTCACATAAAAAGAGATGAAACGGATAATTTCGACATAGTCAGATTTCTCGTGAAAAAGAAATCGGCGCTATAGATGAAATGAATTTTTTTTTGAGAGAATCGATTCTTTTTTTCTGTCCGAGGATTACTTTGAAGGATATGTTAGCCCATTCTTTTTAAAATTCATAAAAGGAAAATGAAATCAACGTTTTATCCCAATTAGTTAAAGCTTTAGTTCTTTTTAATGTTTCCACATTCAATTTTAATATGTATCTATTTATCTATCTACTTAATCATATCTCTCTCTCTCTCTGCATATATATATACTAGCTGTACCCGTCCCGGCGTTGCTTGGGTAATGTAATTACCAATTTTTTAGTAGCCTTAACCCTTTGTTAATGGGCGTCGCTGTCATCCTTTTCCTCACCACGATACATTATTTTACCCATATAAATTTAATCCTTTCTGGCACATTTTGGCAAAATTTTTGACATAGGATTACTTAAAACTTTCCACAACAGTCAGCGAGACGAAAAACGTATTAAGATGTTTATTGTGCTGAAATTCTTTGAAATCTTCATAGATTTTTTCCACAAACACACCACAAATTATATGATATTAACTAAATGTTGGCCAAAAAAATTATGGCATTACTAAATGCGATTTTTTAATCGATTATCACTGCAATTGTAATCGATTTCCAAACGCCCCAACACATCACGTGCTTGACGTCGAAAAAGACACGCCTATTTTCCCCCGCTTTACCTTCGTCCGGAAATGAAGAACGAAATCTCCAAAATGAGATTTCTTTCAAGAGTTTCCGAATCATAAAATAAATTATTAAAAAATAACTACAATTTGTAAATTAATTTTGGTTCTGGCTTTCGAAACTGTGATGTCTAGGGTCTCTGAGATAAAAATTTCGTAAAAATGTAACAACATTTACGTATCGATTCGACAATTTGGAAAAAAGGGTCGCGGCCAAAATCGCGTTTTTTCCGAAAAACGGGTGCGTACAGGCGATCGAAAAAAAATCACAATTAATCGATAAATTAAGACAGACAATTTTAATTGTGATTTCCGTATAGTGTCATCTTTCCCGTATAGGCTCGTCCGAAAAAAAAAATTCTTTGACGGATATGTTAGGATTTACAGAGCTTTTACTCGTCCGGGAGCTCCAAATCGCGACTAAATATTTAATTACGGAAAATCTAATTAAAAATTGAAAAAAGGGCTTCGAGGTGCATAATGAGACCTCGGGGGGCATCTTCGCGTCGAATCTCAAGACTGTCCGACCTGCCGTCTTTGCGCCGTGCCGCGAGCAGACAAAAACTCTGTCACACACACACAGACTTTGCCTTTTATATATAAAGATATATATATATATATATATATATATATATATATATATCTATATATATATTATATATATATTATATATATATATATATATATATATATATATATATATGTGTATATATATATAATGAGAGAAAGGAGAACGGTAAACGCATAGCTAGATTTTCAATAAGAAATTTTAATTATACGTGCGGCCGTTGTATTTCGGGGTAAAATATAGTAATGTCTCAAGAAAGAATGCTTGTTATTCTCCTAGATATCTTATAATACACCAATTACAAAGATTTAAATAAAAATATTGAATGCAATTTCACATGGAAACACAATTTGAAACAAATAAATATGTTTAGATATTAAGGATATTAAAAAATATATACATTCATTATAATTCTTTAAAAAATTATGGAAATATTTAGAAAAGGAGAACAATCAAAACCTGAAGCTGCTAAATAGTAAAATGAGGCGAGGTTAATAATTTTGCTAAAGACAAGTGCAGAGTCAAGTGGTCGAGCACCTCCTAGCGGACAAATCCGTCTCACAACAGTATGTAGTCACCTTGCTTAAACAGGGGCAGGTACCCTTTAAAAGTTAATTGACTCGAAAAACATTTCCATAATTTCAATCATCAGTAGTTAAGCATTTATTGAGTAGTAATCATCAGTATTAAAAGTATTTATTGAGAAATATGAAAATTTTACTGAGAGTTAAACGCTTTTTTTTCTTTATAAATATGGCTCTAAATTTTTTCTAGCTTGAAGAGAATTTTTAAAATTTTTTAAATTTTCAACCATTATTTTTTCAATGCTATGTCATTGCACACAGACTTGCATCTGTACATTGAGGAATATACACATTTTTTAGTTTTAAAAATTAAGTTTTGTAATATATATGACCAGCTTTGAAATCAAAATTGTTAGTTCTTAGACTTTTTTAAAAATTTAAAATTTAAAATTTTTTTGATAAATGTAACTATAATTAAAATATCAATGAAAGGAATGATATAATAATTGGTAATTTTAATTATATGCTTATAATGCATCTGTATAAAATTTCATGGTATTCTAGCCAACGGTACTGGTGGTATCAAAGGCGCAATAACTTAAAATTGAGGCGGTGAAAGGCAAAGTGGTTTAAGTCAGGAGGTTAAATGGTGTAAGTCCAAAACGTTTTACTGCAAAAACTACAAAAATTTCCACTATAAATTGAACAAATTATAATTTATAATAATTATTAGGATATTGCAAATAATAATTATTTACAATTCCACTATAAATTGAACATAGAGATTGCATTTTTACCCTCAAATAAAAAAAGTTGAAAATGTGACTTACGCTACTTTGCCTTTCACCACCTCAATTGGAGAAACCATTGTTGAAATTTAAAAAAAATTAAAATTTCTCTTCAAGATAGAAACATTTAGAGATATATTTATAAAGAAGAAAAAGTGTTTTACCCACTGTAAATATTTCATATTTCTGAATAAAAGGTTTTCGTAACTACTGATGATTGAAAATGAGAATATGTTTGTCGAGTCTCTTAGATTTTAAACGGTACCTGACCGCTTTTAAACATGTTCAAAGAGCACACTGACTATAGCAGCTTTGTTTTGTAACACACACACCGTCATCTCTGGTGCAAACGCAGAGCACTGGTTATTTTTACCACTGCCGGGTTAAGAAAAGTCTAACTTTTATTTGGGCCACCCCTATGTGTAATCTATATGCATAGTACATTTTTTCTACTTTTAACGTAGGATTACGTTCCTACATAACGGTACTCCGGTAAGCAAAATTTCAGACCCTAAAACCGTCCGTCCGTACCTCACGAGTTATAATTTTGGCAGCTCACCAAACCCAGTCAGTATCGCTTGGACAAGCAGCAAACAGTTAAACAGAAAAGTACCAAAATGCGTCAAACTTTTGACATACATATATGCATTTATATACATACATACATACATATTATATAGATACATATATAGAAAACAAACACATACAAAACATATGTACTAAACATACATACAAAAGAGGTAAGCAACGATAAGTAATCCTACGTTAATAACCATGGGTATTTTAGTTAGAAGAGACTACCTGAATTTATTTTTGTCTTTCTAATTTACGTTTGATTTATATTTACTCAAAATAGCGATACATTTTTAGAAATTATTTGCTAGGCTGTTTTACAACACATTGGCCATAAAAAGCCCGGTTATACTATGTTATATAAAATTGCCAGTATATCTTTTTCAAAAATAAACACACGTTTCGAGAGTGGACATTTTTAATCACCAATGTGTCATATTTATTTCACTTCCGAGTAGAGATACAACTACATGTCAGCTTTGTATTGTGAGTTTGAGTAATTATTTATTTTATTCACCTATTTAATCCAGATCCAAAAAATAAATCTTGCAAATTTTTTTCAAAGCAAGCATATTCTCTTTCCAACATCTCCAAGTAAAAGTTTAAAATGAATCCCGGTTGTCAGCTTGTCAAATTCATAAAGCTAAGGGGAAAACCTTCAAGATAAAATATTTTTTGCCGAATTGTGAGTTTTTTAGGCTCGTAAAATTAGTAATAGTTGGTATGTTTATGTGTATATTTATGTATGTGTACACACACACACACATATCTATACGTGTGTGTGTGTGTGTGTATAATACATACATACCAGATTATATACCGCATGTATTATATATATACATACATACCGGAAAAAACGATATGTATATATATAGCGCGATAAGTAGTCCTGCGTTAATAACCTGCGGTACTTTCGTTAGAGGAGACTACCTGAAATTTTTTTTTTTGTCTTTCTAATTTACGTTTGATTCATATTTACTCAAAATAGCGATACATTTTTATGTATGTATGTATGTATGCATATATGTATATATATAATACATACCGAATGTATTATATACATACATACTTACCGGATTATACCGGTTCTAATTTGCGTTTGAGTAAATATAAATCAAACGTAAATTAGAAAGACAAAAAAAAATTTTCAGGTAGTCTCTTCTAACGAAAATTCCGCGGGTCATTAACGTAGGATTATTTATCTTTATATATATATATATATATATATATATATATATATATATATATATATATATATCGCTCGTTCGTGAGGCAGACACGTGTTTGAAAGTGGCGTTAGGTTTTCAGAATGCAGCGGAGTGTTGAGCAGCGATACGCCATACAGTTTTGTGTAAAACTAAAAAAATCGGCTACTGAGACGCTTGCCATGTTACAAGAAGCCTACGGGAAGGATTCTTTGTCCAAGGCTCAAGTGTTTAGGGGGCACAAAGTCTTTAAAGACGGAAGAGAGGATGTCGATAACGAAAAACGGGCTAGGCGTCCATCAAGTTCTCGAGCTTCAGACAATGTGGGTAAATTTAAAGCGGTTCTAAACTCTGATTGTCGGATGAATGTCCGAATGATTGCGGAGAGCTTAGGACTTACAAAATCGATTGTGCATCAAATCGTCACTGAAGAACTTCAAATGCGGAAAATTTGTGCGAAGCTGGTTCCAAGAATTTTGACCGACGGACAGAAAGAAAACCTTTAGCCGATTTTGCGTGAATTGTTGGAGTGTCTAACAAGTGACCCTAATTTTCTGAAGCGAGTGATTAACGGTGACGAAACCTGGGCTTTTCCGTATGATCCCGAAACAAAGATACCGAGTGTAGAGGCATACGCCCCAATCTCCTCGTCAAAAGATGACTCGAATGAGCAAATAAAAG
Organism: Dolomedes plantarius; assembly: GCA_907164885.2. Classification (NCBI taxonomy): domain Eukaryota; kingdom Metazoa; phylum Arthropoda; class Arachnida; order Araneae; family Dolomedidae; genus Dolomedes; species Dolomedes plantarius. The sequence continues at coordinate 63,536,470 of OU015502.1, forward strand.
CTGAAGTCCATGCTCATTGCCTTCTTTGACACCAAGGGAATAGTGCACAAATATCCGGACAGACAGTTAATGCAGATTTTTACAAGGTAGTGCTTCAAAGGTTGAGGAATCGAATCGCGCGCGTCCGCCCGGAGCTCATAAAAAATTGGATTCTGCTCCACGATAATGCGCCGGTCCACACATCCTTCAAAGTGACTCAGTTCCTGGCACAACACAACGTCGCAACGCTGCCCCAACCCCCGTACAGCCACTATTTGTCATTGCCGGACTTTTTTCTATTCCCTCGGTTAAAATTCAGCTTAAAAGGTCATCGTTTTGACAATCTGGAGAACTTGTAGCGCGTTCGTAAACGTAACGCGCGTTCTGAACAGTATTCCACTTGAAGACTTCCAGGTGGGCATCAATAGGTGGCAGAGTCTTTGGCAACAGTGTATTAATGCAGGAGGAGGGTATTTTGATGAATATTAAGTGTCTGTAAAATTATCTTCAAATATACGAGTTTTATGGAGCCAATCTCACTATTTTCTGGACAGACCCTGTATATATATATATATATATATATATATATATATATATATATATATATACATTCAAACCGTTATTCCGGCGTATAACGCGCACACTTTTCTTGACGAAGAAATCTGAAATGTCCAAGTCTAGGTCGAGTCTAGATTTGGGCGGCCAAGGCAAGTTGATGATGATAAATTGAGGATAATGGTTTATCAAGATCCATGTGTCACCAGTAGATAATAGATTAGAGGCTTCATGGTGCACAATAAACTTCAGTGAAACATTTGAAGTGAATAGGCAAGTCCTTATTGTGCTGGTTTATGCATCTCGTCGATCAAAATAGTCAGCACCGAGTATCACTTTGCACAGTCACATGTCACACGAAACGAAGTAGAGCCTTTTTTAAGGTGAATTTTTGTGACTGGTGAGGAAAAGAGTATTCTTTACGCTAATATTATACGAGAAAAATAATCGTTGAGCTCAAAAGAGAAGCCTATTGCTAGACCAAAGCAAGGATTGCATCAAAAGATGGTCTTGCTTTGTACATGGTGGGACATGGAAGGTATAGTGTATTATGAACTATTTGAAAATAACCAGACCGTTACTACAGACATCTATTGTAGTCAGTTGTATATTTGAAAAAGGTTTTAACCACCAAACGACCTGAATTAGTCAATAGGCGGGGATGATACTTCACGATGACGCTCGATCGTATACTTAATGCTTTTCGATGGGAAATTATTTCTCATCCACCATACAGTCCAGATATAGCACCCACAGATTATTACCTGCTTTCATTATTGCAGCATTTTCTTGATGGCAAAAATGGCCATAGTAAACAGGATATAGAAACTGCAATAAATGAATTGTTATGCATAAATTTCCAATGAACCCGATATTTATTACGAGTTTGTGATTAACAGCCCGGTTACACTTTAAGAGATAAAACTGTCAGTGTATGTTTTTCTAAAATAAACATGCATCGAAAAGTGCGAATTTTTAATCATCAATGTGCCATATTTGCTTTGCTTACGGTTACAGATTACAACTACACGACAGCTGTGTATTGTGAGTTTGACTACTTATTTATTTCTCTCGCCTGTCTAATCCCGGTTCTCCAAAAAAACATTTTGCTCTTTTTTTTTTTCAAAGAAAGCATATTCTCTTTCAAAGCCTGCAAGTAAAAATTTAAAATGAATCCCCGTTGTCAGCTTTTCAAATTCATAAAGCTCAGATTAAAACCCTTTCAAAATATTTTCCCAGAAATGCGCGTTTTTTTAAGCCTGGAAAATTAGTAATAGTTGATATGTGTTTATTCACGAGATAAATGCATGTTTAAAGAGTTTTACTCTCTTTTTACACAACTCAAAGAAGTATACAAAATCTTGTAAAATCACGCTCCAGTCAGATCTTCCGTCTTTTAAAGGAAAGCAGCATTATTTCAGAATGGCTTGAGAAAAAATAAAATAAAATCCTTGCATTATTTCTGATGCAGCGAACGCCTCGAGGTAGAATAACCTTTTTAAAAGAATACTTAAAATTTTATACAGGCCTTCAACTGCTCAAAAGTAGCAAATACGTTTTACAGCGAAGTATTTTTTATTTTCCCACGGGAATATTTAAAGGCTTTCCAGGGATCTCTCTTTTCATAATAGAAAATAACGCCAGAAATGATTTAAAACTTTCTTCGCGATCACAAAGGATTCTGCTGTTGTATTTGCTTACTAGATAAAATATTTTGAAATTTTTTTCATAAAATAATTGATGTATAAATTGAAAAGGAAAATTATAGTACATGTAGCTAAGAAAATTTCATTACATGTGGATGTGTAGATTAATTTATGCGCATGCTACGAACATATATGAAACAAATTACAGAGGCTGTTCACACATTTATTAGACGATGTATATTGTATTCACAAAACTAAATTACATAAAATTCTTGTGTTTTAAATGTTCAATTTGACATCCCTTATTCTTAACTATCTTTCGACACCGCAGTTTCCAGGATAATAATGCATTTTGAAGTGTCAGAAGAGGTATTCTATCCCATTTCTCCTGAACAGCTTTCCAGAGTCCTGTAAGGGTTTTGAGACGACGTTTGGATAATGCAGATTTTAAAAGTCCAAAAGCACAAAAATCCATAGGTGATACATCGGGAGATTTAGTAGAGATATCAGTGAAGGGTATGGCCTTGATACCAGTTTTTTGTTCCATTTCTTTTAGGAAATTTACAGTGGATTTCGATGTGTGACTGCTAGCTTTGTCCTGATGGAGTCTCACAGATTGATGGCACTGTGGGTAAAGCGATGGTATGTCATTCAGAAAAATTGGCGATAAAATATGTTCCTGATAGTATTTGGAGTTAATCTTGATATTTTTTCCACTCTCTTTATTTTTAACTTGCCATTATTAAGAAAAACCAGCAACAATCATGAATCCCTTAGAAAAACTTTCTTTCGATTCTTTGAACCATGTACTTAAATTTTTTTCTCCCCTTTTATGATAATAAATGGCTCTTTTTTTGTTGCAATCATTTAAATACACCCATGATTCATCTATTGTGACAATTGTTTTCCATTTTTCTTTGGATAAGTGTTTCTCATATAGAATTCTGCAGCGTGTCTTGCGTTCAGCGATATGATTTGGAAGAAGACAATGCACATTGCGTTTTTTCGCTTTCTTAAGATTTAAATCAACGTTTATCATTTTGTTTTCAGTGGACATCGAGCATTTTAAAGATTTTGCAACTGTCCTTTGACTAGGGGGATTTTCTTTTAACATTAAACAACGTACCTTTGCAATAGTCGAAGATGTCCGTTTTTTCCTTGGATACTTGTTTGGAATTTTTGTCCCACTTGAGGCTCCAATTTGAAGTTTTTTTCCTTTCTTGTTGACGATATTACCTATCGACGCTTTAGATATCACAAAACCATGACTCTCACATTGTTTTTGGATAACGGAGTATGCATATTTCTCTTCGGAAAGAGCATAAATGTAGCCTTCGAACCACTGCTTTGTTAAAAACGCCATTTTGAATAAAAACAAAACTTTCAAGCCGCAGACGATAATTTTGACTTTTAAAAACATAGTACAATTGCAATTATTTCTTTTGCAGCAAACGATTTTTTATTACCGCTTACCAAAAACGTCTAAAAAGTGTGCGAACAGCCTCTGTACAATGAGGCCGGAAGTAGCCTATAGGTAGCGCATTGGCTTTGGTCATAAGGGTGGTCGGATCGAAATCCGGTAAGCGCAGTTAAATACCTTCGTGTCTAGGTGGGCTATGGGCACGTTAAATCCGTAGATCGTAAAGTCCTTCTATGAGATCAGTGGGTGGGGAAGGTATGATCCTCCTTAGGTCCTTCTCATTTCATGTCTAATGATCACACAGAAATAAATAAAAGTAGATTTTGAAATTAAAAAAAACATGTTTATCATCCATTTCGTTAGTGACGTATGTAAAATATCAGTAAAATAAATAAAATTTGTCAGCATGCCGAATGCTTAGTGGTCTAGAAACACATTGGGCACTAACACTGTCGTTCTATTATTGATCACCCACACCGAAGTGGGAATATTACATTACCCGGAGAAACAAGAAATGCACCGGAAGCCAGAGTCCCTACCCGTAGTCTTCACCCCTACCCACTTAAGATACAAGTATAAATATTCATTTCTTTCTGTTTGAAGCTATTACTAGAGAATTGGTTGTTAACCCTTTTTTGTGTCGAAGGCTCCTATGACAATTTGGTGTAACCGACGGACCCCTCCCTCTGATGAAAATGTCTGAAAAGACAAAAGTTTTTAAACAGATGTTAATAACAGTTTATTTTATTTCTTGCAGCTCTGTGACACCCGATGTGTAAGGGGCACATGGGATCGTCACGACAGCTCCATGTTTCTTTGATCGGTGGCGGGAAAATCGGTAATTTCGATAATCTGACGTCACCGCTTTCACGTTTAATTCGGAATCTACTAGAACGTTGTATTTTTTGCTTTCTGGAAAGAGGACTTTTGGAGTAATAAACCTTTAGCATGAATTAGAGATGTGTCTAATGCTACATTTTGCCAATAAGGTACCGAAAAAACGATTAACTCGTATGGTGGTGTTCTCTGAAGTCATTTCTTTTACAAGCAATGTGAAACTTGCACCTCTACCCCTTTCGTTTTTGACATGAATTTGGTAGAGATTATCTATCTAGGACCAAAAAAAGATTTACGAAGGATTCTCATGAAGTCTTACGTAGCGGTATGACATTATATGGTGAGATCGCCGCTCGGAGCACGGAGGTGGCAACACACGGCATGGTAGGGACACGTAAGATCGCCCCGAAAGCTCCCTTTTTCTTCGATCGGTAGTTGAAAAATCGGCAATTTCGATAATCTGACGTCACTGGTTTCACGATTAGTTCGGAATCGACGCAAACGGAGTTTTTCCAGGTCTCCGTGCATAGGGATGTGGGAGTAATAGAGCTTTAGGATGAATTAAAGGCGTCTCTGGTTTTAATTTTAGCCAATGGGGAGCCTAAACAACGATTAACTGGTACGGCGGTTTCGCTTACGTCATCACTTTCTCGAATAACTCGAAACCTGCGCCCCCGTATTCTTCTTTGATATTCATTTGGCAGAGCACAGTTCTCTAGGACTAAAAAAGCTTTACAAAGGACTCTTAAGAAGTTTTCAGTGGTATGACGTCATACGGCGAGATCACTGTCTTCGCGGAGGTGACGGAGACGTATCGCCTCGTTCTCCTCGGGATTTTAAAAATCACGCAAATTTGAGTATCCTTTTGGGCTCTGCGACACCCGACGCATGAGGGGCAGATGGGATTGTCTGGAAAGCTCCATGTTTCTTCGATTCGTCGTGGGAAAATCGGAAATTTTTATAATTTGCCGTCGCCATCTTCGGTATTTTTTCGTAAATCCCTTTGATCGTTACATTACAAACCAGTGCAAGTCTCACCGAACTGACTGAAGTGGAGCACGTTTTGAATCGAACATTCAAAATCAGCACTCGCAAAGAAATAGAGCGGATACTGTATTATAATGTAACTTTGTAATGTATTGTATTGTAACATGAGCATTTTGTAGTCAGTGTAGCGGAATGCGACCAACAGATAGCGCTTTCGCTGCACTTCGACTGCTTCACGTCTGCTGTTCGTCTGATACTTCACTGCTGTTCGTCTGATGCTTCACTGCGTTTCGTAGTTTATCGGAAATTTGTATGAAAATATATTTTCATTCCCGGCAGGTGACTGTTTGTGTATCTAAGTGCAGACATTAGTCTAAGTACCAGCTTTTTTTGCATTTTGAACCATCATGTATGCTGTTTTGCTTTGAAGGCACATGGCCTCATAATAATAGAAAATAGATGCACATACTTGTAAATAGGAAAGAGCACTCGTTTCAGTCTTGAAAGTGTGCTTTGCTGATGTATTCTTCTTTAGTCAGTGTCCGAAAAACAGCGACGAACTGGCTGAAGTGGAGCACCTTTTGAATCGAAAATCCAAAATAAGCGCTCTCAAAGAAATAGGGCGGTTACTGACTAGTAATGTAACTTTGTAATGTAATGTAATGTAACACGAACAATCGGTAGACAGTGCTTGAAAACGAACGACGAGCCGAGCCGCTCAAGTCAAACTATCATGCTTCACCCGAGAGTTGGCTTTTTCGGGAAATCCCTCGGATCGTTACATCACAAGTCAGTGCACGCCACACTGAGCTGACAGAAGGGGAGCACCTTTTGAGATGAACAGTTTCATCGAACAAACATGAAGAAACATGGTTACACTTGTAATGAAATGCCCACCACGGGCATAGTTCTGTGTAGCCTTCCGGAATACGTTTTAGCAGAAAACCATGACAGTAGTACCTCCAGGCAACCAAATAATTTCGTGTCATTTTAGACCATATCCCTTAATTGAGTCCTTTTTCTTTTTTATATATTTTGCTATAGAAATACTTTGATATTTGATTTCAGAGATTAACTGGTAAATTGTTTGGAAAAATATAGAGATATTTAAAGAAAATTTAGGAAGTACAATTTAAATTTTGAGCATTTTTCTAACCAAAGATCGATATTACGGAAGTATTTTTATGCATGATCACCAGTAAACTTTACATATTTCATGTCCAAAATAATAAAAATTCATACTTTAAAATCCAGGTAAAATGGGGAACAAGTAACTCACTAGTACGCGCTGCAGTTGTGCAAATTTAAAATAAGGATTTTATTTTTCTCAGAATTTTGGGAAGATTAGAAGTAGATATTGGGAAAAATAGGGAACAAGCATTTGGTAAATGCATCATGACTATTTTTCCCAATGTAGTAAGTATTGGTAATACTTACTACAGCCGTGCAAGCTTATTATAAGGAAATATGATGTTTACAAATATAGGGGGATTTAGCAGTAATCCAGGAAAATGGTTAGCAAATGAAGAAAAAAATGTATCTTCATCGAAGAAATTTTTAATACTCATGAGGGAATACAGTTCAATATGTACATTAAGGATTTAAATTTAAGGGAAGGTTTTTAAATAGCAACGACAGAAAGATATAATTCTGGATATGCCGTAAGGATTATAAAAGTATCAGAAATACTTACATAGAAGAGAAAAATAGATTTTTTTCCCGCACAAATACTCTTATCTGAAATCTATTTAAGATCTCAAAATTGTCTTAGCAAGAAAATATTTTCTTAAGTGGAACTATTCCGAAAGGACGTTCAAAGGTTTCATTTTTGCTTTTTCTGCAAATACTTTTCGAGTCTAATATTACAAGATGAGTGATTCGGAAAACAATAAAAACTGTCTTATAAAAAAAAATCGTTTTCATTTATTTTGTCTCGCTTTTCCTCTCTATCCTAGTTATACTTTAGTTCAGGATGGATGGAATCACAGGTCATTTTGTTCTATTTGAAATTGTTCCTCTGAATGGCTCCTTTTGTGGTTAAATCTATAATAGCCCTCTGGAGCCACTTAAACAAGATTCTGCAGAGCTATTACCAGGCTTAAAATTATAGCGACCACTTTTCCTAACTCGTTCGCTCAGTATAACCTGAAACTGTCTGAAAAGATAAAAGTTTTGAAACAGATGTTTACAACATTTTATTCAATTGAGCAGAAGTTTAATTTTTTTAAACTTAAGGGCTGTTGATTTTGCGATTTTAAAATAACAAGTGACTACGAAATAGGGTAATTTGGTGTTTTGATTTATTGTTCGATAAAAGTTGAAACTATTTAATATTATGTAGGTTAAATACAAACATTATAATTAGTAAAATAATTTCCCGAAATATAGTCAGTTTGAACTTTGTCATTTCTTACAAATGCGATTAAATACTTTATTGTTTGAAGACTTTGGTCAAGTGCTTTCCAATTTTCACGCCATCTTGCAAATAATACTAATATATATATATATATATATATATATATATATATATATATATATATATAATATAATATAATTTAAATTTCGAATATTTTTTCAATAACACAGAGATATTCAAAAAGTAGTTTTATGCATGATCACTAGTAATCTCTTCATATTTTCTGTCTAGAACAAGAAATATATTCCAATTTTAAGATCTAGGAAAATTGAGAAGGTATATAGGAATACAAGGAACTGTTACTCGCCAATACTAGCTACATGTGTGCAAATTTAGAATAAGGAGTTTTCTTTTTAATTTTAATTCTTGTGAAGATTAGAAGGAATCTAGCAAAATAGGGAGCAAGCATGTAATAATTAATGCATGTGTTCAAGATCATTAAAATGGAATCTCATCTTTACATAATTAGAGAAATTTAGGAGTAATCTAGGAAGATATTAAGAAAAATCCAGAAAAATTGCATTTTTATTAGGGAAATTGTCAAAAATTATGAAGTATTATTACTCCATAAATACTTAAAGTATTTTAATTTTACAGACAGTTATAAGAATGCATGGATAGAAAGATATAATTCTGCATGCGCCATAAGGATTATTAAAATTATGAGAAATACTTACATAGAAGAGAAAAATAGATTTTTTTCTTTCACAAATAATCTTATCTGAAATCTATATATATATATATATATATATATATATATACAGTCGAACCTCCATATATCGAACTTCCCCATATCGAAATTTTCTATATATCGAACTCTTAGCAAATCTCCATGTTCATTACATAGAAAAATTGTTTCTATACATCGAAAAAATCTCAATATATCGAAATTTTTTTCAAGACAAATTGGGAGATTTTATTCCACTTTAGAATAAAATCTCCCAATTTTTGGTATTTGAAACAATACGTCGTGGACTTCAATTCGCGGAAAATGTCCCTGATGAAGTTTTTAGTGGACTGAATAAATACGAACATTTCTTTGAACTTTCCTCAAAACTAACTGTTCAGCAAGATATTCATCGTTTTTTTTTAAGAATGTAACTGTGACCACTGTCAGCATTATTGTTTTTTTAAAGATATGTAGTAATCAATAAATCTTTCATATTAATTCATTTTTTAGTTATTAACTTTCATTTAATGGGATTAGCATATAAATTAGAAATGGAGTTTCGTATACGAAAATTAGCTTTAATATTTTTTTAGGAGAATTATGATAAGACTAAGCTCAATTCTATATATCGAAATTTCTATATATCGAATTTTTTTTGCGCAATTTGCTACTTCGATATATGGAGGTTCGACTGTATATATATATATATATATATACATATATATTATAATTTCCACTTCGAATATTTTTCTAACGAGAGAGGGATATTGCACTAGTATTTTTAATGAATGTTGATCTGTAATTTCTACGTATTTCTTGTCCAGTAAAAGAAATATATTCATCCTTTAAAGTGAAGTTAAATTGAGATGTTATATTGGAAAACTAGCTGAATACTTGTGCTTCGCTACGGAGTACATTCAAATGAAATACATCGGTCAATATATGTAATTAGTGCCAAAAAGAAAACAAAACAAAAAAATTGTAAAAAATCGTAACGGATATTTTTACAGACAAAATAATGTAGAAGAAAATATTCAAATTAAATACAACGGGCAATGTATGCAATTAATTTATATGCTTAATATCCATAAAACATACTAATTTGAAACATACTATTCTTAAAAAGTTTCCTTCTCAATTAGTCTAGTGGTTAAATTATATGTTTTACCGTATTTTAATATTTGTTTTGTCAATTTATTTTGTTGTTATGAAAGCGACGCAAAATTAATTTAATGTATCACAAAAAGAAAGAAACCCTGTGATCAGCATTTAATAAATTAAATTCTAAAAATTAATCTTTAAAAATTCCACAAAAATCTGAAAATGGAGGTAAAGATTGAAAAAAGATTTCATTTTAAAGGAAAATTTTATGATCTTTTTCGTGATATACATTTTATAACCCTCAAAGTATTATTTTAAATGCAAACTTAAAAAAGTTACAAAAACAGATTAAAAATTTAATTAAAAAAATTTAAGAAGAATTTTTCAAAAATCTTTCTTAGTTTATCCCTACACTATAAGAAGAATAGCCATCCAAAATTTCATCCCTTTTACCCCAGCAGTTTGGTCTGTGCGTTATCTGTCAGTCAGTTACGGAACTGTTTTATATGCGAGTATTTAGACTAGCTGAATACCCGTGCTTCGCTATGGAGTACAGTCAAATTAAATACAAGTTAATGTATGTAGTTAATGCCAAAAAATATATATATATTTACAATAAATACAACGGTCAATGTATGCAATTAATGCCAATAAAAAAAATATATTTGTAAAAAAATCATAACGGCTATTTTTATAGGCAAAATAATGTTGAAGAAAATACTGAAATTAAATCTAATAGAACATACTAAATAATATAGTACAGTTTGAGGAGTATTTCTTTTACTGTATTTCAATATTTGTTTGGAAAATGTCCAATCACCTGCCGCATTAGAAACAAAAAAAATTGTCAATTTATTTCGTTGTTATGCAAGTGACGCTAAATTAGTTTAAAGTATCACAAAAAGAAAAGAAACCACGTGATTAGCATTTAATAGATTAAATTCTAAAAATTAATCTTTAACAATTCCCCAAAAATCAGACAATGGAGGCAAAGATTCGAAAAAGATTTCATTTTAAAAGAATTGTTATGATCTTCTCGTGATATAAATTTTATAACCCCCAAATTATTATTTTAAATGCAAACTTTAAAGAATGTTACAAAAACAACTTAAAAATTTAATTTAAAAAACCAAAGAAGAATTTTTCAAAAATATTTCTTACTGCACCCTTACACTCCATGAAGAATCGCCATGCAAAATTTTAACCCTTTAGGTCCAGCGGTTTGATCTGTGCGTTATCTGTCAGTCAGTCACTCAGTCAATTACGGAACTATTATATATATATATATATATATATATATATATATATATATATATATATATATATATATATATATATATATATATATATATATATATATATATATATATATATATATATATATATATATATATATATATATATATATGTCGCCGAGTGGCTAAGTGGATAAGGCATCAGCCTGCCACGCCGGGGGTGTGGGTTCGATTCCCGCATAAGACTTGGCTGTGTTCTGGGGAACCGGTCAGTCTTCCGCCTGCAATTGGAACCCCGTCTAGGAAGGGGAGCTGCAATCCATCGCCGGTGTCATCGTCTGTCAATAAAATTCTTCTATGATTGTGTCATTTGTCTGTTTCTATGTCTTATATTCATGTGTACACAACTGGGGTGTAATGTTGTCATCCCCCAGGGACATTATCCACACACACTATTTTATATATATAGATAGGGCACTTGTTCTCAATCAGTAGTCGCTGTAGGTTGGCGAATTTGAATTAGGAGTTTTCTTATTTTAAGTGTTGGGAAGCTTAGAAGCTATTTAGGAAAATCGGGAGCAAGCATTCACCAATACTTACTACCGATTTGCAAGCTCATTGATAGGAACTCTGATGTTTGAAAGTCTAAGGAAATTTAGGATTAATCCAGGAAAAATAATGGGAAAAAACCGAAAAAATGGAATCTTTATTAGGGAAATTTTCAAATATCATGAGGTTTTACTGTTCTATATAAAAATAAAAGATTTAAATAAAATGAAAGGTTTTAATAATGCAACGACACAAAGATATAAATCTGGTTACACCGTAAGGATTATTAAAAGTATCAGAAATACTTACATAGAAGAGAAAAGTAGATTTTCTCCGCAAAAATACTTATATCTGAAGTCTATTTAAGATCTCAAAATTGTCTTAGCAAGAAAATATTTTCTTAAGTGGAACTATTCGAAAAGGATGCTCAAAGGTTTCAGTTTTGCTTTTTTAGGAAATTCTTTTCGAGACTAATATTAGAAGATGAGTAATTCGGAAAACAATAAAAGCTGTCTTATAAAATAAATATCTTTCATTTATTTGTTACCGGTATCATCTCTACCCAAGTCATACTTTAATTCTGGATGGCTTGAATCACGGTTATTTTATTCTATTTGAAATTGTTCCTCTGAATGGCTCCTTTTGTGGTTAAATCTATAATAGCCCTCTGGATCCACTTAAACAAGATTCTGCAGAGCTATTACAAGACTTAAAATTATAGCGACCAATTTTGCTAACTCGTTCGCTCAGTCTAACCTGAAACTGTCTGAAAAAACAATAGTTTTGAGACACATGTTTATAACAGTTTAGTGCATTCACTTCAGGTGAATCTTGACTTTTTTTAAACCCAAGGACTGTCGATTATTTTATTTTGAAATTTCGAGATTCTGTTAGGTAGAGTAATTTTGTGTCATGTTGCATTGTTTTGCAAAGGTTGAGATGTTTTAATGTTATGCATATTAAATAGAAATAAAAAAACTAATAAAATATTGTTATGATGAAAATAAGTTTGAACTTTGTCATTTTTTACAAATTATTATAAACACTTTATTGCTTGTTCATTTTACTGCTGCCCAGAAGTTGTCAAATTTTGCTTAAATATATATATATATATATATATATATATATATATATATATATATATATATATATATATACACACAACGTGACAAAAAACAACAAATAGCATTCGTGGCCATGCGCTAAAGCAGCCATTAACCACAAAGCACGAATACATCATTTATCTAAAGTTTGCAAATACTATATTGCCATATGCATGACGCAGCCTAGAAACTAACACAAAAAGAACAAAAATACAGGTGCATTAGCACTCAAAGATAGAAAGATAGATATCTATCTGTGGGTGCTAATGCGCCTGTGTTTTTGTTCTTTTTGTGTTAGTTGCTAGGCTGCGTCATGCATATGGCTATAGTATTTGCAAACTTTAGATAAATGATGTATATACAGTGTTGGAAATTGATTTATGAAAACATGATTTTTTAACAAAAACTTATTTAATATTCATTAAAAATGAATGAAATTTTGTACATTATACATGCTATGTATAACAAATGATTTACAAAAATAGAATTTCATACATAATAATATACAAAAACATAAGGTAAAAATTAGATTTTCGTAACATATAAACATGGAAATTGATTTATGAAATATCACATTTCATTGGCTATTCTGAAGTAATGTGACAAAAATTTGTATAAAAAAAAAGTAACGCGACATGCGCAGTAGACATAAAATGTGTTTTTTATTGGAAGCAATACGTTTCAGTCATACTTTTCACGATGGGTAAACGAAAGGTCTTGCTTGTGTACAAAAGAGCCAAAAAGCATGCATATCTAGAATGCGGAATATTTATTCCGGAAATTAGTAAATTAATTTAAAGATAAGTTGGTGTGATATATAACTATCGAAAAGATTCAGCAAATTATGGCAAAAATTTTAACAAAAAATGTAATCCACGTTTAACTTAGATGGAGAAAAGGGGGATTCTTCAACTTCTATCAAAAACCGGCTACAGTTCAAAGCAGATTTGTGCAGATGTATCCCTTCCTGTTACTTCTAGAAGAGGTAGGCAAATTTTACATTCTTCATGGAGCTTGAGATGGTCGAAGCTGAAGTCTGGAAAGATACTTCTGCGTCACAAGCAGATGCGTTTTCAGTATTGCGAGAAGTACATGGCAATGGGCGACAATTGGAAGAAGGTCATTTTCTCCGATAAAAAGAAATTTAATTTGGATGACACCGATGGTTTGAAGTATTACTGGGGGGAGCTCCGAAAAGATCCAAAATCTACATTCAGCAAAAATTTTGGTGGCGGAAGTTTGATGATTTGCGCAGCGATTGCTTATGATGGCAGAAGTGAAATTGTATTTTTAAATGGTCGCCAGAATTCATTTGATTACAACTCAGTTTAAAAAAAATCCTTTCTTCCATTTGCATGGCAATATTATAGTTTAGATTACATCTCCATGCAAGACAGTGCAAGTATTCACACTTCAAATACAATGAGATATTGGTCTCATGAACAGAATATTGATCTTTTAGATCATCCACCTAATAGTCCTGATCTGAACCCCATTGAAAACATTTGGGGACAGCTTGTTCGAAAGGTTTATGCAGATTGGATGCAGTACACATCACTTGTAGAATTGAAAACTTCAATCTGTCAAAACAGGAAACTAATTGATCACAAGTACATTCAAAATCTTGTTTTATCAATGCCATCAAGAATAAAATCAACTTTGATGAACAAAGGCGGCTTTACTATCTGTTAATGTGAATGAAATGTGATATTTCATAAATCAATTTCCATGTCTGTATGTTACGAAAATCTAATTTTTAACCTTATGCTTTTGTTTATTATTATGTATAAAATTTTATTTTTGTAATTCATTTGTTATACATGGCATGTAAAATGTATGAAAATTCATTCATTTTTAAAGAATATTATAGAAGTTCTTGTTAAAAAACCATGATTTCATAAATCAATTTCCAACACTGTATATATATATATATATATATATATATATATATATATATATATATATATATATATATATATATATATATATATATATATACCTTTCTATCTATCTACATATACAGTGGTACCTCGACTTACGAGTGTCTCGACTTACGAGTTTTTCGAGATACGAGCATTCTCTCCGCAGATTTTTTGCTTCGAGTTACGAGCAAATATTCGGGTTATGAGCAAGCTTCAGATACCCCACAGCTAGTTTGCGCAGCGAACGCCATGCTACGTACTCTTCAAATGAGAACACGAGAAACATGTAATATTTACAATCTTTATGTACAATTATTATAGAATTGTATACATATTATTATCAAGACTACTATCCAATATTAAACCGAGAGATTAACACTCAAAAATTATCACCCGTTGAAGCTTGCTCTGTCCACAGTTTAGTTGCCCTCCGTTTTAAACTGTAGGTCCCGATCTAATTTGCCCTCGTGTAGCAAAATTTGACCGTAGCGCTCGAAATCAAACCAAACCAAACCGAAACCAATAGCGTCCAACCTCTCTCACAGAGAGATAGCTTCAATTCATAAATTCCTTCCCCCACACTAGAACTCCTCATGGGGTCCAGGAGATGGAATAACCTTGTTCCTATGATCGCTAGCCCTCCCCCTTCTACGGATTCTGAGAAAGAGGAATCCGGACATTACAGCCACATTGAACGACGCAACAATCGCCCAGTTTCCCTGTCTAATTCGATCATATGAAGTTGCTAGCATATAATAAAAGCATCAGTTTTGTGCTTGCATTTGTGCCTGCAGTTATTTTGCAAAACTTAACTTTTCGAACCATGGGTCCTAAGGCAGTCAGTTGAAGGACAGTGCTGAGAAGAAGAGGCGGATGATGTGCCTTGAGTTGAAAAAAAAAATTATCATAAAACATGACCAAGGTGTTCGTGCATGCTTAAAGGCTCTGGGAATTTCCGAATGATAAAAGAGCAACGGCTTAATCTTGCAGTCACCGCTCGCGTTGGCGCACAGTGCGAGGGTTAATCTATCCTCCATGGGTTTCTAGCCTGGAATCCTATTCTCCTCTACCGTAAGGCAAATGTTGTACTTTACACTTAATAAAACAAGTTTATTGCATTTCATTCTATTGTATTGCGTTTATTATACAATGTTCGTCATTTATAAGCACACTTATCTTATTTGCAAACACGTAACAAAAAATTACGGTGTTTTTGGGGAGCCCGGAACCAATTAATGGTATTTCCATTCATTTCAATGGGGAAAATTTATTCGAGATACGAGTAATTCGAGTTACGAGCTTCGTCATGGAACGAATTAAACTCGTAATTAAACTCGTAAGTCGAGGTACCACTGTATTTACTTATATACCGGATGACCAGAATTAAAGCAACCCTACTTTGACCTCTGTGCATATGGAATTACTCAGTGAAAAGGCTTCAAATTTTGTACACATACTATTCAAGACATGGGGTAGCGGATTACGCGAAAAAAATAGTTCTAGAAAGCGCCGATAGATGATGCTGCACAACAGGACATATGAAGGAAAAAACATTTTAAACACATTTTATTAGAATGTACCAAACATTCATACGCCCAGGACCTTATCGACGGAATAGAGGGAAGGCTGCCCAATATGGTTTCCTTCTTGAAGATGTAAAATCTGTAGTCTGTGGACAGCTTGTTCAACTGCGGATAGTAACTGGTCGAATGAAATACTTCTCAGAGTGATACTTTCTTTCAAGTTTGCCAAGGTTACCAGACGTCCTCGATAAACAAGAATTTTTAAGTGTCCCGACAGCCAAATATCTCACAGTTTAAGAACCGGAGAATAAGATGGCCAGGTTGTCAGAAACCCACGTCTGATTAGTCTGTCAATAGTGAAACGTTGACGAAGAAACTGCTGTACACAATATGTTGTGACGCAACATCTTGCATGAAATTAATTGAGTCAAGACATTGCCACTGTCGAAAATGGGGTACAACAAAAGTTTCGAGCTTCCTTTTGTACCTTTTGGCCGCCACGGTGCATGTCTCAGGGACATGCGAGCAGCCTGTTCGAAAAAGAAAGGTCCAAGAATAAATGTGGCTGTGATTCCACACCAGGCTGAAAATTTCGATAAGTGGGGTGAAATCTATTGGAAAGTACGGGGTCATTCCGTGACTTAAATGCAACAGTTATGGTTGTTCACTGTTCCACTGAAGTGGAAATGAGCCTCCTCGCTCCACAGAATCTGTCATGGCTATGATGCATCCACTTCAACTCTAGCAAGAAATGTCAATGCAAAGGTCAGTAGTTCTCCCTGTAGATCGCCAACAGCTGTTATGACTGATTTTTTAATGAAAACAATGCACCATTTTCGGGAACACCCAAGTGTCGTGACACTGCACGACATTTCAATGCAAAGGTCAGTAGTTCTCCCTGTAGATCGCCAACAACTGTTATGACTGATTTTTTAATGAAAACAATGCACCATTTTCGGGAACACCCAAGTGTCGTGACACTGCGCGACACTTCAATGCAAAGGTCAGTAGTTCTCCCTGTAGATCGCCAACAACTGTTATGACTGATTTTTTAATGAAAACAATGCACCATTTTCGGGAACACCCAAGTGTCGTGACACTGCACGACACTTCAATGCAAAGGTCAGTAGTTCTCCCTGTAGATCGCCAACAACTGTTATGACTGATTTTTTAATGAAAACAATGCACCATTTTCGGGAACACCCAAGTGTCGTGAAACTGCACGACACTTCAATGCAAAGGTCAGTAGTTCTCCCTGTAGATCGCCAACAACTGTTATGACTGATTTTTTAATGAAAACAATGCACCATTTTCGAGAACACCCAAGTGTCGTGACACTGCACGTGCACTACTACAGCATACAATATTTTCCATTCACTCTTCAACAATAGCGGTGGCAACATCTTCAAAGACATCTGAACGAGCGGATTTGCGTCCTCGACCCGGCTGAACTCCATTAAAAAGAAAAAAATTCATTTCGCATATTTTTTTATTATTATTATAATTATAATAATAATTATTTTTGTCTTTTTTCCTATTTTCTGTTCTACAGCGCCTCCTATCGGTGTTTCTTGAATTAAATTATTTTTTCGCGAAATACTTTTCCCCATGTCTTGAATATTATGCGTAAAATATTGGAAGCCTTTACACTGAGTAGTACGATATACAGGGATGTCAGAGTAGGGGTGTTTTAATTCTGGTCGACCGGTATATATAGCCAGGAGATGGCCGAATGGCTAGGGCACTGGAATTTGGTTCAGATCCTGTGGGTTCGACTCACACTGATGGCATGGGTTTTGTAGCCTTTCGGAATCGGTTTTAAACTGTAGGTCCTGGTCTAATTAGCCCTTGTGTAGCAAAAAGTTGACCGTAGCACTCCAAACCGAACCCCACCACCTGGTATATATATATATATATATATATATATGCAGGGTACCCGAGAATTGTTGGACACTTTACAAGATTAAATTAAAAAAAACTATAAGTACGAACCGGGTATACGAATGATGCGTGACTTACAAAAGTGCTAGATTTTCGATTCCTAGAATTTTATACCAAAAAATCTGATAGATGGCTCTACGTGTCAAGGACTTTGGCAAGAGATCCAGAAGAGAGCAGTAGACATGGCGACTGTACAACAGAAAGCAATTTGCGTTTTATGGCTCACAAAATTTAAATCTGTCATTAAAGTTAAAAGACGTTATCTTTTGGAATATGGATGTCAACCTCCATCAACGAATGCAATTAAGAGATGGACGAAACAGTTGGATTGATCGCGGTGGTCCGATTCCTTAGCCTCCTCGATCAGTAGATTTAACCCCCTTGGATTTTTTCATGTGCGGTTACGTCAAATATATTGTTTACAGGACTACGTGTCCTAATGTAGAGGAACTCAAGCTGCGAATCACAGCTGCTATTCATTCCACAACTACTCAGATGCTTTCAAATACTTGGAAGGAAATGGGATATCGTTTAGATGTTGTACGAGCCACCAAAGTATCTCATGTTGAAATATAATAATTTTGTTATGTATACAATTAGCAATTGCATTTTAATGCTACTGTATTTAGAATTTTTTTAATTTAATTTTATAAAGTGTCCAACAGTTCTCTGGCACCCTGTATATATATATATATATATATATATATATATATATATATATATATATATATATATATATATATATAAATAAAGTTGGTCCTAATAAATTGTGAAAGAAATAGCTTTAAACATCTCAAAGAAAACGTTAGGTCTGGAAGTGCACTGAACCATCAGATTAGCTGCAAATTTGAACTACTATATTCCAGATTAACCTATATTTATAGAGTCTTTTTCATACTTTCCCAAAATGCAATTTATCCGAAAAATTCTAGATTGTTCCACTGCATACTTAATATTAGCATCAAGTTCAGTCGCCAAGTCAA
Source organism: Dolomedes plantarius (assembly GCA_907164885.2). Lineage (NCBI taxonomy): Eukaryota > Metazoa > Arthropoda > Arachnida > Araneae > Dolomedidae > Dolomedes > Dolomedes plantarius. Next base: position 63,555,337 of record OU015502.1, read on the forward strand.
CAGTAAGTTTAATGTCTTTAGAGGCTTCACGAAGACGCCAATTTATACTTATTTTCAGCACCTCATTAAGTGCCAAGTCGCTAAGGGATCTCATTAAGAATTCGATTCACTACTTGTCTTTTTCCCCGTGTCAAGAATATTTTATGATAGGTTACTATATATTTATGTACTTTGTATGGCTGAGATATACATTTGTATGGATAATGGCTGAAAAAGTCTGACGGATTAACATAAAAATATTGTTCATGTATTAAAATGAAGATCTTTGAATAAAATTGTAACTTTTTTTTTCAATCAAGTAAATTTTCCTTTTGTTAATTTATATGAGTTTGTCCTTTTTAAAAACATTACCATGTATTTCGACGGGATTCTAAAATACTAATAAATGGTAACAATTTCCTATCAAAATAATCATTCCCCATGCCGACAGAAAGTCTATGGCCATCCGCACACGGGTCGTCCCGTACTCGAAGTGGTTTCTGCTCGAACTCGAAGCGAGATGTGCGTCCTTTATGAACTATGCGAAGTCTACCCGCACACGAGTCGAATCGCACTCGCAGTGGTTTCGTAATGAACTCGAAGCGGGATGATGAGTCCATAATTTTCTCAGTAGACTGAACGTTTTCAACGTGTTTTTATTTGTTTAAAATGAACAGCTCCAGTGATGAGGAGAACATTCTTATTTTATATTGGTACCGTAAGATAAAAAGGAGAAGGTTTCGGAGGAGAGTACAAGTGCATCCGTACTTGGAACGGAATTTTCACCATCGGTTGTTTGTTGCGTCACATTAATTACAAGAAAGTGATGCAAAATTTTAAACATTCTACAGAATGTCAAAAGAATGTAAAAAAATTTCAGTTCGGTATATTTTAATGTTATAAAAATACTATTTTTTCTTTGTTAATTATAAAATTATTTGAAATTTCGTTTTCAATCGGAGTTATAAATGCATATAATTTTTAAGATACAAAAGTTTGTGCTAAGCTCTTGTGTTTGCGTGAGTGAGACGGTGGGACTCAGGTAGCAATCACCACGACAAAGTCCAGGCTATGACACTTTTCATCAAAACTAAAAACATAATTTTTATGTTTAATGATTTGAAAAATTAAATATATTGAATTTCGCTTTGTGGTTTGTATTCGATTATTATTATTTTTTATGTATTTAATCAGAATAGATTTCGTGAAATTGTAATAAGATTTTTTAATGAATGATGGTAATAAGGTTTTGTAATTAATAAAGAATTACTATAATGTAATAAATTTTTTTAACTAAACTATGTAACATTAATAAAGTTTGTAATTAAATAGATTACCTATGAAGTTGACTTCTCGTGCGACTTCATTCCACGCCTTTTTTGTACAATCTTTTCTAGAATATTCTCGGAGCGTGTGGTCATAAAGGTCCGGGTGTTTTTCCATTTCTCCTACAAATTTAATGTTGAACACTTCCATTTATAATGGAAAATTCCGCTCGTCACACTCGATTTTTCCCGTTCCAAACAGTTCGAGTGAAACGAGACGAGTACAAATCCAGACCGCTTCGATTTCGAGCCGATTGTCAATCGCCCCGTTAGTGGAGCCCCATTCAATTACGCAGGAAGTTGAGTGGTGGGAGAAATAGCTTCGATTTCGATCCGAGTCCGAGACGACCCGTGTGAGGATGGCCATCATAGCTTTTGAAACAACATAGTTTGCCGCCAAGTTGCTTCATTTAGACTAAACAAAACCTTTTACCCGAAGTTTATCAACCAGAAGAAATCGAAGCTATGGAGGAGCAGTGCGTGTTCGAAGTTGAAAAATTTCTTATAACTAAGAAGCACGGTTGGCCATTCAGTTTGAGCTCCCGTGACAATACATTATTAAAGTTGATAAATTATTTTTCGTGTCAAGTTATGCTGTCAGCTAGCCAAAATATCTCGCCTCTCAAGACTGAAATGTTAAAGTTCCTTACACATTGAACTCCGTAAGTTATAAAGTCTTCGTTATTCCGAAAATGAAATAAAATTTGCTCGATTTCGAGCAACGAGAGCACTTGTAAGGGCCTGTTCACATAGAAGTCCGTTGCGTTGCGTTAAGGGAAAAATGACGTTGAGACGAAAATAAACTAATAATAGGCGTTAAAAGTTTAGCGATGAAATTTTTAACGCCTATGATTGGTTTATTTTCGTCTCAACGTCATCTTTTCCTTAACGCTACGAAACGGACTCCTATGTGAACAGGCCCTTAGTCTTTAATACACAAAACGGTTGTTATACAGATCACACAAAATTCAAAAATACTTTTCAAACATCAGTAAAAAATGTCACCATGAGCAACTTACTGTCATTCAGAAGAACAGCTTCAAATCAAAACTAGTGTATGTCAAGTTATCCTTTACATATTGGACGTGATATTTTTTACCACACTGTTCCGGAAAATATCAGTGCTTCTAGATGACACCGTTTTAAACTTATTTATTTTTCGTGTCAAGTTATGCTGTCAGCTAGCCAAAATATCTCGCCTCTCAAGCGCATTCAACTCATCCAACGCCAGTTTTCTCGCCCCAAAAATCTCAGCGCTGGGAAATCGTATATTTACTTATCTTGTATAGCCAATGAGAAAAGATGACATTGTTTACTGATGTCACTGCAGTGTTTAACATTTTATCTTATTAGTATGCGATTTTTATTTCGACTGATATTGTAATAAAATCTTATTTTAAAAAGAACCTGAGTGGAATATTTGTGCATGAGAAATTCTGACTGGCATAAACGGAATAAAGACATTAATGACCTAAACATTCGTTCTATCTAATCATCAGCCTTACAAGGTAAGCAACTGTTTGATTTCAAAGCAAAAATATTTTTGTGGAGCGAAAGAAGACAAGTTGGTGATATACTGACAATTTTCGAAAGGTGCAGTTGGAAAAGTGTGATTGAACAACAGCCATATACAGGGTTCCCACCTATATCCATTACACCCCGCTTAACTTCTAAGCGGTGACAGCTTAGGCCAAAAAGTTGGTGTCTAGGTATAGTAAAAAGGCTATGCGCTACTCGATAAGACAACTTACAACGCCATCTATGGGCAAATTTTGGAATTAGCGTTTTTATCTGAAAAACGGTACGAGATACGAGAAAAAAGTCAAATACAAAGTTTTTCAGCATCATCGATTTAGTAAGAAAAGACACCTTGCGCACATTAATACTTAAAACAGAAAGTAGAAAATGGACATTTGTTTTGTCACGATTTCAAAATTGTCATGTTATAAAGAGTGGAAGAAGAAACTGAGACACTTCCCTATCTTCAGGATCATTTACTTATTTTGCGCCAAAACACAGGCTGGTATTTAGACCAAGAGGTGGTCTTTTCGAGCTTCGCTCGCGTTTCACGACGGCATGGTGTTGAAAATCAGGGGGGCTTAGCAACAGCAACAAATTAATTCAGGACTGAAGTAGCCTAGTGGTAGCACGTAGGGCTCGGGATGGAGGGGAGTGCACAGTTTCAATTCAGAATTCAATGGTGTTCAAAGGAGCGCCATTGAATACCTCCGTGTCTAGGCCGGTTATGGGCACGATAACTGGGTCCGTAGACTGGAAATTCCCCCCCCCCCCACACACGTGGTATGTGTGTGTGGGTGGAGGGTACGAACACCCCAGATGTCGCCTATGGGGCTGATCTGCCAAAATTATGGTAGCACTTGGACAAGTCGAACTCCGATCCTTTTGTGGGCCATTAAAAATCGGAGTCGCATTCCGTAGCCTCTATAGCCCTGGTCTAGAATGTACTGGCTAGGGGGCATAAGATACTCAAAGTTAACTCTGTTGCTGCGGATAATGCGAGAGTTCCATCGCTAGAAATTTCCGTAGAAAGACATTGATGCATATTTTTCAACAACATCCCCTATATTAAATTTTCATAAGTGAGAAAAGGTTCATTAGAGAGAGTTATGTACAAGGGTAGGCTGAAAAGTAATGCACATATGCTTGTAGAGCGCGAACAAAAAGAAATAGCGAGATCGGGCAAAAAGAACATTAAAGTACAATTCTTAAGCTTCAAAATCATATATTTATTTTTCAACATAGTCACCGTTAAGGCTAACACATTTCTCCCAACGTGTAACAAGTTTTCTTATCCTGTCACTGTAAAATTCTTCCGACTTTTCTCGAATCCACGACTTGACAGCTGCCTTTACCACATCGAGGTGTAATGATTACGCTTTAGGTCTCTCTTGAGTAGAGGAAAAAAAATTAAAATTGCAAGGCGCAAGATCGGGGGAATAAGGAGGGTGTGGAATCGGTTCAAACTTCAGGTTTCGCAGAGCCTCTCCAGTCCGACGCTGTTCTCGCCTGTGAGACGGCGTGGTACCCATCGAGCACAGATTTTACGGTATCCCAATCGTTCTATAATGAAGCAGACACATTCCTTGGATACTCCATTATGGTTTGCGATACGTTTTTGAGTGATTCGCCGGTCATTTTGAATCAAATCGTCGACGAGTTTGCGATGTCCATCGTCTGTGGGAGTGATCGGACGTCCGTTGCGTGTTTCATCAACAATAATGGCTTTTCCAGGCTCGAAACCACGAAATTTTATTACCCATCGATTTACAGTACCTGTAGTATTTGTTCTATCTTCGTCGGAAAACGCGATATTTAAAAACGTGTCATGAACGGATGGTTTAAAATAAATATGCAGATTTTTCAACTTTGAAGGCAGGACTGGAATTACGAAGCTCTCGCGTCACAGCCAATGGGGTTTGTACAAGTAAATACAACAAGTATTTAAGTGTACGTATTTTTTCAGCGAGGGGGGGTTTTAAGCAGTAACTATTCTGCGACTGAGTTGGTTCTTTCAGCCATTGTGTTAGTAGCTGATTTCGCAGCAAGTTTTATATTTAAATATGTTTGCGACGTATTGTCGAGCCATTAAACTCTTATCCCTTCTTTCTTCCTGTACCTATCCCAACCTTTACCATTCAGTTTAAGTAGGTTTTTTTCAAAATTAAAGTGGATTAATTTTCGCCCGTTCATGACACGCTTATCTGTATTTTTTTTTAATGATTAAATTTTCTAAATATTTTTCTTCCAATCTATTGGATCAAATCGATCCCCTTTTTCACTATGTTTTTATGTAAAATAAGAAAAATAAAGGCATTTTAGTTAGCCTCATCAAGTCTACTTTCTTGTGAAAGGTTTTTATTTCAGATAATTAGGTATGGGACACATTATGCTGTTTAATCCACTCAACAGTACCCCTATCAATAGCAACGTCACCTTAAACAGCCTTTAAAACGACGATGAATCTCAGTAGGACTCACTTTTTCAGCTGTTAAAAATTCGATAACAGCGCACTGTATAACTCGCCGTTGACATAGCACTAGAACACGTCTCCATACTACCGATTTTCAAAATACACAGGATGAACACAACGATTTCAAACCTGCGCATGCGTATTGAGGAGGGATGGAACTTCCAAATGCCACTTGGCTCTGTTTTGAAGGTCATTTCGTTCGCGCTCTACAAGCATGTGTGCATTACTTTTCAGCCTACCTACGTAGTAGATTTATATTGATAAATAGCGAGAATTTTATTTAAACCAGTGTTTCTCATCTTTTTTTCTTTTCGTGCCAAGATCATTTTTTCCAGTATCCAAACAGCATGTAAAAATCTCCCCGCCCCTCTTTTTAACACTAATACAGGGTGTGTCACAATTCCCTCCGAGGTGTGGGAGGCTTAAAAAAATATTACCAATACAGCAACAAAGTTGACTTTACTGGAGAAAGAAACATTACAAGTTTTGTTTCACAAAATGTTCAATTCGTGTTTCGAAAAATACGGAATGACTTTCTCGGGCTTCGCACAAACGCATCTCGTACAGGAGTAACCTTTTCCGCCGAAGGGCCTGGACGACCAGTTCGTTTTCCATCACACAAGGATCCACTTTCCTGAAAATTCCGAAACCACGCATGAATCGTTTTATCCGTTGGTGGTTGAAATCCGTATTTGTACGAAATTGTTTTTAAAATGTTACAACATATTCACTTTTCGCAATTTCTAATACGCAGTAAGCTTTCTGTGAACCTGTAAACGCCATTGTCTTATAAGCAAAATTTTCAAGTCTGTGTTTCCGTTATTTGCTACTGCTATCAGACCTAGTGCCGCCATCTACTAACACATTTGTGAAACAAAACTTGTAACGTTTCTTTCTCCAGTAAAGTCAACTTTGTTGCTGTATTCGTAATATTTTTTTATAAGCCTTCCAAACACCGGAGGGAGTTGTGACACACCCTGTATAATAACCTAATTTCTCATGCAATGAATGCACTTGAGCTAAGCAACTGATTTTTACTAGGGCCAGGCACCTTTCATTCTGAAATTTAGTTTGTTTTATACCAGTTTTGATAAATCAAGAAATCTAATGGAAAATTAGAAAAAAAAAGAAAAAAAGGTGCTTGTAGTAAATAATTAAAATAGTATAAAACGATAATATGAACTAACAAGACGTGGATTTCATATTTTTTTTTAAGAATCTCCCGCCATGGACTTTAAGTTGCTTCCTTTATTTTATCGAAAATCAGTATTAGTATAACTATTGTGTTGTTGTTTTGACTGATGCCGCTTGACCGACATTATATTGTCAGTTCAAGTCCATAACGGCTAATGGGCGAGATGATACGGCTTCAGTTTTTAATAGCGCCACAAGGGTCGGAGTCCGATTTGGCTAAAGGGCTGGTCCCATAATTTTGAACCGAGTCAAGTGACGAGACCGGAACACTTGACCCCGCACTTCCATAGGTAAATTTGAGTACTTGGAGGACATTGCAGCCACGACAGATTTTTCTTGCACCAGCCGCCATTAGTGTACACGGCGGTGGATTTGTCAGCGATCGGCATAGCGCCAGAGACGTTCAGATCACTGGCTCGCACCCTTTGCCAAGCGGGCCATACAACTATTCTATTATTACAGTGCAGCAATAGTGAAAAAAAAAGTGTTGAAAACCTTCATTCAAAAATTTTTTATGAAAATAATTGCAACTAAATATAACCGTTTCGTTCTTACCGTATAAAAACAACTTTGCGACCCCCTTGGAGGTCGCCACATATAGAATTTTTTTAAAAATATACTCAAATATTCCATTTTTATTTAGTGGATAAAATTATATTTTGCAAGTCCAATAAATTTATTAAGTTTTAAACCCAAACGTCCACTGCATTCATGCGAAATAATAGAATTTATAGACATTTATACAAAGATTTATTTATATTATTTATCTAAGAAAATTTTGTCATACATATATTTATATATATATACATACGTACATATATATAGATACATATATACATACAAAAGAGGTAAACAGCGATGTGTAATCCTACGTTAATAACCAGCGGTAGTTTCGTCAAAAAAGACTACCCGAAATTTTTTTTCAATCAACAAAATTTTTCGTTTATTTATTTATATGAGATGTCCTTTTCATAAACATTAACGTGAGTTTCGACGGGATTGTACAATAATAATAAATGGCAACAATCTGCTATCAAAAAAGGCATTCCCTATGCCGACTATTATATTTTGCAAGCTCAATAAATCTATTAAGTTTTAAACCCAAACGTCCACTGCATTCATTCTAAATAATAGAATTTATAGACTTTTATACAAAGATTTATTTATATTATTTCTTTAAGAAATACGACTGAAATGTAAGACCACATACTTTCAGCAAAACTTTCTCAACTGTAATAAACGGAGAGATCGAAGAGTAAGTTCTGTACGGCAAGATTAAAGAATCATTTAACCATTAAAACCATCTCTAAACTAAAAGAAATATCTGGTTTCAGAAAAGAATATTAGAGCGGAAACTGTTTTATCTACTCGTACCAAAAACTTTTATAGTTGCCAAACAAAAAACCGGAAACTTTCTTACATCCTTTCAAATAAATTGACAGGTTTTCAAGATCGTGTTCCAGGCTTCATTTCTTTTACTTCTTCCCTCCTTTTTAGGGGAGCAAGGCTAGCAAGCTAAGGTTAAAGAAGTCAACTGAAACTTCTTCGAAATCTAGCAGTAGTTTTGATTTCATTGATTTAATTTTCTCTTATAGATTGAGTTTTCTTTGGGTTGAAACTAAGATTAAACGTTTTAATCTAGAATTCGCTCTGAGATCATAGTTACTGACCCTTCTGATTCCATCTCAGTTAGAGATGTTAGTATTTCTCGAGGGAGGAGTAAGAATCGAATGGGATTCGAATAGTGGAAGCTCTTATATGAACTATTTTATGGTATTTATTTCTCAGAATAGAAGGAAACGAAAACATAGTTTTAATTGGCTTAAATAACACGATATTAATACTTCTTGGATTGTGGAAGGTAACAAAAATATGTCAAAGAAGAATCTAACATACGTAAACATATGGAGTTTAATTTGGGATGTAGCTAAAGAATACTGTGGATTTATACAAAAAGAAGTAAAAAGAACAAAGGGATTATTGCCTTACGCTGAAGTTTTATTTCTGCTCTGTTGATTTGTAGGTGCTTTTGTCTTCATTACTTTGCACCGATTGTTGCTTTTCGTCATACCCCTTTATAGCTCGATTCAAGGGGTCACATATCTTTTAAAGACCAAGAGACTCGACAAACATATCCCTATTTTAAATCGTCAGTATTTACTAAAACAATTTATTCAGATATATGAATATTTTACTGAAAGTTTACCTTTTGCTTATGGGGTGGGATACCATGTATCCCAAGAAGGAATATACAGTGATTTCCGCTTATAAGAATCAAGTTTGTTATTACTGTTTTTGATTCTTATAAGCGGTTGATTCTTATAACCGAAACTTCCCTTTGAACAGGCACACATACACAAATATATACTTGTACATATATATAAACACACAGGCACATATATACATAATTTACCATTAAATACTCTTTAATTTATGTTATTTATCATTTATTAAAATTATTTTTTATAATTTTAAAAATACTCAATTTCTAAACAAATACTATAACTCAATTTCTAGACCTATAAGTAACAACACATGATTATAAAATCAACAAGAGGCAGCTTCTCTTTGACTACACTTTGGAAGAGCATCATATCTAATTAACAAGTTCTGTTTATCAGAAAAACTAAGAGTTTTCCTTGTTTTTATCATATTTGAATTCGACTATCAAAAAATTCTAACACTAACTGGCAATTTTGTTAGAAAACTAAAGTGAATACTAGCGACGTATGCTTATTACAGTCTCAGACGAAGATTCACTTTATAGCTTACGTTTCACGGTTTGATTCCGAATCAATCCGTGAAACGTTCCGAATCAAACCGTGATTCAGCATCTGGTTCATCTGATTCAGCAAAATGGATCCGTTTACGTTTCACGGTTTGAAGTACTGAATCCACTGTCCCGTTTGCGTAAGTGATGGTGGACACTTCGCGGAAGATTTATGTGTTTCAGGGTCCAGAAATCCGCAACCAGGAAGTAATTGGTGGGAAAAAAGGAGTGCCTGTCTGGAGAAAAGCGAAATCGGACCCGGGCGGGTTAGATGCCTTTGGGTAAAGCTAATAAGACAGTGTTTAGCAAAAACGTATAAGGAGAAACTCTTATGTTATGTCTACAGGAATGTATTTTACGACTGTTTTCTACCCCAAAGTTTTATCAATCTTTCTTTTCAAAAACTAAAGAAAGAATTTCGTACCTTTTGAGAGTTCAAGTGGCATTTTTTGGAAAAATGAAAGGAAGGCGAAGATTGCAAACTGATTCTTATAACAGGTGGATTGATTCTTTAAAGCGGAAATTTTAACATGGAAATAATACATTTTTTTTTGTTTTTGCGATATTGATTCTTATAAACGGTTGATTCTTATAACCACTGATCACTATAAGCGGTGGTTACTGTATATATATATATATATATATATATATATATATATATATATATATATATATATATATATATATATATATATATATATATATATATATATATATATATATATATATATATACAGTAACCACCGCTTATAGTGATCAGTGGTTATAAGAATCAACCGTTTATAAGAATCAATATCAGAAAAACAAAAACCAATGTATTATTTCCATGTTAAAATTTTCACTTTAGAGAATCAATCCACCAGATTTAAGAATCAGTTTACACTCTTCGCTATCCTTTCATTCTTCCAAAAAAGCCACTTAAACCCTCAAAAGGTACGAGGTTCTTTCTTTATTTTTTTTAAAGAAAGAGTGATAAGATGGGATGGAATACAGTCCTAAAATGCATCTTTTTCCTTGTTAGACATAACATAATAGTTTCCCCTTAAACGCTTTAGCTAAACACTGACCTATTAACTTGAACCAGGGGCATGCTACCTGTGGGGATCCAATTTCACTTTTCTCCACTGACAAACAAAGACAGGGAATTTTTTTTCCCACCTCCCACATCCTGGTTGCGGCTTCCTGTACCCTGAAACACACAAATCTTCGGGGAAGTGTCCACTACCACTTAGGCAAACATGACATTATTAGATTCAGGACGTTATGAAATCGTGAAACGTAAGCTAGAAGGTGAATCTTGGTCTGAGACTATTGGTATTTAAAGAGGTATAAACAGCCTTCTGAAAACTCCATTACGTCAAACTACCATAGAAAACTTTTTCTTTAACCCTTTCTGTAGTTGAAATGTTAAACTGTTAAGCAGGTATGTTGTAACAAATATTGGATTTTTTTCTTCTCTTACTATAATCATGTGTATCTACTTATAGGTCTAGAAATTAAGTTGCATTTTTAAAATTATAAAAATAATTTTAATAAAAGATAATTAACGTAAATTATCTAATATATGTATATATAGGTGTGTGTGTTCCTGTCCAAAAACCTAAATTTCGGCTATAAGAATCAACCGCTTATAAGAATCAAAAACAGTAATAATAAACGTTATTCTTATAAGCGGAAATCCCTGTATATATATATATATATATTACCAAGTCATAAAATGGATTGCAAAAGGGGTGGTAAAGGAGAGACGGAGAATAAAGAAGATATGTAGACGCCAGGTACAAAATATTTTCAGAAATATTCTAAGAGGTAGAAAACGATAGAGCTAGCGAGGAAGAGCTTTAATGTTCCACCCCAGAGTAATTATAGTTAGAGTAATTATAACTGGAGTAACTATACTGAGGTATGCAAAAAATTGAGCAAAATACTTGTCGAGGTAGTTACACAATTTTTGATATGGCCCAGTATCTAGAAAAAATTAGATGAACGCTTGCCAAAGTATTGTAGAACTTCAGAAAATGTACAAGAAAGAAAGCTAGACAGATAACCAGCATCTATGAAGAATGCTGGCGCCCAAATGATCTCTCTAGTTGCTTCTAGTAGAAGTTCATAATACTACCTTTGACAAAACAAATGACCAATATATTATAATTCACAATTTGACTAAAAATTTACCGTGCAAATATCCTTAGAACCGTCTTCCAAGGAAAGATACGTGGATGAAAAGTTCTCACTTCTTACTCTGACGAAATACACAGATATAAATTTCAATAAGTTTTTCCTACTGCAATCGACGAAAGATATTTCACGTGACAGATCTTACTACTGACACCGATGAATCGCAACTGTCTAGAAAATAAAGTGTGACACATAAAAGTCTTCACCATTTATGTATCTCAGCACCACAGGCTGTAGTTCCATCTGTCCACCCGGAGAGAAGTTTTTAAGAACAGTGTCACTTGAAAGAAATTATAATGTGAAATATCTCTCCATTTACGATGATGATATGGATGTGGTAGAACATGTTAATGACTAAATACGCCACTTAAATTTTCGCAAAGATGGCTATAAGCATTGTAATTTAAGTTTTAAAAATAAAGCAAACCTCATCAATTTCTAGCATTGCGTTATAGCCTTTCTCTGACAAGTACTTCTGAAGATAGCTATTAAAGTGAAACTTCTCTAGTCGGTCCCCTCTGTAAACGCGATATCTTGTTCAGAACCGATTAAAGATTCCATAGAGATAATGTTGTGGAAGAAACCTCTTTTCGACAGCTACCCCTAAAAACGACCACTTTTCTCGGAACCATTACCAGCCACCATAGAGAAGTTTCCTTATATTTATATTTCAAAACCTTTCAGCTTTCAGAGGACCTCTAAAATCGCTAGCTCCCCCTCCCTCCCTTTCTGCTGATAATGTATTACATTACTGTGCAAATTAATTGGGATAAACACAAAAATTTTCACACATGTTGTTTAATTATTGTAAGTTCCCTTACATGCATGGTATAGCAATCTAGTAGCAAATATATCCTCCTCTAGCTTTAATGATATCCTGTAAACGTTTTAGTATGGATTCCATTAATTTAGGACATAAATTTTGGACGTCGTCATCACGAAACCAAACTTTTATGACATTCTCAATCATTTTTCTCTTGGTTGAGCAGTCGATCTTACTCACACGTCTTTCACAATGCTCCACAAATTTTCGATAAGATTTACATCTGGAGAATTACCAGGCCAATCCAAAACTGTTAATTTATTTTCTTGAAAATATTTCCTTACTAGCTTAGAATTATGGCATGGAGCAAGATCTTGTTGAAACACACCAACATCGCCAGTGAGCATTTGCATAAAAAGGCACAATTTTGACTTCTAGTATTGAAATGTATTTTTTGGAGTTCTCCATTCCTTCAACTGGTACTAAGCTGCCAGGTTCTGTAGATCTAGAATAACTCCAAAACATCTGTTATTGAGGGAGCTTAACTGATTTATATGTTGTTCCCTGATGGGTTCGCCAGCGCTTCGCCTGACAAATGTTGATCAAACAATTGCACAAAACAATACATTTCATCGCTGAGTACAACCTTATTCCAGTCTTTTGCAGTCCAGGATTGATATTTCCTGGGCCAGTACAAATGCTATCTCTTCATTGCAGGTTTAACAACTCTTTTTCGACTGGAATTCTTATCCATCTCCCTGTTTCAATAAGCCTTCGTCGTACTGGCGATGAATCAACGCTCACACCAGTAGCCAATAATTCTATCTGAATATCTCTACTTGTCTTGCGAGGACGGATTTTACTATTTCGTACAAGAAATGTGTCTGTCTGAGGTGTTTTCATACGTTTACATCCGCATTTACGCTTCCGTTTTGGAAAAACTGTCCCAAACGCAGGGAATACAATTCTTTCTATGCATACTCTGAATAGTCCTTAACTCAAACCATTAATTAAACCGTTCTTAGACACCATTTATTCTCTAACACCCATTAATTATTTTAATGCGTATTTTTACCACACTGAGGGAAAATTTTTATTTTCAAGTAAACTGGCAATATAATATATCAAGTCCAGAACTTCATATACGTAAAATCACCATTCAGGCATTTTCCAGGCGTATTCAGCTCAGTTTAAATTATAATTGCATTTGTGGCGCAGACCAAGCCTCACACAGAAAGACCTTTTACGCAAGATATGAAAAATAGATCTGCTTGCGTACTTAAAGTGGTTTGGAACCTTAAACACCTGTTTCTCAGATATCTTGATTCACGAAGCAAGGTTATAATAAATAACCACGAAATGTGCTTTTAAGAAATTAGTTAAAAGGAAAATATTAGGGAAAAAAAGCCATCTCCGTGTTAATGATCATTCTGGTAATTGCATTCTTTACTGTCTTAAATAGTAATTAGCATGTTAAGAGACTTTTAATTTTGTTAAGAGAAGTAAAATGCAGTTTTCAAACGGTACCAGTTCCCTAAACCTGTTTTATTGAAAAAAGGATAATGCAATATATTCTGAAATATCGGAAAAAGATTTAGTTTTTATCGACAAAAATCGATTACCCGTTGTTGCTATTCTATGAACTATCTTATTTCCAATCATGTAAACAACAAAGTAATGGAGCTATATTTTTGAAAATCAAGTATTAAGCTTCTATTATTCTCTGAATACTCATGCTTTGCTGAGCCGATACTCAGTTCTCAGAATCATAATAGGATAAAAAAAGAGATAAAATAAACTGATATAATTATATATATATATATATATATATATATATATATATATATATATATATATATATATATATATATATATATATATATATACTAGCTGAATATCCGTGCTTCGCTGCGGAGTACATTCTAGGATAATTACAATGAAAATATAATGAAGTTGCTTTTTAGAGGATTTCCTTTTAAACAATATTTTTTTTCTCACTAGGTGGAACTGATATTACCAGCTCGTCCGCGAACTTACGCATGTGCCAGCTACGTAAAACTGACCGTGGGAGAAACAATTTTCTTTTAAATCTTTTTTTCTCAATGCGGAGGCTCTTGTCTTCTTGATTAGGATGAGAATCTTCTGACGTGTTCCTTATGGATCCACGAATTCTTGCTGACTACTTCTTTAACGGATGGTACGCCAGCGTATTTTAAAGTTTGTACTTGAGACTTATTTATTGTTATGACGAAGCATACTTTGAGGGGAAATTGCAGTTTCTTAAAGTCAATGGGGAGGTCATTGGGTATCAGACGAATGCTTGGCACGAACACTTTTTCTCCTTCAGCCCAACCGGTTAAAATAATGGTTTCAAGTAATTGTTTTTGCAAGGGCTTTGACTTGTAGTCTAGTGCCATTACACAATTTCAGTGGTTTTAAATTGAGAAGGAACATTACTGCTGTGCCCTTCCGCAAAAAGAGCTTATGGTATGAAAGGCCTAATGGTTTAAGGGAATTTAAAAAACTCTTTCGGATAGTTAACAGCATCATCCGAATTACAGACAGTGTCTATGGACTATTAAAATTTCAGCCCTTTAGGTCCAGCGGTTTGGTCTGTGGATTATCTGTCAGTCAGTTACGGAACTGTTTTGTGCATCTCTCTCTCTCTCTCTCTCTCTCTCTCATATATATATATATATATATATATATATATATATATATATATATATATATATATATATGTCACGGCCAAAGACCGAATTCGGCCACTTCGCGAATTGGCAATTCGCGAAATGGCTAAGAACGCTGTACATTGGCTGGCCAATGTCCGATCTTTTCTTGATTTCGGGAATTGACCGGCCAGATCGCGAAGTGGCATGGGAGGATCAGCCAAAGTTGGATGAAAAAATCATTGGCACGTATTATTGGCTCTGTATAACCATAACTCATTCTTTAAAAATTAATAGCTGCGGTACCCGCAGCTAACTGCGGTGGGAGGTGGCCATTTGAGACAAAGTAAAAAATTAAATTTTTTAAATTTTAATTTAAAAACTTGTCTATTTTTTATATTTTTAAATTAGAAGATTTATATTTTTAAATTAAAAAAGAAAACAAAAGGGGCAATATTAGCAAATTAACTTTTTAATAAAACAAATATTAAAAAATTGTGGTCCCACCGTACCACCCGGTATGTGAAAAAACATACCACTACAATTTTTTTTTCTGTAAAGTAAAAGTTATTAGAAATACAAAAGAGGGGCTTGTGGCGGCCCTGTGGTACAGCGCGCTGGGTTACGGTGCTGAGGGTGCTCAGATCGAATCCCGGCGTGGCGCCACGAAAAAAAAATGCTTCCGTTCGTGTCGTCCCTTCATAGGGGGTAATGCTGTCCGCCTATATGGTGCCCCCAT
Organism: Dolomedes plantarius; assembly: GCA_907164885.2. Taxonomy (NCBI): domain Eukaryota; kingdom Metazoa; phylum Arthropoda; class Arachnida; order Araneae; family Dolomedidae; genus Dolomedes; species Dolomedes plantarius. The sequence continues at coordinate 63,570,945 of OU015502.1, forward strand.
AATAAAATGGGCAGTAAAATTGCGGTGTAGTATAGGCCAATGTTTCATTACAAGTGCCTCCGCATTGGCAAAAAAAAAAAAAAAAAAAAAAAGAAATACAAAAGGTAGTAAAATAGTCAACATAAAAAATTTACCTCTTTTCCTTTAATTAAAAAATGAATTATAAATCACCGTAATCACTTATTACAACAAGCTGAACTTTTGTGACATTTCGAATTACATAAAAGTTTGTTGCTTCTGCATTTACAGCGGTTTGTTGCACATTTAGTCGAACAATTGCATCTCGTGTAGCCTTGGCCCCCTGTCAGTGATTGGGAAGACGCTATGGTTCGTAGCGATTTTTCTTCTGTGCCTATGGAATGAAGTCTTAGTAGTTTCTCGTGCAGAATGGAAAACTCGCTTCTGGAATACAGGTGTTTGAGAACGCAAAGTTCTGTTCCTAGCTTGTAGAAACCGTCCTCGACGTTCATGACAACAGCAAGAACTCTTCTTGGGTCACCGCGACCCCTGTCAACATCTGGTATGCGGATACGCACATTATCTCCAACTTTAGCTGGTGGAAATTTTGCACCTGAACTTCTCAGCATCTTTGCACCTTGAGCTTGCAAACTAGCATGAGCTCCTGACCTCTTCTTCCTGATTACTTGTTTATTGTGACATAGCCTGCAAGTAATTTCCCCTCTGTAATTTATTCCACAAATCGCATGGACATCTTTCCCGCAGGATCCGCAAGAATGGGCTGCACTACACTCTTTTCCGCACACCACACAGAATATTATCGCGTAGTTATCGTCGGCCATCCCTTCAGGATTTTCGGATGGTTCCACTGCCATGACAGGAGCTTCATTTCCAGATGCATTCCCTGAATTTATATCACCCTCCATTTCTTGTTCGACGTTCTCAAGGTCTTCTTCTGTAACTAGATTATTGACAACCTCTTTAAGCAGATTTGAAGTACTCAGTCCCACTTTCTCTTTGCAGCCAAACATGGCCTCATCTGGCGATTGCTGAATGCCTTTGTGAAAAGAACGGTTTTTCATGAATTGAATAAATCGGAGACTCTCAGCCCAATGTGTTGATTTATTTGTCTGCATCCATGTCATTATCATATTCTGAACATCCTGGTTGGCACATTCGATGGAACCTTGGCTTTGGCTATGCCTCGGTTTCCCGTGAACAATCTTCAATTCCGGCCACATGTTCTTCAGTTCATTTATAACTTGGTTCATAAATTCTCTCCCATTATCTGATTGCAGCACGTTTGGAGCATCTATGGTGGTGAAGATATCAAGTAACTGGTAAGCAACTTCTTCTGCTCTTTTGCTTTTCAGAGGCCTTAATAATATAAACTTGGTTAAATGATCCTGGTAATTGAGTATAAACTTGTGATCTCCATCAGGGTTCGTCTGCATATCAATGAGATCCACCTGGCATCTTGAATTAAATTCTTTAAATATCAAAGGTTTGGAAACTAGACCTTTCTTAGGATTGGATAGTTTGGTTTGGCAAGGCTTGCATAAGCGGAGATAAAATGTAATCACTTCTTTGGTTACATTTGTGTACTTAGTTTTTAGCTCCTTTTCCATCTTTGAGCGACCTCCGTGTCCAATTTTCAAGTGGGTATCGTGAAGTATATAGAATAGTTCTTCTGTGTGTGCATAATACAAGATAACACTATTATCTCCTGTTACTGGCACGATAAGTTTTTCTATGCCGTTAACTTCAATAACATCATATTTTCTCAGTCGACGACAATCAACACTTTGTTTTTTCTGCTTTACACCTTCGATAAAAGTGCAGTATTTGTCTCTGGTGAGGATCCCGCCATTATCTGCTTTTTGTTGCAGCAACGTATGCAGGGTGTCAGAGAACCTTGTTTTAATATCAAGTGCTGCTTCACTGACATCGCCCTGCGTTTTAGTCCCCTCAGAAGTAGTCATGGGGCAGCCTATGAAAGAACGATACAGAATACTATAAAAATACGATACAGAATACTATAGAAATACGATATAGAATACTATATCGCACATCGTGTTTTGGCCGGAACATCGTGGCCACTTCGCGAAATGGCCGGCCAAAGTAGAATATTCACTGATCGTTTCAATTACATCGCACTTTGGCCATACCTCTCGGCCACTTCGCGAATTGGCCGGCCAATTCGCGAAGTGGCCGGACTTCGGGCTTTAGCCGTAACATATATATATATATATATATATATATATATATATATATATATATATATATATATATATATATATATATATATATATATATATATATATATATATATATATATATATATATATATATATATATATATATATATATATATATATATATATATATACATATATATATATGTTGACATTTCTCTAGTCGGCGACATCTATTCGACGGCTACCCTACTAATTGGCCATATTTTGTTCAGATCCGGTTAAAGACTCCATCCTGTTATGGAAGAAACCTTTTAAACGGCCACCCCTCAGAACGGGAATTTTTTTGGAACCATTGCTGGCCTCCATAGGGAAGTTCCACTGTACATATAAATTGTTTTATAAATGACATTTAAGTAGATTTCACAGATGTGTAACATAATCCCACAAATGTAGAAATTAAATTATTGAGAATTATTCTTGTGAAGATTAAGAATCAAAGGGAATGATATATAGAGAGGGTGTTAATCGAGTGAAATAAAGGACTATCGTATGTTTATTTTTATTTACAACACATAAAGTTATATCCAGTTCAAAGGGAAATGCAACGAATCAATCGTATGCATCTTTCAGTTAACTGAAATCCATACCCAAACACTGCGGCTCTCTTGAAAACTTGCTTCATTCTCACCCAAGTTTCACTCTTGGTATTTAAACTCTCAGGATTGGGTTTCTTTCCACTGTAATGGCAACATGGGTTCATTATATTGTCAGTTCCATTGTTTCCTTATTGAACCTAAGGTAGTTGATACGTCTGGAAGATAAATGAAGGATCTGTTGAAAGTGATCGACAAACATTTTCACAGTCAAGTAGAGATTGCGCCTACTGAAATGGAGTTAAAAATTCAAATAACCAATTTCACATTCAAACAGAATCATAAATTACTTTGTGACGTCAATCAGCGAGTTAAAGGGAAAAAATTTTAATAAATCTCCAATTAAGATGTAATTGGGGATCTCGTTTGAGGATGTTTTTCCATCCCTTGTGATTCATAGAAGTATTGACAACTCTTTCCCACTATACAGTACTACTACAAAGACTTGGTTTTTAGTCTTGTTTCGCATATTTAAATTGCCTCAATTCCTTTTTGTAAAATAATATTTCTTTAGTGCTTAGTAATCATACATATCCGGTACTGTTTTGCAAGTTTTAATTGTCTCAAATCATTTTTTGTATAATAATCCTTCTTTGATGCTTATTAATCCTACTTGGTTCAGTCTTGTTTCACAAGTTTCAACTGATTCAATTCATTTGTTGTATAAAAATACTGCTTTGATTTTTAGTAATCCTACTTGTGCAGTCTTGTTTTGCAAGTTTCAATTGCCTCAATTCATTTGTTTTATAATAATTATTCTTTAATGCTTAGTAATCTTACTCCAAAGCTTATTAATTCTACTTTAATGTGCAATATATCTATAATATTAATATCCATTTTCCTTCAAATTCTATTCATTTATGATTAATTTTATATTGCTTCATAATTTTTTTTATTTCCTTTGCTTTCCTTTAGAAGTGAGAATTTCGCCTTACTTCTTTTTTTCTGTTACTTTTTTCCGTTTCTCTTATTTTCTTTTCGGTGGTTATCCCTCTTTATTTTTTACGGTTTTTCGCGATTGGCAGTTTTCCACTCTCCGTGGTTATTCTGTTGCATAGAATGGCAAAATTTTCTCTTTGTGTACCCCAAGGCTAATCTTTAGAAATCACGTCATGATTTTTTCTCTCTCCTGACACAGGCCATTTTTGACGCCTTCACAATTCGAATAAAAAGCTGAAGTACTCTAATAGGGTAATTATAAGATTAAAAAAGTTCTCCCCTCTATCTTCTTTCGTTAGTATTTGTCTTTTATTTTAGTTTTGATAACCGCATTAAAGTTACAACAGAATTATTTTTGTTTTTGGAGTATTTTTTTATACATTGAATTTCTTGTATTCTAAGGCCACTAACTAAAGTAAAACAGGTCTGCTGCCTCTACATTATTTTGTGAGGGCTCGAGGTTGCCTAGCGGTAGCGCGTCGGCTTTCGGTGCTGAGGGTGCTCGGATCGAATAACTACAAGCGCCGTTAAATACCTCCGTGTCTAGGCCTTGTACGGGCACGTTAAATCCGTTGACCGGAAAGTCCCTATGAGGTCAGAGAGTGTGGGAGAGGGTACTGATCCCCCCAGATACCACCCCTGGGTGTGTGCGGTCAAAATAGCGGTGGTACCTGACTAAATCCGCCTGACTCCGACCCTTGTGGTGCCATTATAAACTGCCACTGCAACCCTCAGCCCTCTAGCCTATATGTACCTAGTTTGGAAATAATACCCACCAGGGGGCATTAGAAACTATAACAACATTGTTTTGTAAGAGATGCACATATTATGTTTTTTAATGTATTTTATTTTATATATACAGGGTTACCACCGATATCTGTTACACCTCCCTTTAACTTCTAAACAGTGACAGCTTAGGCCATAAAGTTGGCATCTAGGTATAGTAAAAAGACTATGCTCTGCTCTACTCGATGAGGCAACTTACAACGCCATCTATCGGCAAATTTTGGAATTAGAGTTTTTATCTCAAAAACGGTATGAAATATGGGAAAAAAGTCATTTACAAAGTTGTTCAGAATTATCAATTTAGTAAGAAAAGACACCTTGCGTACATTAATACTTAAAACAGAATGCAGAAAAGGAACATTTGTTTGGTCACAATTTCGAAAATTGTCATGTCATAAAGAGTAGAAGAAAGAAACTGAGACATTTCCCCATCTTCAGGATCATTAATTTATGTTTCTGAAAATGCTCTCCATTAGCCACTATATACATTTGCACTTTGTACTGGATTCTCCTGGTCTTTTCAAGATTCGATCGCGTTTCACGACTCCATAGTGTTGAAAATCACTACCAAACAAATGTTCGTTTATTACATTCTGTTTTGAGTATTAATGTGCGCAAGGTGGCTTTTCTTACTAAATCGATAATGCTGAACAACTTTGTAATTGACTTTTTTACCGTATCTCATGTTTTAGAGATAAAAACGCTAATACCAAAATGTGCCGATAGATGACGTTGTAAGTTGCCTCATTGAGTAGAGCATAGCCTTTTTGATATACCTAGACACCAACTTTTTGGCCTAAGCTATCACCGTTTAGAAGTTAAGGGGGGTGTAACGGAAAACTGTATTTTTTCTCTGTAAATGATTAGCTTATATATCTCGTTAACATTACAAGATTTTGCACATTTTAAAATAAAATTTTGTAATATTAAAAAAATTGCTTATATAGAGAAGCATGTTGTGGATGTGTTTAACTCCATATATAAGTTAAAAATTAAAATATATAGTAAGACATAGTTCTGTACATAATTCTTATCTTTATTAATACACGAGCATGTATGTACCAGAGTGTATAAATTCGAATGTATCATTGTTTTAAATCTCTAAATCCTTACAGCTGCTTTTACATAAAAACATTCAAAAATCATTTTAAATAATAGCGGAATAATTTATATGTATGATATATAAATTAGATGAAATGTAATCACGTAAATCAAAGAATTTATTTCGTTTCATAAACATTAACTCCAAATGTATTAGACGTTTTGCAACTAGTATAGAGTGTTTAAAAACAATTATTCTCAAATGTTAATTATTTCCAGAGCATTAAGAATTAGCAAACATACTTATAAATGCAGATTATTAGTCTTATTTTAATATTCTTATTTACATTAGCTTATTATATAAGCTAATTTTATCAATTCTTTGTCAGAAATAAATAACATTGAAACAAATGTGACAACTAATATTATTTTATTAAACCTTGAATTTAAACTAAAAAAACTGAAATTTTGAAATATATTTACACAAAATAAAGAGATTATAGTACGCTAGAGTGAGAAATTTGAGTATTTAGATAACGTTGCACGAAAAATTACATATATTTGAAGTGTTAATTTAAGAGGGGAGCAAAACTCCTCAAAATAAAATATTAACGGACGTATATTAACGTAAACTAAACAACAAACGTAAATTTCGATACACAGATATTCGCTCTAAATACTGTTGCGTTGGATGTTTTGCATCTAATATACAGATGGCTTAAAAAAAGTTATTTTAAAGTAGAAATTATTTCACGAAAAGGAAAAATAATGGATTTTTCCCTTCGAAATCACCAGGAGATTTAAAAATGTCTAAAAAAAACTGCCTTAACAGATGTATAAATTATTCAGACTAACGACCAAACTAAGCGTGCAAAAAAATATGTAGATTTAAGATATGGAAACATTAAAACATATTCTTCCATCTTCATGTTTCTGAAACCCAAAACAATTCCACAATTCGTCGCTATTAATGTCCAGTTATATCCTAAATAAAAGAAAAATTCGTTAAAAAATAGGGCATGTAAGGAATGCTTAGCATAAATCCAAATACTAAACTTGCAGAAAATCTGATAATAATCGATTCTGTACAAAACGTGCAATGAAAAGAAATTTATGTTGGAAAACACTACTTCAGTAGTGTAATTTTAATTATGTCTTCTTGCTGTCATAGGTTTCTGAAAGCCCATGTGTCTTATGTTTGCATCATTTATTAATATAACTGTGCACATTTATTATTTTGAATGAAAACAAAATTATCGAAAACGATCGTGTCTCTTTTGGGAAAGAAAAAACTAACAATTGCAAAAACCTAAATACCCGGGAATCTGCATCTATAATAATAAATTTTTGTATCATATTATTTAGAATAGTAAACATGACTCTAAACTTTATCGAGGATTTATGAAACTCCATCACATTAGTTAGGGAAATAGTTAGTAGTATGATGTAGAGTAAAAGTCTTAATATATGTTCAATAGGTAAAAACCCGCATTTCGGTACGGAGTACATTCAAATTAAATACAACTGTCAATGTATGCAATTTATGTCAAATAAATAAATAAATAAATAAATATATTTATAATAAATACAACGATGAATGTATGCAATTGATGTAAAAAAACAAAAAAAATATATTTATAAAAAAATCGTGAGGGATATTTTTATAGACAAAATAATGTAGAAGAAAACATTCAAATTTAATGTAATAGAACATACGAAAGAATATAGTACGGTTAATGTAGTACAGTTTGAGGAACTTATCTTTTACTGTATTTTAATATTTTTTTGGATAATGTCCAATTGTCGGCCGCATTAGCAAGAAATTTTTTTTTTGTCTATTTCGTTGTCATGCAACTGACGATAAATTAATTTAAAGTACCAGAAAAATAAATCACGTGATCAGCATTTAATAATTTAAATTCTAAAAATTAATCTTTAAAAATTCACCAAAAACCAGAAAAGGGTGGTAAAGATTCAAAAAGGATTTCATTTTAAAGAAATTTTTATGATCTTTCTCGTGCTATGAATTTTATAACCCTCCAATTATTATTTAAATGCAAACTTTAAAAAAATTACTAAAACACCTTAAAAGTTTAATTTAAAAAGATCTAAGAAGAATTTTTTAAAAATCTTTTATAGTGCACTCCTACACTATAAGAAGAATCGCGCTGCAAAATTTCAGCCCTTTAGGTCCAGCGGTTTGAACTGTGCGTTGTATGTCAGTAAGTCAGTCAGTTACGGAACTTTTTTGCGTATATAGTTTACGTGAAAATGGAAACAATACGAGTACATACAATGATTTACTTAAAGCCTAAATAATTAAAACTTCCGAAATTTGCTTGCTGACTAAGAACGATAAATACTTCTCGGGAATGCTCATGACTAACCCAGATCCCCCCTTTCGAGACTCGACCTCCCAGGGTAGCAATCTTAAAACCGGAGGTGTACGGAGCACTAGATAATAGTGGAATAATAAGAACTAGGAATAATAAGAAGCACTAGATACGACATTTACTCATCCTAAAGATCCTATCTCTGTTACTCCAGTAGATCTCTGCCGAGAAACCCGAAAATACAACATTGACGCCGATTCCGTTTTAACTATGAAAATTTCCCCCGCTGCCGATCGAAGAAACTCTGAGCTTTCGGGACGAACGAACGTGCCACTCACGTTTCGTCAGGCATCTCCGCCAAGTTCGTAATGCCAGCGATTTCGCCGTATTACATCATACAGCTCAAGACTTCATGAAATACCTTCCTATAGCTTTTTCAAGTCCTAGAGTACTATGCTCTACCAAATTCATCCCAAAAACGAACACGGGGGTTCAGGTTGCAAGTTACACTTGAATGCGATGACGTCACGAAAACCGCCGGGCGAGTTTATAGTTTTTTCGGCACATTATTGGCAAAAAGTGGCACTAAAGACACCTCTAATTCCTGTAAAAGGTTAACTACTACAAAAGACCTCTTCCTAGAGTCTATAAATATATCGTTGATATCGATTCTGTTTCAACAGTAAAGGCGGTGACATCAGATTATCGAAATTAGGGTTTTTCCGATTGAAGAAACATGGTGCTTTCGGGATGAACCAACGTGGTCCTCATGTGGCTGGTGTCGGAGAGCTGTAATGAAGCCGCAGATCGATATCGGGAGATTTTTAAAATTCCGGGAAGAACGAGGCGTTACAGTCTCAGCCACGTCCACAAAACTAGCGATCATGCCGCATGACGTTTTACCCACGAAGACTTCATGAAAGTTCCTAATTTTCTAACGGAGTAAACTGATACTCTACGAATATAGTTTTCTGACTTCCCGACAGAGAAAATTAAGAAAGTGTGACAATGACGTTTGCAGTAATGTCACATAACGTGGCATTTATGGTGCAGAAACGTTGGAGATCTATAGAAATATTTGGAGTTTTCGATATTCTCTTGTGCTATTTTCTTTTATGCTGTTCCATAAGACGAATCACTCTGTAAGAATAATTTGAACATTGCGCTTCAGATTGAGGAATGGTATACAATAATAGAAAAATGTGGATATTTAAAATGCATATAAAATAATGTCCGGTTTAACTTAAATTAGCTTAATTCTGAGATGCAATTAATAGTTCTTCAACTTCCTAAAGTTTATATTAAGGCGAAAACATTAATATTATTAGGTTATGACTTTAAATATCAGAAGAATTGTTAAGAAAGCGATGGAGTATAAATTAACAAAAAATATTGCATAAATATCTATGCAATATGCAAATTCTAAAATATGAAACCTGGAGAGTCAACGACCGTAGAGATTGTAGAAGTCATAAAATATTATTTATTTATGATTTAAAAAGAATTGCGACAGGCTCATATCCTGTGGATATTCGACCACACATACCACTATTTTAGTTAGCTATTTTACTACGGGACTTCAAAATAGCGGGACCAACATCGTTCCATAAGTGAGGACCAACAGGAACATCCATTACTGACACAAGACTTGAACTCTGTCCCACGTCATGGAAACTTCTGATGCTAACCATCACACTGTATATAGCGGTTATCTGACTGAGTGGGAAAAAACACGTGTAAATGACGTTAATATCATATTCTGAGTATAGAATTAACATGACTACACAGTTTATGCTTGCATTTGAAGTCTCATTTCTAGCAGCTTATTTAAATGGGAGTAATGAATGAAAGCATTTCTAGTATTTAATGAAATTTCGATTTTATTTCTTTCTTAAACATTTTGAATTCAGTATACGGATATTTGATGAGATTATTCACGATTTTTTACTGAGCTTCTAATTTCTAGTTATAATTCCCTCACATTCAGATTCTAGTCATATTTCCCTCACATGTACCGATGCAAGTGAGGACTTCAACAATATCGCAAAATATTCTTGAAACTATAGTCGGAAAACTAAACAAACTCAAATCAAGTTAGTTAAACACACACACAATATATATATATATATATATACATTTATTTATTTATTTGCTTTTTTCCAATGCGGAGACACTTGTTAAACATTCGCCTATACTACGCCGCAGTTTTACTGTCCATTTTATCATGGGGGCACCATATAGGCGGACAGTAAACTGTAATATATTAACTGTACTATACTCTTTAGTATGTTCTATTAGATTTAATTTTAATATTTTCTTCTACATTATTTTGTGTATAAAAATATCCCTTGCGATTTATTATAAATATATTCTTTTGGCATTAATTGCATACATTGACCGTTGAATTTAATTTGAATGTACTCCGTAGCGAAGTGCGGGTTTTCAGCTAGTATATATATATATATATATATATATATATATATATATATATATATATATATATATATATATATATATATATATATATATATATGTGTGTGTGTGTGTAAGTAATTATTTATTTAATTCGGATGCACGTGTCGTGAGACATTCGTACAATATAACTTAATCTATATATATCTGATAAAATATTAAGTTATTGCAATGAAGTTCTGTTGTGTGTTCCAAAAATGGACGCTTATATGCTTCAGTAGCTTCCTTTTAAAGCATTGTATTTATAACATAAATTTCTTTACAAAGAAATCCAATTATTTAAAACGCAGCTCCGACTCTAATTTGTGCTTATTGTAGCTTCAACAGAGAGCTTCAAAATTTGCCAGTAAACAAAATTATTAACTGCTTGAACTCCCCTGAATTTCCTTTAGGAATCGCAGTGCCTCATTTCTCTTTTCAATCAGATTATCCGCAAAAAATTTTCAATCAAAATTGCACATGGTGTCGATTTAAAAAGTGTTGTTCTTATTGTACATTTATAAAACAAATAATCTGCAACAATTGTTTAGAAGCAATTTTGCCGGACCTTCAGAAAATGGAATCCATCAGTACGGAATGAAATTCCGTCTGATGGAAACAAATAATTTTAATAACTCTTTCAGACAAACTAGAAAATTTCATATCTATGACTGTGTTTTCCACTGAACGTGATGATAAATTACTGATTTTACCACTGCAACATTTTCACGTACCCTTCAGTATGAGTATTATTCAGCATTTCATTATGATGTAATAAATTACTTGGAAATGTTACTGCAATATTTTGAATTAAAATGTACTATATAACAAAACTTTACATCAATGGTTCTCAAACTGTAGAACCTCCAGAATGCTCCTAACTTTAGGGGTACAAATGAACATCCATCAATGAATAGATAGGAGAATGAAGTGTAGGAGAAAATATTTTCATATATATATATATATATATATATATATTTATATATATATATATATATATATATATATATATATATATATATATATATATATATATATATACCGGGTGCGTCATAAATACGTGCAAAGTTAAAAAATTCATAATAAAAGAATTAATGTTCGGAAAAATTTTATGTTTGCACCAATAAGATAAGAGGGACATTGGACTTTTTCCATGTAAAAAAAAGTTTCCAAAAGTAACCAAAAGAGGGCACTGACTCGTCATACTTTGACGTTTTATGCAAATCAAACAAACTGAAACAGAAAATCAAACAGATCACAATAACATGAGACTGCGCATTTATTTTTAAGTAACAGATGTTCAACATTACTGCCAACACAAGGTAATAGGCAAGTGATGCACGTCACTAAGCCCATTACAGCGGATTCTACCATCGATGGCAAATACTGTCTGTCGAATGACATTTTTCATTTCCACCAAAATGGTTGGGTGTCCTCGGTACACATGAGACTTTAAGTATCCCCCCCAACTAAAAATTTGCTTGGGTGAAGTCTGGTGATAGTGAGGGCCACTGAACCTTACAACCGCAAATAATAGAACTCGGTCTTCAGTGAAATATTCCAACATGGACATCTTGATATCACGTGAAATGTGGAGCGCATGGATCCATCCTGCATGAAGGTGACAACAGATAACGTATGTCTTTTCTGCAATGCAGGCTTAACGTGGTCACGCAAAAGTGCCCTCTTTCGGTTACTTTAGAAAACTTTTTTTTTTTTTTTTTTACAGGGAAATAAACTCCAATGTCCTTCTGATCCAATTCGCGCAACAGAACATTTTTCCGAGAATTATATCTTTTATTACGGATTTTTGAACTTTGCACGAATTTATGATGAACCCGGTATATATATATATATATATATATATATATATATATATATACAGTGGGATCTCGATCTATCGTTTTTCAAGGGACCGATTGAAATGAACGATAAATGCGGGAAAACGATAGATGCGGAAACATAACAAACCAATATGATCGTTGGAACTGGATAAAAGGAACGACACATACCGAAAAACGACGGATACGAAAACGATCGATCGAGATTCCACTATATATATATATATATATATATATATATATATATACACTCATGGACAAAAAAATTGGCTCACCAAGAAATAATTGCGGGATCGTAACGAAACTTGCAATGAAGGTACATGTCGGGGAGATATGCAAATGATTAGAAATGCAGCGTGATTGCGGATTACGTATAGCCGGTAGAGGGCGATGAACATCGTACTCTGTGGAGTATAAAACAGGTAACCAAAGCTTGATTGAGTGTGCTGATTCATTTACAAAGGAAGAGCTGAGATAGACATTCCATTACGCCGTGTTCGAAGGCAATATACGAAGTTGTCGCAGTTTGACAGGGGGAGAATCGTCGGGATGATGGAAGCTGGGTGGTCAGCTAGGCGAGTAGCTCGTCAATTAGGCCGCTCTGATTGTGTTGTGAGGAGGTGTTGGGACCAGTGGACCCGAGAGATGTCATGTACACGAAGATCAGGCTCAGGACGCCCTCGACAGACCAGTCGTCGAGAAGACCGCCACATCGTAAGAAATGCACGCGTACAGCCAACTGCTTCATCGGCCGCCATCCAGGCACAAGTAGCACCTTCACTAGGGGCCTCTGTGTCTTCTCGAACCATACGAAGGTGCCTGGCTGAAGGACAGTTGGTATCGCGGCACCCATTACGTGTGCTGCCCTTGACGCCCACCCATCAACGCCTCCGTTTGGAGTTTTGCCTCGCACGAGGAAACTGGACTGCAGCGGAATGGAACCAGGTCGTCTTTAGCGACGAATCCAGATTCATTCTCGGCAGTGATGACAATCGTATTCTAGTATGGAGAGCCCGCGGTGAACGCTTCAATCCTGCCTTTGCTGTACAGCGACACATCGCTCCCACAGCTGGTGTGATGGTATGGGGTGCCATTGCCTACAATACACGGTCACCCCTAGTATTGTTCCGTGGCACCATGACAGCCCAGTGGTATGTTCATGAAATCGTGCAACCACATGTGTTGCCACTCATGCAACGGCTCCCAGGAGCCATTTTTCAACAAGACAATGCCCGGCCTCATACGGCAAGGGTGTCACAAGACTGTCTCCGCACTGTTACTACCCTTCCTTCGCCTGACCGATCCCCAGATTTGTCTCCAATCGAGCATATCTGGTATCATTTGGGACGACGAGTTGGGCATCCCACGAGTTTGAACGAAGTAGAGGCAAGGTTACAGCAAATATCGAACGAAATGTCTCAAGACATCATACATAACTTATATGACTCAATGCCCGATCGTATCGCATCGTGCATTCGCGCTAGAGGGGGTCCAACGGAGTATTAACTCCTCCGTTCTTTTACCTTTATCTTTGAAATAAATTATCCTTTTTCTTTGATTTTCTTATCATTTACTTATATCAAAGTAGTCATTACGTATGTAAAATTTCGCTTCATTTTGACGACTCCTTCTTGGTGCGCTAATTTTTTTGTCCATGAGTGTATATATATACACACACACACATATATATATATATATATATATATATATATACCGTAGCGATCCGCTGCCGCCTTGCAACATGCAGCCGTCAGCCTCGTGCTTACAGGGAGCGGAAAAATGAACATATTCTTTATACACAAACTTTATTCATAACTACTGAACATAGATGGCACCACTGCACTGTTAAACTTGAAAGAGGCTGCAGATTTTAGCTTATCTTTATATATATATATATATATATATATATGGAAAGCAAGATAAGCCAGAATTCTCAGATTTAAAATTTTGTAGCTGGCTTTGTAATTATCGTAGACTCATTTATTTTGTGTAATTGGATGCTAAAATTCCTATAACTTCTTTTATGTGGAGGTGCCGGTATATAATGTTTTAACTTAGAAATATTTATAGCTAGATATTTACAGAAGGTTATTGTTTTCCCAAAACACCTACCACATATCCCCACTCTCGTGGGCTGTTTACAATGTATCTGTAAATACAGTAGACTTGTTAAATCATGCAATACAGTTTATTGATGAACCCTGTTCACAATCACTGGAATATAATAAAACCATTGAAAACTAGCAATATTGCAATAACTACTATTGCGCTTACAATTAAAAACATCAATAAATAATATAACTACCGATACTAATAACACAATAAAATTAATATTACGACTGGCAGCACAAGAGTCCTGTGAGGCGATCTTAGGGTACAGCTTATCAACAGTGAGACACACACTGGTACACGGGAACACTCTTAGTCGGTGAAGTTGAAGAATCCGGTGCTACAGCAATTGACGATAACTACCAGAAATATTCTGCAGCTTGAGCACACGAAGAGCTCGACGGGAACACTATGTTGTGAGCGTGCGGCCAGGCGGATCACTGCTCTCTCTCCTGAGTCGGGTGGAGCCCGCTTATATGTCGCTCTGGGGAAACTCGCACATGCGCAGGCGATCACGCTAGGAATTTGCATGAAAATCTACATGATGATTTCATCTTCTTCGCGTGACCGCCACACACTCCCCCGCAAGTGCCAAGACTTTAGTCGGTGGCACATATCCAAACTTTAGTCGGTGGTTTCATATGGGAAGACCCTAGGCTTGGTACGGTACCACGAACCCAACCCTGCGTCCCGAACGTGTGACGACAGTTGGGGTTTGGCCTACGTCTTTCGCAACAACTTCCGAAACTGGCTGGTCTTGATAAAATGCTGCTTTGAGTCGATCAATTGCAATGCATTTCTTTTGACCTGCTATGCTTAGTGTGAAGTGTTTCGGGTGTCTAGAAATGACTTTGTAAGGGCCGTCGTATGGCTGGGTTAATGGTTTACGTACTGAATCTATTCTAACGAATACAAAAGGGGTTTGCATTAATTCTTTATGCAAAAAAACTTTACCTATCGAATGATTAGATGTGGGAATTGGCCGCAGCTCTTTCATATGGGATTTCAAACGTTTTAAAAATTCAAAACGTGTAAACGCGTGACTATCTTTCGAGTCACAAAAAAAATCTCCGGGTAATCTTAATGGTGAGCCATACACCATTTCGGCTGTTGATGCCGTTATGTCCTCTTTGAGGCTAGCTCTGATACCGAGTAAAGCTAATGGTAACTTTTCAACCCAGAATTGGGAAGCTTTTAAAATACACGTTAATGTCTGCTTTAAGTGTCTATGAAATCTTTCCACTAGACCATTTGCGCGGGGGTTGTACGCACATGTTCTCCTGCGCTCTATTCCTAATAATTTTGTTAAAGTGGAAAAGAGTTCACTTTCGAACTGTCGGCCTTGATCAGTAATGATTGTAACAGGCACGCCGAACCGTGCAATCCATCCCGTGTAAAACGCTTCCGCGACGCTTTCAGCTGTTTGATCCGGAATTGGATAAGCCTCCGGCCATCTAGTAAACCTGTCAATACAAGTTAGCAAGTACTGAAATCCTCTGGAAGGTGGCAGTGGGCCAACAATATCGAGATGAACTTCCGAGAACCTAGTGTCAGGGCATTTAAATGTAGCCAGTGGAGACTTGGTATGTCTCGAAATCTTCGATTTCTGGCACTGAATGCAACTTGTGACCCATTCTTTGCAGTTAGCCTCCAGTCTAGGCCAAACAAACGTTCTCGGATTAACTTCGCTGTACCTTTAGTACCTGGATGAGAGATATTGTGTACCTGTGCGAAAGCTTCCTTACGGAATTCGTCTGGTAGGTATAGCCTAATGTGACCTGTAGAAATGTCGCAGTAAATTTTGGGAGAACCTGTCTCTAATTGAATCTGCTTAATTTCTAAACCTGTTTTACCTTTTAATAGTTCTTGTAATTCCGCGTCAACAGCTTGTGCAGATGCTAACTCCTGTAAATCTATCTTGCACCCTAGTCTAATCGCGTCGACTCGAGACATAGCATCAGCGACCACATTTTGGTTTCCTTTGATATAACGTATGTCCGTCGAGAATTGCGAAATGAATTCAAGGTGGCGGATTTGACGGGGATTGCAACGATCACTGTGTTGCTGAAATGCGTAGCACAATGGTTTATGATCCGTAAAAATCACGCATTGGGATCCTTCAATCAAGTGCCTAAAGTGTCTGACAGCGGAGTAGATGGATAGAAGTTCTCTGTCGTATGTACTATACCGTTTTTCGGTAGGCGTAAGTCGACGGGAGAAAAATCCTAAGGGACTTGCTGTACCATCTATTGTTTGATGAAGCTCTGCTCCAATCGCAATGTCAGAGGCGTCAACCATAAGAGAGAGTTTGGCGTTAGCTGCTGGATGAGCTAGCCTGACTTCTTTTTGTAGAACGTCTAAGCATTGTAAAAATGCTTCTCGAGTGTCATCGCTCCACTGTAAAATAGATTTGTTCTTTTTAGGCTTTCCTTTTACCATCTGGAATAACTTAGCCTGAATTTCGGCTGCGTGCCTAAAAAATCTGTGATAAAAATTTATCATGGCTAAAAAACGACGTAAACTATCTACCGTTTTCGGCAAGGTATATTCAGCTATATGCTTAATCTTGTCTGGCGCTGGAGAAATTCCTTTCGCGGTAACCAGAAATCCTAAAAATTGTAATTCCTTTGAACCAAAAATACATTTAGCATGATTAATGACTAAGCCATGATTATCTAACCTTTCAAAAACTTGAGCTAAGTCCTGTTTGTGTGCTGTCTCATCAGTTGAGGCGACTAAAATGTCGTCTATATACGCAAAACAGCAAGTGAGACCACGTAAAACGTTGTCTATGTATCTCTGGAATGTCTGAGCGGCGTTTCTTAACCCGAAACACATGTAATTGTATTCGTAAAGTCCGATGGGTGTAATGACCGCGGTTTTTTGAACGTCTGCGTCATCAATCTTAATTTGATGGTAAGCCTTTTTAAGGTCAATTTTAGAAAAAATTGTCTTACCATTCAGTTCCGCAGTAAAATCATGCAGATGAGGGATGCTGTATCTGTCAGGTACCGTTACGGCATTAAGCCTGCGGTAGTCTCCGCAGATTCGAAACTTGCCATCGGCTTTCGTCACGATGTGTATTGGACTCGACCAAGGGCTTTTGGAAGGTCGAATAATATCCTGCTGGAGCAATTCCTGGAATTCATTCTTCAAAGCTTTTAGCTTTTCAGGATTCAGCCTCCTAGCTTTTGCGAATACTGGAGGACCCTTAGTTTCGATAGTGTGAACTACTGTAGTTGTTAGCTTGTGCCTATTAAGATTGGGACTTAAAATTCGAGGAAATTTCATAATTATACTGTAAAAAGGTGTACTAGTACTGATGGGGGTTAAATATGCATCTACCCGTGAAGAACAATGAATAGCTGAGGTCGCACGTTGTTCAATCAGTCTACGATTTTTAACGTCTAATAGTAGGGCAAAACTTTCCAAGAAATCAGCTCCCAAAATAGGTGTTGTAACATCAGCGATCACAAACGTCCATAAAATTTCCTTTTTCAAACCTAAGTCAAGTTTTAGTTGTATTGTACCGAAAGTAGGAGCTTCCGATCCATTTGCAGCGTACAGACACTCTGGTTGTTGTCTGGACCAAGATACGAACGTCCTGGGATAGCAAGACACTATTGCACCTGAATCAACCAAAAATTTCTGCTTGGAAATCTTATCGAAAACAAAGAGACGGCTATGATGAGTCGCCACGTCAGTTGCCGTCAAAACCGACGTGCCTAGTCGTTTCCCTGGAAACTGCATGGCTTTGTACACCTCTTAGCTTTATCTGCAAACCTGTGATGATACCAACATAATCTATTAGCATTTTTACGAGATTCTGAATTCGACCTGAGACGGTTTCGAGATCCAGAGTTTGATCTGAAGCGACTTTGTCTGTCTCTGCGTTCTTGTAGAAACTTAAGAGTTTTCTTAATGTTAGACAATTCAGTTTTAATAGAATTCAACTCACTTGACTGTGCTACGGCTGTAACCGTGGGTGTTATGGGGGAAATTTCCATAATTTTATCAGCGATTTTCGCGAGGTTTGGCAGGGGATCGTTAGAAATGGACAGGATCTGTTGTGTGTTCAGCGGAAGGCGCTGTAACCACAGACTCTTTAAAACGTCGTCCTTAATATCTCCTTCAGCTAAATTCCTCATTTCTTGTAGGAGCTGGGAAGGCGTCCTATCTCCCAATTGTATGTCTTGAAAGAGAAGCCTAAGTCTGGCTGCGTCTGACCTAGAATACAAATCAAGTATACGCTGCTTTAACGTGCCGTACAAGTTGTCTGACGGGGGTTTCTCTGCAATATCTGACACTCTACTTAGAGTCTTTGTATCAACTGCCGAAATAACCGAGTGAAATTTAGTTTCGTCGGCTGTTATACCGGCTAACTTGAATTGAGATTCGAGTTGTAAAAACCAAACTCGTGGATTTGTATCCCAGAGTGGCGGTGGTTTGAATGCAACTCGTGCTATATCGGAAACACCTGACCCTCGGACCTCGGTTTTATCGTCAGTCATTATGACTACAGATGGCTAGCTGAGCAGTTTTTTCCTGATAATGCAGTAGGAACAGATATTCAGCTAGTGAGAATTAGGTTAGAATCTCAACCTGGGAGAGTGCCAGTGCACCTATAGCGAGTTTCCAGAGCAGTTATTGCATGCCTGAGCATACTGTGGTTGGCATAATTCATACACTAATTTTCAGTATAAATCTACTGGTAGTTATATAAAACATTCAAAAACGAGTAAAGACAGCAATATATATTAATTAAATAATACTGTAAACAGAATTCCGGGTCACCAGTGTGGAGGTGCCGGTATATAATGTTTTAACTTAGAAATATTTATAGCTAGATATTTACAGAAGGTTATTGTTTTCCCAAAACACCTACCACATATCCCCACTCTCGTGGGCTGTTTACAATGTATCTGTAAATACAGTAGACTTGTTAAATCATGCAATACAGTTTATTGATGAACCCTGTTCACAATCACTGGAATATAATAAAACCATTGAAAACTAGCAATATTGCAATAACTACTATTGCGCTTACAATTAAAAACATCAATAAATAATATAACTACCGATACTAATAACACAATAAAATTAATATTACGACTGGCAGCACAAGAGTCCTGTGAGGCGATCTTAGGGTACAGCTTATCAATGGTGAGACACACACTGGTACACGGGAACACTCTTAATCGGTGAAGTTGAAGAATCCGGTGCTACAGCAATTGACGATAACTACCAGAAATATTCTGCAGCTTGAGCACACGAAGAGCTCGACGGGAACACTATGTTGTGAGCGTGCGGCCAGGCGGATCACTGCTCTCTCTCCTGAGTCGAGTGGAGCCCGCTTATATGTCGCTCTGGGGAAACTCGCACATGCGCAGGCGATCACGCTAGGAATTTGCATGAAAATCTACATGATGATTTCATCTTCTTCGCGTGACCGCCACACTTATATCAAAGTAGTCATTACGTATGTAAAATTTCGCTTCATTTTGACGACTCCTTCTTGGTGCGCTAATTTTTTTGTCCATGAGTGTATATATACACACACACACATATATATATATATATATATATATATATATATATACCGTAGCGATCCGCTGCCGCCTTGCAACATGCAGCCGTCAGCCTCGTGCTTACAGGGAGCGGAAAAATGAACATATTCTTTATACACAAACTTTATTCATAACTACTGAACATAGATGGCACCACTGCACTGTTAAACTTGAAAGAGGCTGCAGATTTTAGCTTATCTTTATATATATATATATATATATATATATATGGAAAGCAAGATAAGCCAGAATTCTCAGATTTAAAATTTTGTAGCTGGCTTTGTAATTATCGTAGACTCATTTATTTTGTGTAATTGGATGCTAAAATTCCTATAACTTCTTTTATGGCAAGAAAGCTTTAAAGGGCCCTTTGCGAGAAATACTGCTCTACACTCCATTTAATGCCCTAACTATTAGCAATATTGGCTACCAGTTTAAAGCTAACTGATGTAGCCTATTATCCGGCTAATGATCGATTATCTCGTAATTTTATTGTATTATTTAAACTTTGAGACTATTGCTTCCATTTCTCTCTGCGTTAACGGAGACCTACCACAAAGTAAGCCCAAAGCTAATAGCCTATTTTTGTCAATTTAAAAATATTTATACTTAAAAAATAGTGGAATGCTTTCAATTTAAAAGATACATAAAGTAATTAAAAACCGTTTTTTATAAATGATCATTTCTATGATAATATCCATATCTTATTAAATATGTAAGAAGGATCATAATCATACAGTTTTAAATGTTAAAACTGTGTTTCCTTTGCGAAATCTAAGCTAACGTTAAAAGAAATTGTAATTTCCATCAACGCATTTTAAGGCACTGCTTTCAACTGAAATCGGTCCCTAAGGCTTAAGATTCGAAAGTAACAAAATACTTTGAGTGATTTATTAATGAACTTCTTGGAACAGGGTATTATATTTAATTCTTAGCCCCAAGGCGTAAATTAACAGATTTTTGCCGAAGTAAAGCCGATTATCAGATATACACAAGACGCTCTCGTAGAAGATATATAAGAAGTTTAAGTGAGATTGTTAATCTAAAATATTTACTACTTCACGTCACTTAGTGTTTGCCTTTATAAAGATTTTACATGCATGTAATGCAATTTTTAAGGTTTGTGAATCAGTGAAATATATAGTTGTGTTTACTATCCACGAAACATTTACCCATTTTATTGATCTTTCGTCACAGTTAGCCTATCGGTAGAGTATGCCTTTCGGTGCAGAGGGTGCTATGGTCGCATTCCGACAAGTGCCGTTAAATGCCTTCGTGTCTAGGCCTGATAAAAGGTATAACAATGACCAAAGTGGCCATGAGATGCATTGCGTTATGAAGTAAAGAATTAAAATTACCTTGTTAAAATAACAACAAAATAATATAGTTATCTAATAGTATAATCCAGAATAACTTCTCACAGTGGAGCTACAAAAATATAAAATTAAGAATTAATTTGGGTCCACAAAAGAAACTCACACCATTACGTTTTGAGTTGCACCACGTGACTCGGATGCACAAAGACGAAGTTTTAACCTATAGAATAGCTAATGAAGAAAGTTCTGTCTCACACCAAATAGGAATAAAGTGGACGAGATGATTTACATGATGAACTTATTATATATAAAAAAGCAATTAATGTCAAACTAATATATATCAAACTTGAAGTTCATGATTAGGCCTATTACAACACACTCCCAATAGCCTCGCACCCACATAGCAAAATGACCTTCTTCTAACCCAGCCAAGTAGAAAAACAGTTTTTTTTGTCCTTCAGAATCTCGCCAAGTTCAAGAGAGAATGAGCCAAGAGCTGCCATATGTGGCCCGTATTGCCCCTAGTGGCGATATTATCTAGAGATATTTAGATGTAATTACAGTTTGCAATAGTTGAGCAACAGTTATAAAGCTCATGAACTGTCGTTAAAAGACGATGCGTGAATGGCTTTATAACAAAAGGCACGTTAAATCCGTAGATTGGAAAGTCCTTCTATGAGGTCAGTGGGCGGGGAAGGTACGATCCTTCCAGATGTCACCTCTGGGTGGTCGGGGAAAATTGTGGTGGCAACTAGCCAAGATGTACTCCGACCCTTGTGGTGCTATTATAAACCGGAACCGGAGTACTCAGCCCGAAGACTGTAGGAACCTGGTCTGGCACTTCCGGTCAGGGGGCTTTAGAAACAACAACAACAGTGATCTTTCAACACCTGAAATTTTTAGAAAAACACAACGAACGAAAACGGAGCAATCTCTAAAAATAAAAACGATATTTGAAAGGTGGGGTTTTAAACTATAATGTGTAAAGAGCATTATATTTTACGCATGTGAGAAATGGGATTTTTTGTTGTTTTATTTTCGTTTGTTTTGGTTATGTTAAATGCGTGATAAAATAAAAGAAACCTTCTAAATATCAGATTTTAAGTATCACCGAAGGCAAAATTTTTAATTCTGTGAACTAAATTGTATTTCTGATAGTAAGGTAAATATGAATTATTAAATTTGGATATAATTTTTTAGAATTAGGAAAAAGTAGCGCATTTTTATCTAAACCATTAAAACGTAATTAATTAAAAATTGATAATTTACAAATAAAATTTTCCTTTGAGTTATGCATATAACATTTATATGAGACCTACAAAACTAGTATAATCCAAATATTACTTACTTGAAAAAATGCGGCTAAATTGGTCTATTGTTGTACTGTGAATCGCTGAATAGATTAATATGAAATCCCGACATACTTAGATTGACGAATTGTTTCAAAAGGGCTTGTAAGTAATCTAATGCAAATTGGAAGGAAACAAAATTAAAGCTCTCTTAACAGTTCTTTTACATTGAAATGTAAATGTCATCTCAGTCTATGTTTTAGGAAACGTAATATGTCTTAAGCAGCTGTTGGTACATCTTATTAGTTCTAGAACAAAGATAAAATGCTTGAAATACACCATTGTGAGAGTTGTGACCAATGTATAATATACATCTCTGGCTTGCCCTTGTATCTAGATTTCGTCCCTTGGTATCCTTCAATTTCATCATTGTACTGGTCAGAATTTACTCGATAGTTGTAAAAATTTAGAGAGATTTCATATTTACCATAATACACCATTGTGGGTGTTGTGACCAATGTATAAAATGCATCTCCCGCTTACCCTTGTATGTAGATTTCGTCCCATGGTAGCCTTGGATCTAGATTTCGTCCTTGTTAGTATTTATTCATCAGTCATAAAAATTTAGAGAGATTCCATATTTACCATAATACACCATTGTGGGAGTTGTGTCCAATGTACAAAGTACATCACTGGCTTGCCCTTGTATCTAGATTTTGTCCCTTGGTAGCCTTGGATTTCATCATTGTACGGGTTAGTATTTACTCGACAGTTGTAAAAACTTAGAGAGATTTCCTTTATAACATAATACACCATTGTGGGAGTTGAGACCAATGTATAAAATACATCTTCGGCTTACCCTTGTATCTAGATTTCGTTCCATCGTAGCCTTGTATCTAGATTTTGTCCTTATTAGTATTTATTCATCAGTCGTAAAAATTTAGAGGGATTGCATATTTACCATAATACACCATTGTGGGAGTTGTGTCCAATGTACAAAGTACATCTCTGGCTTACCCTTGTATCTAGATTTCGTCCCTTGGTAGCCTTGGATCTCGATTTCGTCCTTGTACTGGTCAGTATTTACTCGTCAGTCGTAAAACATTAGAGAGATTCCATATTTACCATAATACACTATTGTGGGAGTTGTGTTTCAGTGATGCATATACTTAAATAATTAGAAGCAAGTTATAATATATTTATAACTTTCTTACTAGTAATGCTGATTTATATTATATCTTGCTTATTAGTAATGTTGCTAGCTTCATAAATCTGTAAGGAATAGCTTATAGCATCCATGGCATAAATACACTGTTGGAAATTGATTTATGAAAATATGATTTTTTAACAAAAACTTCTTTCATATTCATTAAAAACGAATGAAATTTCATACATTATACACGCTATGTATAACAAATGATTTACAAAAATAAAATTTCATACATAATGATAAACAAAAACATAAGGTAAAAATTAGACCAGACACACACCGAATGCAACAAAACATTGCGCAACGTCTCTGTTGCCTAGACATTGCGCAACCAAAATGTTTTATCGTGGAAAATGGTGATACATTTTGACTCGCAACGCTAGATTGATTTGATATTTCAGCATTAGTAAGTAAGAACACGGGAGTTGAAGAGGTCTGCAGCATTTTGTTCTTTGGTGAGGGAAGTGTTCAATTTTGGGTAAGTAGTTTGGTCATAATTATGGGTGATATGGCAAGTGAGGTAGTAGAAGTAGCTATTCTTTTGTGGCAATTTATACAATTTTTGGATGAAAAACCAGAAAGAAGCTGTTGGATTCATCCAATCAATAAAAAAAGAGACATTGACAGTTTTATTAAAGAACTTAGAAATGACCCAGATAAGTTTTACAATTATTGTAGGTTAAGCATACCTGCGTTTGATTATCTCTTGGGACTTGTTGAAAACAAGATTCGGAAAATAACACCAACTACCGGAAGAGTATACCTTCAGAAAAAAGGCTTTTAGTAACATTACGGAATAACTTTTAATAACATTGTTGAATAACAAAAACTTTTTGTTTTGTAAACGTATTACTATAAAAAGCAGTAATAAAAGAAAGAAAAATATATAGCTAAGTATCTATTTTTAAATCTAAGAAAACATAATTTATAAAATATTTAAAAAAATCAATAAAAAAAAGTAACCACAAATTTTTTTTCTCCTTCTACCAATTTTGCCGCCTCTCAAATTTGCCGCTCTGGACAGATGCCCTGTTTGCGCCCCCTAGATCTAGGCCCTGAGTGACGCAACCCTATTTTTCTTATTTAACAATATCTTAAAAAATGGGGATGTCTGGATTACTTGAGGGCAAGGTTTATTCGATTAAATGTGATAAATTGGTGTGGTGCATACCTGGAATATCCAATTCTTCAGCTACATCTTGCCAAATTTTATTTATAACATCTTGGTTGCAGGCCCTGATTTTCCATTAGGTTCGGTAGGCCCGGGCCTAGGGGCCGGGCCTACCGAAGTTCAGGCCCCCCCCAAATTTTTGTTTAAAAGAAAAAAAATCCCAATTCAATTCTTTCTTTATTTTACCTTTTTTAATAGCATTTTTTTTATATATCCTTTCAAATTTGATCGATTGGTTCATCCTATGTATAGTTATATGTATAGTTCGTCATATGTATGTTATAGTCTATATAAGGGTTTAATACGTTTTTCTGGTTGCATTGTATTGGTGTTTTAATGATGAAGTTAATATGTTGTATTGCTTTTTGTTATGTTATTTGATAATGTTCTAGGCTTCTACGCTTCAAATAGCCAATTCTTGGGAAAATGGTACTTTCACAATGATTCATGATTATTATTTTTGTCAATTTTGGAAATTTTACGCCCACATCAGTGTTAGGCGGTCCCCATCATCCCGAGTTGTGCCTATAGTCAAGAATTTTCTAAATCGGGACCTGCTTGGTTGGGGTGGTCCTTTGCTCTAAAATCATAAATTTCTATTCTTGCGTGGACAAGAACTATCAAAGTGTCAGCATCAACCTCCATCTATTTTATTATAATAATACAAAAGTCCTCAACACGGAGCATTAATGAAAATAAAATGCGCGTGTTCCCGCACATGCGCAGATGAAATGTTTCACCAGCTGTGTATCGAGAAACATCGGTCAAAGAAGCATACACTTTTGTTGCAGCAACGTTTTTGAAATGACGCGACGGTTTCCGAGATGACGCTACATGTATCAAAACAATGCTGTATCCGGTGTGTGGCACTCCCCTTTGATTACATTGCAGACGATGCGTCTGATACATAAAGCTCGAAACAGAAACGTTGCGCAATATTTTGTTGCATCCGGTGTGTGGCCAGACTTAGACTTTCGTAACATACAAACATGGAAATTGATTTATGAAATATCACATTTCATTGGCTATTCTGAAGTAATGTGACAAAAAATTGCATAAAACCAAGTAACGTAACATGCGCAGTAGACATAAAAATCGTTATATATTGGAAGCAATACGTTTCAGTCATACTTTTTCAGTCATAATTTAAAAATGCATGGCCCCGATGGTTTGAGGTATTATTGGAGAGATCTCCAAAAAAAACCAAAATCTACATTCAGTATGAATTTTGGGGTCGGAAGTTTGAGGGTTTGGGCAGAGATTGCTTATGATGGCAGAAGTGAAATTATATTTAGAAATGGTCACCAAAATTCATATGATTGCAGCTTAGTTTTAGAAAATTCCCTTCTTCCATTTGCATGGTAATATTATAGTTTAGATTACATCTTCATGCAAGACAATGCAAGTATTCACACTTCAAAAGCAATGAAAGATTGGTTTGACGAACAGAATATTGTTCTTTTAGATCATCCACCTAAAATATTCCTGATCTGAATCCCCTCGTAAACGTTTGGGAACAGCTTGTTCAAATGGTTTAGCCAAAAGGGATGCAGTACACATCACTTGTAGAATTGAAATCTTCAATCTGTCAAAACTGGAAACTAATTGATCACAAGTACATTCAAAATCTTGTTTTATCAATGCCATCTAGAATAAAAGAAAATTTAATGAAGAAAGGCGGCATTACTATCTATTAATGTCAATGAAATGTGATATTTCATAAATCAATTTCCATGTTTGTTGGTTACGAAAATCTAATATTTGACCTTATGCTTTTGTTTATTATTTTGTATGAAATTTTATTTTTGTAACTCATTTTTTATACATAGTATGTATAATGTATGAAATTGCATTCTTTTTTAATGAATATTAAAAATGTTTTTGTTAAAAAATCGTGTTTTCATAAATCAATTTCCAACACTGTACAACATGAGCACAGAAAGCTTTAGATGGCTTTGGAAATTATTTTGGCTCTTCATTTGTCTAGAAAAACTATTGAGATTTACAATAATTATGATTCTCTCTATTACTTTATGTTCATCAATATTTAAATAAGATGTTACCTTTGGATCTTTTACTAAAATATAAGCGCCTTCCGTGTATCTATTTTATTGGAGTTTGCAGGAACAATAATATAATTCTTGCAGATATTATATATATTTCCTTTATGTGAAACGCGACAAATTTATCTTTATAAATATTTTTGTTTGCTACCAGCGCTAAGTTTTTTTTTACAATGAAAAAAACCCAAAATATTCCACAATGATGTTTATCAAACCCATTATGTCATGATCAGAGCTCATTTATAACTTATTTTCTCACTTACTAAATAAAACCCATTATTTCTAGTCTGTTTGGTTCGTGTCTTTATAGTGTAAACGGTTATAGATGAATTAACAATAATTAAAGCTTAAATTTTATCTTAACAAATTTAACGATATTGCCACAGACAGACAGGATGTGACGTTTAATCGTTATTGTAATCGAAATGTTACATTTTAAAGAAACTGTCAAACGGACAAATATAAAAAGGCACTTCTGCCCTCCGAGTAGCGCTTGACTAGGTACGTGTTAAGTATTACCTCAACGTCACTGTTTGTCACTTTCCATTGTCACCTTGAGTTTGATTCAGAGAAGGATATGAGATTCTGTTCAATGTTTCAGAAGCAGATCTAAGCCTATTTTGACGGATTGACTTCTACCGTGAATCGTTGAATAGTGTTTTGTTAAGCTCAGTAATTATGTGCTTTACTTACGTAAGTCGCTTTTGTATTTCAGTTAATTCAGTAACAGGTATTCAGATATGGAATAGTTCGTTCTAATTGTTCAGTCCTTTTCTGCTAACATTAAAGTAAAGGTTATTTTTAGATAAAGCATGTTTTGAATTTAATTACGTCACCACCTATACCGTGCTCCCTTAAAAGAATGGCCATCAGTCTAGCCCTTTACTGTGAACAAATGGCGTCATAGTCAATCTTCCGGGCATTTTAATAAATAAATTGCGTCACAGAAGCATGGGTCTTACAAAATATTAAAAAAAATAATTAATAACGATTTCCCATTAATTTTTCTTTATATTAAAGCTTTAATTATGTATTTAATTTTTATATTAAATCTGAGGGCTCAAGGTAGCCGAGTTGTAGGGGGTCGGCTTTCGGTGCTGATTATGCTTGGATCGAATCCCTAAAAGCGCCATATAATACCTCTGTGTCTAGACCGGATATAGGGACATTAAATCCGTCAACGGAATGTCCTTCCATGATGTCAGACAGGATGAGAGAGTGTACGATCCTACCAGATGCCGTCCCTGGGGTACCATTATAAACCGCAGCCGCACTCATCAGACCGCTAGCCTATAAGGACCTAGTGTGGAATAAATTCCTGCCAGGGGGCATAAGAAACAGCTACATATTAAAGCTGGCATAAAAATTACGTATCACAAACCTTAATACAGGATGAATTATAGCAGAAATTCAAGATATAAAATTGAGAAAGTCATTATTAAAACGCATGATTTTAAAATAAAGAGATTGGTACTAATTAAAAGATTATACATTGTGCCTATCCTAAGCAGAACGAAGATATTAATTAGTTAGTATGTGCCTAATTAATTGAAAGTCCTAGACAAATAAATCAAAGAATACTATGAATATAACATACCAAAGTAGAACATAAATTAAGGAGAAAATTTGAAAGATAAATACGAAACACTAAGCCTTTTAAATTAAATTAAAACTCCCTAATCGGCTTATGCAGTCTGAATAGAATTTTTAAGAACGCAGCTTTAATATCATATTGTTTTATCTAAGCGAAATCTCTCCTACACAGAGGATAAAAAAAGTGAAATAATAGCACGTACACTTATTGACTTCTAAGATAAGGCATAAATATTTTGTGTAGATAAAAATGTTTACAGATTACATATGTCAATTCCCATATTACATTTAAAAAAAGGGAAATAAAAATTTCGTTCTCACAATTATTTTCTTCCGTATATTTTTCTGAGAACCTTTTAAAAATGTCGCAGCTTCACTTGTAGCAAAAAAGGAAAACATCAAAGTAGTAATGGAAGAAACTGTAAGCAAACAGATTTGCAATTTATTTTGACTGACGTATATATCAGAAAAACGATATTTTTCTTACTCATTTTCTTCTATATATAAGATGCAATGGTAAATATTATTGGAAAATACTTTACATCTAGAACAAATATATGATTTACAGGCGTCAATATAACGTCCCATCATTTATCTTTTTTGTCATGCTCAAGTTGCAATCTACCATTTTAAAACGTTAGTTTCCCATTTCAGTTTTCGGATTTAAAAGAAAATAGATTTTAATTTGAAGAGAAATTTACGTCTCCCCAAACCGTTATGCGTCATCTTGCAATGTTTATGACTGCTTTTTTTCTGTCACTTTTCCCGTTACATTTCTGGAGAACTTATCGTATTTGTCGGCTTATAGTATGCAGTGGCGTATAAAATGCAGCCTCGTTTTTGTACACATTTTAAGGAAAAAAATATACTTTTTTCATGAATTTCCATAATTTACTGTACTAATTTTATAGTTATTTATGTCCATAAAATGTAACTAGGGAACATTGTGTGTGTGTGTGTACGTGGCTAATGTCCATGGGGGATGACGACATTACACCCCAGTCCGGTGTACATATGAATACAAGACATAGAAACAGACAAATGACACAATCACAAAGAATTTTATTGACAAACGATGACACCGGCGATGGACGATGGGTTGCAGCTTCCCTTTCTAGACGGGGCTCCATTTGCAGGCGGAAGACTGACCGGTTCCCCAGAATACAGCCAAGTCTTACGCGGGAATCAAACCCGCACCCCCGGCGTGGCAGGCTGATGCCTTTAACCACTTAGCCACTGGGCGACAGGGAACATTGTAGTACCTTTTAGTCAGAATTCTCAAAACCCCAAAATTCATCTCCAGAGCTAAATGAAGAATCACTTAGAGAGTGTTCTTCAGAAACTGAGTTTTCGTATAACTAATCATCCTCCGTTCCATCAAATGAGTTACTAATTCCAAATTTCTTAAGCGACCTAACAACTGTCTCATGTTTTACAGCATTCCGGTGAAGTTTTGACTCATTCATCAACTCTATTTTACTGGACGATCCCTTATAATAATGAAGCAAAAAAAAAATAAATCACGCAGCTTATTTTCCCGAACAGAAAAAAAAAAATGAAAATGATTTATTCAAAACCACTTTTTTGCAAAAACAAACAAACAAACAAAATGCAATAGAATACATGTAGGTTAATATAAACCAGAAGTTTTAGACAGACTGAAATTTCATCTCATAATTTAGATTGCAGGTGCATAAGACGTACCCTCTATTTTAGGCGTATTTCGATGGTAAAAAAGTAAAACCTATACGCCGGCAAATGCGGTAATATAAGGGGCATATAAAGAATATTGAAATTGAATATATTTTTGTATTTCTCTTTTATTAGATTGCGGTTTAACACACAAAATGGGCCCATATGTAATTTTTTAATAGGAAATTTTCTCTCTTGAATGAAAAATCCCTTGCAGATTTCGAGCAAGGTATTATATCACAATACCAATGTTTTACGATAAGTTTTGACGACATATTGCCATAATGTTGTGTAACAGATGGTACGTATTTCGAAGTAACAATGATATGTTGGAGTGAAATTAATCTGGTTATAATTTTCTTAGCACGTTAATAAGTCATGACGCGTGATCTATTTGGGCAAGGAAAGACAAGAAAGTTCCTATGGATTTTGGAGTACTTTATATCTGCAAAATGATGCCTCAACTTAGTATGGATTCTTTTAACTCTCGAGAAATGTAATATACGTTATAAGTTATATGCATTTTTAGGGAAAAGGTGAATATTTTTATTAATAGAAATGTTTCCTATGATACAACATTTTAAAATAGAAATAAATTAGAGGCCACCTTTTGGCCCCAGGTAGGCTAGTGGTAACGTGTTGGCTATAAACGATGTGTCCTCATTTCGAATTCAGACAAATAGCATTAAATAGCTTCTTGTCTAGGTAGGATATGGCCCCGTTAAATCCATAGACCGGAAAGTTTCCATGGTCCAAAGTTACCATGGTTATAAGCCAATAATTACCATGATGCAATATAATGATAAAATTTAAAAATAATTTTTTTTAGAATTTTTTATATATAATTTATAATTCATATTTCATATTTATATTTAATTTTTAATAAATGACTATTTTTTCCTAAAATATTAAATGAAATTTATTGACTTAAATCCTTACTTTACATTTTTGCTTTGAAAAAATGATAAAAAATAAAAGTAAAATATAGAAATTATAGAGAGAGAGAGAGAGTTGGTTGAATAAAAGAGGGCTGCGTTTTTTGGCGTGACAAAAATACACTAATATATTCAATAGAAATCTACATATTAAATCACGTTTAGAGTTGAAAAAATAACGCAAGTAACTTCGTTCCTGACGGGTGTCCCCAGAACGCACAATTTTTTTGGTACTTTCATGACATAATTTAAGTCTTGTTATTAGAGTTAAATCTGTTCGTTGTACCAAAGTACGTACCAAAGTACGTTGCACCAAAGACAATTTTGGTTTTGATGCCATAAGTGCGTAAAATAACATCTTTAATACCAATAAAATAAATAAATTCCCAATTATGTTTATTTATTTTTAATTAATTATTTCTGCATTAATTTGCTAATCGTTAACAAAGCTTACGTTTCTGCATGAATGAGTTATTAACAAATTCATTTGCTCTACTTAGAGTTAAATCTATTTTTGGTAACTTTTATATATAATGTAAGTCTTATTTCCTACAATTGCATAAAATAACTCTCTAATTATCAATAAAAGAAATATATTCCTAATTGTGAATATTTATTTTTACTTTAATCATGTATCACTAAATGCAGTTCCTTATTTTAAACTAATTACCAGATTAATGAAAAAAATTCAAAGACAAGAGATAGCGAGTTCCAAGATTTTTCTAATTTAAGATCCATGTTTTTTAACTACAAAAACACTCATTAGCATCTTCATTGTAAAATAATCTGAAAATATGATGAAAAAAATAAATGAAACCCCGACAGTCTCTCATTAAAAGCTTTCAAAAATAATTTAAAACTCAGCATTTAAGTTATTTCGGGAAGAAAAAAAAATATAATTCTTCCTAAGACGTGCGATTTCATAAATTTTGTTATTTACTAAAACCGAGATAATTTCTTCGCCAATAGAACAATCTAGTTTAAATTATTTTTTTCCGGCAAATTAAATCCTATCCTGTCTATAGGGAGAAAATATTAAAATATTTGACATTCTTCTGAATATTTAAATAACCGAATTTCATCTATATGCAAACGGGAGGGAATTTCTCTTAAATATTTGAATAACTTTATTCATGGTTTATGGTTATTCATGACTTCAGGAGATTTATTTTTTTTTCAGAAAGCAAAGCATTAGTTTCCCCTCCCATGGGAAATGTTAAACGAAAAATGCTATTTAAACAACGTCCTCTTGTAAAATTGTTTTGTTGCTTTTTTTCCCCATTACATACAAATATAAACCATTAAAATTCACTCTGTCAGCTGTAATGTTATTTCTGTTTTTCAGGATATTCATATTTTTATAATTTAAATATTTATGGAGATGAAACGATTTTTGAGATAAGGATATGCATTTTCGCTGTTCTTTTTTTTGCTTTTAAAGGAAGGGAAAAAAAAAAGAAAATTTATTTTTCTGTTTACTGTTTTCTGAGTTTGAATTATAAAAGTACATTACGTAATTATAAATTAAAGCTTTAATATTGGAATTACGCTTAGTTTTGGAATTCTCTGTTTTTCTGCATACTCTGTAGAATGTCTATTCTATTATATGCAAACAAGTGAACATAGCAAATCATACTTGTATCGCATGTTAAGGTTTAAATAATCTATTTAATACCCATTACATATTTTAAGCCTAGTGTACAACCGTTGCAAGAACATTGTTATAAGAACCTGGCCCATTCTAGGAAATTTGGATTTCAATAAACAGACACCTTTGTCTTGCCTTTCCAAAAAATGAGGGGTAGACACCTTCACCTGCAATTTCCTCAGATCCCCTTGAAAAAAGCTGTATTCATAGTCTTTTTCACGGGCCAGAAATCATTGGCCAGATTATTGCAAGATTGCCCCAATTACCTAGTCCGTATTAGGATATTTGGATTTTCCCAGACAGCCACCTATCTTTCGCCTTTTCAAAAATGGCGAGGGTAGACTTCCCTTTTGGTTTTCCCTGACTTTCTAAAAATCAGTACAGATGGGTGCAAAAGCTTCTCGGAATGGGAAGGCTTCCGAGAAAAGGCCAGCTCGCTTCCGGACATTATATTTTAAGTTGAGGAAATCTGGTAAATAGAATGCTGTTCCATGACACGAAAAATAGTGTTGTTGTTGTTGCTGTTTCTAATCCTCTGGCATCCGGATATTAATTGAGATGAGATCCATGTGGTTGCTGATGCTGGCAATATCAAGCACGAGAAGAGGTTTTGTCACGAGATCTTCTCTGGTAAGGCACAGGCACTCGAAAATCTGCTTCGGGGAGGCCTGACGGGCATGACACTTAGTGCAGTTTGAAAAGACCTTTCTTCCCCCGTCAAAAGGAAGGCTCCTGATGTGTCTACTAACAAGCTTAGGAAATGCAGTTTGGGAGCATCTAACGAAGTTTTGGGAAATAGGTTTGCCAACAAAAAATAGTTAACACAGCAAATGGTACTTACATCGCGCGTTAAAGAAGAAATATGCCCGCAAGAAATATGCCCCTCTTGCGAGAAAAGTGCCATGATAAAACTGGGCAATTTTGGATTCAAAAATTGTGAGGGTAGACACCTGCCCTTTTGATTTTCCCTAACCCTCTAAAAACAGCACAGATGGGTACAAAAGCTTCTCGGAACAGGAAGGCTTCCGAGAAAAGGCCAGCTCACTTTTGGACCTTATATTTTAAGTTGAGGAAATATGGTAAAATAGCTGAAAACCCGCACTTAATTACAGAGTAGATACAAATTAAATACAACTATCAATGTATGCAATTAATGCCAAAAACCTGTATAAATATATTTATAATAAATACAACGATCAACGTATGCAATTGATGCAAAAAACCCCGAAAAGATATATTTATAAAAAAATTGTAACGGATATTTTCATAGACAAAATAATGTAGAAGGAAATATTCAAATTAAATCCTTAGTACAGTTAATAAGTACAGTTTGAGGACCATATCTTTTACTGCATTTTAATATTTTTTTGGATAATGCCCAATAATCTGCCACATTAACAAGAAAAGAAAAATATTTTTTTGTCTATTTAGTTATTATGCACGTGACGGTAAATTTATTTAAAGTACCAGAAAAAGAAATCACGTGATCATCATTTAATAAATTAAATTCTAAAAATTAATATTTAAAAATTCACCAAAAATCAGAAAATGAAGGTAAAGATTTGAAAAATATTTCATTTTAAAGGAATTTTTATGATCGTTCTTTAATATAAATTTTACAAACCTCAAATAATTATTTTAAATGCAAACTTAAAAAAAGTTACTAACACAGCTCAAAAATTTAATTTTAAACAAATATAAGAAGAATTAAAAAAAAAATCTTTCTTAGGGTACCCCTAAGCTGTAAGAAGAATCGCCATGCAAAATTTCAGCATTTTAGGTCCAGCGGTTTGGTATGGGCGTTGTATGTCAGTCAGTAAGTCAGTCAGTCAGTTAGTCAGTTACGGAACTGTTTTATATATATCGATTAATATGGAATGCTGTTCCATGACACAAAATATAGTGTTGTTGTTTCTGATCCTCTGGAATCTGAATATTAATTCAGATGAGATCCGTGAGGTTGTTGAGTCAGGCAATATCAAGCACGAGAAGAGGGTTTGTTATGATATCTTCTTTGGTAAGGACCAGACACACGAAAATTTGCTTCGGGGAGGCCTGACAGGCATGGCACTTAGTGCAGTTGGAAAAGACCTTTCTTTCCCTGTCAAAAGGAAGGCTCCCGATGTGTCTACTAACAAGCTTAGGGAGTGCAGTTTGAGAGCGTCTAAAACAGTTTAGAAAAATAGGTGTGCCAACGAAAAATAGTTAACACAGCAAATGGTATTTATATCGTGCATTAAAGAGAAATACGCCCGCAAGGTTGGCTGTTGCAAGATAGGTACCCTGATAAAACTGATCTATTTTAGATTTGACCATATTTAGCCTCAATAAGAGTTACAGGAATGCATCCCTGCACCTGGGTTCCTCTTGAAACCTCCAGACGAAAACAGATGATAATAGAGGTTCAAGGCCTTTTCACGACGGCAAAAGGATTACAAGAAAATGGCATCGCACTTCTACTCCCAGTATTATATGTTAAGTGGACCTCTGCATGAAAGAATATAATGAAATGTGGTATTCCCTCACAAGATAACTAGATAATATGGCCTCCTATATGGCGTATGCTTAGCGTTGTGGGCTGCTAAGCAGTAGGATTGAGTTTAAATCCCGAATAAAGCTTGGCCGTTATCGTGTTCTCTCCTTATAGGGAGTAATGATGACTCCCCCAAATGGTGTTCCCATAATAAAGTAGCTAGCAAGACTTCACAGTGCATAACGAAAGGCGAATGACCCACGACAACTGCATCCGAATTAGAAAAAACAACAACAACTAGATAGTATAGGGACGCTATGGTACATATCTCAGGAATGAAAGAAGAGCGAAGCTATTAGCAAATTATTGCCTGTCTCCATTGGCTTGGGAAGACTTTTACAAGGACAGAATATATCCGTTTACTTTTTTATTTTCTTTTAATTTTCGTACAGTCAACTTCGGCTGTTCAAGAATTTCGTTGTACATCCCGAAGTTCTTCTGGACCTCTAAAAATAAAATGAGGGAAAACAGTTCAAAAAAGCAAGTATAAATCAAGAATATCATCCTGAAAGCCTAACACCTTTTACAGTTTTCAGATAATTCATAGATAGACATCTTTGGCTTGGCATACAATATAGTTGCAAGAGTGTACCTCTACATCAGTAATATCTGCTGGCACGAAAAAAGAAGCAGAGGGAAAAAGGTGTACAAACACTCTATGACATACGAACTAAATAATAAAGCAATTATCTAGTAATTTAGGTATAGATAAGCTTTTTGTGCATCTGTTGCGATGTTCATCTCTTTGGAACACCAGGTCTTAAAATACTCGATGGTACCGTAGTTGTTTGATGGATGTGTTAAATGCAATATACATATATATATATATATATATATATATATATATATATATATAATAAAAGTTCGTTGTCTAGGGTTGAAACGTCGTCTGTAACGTCGAAACATAAAGTGTTCTAAACCAGATGGAATTCAATCACACAGGTAGACAAAGTTCCTCAACTTCTAAGTAATAAAATGACTCAAATAATACGATAATCGTCAGACAAACACTTATATTTGGACAATACGGTACATTAAATATAATCTTCATAACATAGAAATTACTCCCTTATACTACAACTTTATAATACAAAAGTCGCATCACAGCCGTCAGCTGCGCGTATTAATAGTATGAAAATTAATTCTCTTCTGCGTGGTTCACAGAGAGGGAACAGATGGAGCTGGCTGTAAGTCAGAATCGTCAGCGGCGAGTGTCATAAGTTGATGCCAGAGGGCGTTCCCACATATGTGTATGTATATATATATAAATATATATATATATATATATATATATATATATATATATATATATATATATATATATATATATATATATATATATATATATATATATATGTATACTAGCTGAATACCCGTGCTTCGCTACGGAGTACATTAAAATTGCATACATACAACGGTTAATGCATGCAATTAATACCAAATATATATATATATATTTATAAAAAATCGTGACAGATATTTTAATACGCAAAATAATGTAGAAGAAAATATTGAAATTAAATATAATAGAACATACAAAAGAATATAGTACAGTTAATATAGCACAGTTTGAGGAACATTTCTTTAACTATATTTTAATATTTTTACCTGAAGTTTACCTGAAAACTGAGATTAAAATCAAAAGGGCAAAATTACAGAAAAGGAAATACAGTATAAATAAAAACTAAACACAACTTAAAACAGAACTATAAATGAAATACTCTGAAATAAAACTGAGATTAAAATCAAGAGTGCAAAATTACAGAAAATGAAATGAAAAGCATGTTTTGAAATTATATAAATACAAAAACAAAATAAATGACTGAAAATGTTTGCCTTAAAACTGGGATTAAAATGAAAAGGGCAAAATTAAAGAAAAGGAAACACAGTATAGCCAAAGATGACAAAACTGCAAACGTGGCCAATAACTAGCATTTTAAGACAGTGTTGCTGTTTTCCTCACCACGCTAGGCGTACAGCAAAGGCGCCTTATCCTCCTTTCGCAATATTTGCAAGGCGAGGATTGCCCAGTAGGGATATTTTTCCTTAATCATTTATGAGTTGTAAATAATGTAAAAAGCAATCAATTTTTATAATATCAATCATTTTTTAAATTAAAAAAATTAGTCCCTGCAAAAAAACATTAATATTATCTCCATTAATTTGAACAGAAAAAAAATATTCAGACAGTGGGAAAAAATGTAATATTAAAAAAAAAATTAAACATTATTATACACTACAGGCCTAAATACACTAACAAAAGTTGAAAGCTTTTATATATCTACATTTAAACCATTTATGAGCTGAAATTAATGTAAAAAGCAATCAATTTTTATAATATCTGAATCATTTTTCATGTCAACAAAAAATTAGTCCCTGTAAAAAAACATTAACATTATCTCCATTAATTTGAACAGAAAAAAAATATTCAGACAGAGGGAAAAAATTTAATTATACAAATAGAAATTAAACATTGTTATACACTACAGGCCTAAATACACTAACAAAAGTTGAAAGCTTTTATATATCTACATTTAAACCATTTATGAGTTGAAAATAATGTAAAAAGCTATCAATTTTTATAATATCTGAATCATTTTTCATGTCAACAAAAAATTACTCCCTGCAAAAAAACATTAACATTATCTCCATTAATTTGAATTTATAATAAACCACTAAAAGTCGAAAAGGAAAAATGTCAAATTGTATTTAGGAAAGTAAAGAATTTTGAAAAGTAAAGCTGAAAAGTAAAAATGTCACTTTGTCGAATGTTTGTTAAACAAAATCAATTTAAAAACTCAACACAGTATAAATAAGATTGAAATTGTCGAATGCTTGTTAACCAAAATCAATTTAAAAACACAACACAGTATAAATAAGATTGAAATTGTCGAATGCTTGTTAACCAAAATCAATTAAAAAAGTAAACACAGTATAAATAACATTAAAAAAAACCATGTGAAATGTTATACACATGTCAGAATTTTAGTAGATTCAGCCTTTCATCATTCTTCTACTATTAAATGTTAAAAAGTAAAAATGTCAAATTGTCTAATGTTTGTTAACAAAAATTAATTTAAAAACTAAACACAGTATAAATAACATAGAATTAATAACAGTATAAATATCATAAAATAAATAAACGGCATTGCTCCTCTTATTTGTGTCTTTCAAAAGGCTGATATAAATTAAATTAACGCTTCTTGATCTGTGGCTTGTCCATTCATGTTGTTGGCTTGAACGCTATATTAAAGTCTGTATAGCTTTGATGAAATTCACTTGAGTCTTCTTTCACTTTTCTTTCTTGAAATATCAGTTTAGAGAGCCTCAGGATATACTATATTTTTTGTTCTTCCATTTGGAGCTAGGATGTAGAGATTTTCGGCTTTTCGAACTCTAGAACAACCCACATAAAGTTGACCATGGGAGAAACAGGGTTTGAGAAGATCGAGTCCAACTACGTTTAGCGATTGCCCTTGTTCCTTGTTAATGCTCATGGCGAAACTTAAACGGACAGGGAACTGAAGTCTTTTAAATTGAAATGGTATATCGGAAGGGATGATTGGTATCCTGGGAATAAATACGACTTCGCCAGCAGACTGTCCTGTCATAATGATGGCTTCAATCACATTCGGCATCAGATTCTTTACAGCAAGTCTTGTTCTATTGCAGAGTGAAGGTGGATGCAGATTTCTCAGCAGCATAATTGGTGCACCAATCTTCACCTCTAATATGTGAGAGGGTACTCCAGATGTCTCCAACGTATTTAAAAATTCTGTGGTGTAGTGTACCGCTTCTTCTGTATCACAGGTGGTGTCAATCGATTTGTAAACTTGAGCTTTACCTGGCAATTCTTGTAAAAGCTGCTTATTGATGACGTTGACATCTTCGTTTCTTGGGGCAAGGATTGCTCTTTCGCACAGCCATGTGTGATCAGTGAAGTGCTGGGCCACATTCAGAAATACCGCCTCTTTCAGCTGTTGTTGAGTTGTCACAATCATTCCAATCGTTCCCATGGCTATACATCCTGTATTATCAGCAGTAATGGCTCCATTTCCAAGTTGTAGAAGGTTATCTGCAAATTGCTCGGCTGAGGGATCACCATTGACATGAACTCGCATGTTTGTTGAAAGACCAAGTCTTTCGATGTCATTCCACACGTAAGACGATTTTAAGCAGGCCTGCATTTCATCTGCCCTGGTTCCACGTGGAATAACCGGAAGTGTCTGTCGAAAGTCGCCAGCCAACACCATAGTTACGCCTCCCATTCTGCAATTGTTACCTCTGATGTCCTTCAGTGTAAAAGTCTTCCCTGTACCGCCCGGAGCATCCAAAAAGAATATGCCACCGCGAACATTGAAAACTGCTGTTGTGATCTTGTCAAATGCTTCCTTTTGATCTGAGACCATTTTCGGCTCATTTTCCTCTATGTATGTTGCGAGTACATTCGTATCATAATTTCGCTCCATACGTTCTTCACTCGGCAGGACTGAATCAAGGTTTCGATTGGGTTGTGGAAGTCCAAAGCTTTTTAGGTCCGATCCACCCATCAATATAATCTTGTCCTCAATGTATATTAGCACTCTGTTGAAGATGTCGTCACTGTAGTCCAGATCCATATTCTGCTGCTGCATGCGTGCTTGGTGCAGCATGTCTTCGGACAGGTTCTCCTTATGATTCATCCATAACTGTTCGGGAGATGACATGGAGCATGTATGTAGCATTAGAGCAAACAGATTCCGTAAAACCTTTGGTGATCGAGATGCAGCCGCTTCTTCGAGTGCATTGTTCCAGTGGTCATCGTTCTCCAAAAGGCCTCTAAGCTGGCAGGCCTTTTTGTAAGTTTCACAGAGTCGTTCCTGAAATGTTTTCAAATCTTCAAATGATTTTGGGCCTGGTACTTCATGCAGCAGGAGGTACAGTGAAAGCACTCTGAATTGTTCGGATGGACGGTGTACACCCGGCCCAGTGCATCCCTTGACCTTATTCCCGTTTGCTCAGGTACAACGTGTCCTTGTTTACGACGGTTCCATGTCTTGTTTCTATTGTTCCAAGTGTAGTAATTGGGAACTTGGTTGTACAACAGGGTGCGTGCAAACTCATCTTGGGCGCAAAGTCTGAAGAAAGACGTGAGTGTCGTTTCCTGAGGTGTTTGGGCACGTTCAGCAGCGTTTTCTGGTGTGAAGTAGACTCTCTGTCCATTCTCAAGGTGGACGCTCAGATAAATCACTGTGGGGTGGCGCTCATGAATAGGAAAGTTGAGTATTCGCCATACTGCTTCATTGCTGCTGATATATCTTCCCATTTGATACTGGACAATTTCATTTAAGTCATTCTGTTCACTGTTCACTTGAAAAACAGCCATGCCAGATCCTTTGTTAATATACTTACAGACATACTTTATAGACTTAACAGAATTGCAATACTCTACGTTGATATGAGAATTGAAAATTTTTGTTAGTAGAGGGCAATACGGGACAATCCAAGTATTGTCTATAGACACTTGCGATCCTTTATAAACGATGTCAGCCTTAAATCCCCCGTCTTGTGGTGATCTGCGCCGATAAAGTGGATATCCGTTTCGTCCTGTTTACGTCTCTTACAAAAATTGGCGCGGGTATCGTTTAGTGCAAATTCCATCTTTCATGCATGGAGAGGTTGGATTTATAGATCCGCAGGGGCCGTGCACCATCTGTTTAGTTACAATTGAAAAAAGTCCCGGGTCTTCTTGTTCATTAGGGATTTCTGCACTGATAAAGTCATCCACGCGGTGAACGTGTGCAGAGTCCTTGAGCCAAATCAGAATGTGAGCATGAGGAAGTCCTCGCTTCTACCACTCTATAGTGTACATATGACACTGAACTTCTCCAAAAATCTTTGCCTTTGTGATGAGACTCATAAGCGTTTTTTGTTTCTGATGAAATACTCTTGCTAACAAATCATGACGATCCTGTGGTTTTTGTCCAACAAATAGTTCTTCCTGTATCTCTATCCAGTTTGGATTGCAGGTGAAAGTGATGAAGAGGTCTGGTCTGCCGTAGTTTCTCACGTAGGTCATGGCATCTTGAGTACGCTCGTGCATGTACCTTGGACCCCCTGTAAAGCTGGAAGGCAAGATGATCAACTGGCCTATGTCGGAGATATTTCCATCATTCATGACCGCATCCCTCAAATGAGCATACTGCTCAAATCTGAGAGTCCTCTGATTTATTCGTATGTACAATAGTCTTTCCGATTCAATCTTGGCATACATATCAACGATAAATTGGTGGAACAGGTCTTTGCTTCTCAGTAATGTGTTGAAATTTGAAGAACGTATCATCATCCTGTAAGCATAGAATTGCATAGCTGAAATCTTCTTAGTTTGGGGCATTTCTGTAGTTGGATCTTTTAGTCGCAGTTCAAAATGATATCCATCCTCCCCCTGCCAAAAGATGAGTGGATACTGTAGCACGTCGTAGGACCTGTGCGTCTCGGGAATTTTTTGAGGGTGCCACTTCTTTCTTGTAAAACTATGTCTCTTGTCCCATGTTGTTCACCCACCATGATCAAAGCTACTTCTTCTGTTGCGGGGGCGTTGAACCGCCTCTCATGTTCACCGTGTGGGGTTCTGTCCGCTACGATCACCAATTCGAATTCCGGGCTAATCTTATCCATAGCCGACTTAAAGCTCTGGATGTAACAGTTGTGATCATGCAGCATACCTTGCAACTGTAGTACTATGTCTCGTCTGGTTTGTGGCTTGCTTTTACAGCGATGCTCTGCTTGTTGTGTAGTATCTCCGACAAAGTAAATTTGCAAAAATTTAGGCTCTTCCCTCGGTAGAGGCTGCAGACTTCCGATGCGGTGATAAACTTGACCCTGTACCTTAAATGTAGGCATGTACCCGGGCTCTCTAATTTCTTTCGTTGTGCCAAAAGAGGTCATCTGGAAACAGGAATTGTAGCTTATATTAGAAAGGAAATGTTTAGCTTCTTGAGAAATGCCGCTGAGTAAAGAAAATAGGGGCTCAGGTGGATCCATCAACTGTGGCAGTTGAACCTTTCCTCCGCTGCAGCACATACCAGTGGCTTCACCTTTCCACTTCTTTGCTCCACAATGTTGGCAAATTTCAGACATGGATCCAATGTTACACGAAGGATCAGATACGTAATCTGCCGATGGGTCGTAGTGAAAAGCTGCATTTTCAAAATTAGTGTACATGCGTCTTCGAGCAGCACTTATTGTAGTTCTAACCTGTTGTAGTCTTGCTTGTCTCTCCGGAGTACATTCCATTTCTCTTCTTCTTTGATCTTGTTGTCTGTTTGCTTCCTGTCTTGCTTGTCTTTCAGGAGTACATTCTATTTCTCTTCTTCTTTGTTCTCGTTGTCTGTTTGCTTCCTGTCTTGCTTCTCTTTCTGGAGTAGATTCATCTTCTCTCCTACTTCGATTTCGTTCTCTGTTCTGTCGCTTTTGTGTCCGAAGACATTTTTTTTTCTCGGAGGCTGTGGCATATTCAAAGAAAAATGCTAAGGACAAAACATTAGTAAAACATTAAGCACAAATTGAAAGCAAACAAAATGAAAGATCCTGAAATGAAACTAAGATTAAATTCGGCAATGGAAGATTAAATTCGGCAATGGAAGATTAAATTCGGCAAACGGCAATGGAAGTTGAATCTGCAAAGAAAAAAAAAGTGAGTTACCAAAACAAAAAATTATTGAAAAAATAAACACATTAAAACAATGCACAAATTGAATTCAGTTAGGGCCTTCCTCAGCACATTGACTGCCGGACGGTCCTTAAAATATGAAATATTATGATTTTTTTTAAATTGAATAACAGTAGAATTGATATTTCAGTAGTATTCAAAAGTTATACAATGAGAAAAATAAATATAATATAAATAAAATGAGAAAAAAAATAATAGCATCGACTTTTTGTTATGGATCATATTATTGTTAAAAACTATCTGAAGACTAAATGCATAATCGGAATCTTCAGTTTCACAGTTTGAAAAAGCGTAAAAATCCAACTTTCTTAAAAGTTGTCTACAAATTTCCGATATTAACTGAACTTCTTTTAACCTAAGGAAAAATAGTTATGTGAAACGATACGAAAACAAACGTTACTGTAAACATAAGAAATTAATTAACGTCATTTAAAACTGTACAAATGAAACAAATAATATAAATACCACATTCAAACTCTAAATTTCTTTCATTTCTCAAGCAATATAATAATAAAATTTTGTTAAAAAAATTATAACACGTATTCTACTGCTTAAAACTACATAGATTGTTTAATGAAAAAGACATTTCTAGTTACAGAGAGGGATGTAATTTTTAAAATCATTGGTGTTGGGTTTCTCAGTCTTATCTTTAACTCTGTTCTGAAGTAATGGAAATTCACATTTTTTAATCACGATGTTCGAGAATCAGCCTTATAGTGAATTTAGCAATGATTTTAACACACGTAAGTAAACACACACACAAACAAACACTTGAAAACAATTATATTAAAAAATGAAAACAATTATATTAAAAAATTAAAACAATTATATTAAAAAATAATAGTTTATAAAAATTTCAACTTACGTTTCAACATCAAGCAGCCATTTTGCAAATTTGAAAATGGTACGTAGTCAACCCAAAGCGAATCGATTCCCATTCGAATTTTCACTTTTAACTGGCAAAATATCCCAAAAAATCAGTACATCTTGAAATGATTTAATTATGATTAAATATTTTGAATTAAAACTTTTTGAAGCTTTTTCTAAGTATGTAACATCTAATCAAAAGGTCTGTTTGTTTACGTTTTTAACGTAAACAAACGAAATTAAAAAAATAATATAATGAAAAACTGTTTAACTGTGAAGAAGATTTAATCAATTCAAGATCTCTAATTAAATTTTTCTTACACTAAGGGCGATGAATAAATCAAGTGAATGAATGAATGACTCACTGTTGTTTACATCCCAAGGGGAGAATTTCCGTTCTTCTTCCGCATTGAAGAACCGCGCAGCAAAATTTGTGTTGAAGTACCGTTCTTTAAAATTCAATTAAAAATCGAAATTTTAAGATAGAGACTTGAAATGAGGTTCATATGAATCAGAAAGCTTCCTCTTCCAGATGACTTAAGTATTTTCTTTGTAAGATAAAAACACGAAGAGCATCGACCTTAGATGCTCAAATGAGCGTAAATTTTTCGGAAAAGTGGGTATAATATTTTGATGAAAATATTAGTCTGTTTAAAATTATTTTTAAACAAATGAGGTCTTGTTTGAAGGAGAAATGTCTGTAGTTTTAGATTGTAAAAAGAGCAAAGTTCTACGATCATTTTTTGCCGAAATATCGTAATCTGAAGTTAAAAAAACATAAAATATCACACAAAACATAAAATAAAAAATTTTCTAGAATAAAATTTAAAATTTGGGCTTCGAGGTGCACCTTCCCATAGTCTGCACTACCCGTGTGCCAAATTTGACGTCTGTTAGTATCACAGATTCGTCTGGGGGTCGCATACACACACACACACACACACGCAAACACTCTCTTTTATTAATATATATATATATATATATATATAT
The DNA here is from genome assembly GCA_907164885.2 of Dolomedes plantarius. Taxonomy (NCBI): domain Eukaryota; kingdom Metazoa; phylum Arthropoda; class Arachnida; order Araneae; family Dolomedidae; genus Dolomedes; species Dolomedes plantarius. The sequence goes on from OU015502.1 coordinate 63,615,839, forward strand.
ATATATATATATCTAATAAAAGTTCGTTGTCTAGGGTTGAAACGTCGTCTGTATATATATATATATATATATATATATATATATATATATATATATATATATATATATATATATATATATATATATATATATATATATATATATATATATATTTATTTATATTTATATTTATATATATTATATATATATATATTAGGGTGGTTCGAAAAAATCGATTTTGTTATTTCAGAATCGCGTTGCCTCTCAAAAGTTGTAGTTTAATATCCTCAATTGGGAAAAAAAAAATTGAAGTTGACATCTTCAGTTCGCGCATGAGGCTGAAAGTTTGAAAAAATATGTTAAAAATTGAAATTTTCAAAAAATAACAAAATTAGATTTTCTGTAATTTTGTATAATGCAACAGCCATAAATTGTCAGTATATAGCGTAGTTTGAACCTAAAAAAATATTTTGTAACTTTTACATAATATCTTTAGTTCGCGCATACGCCTTAAATTGGGCTAAAATCGCCTAAAATTTGAAATTTACGCGTTTAATATACAGTATGACATACATGACATATTTACGTTTCAAAAGTATTTTAAAAATTCTAAATTTGTTGAATATAACCTTTTATTACAGTATTATACGTACAAGTATAGTTACACACACATTTATATCTATATAATAACATTGCATGTCATAGCTAATTACAGAATGGTTTATAGATTTTACCTAATTTTTGTGTCTTTATAAGATTCCTCAGATATGTTGGGCATTGTTTTAAATTGAGATTTATAGTTAAATGATGGCATAGTTGACCTTGAGAGCAAAGTTGTCCTTATGAAACCATCTCTGTTCTCTTCTCCACATACTTTAGTACAAGATTCTGTTACGAGCTTTACAATTCTTTCGACACTTTGCGTGTGGCAAGGAAATTTAATTAGCTCGAACTCTGGGAGAACATTAGTATTAATAAGTTTTTCTAGGCTTTGCGTTGACACATTGCTCATTATTGGAGGAGGTGTCTGTTTGCACTTGGACCAGTCAATAAGTTCAATGTAATTTGAAGCTGCAAAATTGATGGTCGGTGGTTGAAAAGTACGCACCGATTTCTCTTTTGGTTCTTCTTTTCTTGCTTTTAGCAGTCTTCGAAAAGCTAGATGTCTTACGTGCACTCTCTCATCTAGTACCATTGAAATTAAAATATTTTCGGGATGACAAAAATACGCATTCCTCTGAATGACAGGATCAATTATTTTACGTACCCTGTCGGGAAGCTGTCTTGTCTTTTGTACTAATTTAAACACGTGAACTGTTCCAAACTTTACAGAGGGATGCATTTTAATTCCAAACCATACTGGAGCGTATATCTTCATAATATAGCTGACCAGCAGATTAATTTCGTCAGAAGGTTTTACTTCAGAAATATATAGCCTTAAGATCCTGTTTGCAGAAGTTAACCACCTAGGGTTACTAAGAGGACCAGGATCTTTCACAGCGAGATCTGGCGCACACTCTCCTGTCTTGACTGTTCGATAAATATTAAGTAAATACTGTTGGACCTTGCCTAAGTCAGTTTTGGTCACATTTATCTCCTCACCATTAATCGTTTCAAAATTAGCAACAGGGAGTTTTTCACAGTCAATCAACTTCTTGCCAATTTGTCCTGAGAAACTTGTGGGTCCTGTAGTATCACCCTCTATACTTTCAAACAAATGTCTGAACGGAAGTTCGTTGAAATGTAATAAACATATAAACCACTGTAAAGGACGGCCAAGTTTAAGCTCAACGTTACGGATAACACCGTTTTTCCATCCTGTGTTAGTCGCTGTTCCGTCACATCCAATTGCAACGAGCTTAACATAATCAAAGTTATTGTTTTCTAAATAGCTAAAGATGCTATTAACTATTTCACTTCCAGTGGCCCTTGGAGGTGTCAAATGTCCCAGATACTTTCCACAAGACTCTTAAACCAAGCTGATGTAATCCTCTTTCTTTAGTCTGCGATTCATTTTGTTACCATTCTTTTCCCGATAATAAGTGTTATCTTTTCTCCCGTCAAAATACAGTCCGTGTAACTCTACATTTGGAGAGCCTGATTGTAAAGAGTATCGAATTTTATGTTTTTCTCGTCTGATCTTGATCTTATCTATTACTAGAGACATATCTCCTTCATTTATCATGCCTACTGTAACCGTGGTTGTTTAAATTATTTTTAAATGATTGGGAAGGAGAGTTTATTTTTATTATTCTTATATTAATTAATTATATTAATTATGATTTTGATTTAGTAACTTATTGGTTCATGATTGTGGCTAGTACATTGATGTGCTTCCCAAATAATGGAAATTAACTCTGGTTATATTGACAAATCAATTTATTGAATATTAACACACATAAATAATACACTCCAAAATTACTCAATATTTCCTCTGGCATTTACACATTATTCACAACTTCATTCCTACTAAATTAATTCTTTACGACACCTATGTTTGATTCATTCACTTATTATAACAATATTTCATACTGCCTCTATACATATTATTTTCAATTTTACTCCTACTAAATAAATTCATATATATATGCAAACATTATATTAAATTGTTGGTACGAATTATCGGTCTATTACTCAACATCTTATATTCAAAAACTATACTCATCGTGCTCTTATCTTAATTATTATGACTACACACTGAGAAGCAATGATACAATATAAAAGGGAAACGCAAAGTCGGTACCTCAGCAGATGACTGTTGAATCCCTCTGGGCAGCTGGCACTCGTAATGATGAATTCGTCGTCTTTATCATCAAACGGAATTCGGGCCTCTGCTTGTCTGTAATACGGCTCCGTCGTTCATTGCAGACACTCGGCATGGGACACTGGGCGCTCGACAACTTCTATCTCCAAACTTTTACTGCACTCGAATACGGCTCCGTCGCTTATTGCACACACTCGGCATGGGACACTGGGCGCTCGACAACTTCTATCTCCAAACTTTTGACTGTCTCTCACTTCTCAGGTTATCTCTCTGCCTTTACACTATTTTTTATTTCATATATTTTCTTACTAATGTCTCCGCCTCTTATAATTTCCATTGGTTATCTGGAAATTATCATGCCATAGCCATTCGTCCGTGCTGCCTCTCCTCAATCCCCTTTTACCAATGCGCGTCGAGGGCGGGATTTATACATTCTCCCTCAATTTTAACTTTTTCCCATGCTTTGGCTGCAAGTAGGGTGGGCTGTTTTATAGCCATCATAAATTTTCTTTTATTCTCTTCTTGCAACTCACTCTCTTCAACTGTTATCTTCTATTTATTGCTACAAACACTATTTCTAAATTTCGTTCCGGTCTATGGCTTTCTTCCCTTCTCTTTTATTGCCCTGTTTCTTTATTGTATTTAACAATTATTTTATTTTATTTTGTACTTTTCCATGCTCCTGTCCCTGGCCGTAACACTACTGTCATGTCCCTATGACACCTACATCTTGCAAAACACAGGAAGCAATAGCAGCAGTGGCTCTCTCAGATATCCCATATCTATCGCATATTAATACTGTTGCAGGAAGCTTCATTCGCATTTGCGATGTTGACGGCAAACTGTCACATTTTGCTTCGTGACTCTCAAACTGGCTATTTTGGGCAGAATTTATAAGAGTATCTCTTTTTCTAGCTTTAATATAAGATTCAGCAATCTCGTTTTTCTTTTCACTTTGCATTCTTTTATTCTTTTTGCGATATTATTAGTCTCTACTCTATCCAAAGTGCCAATAAATTTTAAACGGCCATTTCGCTGGTCGTACAAAAACTCTCTCTCAATAATAGGGATCTTATTTCCTTTATCACATTTACAATCCATAATTACTTTACAGCTACAAGAGATAGGCTTCTTACCACACGAACACGCAAAATTCATTACACACTTGCAGGAAGCAACATCATGACTATATTCATCATACGACTATATTCCTTGTCATCTTATCAATCTTTCTTTAAAAAAAAGAAAGAACTTCGTGCCTTTTGAGGGTTTAAGTGGCTTTTTTTTAAATAAAAGGAAAGAGAAGAGTGCAAACTGATTCTTAAAACCGGTGGATTGATTCTTTAAAGCGAAAATTTTAACATGGAAAAAATACATTTGTTTTTGTTTCGCGAAATTGATTCTTATAACCACTGATCACTAGAAGCGGTGGTTACTGTATCTTCAAATTAAAATACCCATTGAAAATAATCATTTATTCAATTGAGTCATTCACTTGAATTTCGAATTCATTCTACTCCATGGTTTTTTTATATTCCCTTTAAATAACTACATTTTTAATGTTTAATTTTAATGTTAACTAAATTGTGTTTCCCTTTGCTAATTATTATGTAATTATTATAAATTAATGCCTGCTGTGTGGTGAGTCATTTACTTTTGAAACTATTTAGTTTTGTTTTATTTTATTGTTGTTTACTGCAGTTTAATTATCGTTTTCATCAATCCCTACTGTGTGGCGAGTCATCCCCTTTTGAAACATTTTTGGTTTAGTTTTGATTTAGTTTATTTTTGTCGTTTACTGCTGTTTAAGTACAGTTTGTGTTATTTAATTTAGCTAACTTTTTGTATTTTTATTTATTTAATATTGATGCAGAATTTTACACTTAAAGGAAAATTATATTTTTCTGGAACCTATATAACATTATGTACCTGTATTCATCGTAGTATATGTTTAAAACCTTTCTTCATTACATTCAAAAATAGAATCTTCATGCTTTTTTGTTGTTGTTGTTGTTCGTATGAACTCTTAAGAGAAAGAAAGGCAGATCAACTTTCCGTCATTTTTGACGGGGGTTATATACTAGTATATATATATTATATATATATATATATATATATATATATATATATATATATATATATATATATATATATGTGTGTGTGTGTGTGTGTGTGTGTGTAATATACCGGCCTGGCGGGAATGATGGCCGGAGCCGGCATATCACACCGGGAATAAACGTAGTCGTATTCAATAATACAATTCTCTTTTCACGTCTGCAAATACTTTTATTTCTCCATTCTTTATCATCGATGACAGCGGTTTATTAGGCAACAGTGCCACGCCAAAATCTGCTCTTCGAGGTATGCTGGAACTTATATAAACTTTATGAGCGTATTGCCATGTGATCACAAGTCTGTAGCCATTGGCTGAAACTATGACTCTGATGTCAGAGGTGACGTATTATTATTACGTAAAGATGCGCTAGAAATGATATTTTTTGAGGGGACTCTGCACATGCTTTGTTCTTGGAATCAGAAGCGACAATAGCTCAATCGCTACAACGCCCAAGGCAATTTAGAACTTACAGTGGAACCCCGATTTTACGTTTTTCATGGGACCAACGTTAAAAAACGTACGAAACGGGAAAACATAAAATCGGGATTAAAACATAATCTAAGCATAGTATAGGCAGTTTTCACGGACCAGCAAAAAATGACGCATAAAGCGGGATAACGTACGAAACGGACAACGTAAAATCGGGGTTCTACTGTATATATGTATATATATGTATACATATATGTATATATATATATATATAAATATATATATATATATGTATATATATATATATATATATATATATATATATATATATATATATATATATATATATATATATATATACGTATATATATATATATATATATATATATATATATATATATATATATATATATATATATATATATATATATATATATATGTGTGTGTGTGTGTGTGTGTGTGTGTGTATCAATACATCGATACATCCTTTGATGTACATTAAAGTGCTCCATTTTTTCATTCTAGTTCTTATTTATTAAAACATGTTATTGAATGTTAAAATACCTTCCCTTAAATTCAAGTAATTATATTGAAATTTTCCAAACGATTGTAGGATTTTAAAGTTGTTTCAATTTCTGTTCCTTTGGTAGTCTATCAGAAGCCAAGAATAGAGCAAAAGTTGTATATTGTTAAGTATAGTAGCTGTCATTACATGCGCTGCATTTGACCTCCCTTGTCATCCAGCCGATAGTCTAATCCTTCCATTAACCATCCAGATGTCGTCTGATAGGAAGTCTAACGAAATAGTAAATTTTGAATCATTTACACAAAGCTAACTCTGAAAAATATCGTTTTTATAGTTCGAAACAGTATTTTGAAACAGTATTTGTTCAGTATTTTGAAACTGCACGAATGTTACAGTGGAAAAAATAAAATTTCTGTATAAAAGTTTTTTAAATTTTATATTTCATAAACTTCATAAAATAGGCAAAATTGTAAATTAAATTTATCATTAATTGTAACCATATGGTTAATTTTCAAAACAAAACAGGAAGCAATAAAATGTCAACTGATTTACGATTACCTCCATTCTTGTGTCTGTATTTTATTATAGCCCATTGGTATTAATATGGTGATATATATATATATATATATATATATATATCAATACATCGATACATCCTTTGATGTATTGATGCCCTGGTAGAGGTCTTATCTTTCAAGGATGATAGAGCTAAGCATATTACAATCGCTAGGTTTGCCAGTGACCATTTGAGATGCCTTAACATTACTGAGCGGGCCACCACTCGCCACAACTTAACATTCTTAAATTTATATACAGAGGAGTTTCTTACCGATCCTCGCCTATTAATCGACCTACTGAGGATTTATAGCTCATGGACCTGATCTAGCGGACCAGATCCAAGAGACAAGGTCCATGTAATTGTTTATTGTATTTTAAAGCGTTTTAATATCTGTATTTTATCATTTTTTATGTGCATCATAATGCGGAAGGTTACAATAACTGTTATTGTTAAATTAATCTAATTTTAAACCGATATCTCACGCACACACACACACACACGCATAAATATATATATATATATATATATATATATATATATATATATATATATATATATATATATATATATATATATATATATATATATATATATATATATATATATATAAAGGGTGTCCATAATTAAACTTCCCTATTTTAAATTTGTTTACAGAGTCGAAACTACTGTTCAGAAAGTTATGAAATTTTATATAAGACACATTGAAGGCATGGGAATTAGTTTGAGGGAATTAAAAAAATTAGTTCTAAGTTTCACCACCAGAGGGCGTTTTTTGATGAGTTACACATTTACCACTGGTTCTTTACTTAAGGTTGCCCCATCGTTTTATCCATAGGTCACCCTAACACAATAACTCATACTCATTAAATTTTACAATCTTTAAAGTGATTGCAAAGTCGATCAGAAACTTCTTCGATAACTAATTTTCAGACAAAAGATTTGAAGGAACGAATAAACAAATATGCAAATTAATCTTTGTCGACATCGAACAGAAGCTGTTATAAAGCCTAGAATCTTTCATGGAGATTTTGTTTTCAGCGTGCTTGCTATTGCTAATCAGAATGTCATTGTTACGATTACCAGATCGAGCTTTATTAGCAAAATTGTTTTAGCAAAACGATAATTCAGCACTAGTTGCTCTACTAAAATTTCGGATTTGAAGGGGATACGATAAGGTCCATTGACTGTTAAAGGTCTTCGATTAATGGTGGCCGAATTTGAAGAAACTGGTTCTTTTAATATTCGTTCTGGAAGAGGAAGGAAACCTGCTTCCGCAGAAGCTGTAGAGGAGGTTGCGCTTCCGGTGGAAGAGGACAAAGCATCCAACGAACAGGCTAGTACCAGTGTCCGTCATGGGGCAGAGGAAGCATTGAATCTGCCCCGTTCAACTGTCCAGATGATCATGCGGATTATCCTCCGGTATTATCCGTACAAGCGTCAATTTGTGCAGAAGATGATTACACATGATTTCGAGACTCGACAGCGGTTCTCACTTCAGTTTCTTGCTCGCTTTGAGGTTGATGCATAATGGCCTTTGAATATCCTCTGGACAGACGAAGCCCACTTTTATTTGGACGATTCGGTGAATACTCACAACTGCCGAATTTGGGAACGAGAAAATCTGCGTTTAATCTTAGATGTTCCGATGCATTCACCGAAAGCAACCGTATGGTGTGGATTTTCTGTATTTTTTATTCTCGGTTTGTATTTCTTCGAGGAATTAAGTCCTAGATGTCCAGTAACATGCTCTGTGGCCAGGGAGCGATATGCATTCTTGTTAATGAATGAAATTGTTCCGGATCTGCAATCCCGTCACTGCCTTTCACGCACTATTTTTATGCGAGATGGCGTTCCTCCACACATTAGCCTTCATGTTAAGAACGTTCTCAAAAATCACTTTACAGATGAATGTGTCATCAGCCGCCACTTTCCTAATGTGTGGCTTACCCGATCCCCAGACCTCAACCCATGGGACTTTTGGCTTTGGGGGCATGTGTAGAACTAACTATACCTGATTAGTGTAGAACTAACTATACCTGATTAGTGTAGAACTAACTATACCTGATCTGATAGACAGCATAGACATGTTCTCAGCATTTTCCCGGGCACATTACGGTCAACTGTAGAACATGCTATCTTACGATTTTATATGGTAGCTGAAAATGATGGACGTCATGTAGAACATGTCTTGTAATAATAAATTTTTTTACTATAATAAATGTTGGCTAAATGTGTAATTCATAAAGAAACGCCTTCTTGTGGTGAAATTTTGAATAAATTTTTTTATTCGTTCAAACAAATTCCCATCCCTTCAGTATGTCCTACACAAAATTTATAATTTTCTGAACAATAGTTTCGACTGTAGACAACTTTAAAGTAGGGAAGTTTAATTATGGACACCGTATATATATATATATATATATATATATATATATATATATATATATATATAATATATATATATATATAATATATATATATATAAATATAATATATATATATATATATATATATATATATATATATATATATATATATATATATATATATATATATATATATATATATATATATATATATATATATATATATATATATATATATATATATATATTGAGATGCTTTGATCGAACATATAATGTATACAATTACCTCAACTGACCCTACAGCATTTTATTATGAGTGATAAAATTCATGCGCTTTAAATTTAGAAATAGTGTTCAAAACTGAGATGGGAACTGCAAATAAAAATCAATGAGAATGCAAAGTTGCTACAAAATTGCTATATTTACTTCACGAAGATTAGTACACCTAGCTTTTAAAAATCCCTATACTCGGAAAAAGGTACCGAAAACTTAAATAATGCATGCTTGTCAGTTACAACTGTTGCCCTGTTAATGAATTAATTAATATTTCAGAACTGTGTTAAGTTTTCATGAGTATGTCTTGAGTGCTGTGGATTTCACAAGACATTGTAAGTTTAAATTTTTCATTGAGTTTAAAGAAATTCTGTGTCTAGACTAGGATTGTGGAGTCCAATACTCAAAGCTCTGGTTACAGAGATACATTTTAAGAAACTAATAGTAGCTATATATATATATATATATATATATATATATATATATATACATATTTGATTTCAACGTGTTAAGCACTTTATCTATTGTTCTTTATTATTGGAGCAACATACAATTGACAAGCAGGAATCGAACCCACGACCAGGTAGTGATGGCACTTAGAGAATTCGTGTGGACCAAACCACTGCTCTACCCGTCCGGCTGTGTATGTATGTGTATATATATATATATATATAT
>OU015502.1:63630525-63830525 GCA_907164885.2 Dolomedes plantarius
CGATTGGATTCAGGTCAGGAGAGCACGCTGGCCATTCCATACGCTGTATTGTTTCAGCTTCAAGCATGTTCTCCACAAGACGAGCTGTATGCGGTCTGGCATTATCATGCTGGAAAACAAAGGAATCTTCAATGGCTGCAGTGTAAGGTATGACATGAGGTCTCAGTATCTCGTCTGCATACCTTCGGGCCGTCGAAGTACCATTCCGAATGATATGCAGGTCTGTACGTCCACCGCTGATTCCACCCCATACCATAAAACCAGCTCGTCTGTATTGTGATCTTTCCCGAAAGAATGTGGGGTTATTTCGAGTGCCCCTTTCCCTCCATACCCAAACACGTCGGGTGTCACACTTTAGACTGAATCGGGACTCGTCTGTAAACAACACTTGGCTCCAATCATGTTGCTCCCAATCTTTATGTTCAGCAGTCCAGCTTCTTCTGGCCGCACGGTGGCGTGAGGTCAACGGAATTCAGACCATTGGCCTACGTGCATAGAGATCTCCCTGATGAAGCCTACTACGTAATGTTTGGCTGGACACCCTTCGTACTGTTGCCAAGAGCAACTGTCTTTGCAGATGAGTAGCATTGTCTGTTCTGTTTCGACGAGCTGTTAACAGTATATACCAGTCATCAGTTGCTGCAGTGGCGCGTGGCCGACCATGCCCTGGTTGACGTCTAACATTCCCTGTTTTTTGAAATCGATTCCACAGCCTTGCAACGACATTTCTGGCGACTCCAACAGCGACCGCGACACTACGTTGTGTTTGCCCGGATTCAAGTCTGCCTATAATACGCCATGACATGGATTCCGGTAAATCACGTTTTTGAGACATTTTCAAGTCACCTTTTCTCAAAAAGAATAACCGAGCAATCAAATTTCACAGTTAAGGCAGTGAAACAGGCGTTTCTGCAATATCCCGATTTTTGCCCTTAGGTTCTTTTTCTGGATTTTGACGTCATGAACTTTGATTTGCATATGAAGTTTTCTTCTTCTGTTTCCCGCTAGGTTTTAAATTAGGGATGATTTATTTTATGTTACTTATTGGTGTAAGTATATGCGTAATTTCGTTAAAACCATGTGCTCCCCTAATTGTTTTGAGAAGTGTATATTTAATAGTGGCCAAAACTGTGGAAAACTTTCCTTAAATTTGCATTTTAAAATTTAATTCCTTGACTTTCCGTATAACTACATTAGTTTGGAACAAAATGTGAAGAATATAGTAGGTCTCAGAGAAGCAGGTTGGTCGAACAGGCATATCAGCCGCCACCTCGGTCTGAGAGATATTGTAGTTCCTCGGTTTGGCAACGGATCACGGAAGGGGTAGTCTGCCGTCGCGGAGGGTCAGAACGTCCCAGGAACACAACTGCCCACGAGGATCGCGCAATCATAAGACCCGCAAGGCCCCCATCAACAACGCGCTAGAATCGGTTCGACGCCATTTACCACCTTCCAGACATCCGGTGATATCAAGGGAAACTATACGGAGACGACTGGCCGACGCAGGTATGAGGAGCCGACGTCCATTAAGACGCCTACCACTGAACTCACATCATAGGCAGTGTCGACTGGATTTTTGCCGACCTCGGGTAAGCTGGAGTGTGACCGACTGGAGGCGGGTGATCTTCAGCGATGAATCCCGATTCAGTCTCAATGCTGATGACTAGCGCATACGCGTGTAGAGGCGGTCAGGCCAACGGTCCGATCCGGCATTTGCTGTCGAGAGGCATACGGCGATTACACAAGGTGTGACAGTGTGGGGAGCGATTTTGTGCGACACACGATCACCCCTAGTCATCCTTCAACGCACATTGACAGCACGCAGTTACGTGGACGAGATTTTAACGCCAGTTGTACTGCCTATGCTATAAAGTCGTCCAGGTGCCATTTATCAGCAAGACAACGCTCGTGCACATACTGCGCGACTCTCCCAACAATGTCTTCAAGAATATGACGTACTCACATGGCTTGCCAGGTCACCAGACCTCTCGCCAATAGAGCACGTCCGGGACGTGCTTGGAAGGCAACTGCAGCTGTCCCGGAATATTGGTGAATTAACTGACCAGTTGCAAAGATTATGGCATGATCTTCCGCAGGAGATAATAGGTGACATCATTGATTCGTTGCTGTAACAGTGAAAGAATATAAGTTGATGTAATAAATATATACGTATATATTGATTTTTGATTTTGAATTTGTTGATTGCTCAAGATGTGGTTAGTACATTGCATTCATTATGAATCCAAATGATGGAAAACAACTCTGGTTTAATATGACAAATTAATTTATTAATTATTAAACACATAGATAATACTGTTTAATTCAATCTTTTACTAATTCTTATTAAACATTCAATACTGAACTCAATTCAATACTGATATCTTCGTTGTAAATAAAAATCATTACTTATTTACAACGAATTTTTCATCCTTAAATACTCATTTGCACCAATTCAAATTCACACTTTATTCTTATTCAAAATAACCAATACAGTGATTTCCGCTTATAAGACTCACGTTTGTTAGTACTGTTTTTGATTCTTATAAGCGGTTGATTCTTATAGCCGAAATTTAGGTTTTTGGACAGGCACACACACACCAATATATACATATATTAGATAATTTACCATAAAATACTCTTTAATTTAAGTTAATTATCTTTTATTAAAATAATTTTTTTATAATTTTAAAAATAGATCTTAATTTTTAGACATATAAGTCGATACACATGATTATAGTAAGAGAAGAAAAAATCCAATATTTGTTACGACATACTTGCTTAACAGTTTTAACATTTCAACTACAGGAAGGGAGCAAGAAAAAGTTTTCTATGGTAGTTTGACGTAATGAAATTTTCAGGAGGCTGTTTATACCTCTTTCAATACCAATAGTCTCAGACGAAGATTCACTTTCTAGCTTACGTTTCACGGTTTGATAACGTGCTGAATCTACTAATGTCACATTTGCCTAAGTGATAGAGGACACTTCGCCGAAGATTTATGTGTTTCAGGGTCCAGGAAGCTGCAACCAGGATGTGGGAGGTGGGAAAAAAGAGTCCCTATTTTTATTTGTCAGTGGAGAAAAATGAAATCGGACCTGGACGGATAAAGATGCACCCGGGTCAACCTAATGGGACACTGTTGTGCTAAAGCGTTTAAGGGGAAACTATTATGTTATGTGTAACAAAGAAAGGGGTGAATTTTATGACTATGTTCCATCCCACCTTATCAATCTTTCTTAAAAAAAAGAACTTCGTGCCTTTTGAGGGTGCCTTTTGAGTGGCTTTTTTTGAAAAATGAAAGGAAAACGAAGAGTGTAAACTGATTCTTAAAACCGATGGATTGATTCTTTAAAGCGAAAATTTTAACGTGGAAATAATACATTTGTTTTTGTTTTCGCGATATTGATTCTTATAAACGATTGATTCTTATAACCACTGATCATTATAAGCGGTGGTTACTGTATTTACTCATATTCAAGCATCGCATTATATTCACGAAATTGTTTTTACGAATTATCATTTATCTCATTAAATATTCTATACTCAAATTACTTCATGATAGCGCTCTATAGTAAGTTAATGACGGCTACGCTATGAGAAGCAATGGCGGTAATATGAAAAGGAAACACAAAGGACGGTACCTCGACATATGATTACTCGATCACTTTTATGGGCATCTGGCACTCGTAATGACGAATTTCGTTGCACCATCATCACACTGGAACTAGGGCACTCTCTTCGTGGGATACACGGCTCCTTCAATCATTATAGATGCTCGATACAGGAAATTGGGGCACTCTCTTCGTATGGTACAAAGTTATTTCAATCATGGCAGACACGCTGTACAGAAAACTGGGGCACTCTCTTCGTAGGTTATAGGGCTTTTTCAATTATTGGAGACCCTCGGTACAGGAAACTTGGGCGTTCTCTTCCTCTCGCTCTTTTGCATGGGCCACGGCATACATTATTATTATCGGGCATACTTCGTACATACTCGTTAGATTAATGCAACTTCTATCTCTGACTCTTAACTAACTCTCCTTCGGCGGTGCTTCGTACATACACGTTAAATTGATACACCTTCTGGCCGAACTCCTAACTAACTGTCCTTCTGACGTGCTTCGTACATACTCGTCAAGTTGATACTACTTCTTTCTCAAGCTTCTAACTAACTGTCCTTCGGACGTGCTTCTTTTTCTTATTTCATATTATTTTTCTCTTAGAAATTCTGACTCCGCCTCTTCCAATTCCATTGGCCATATTACTCCCATGTCATCGCAATTCGTCCGTGGCTGTCTCTTCTCAATCCCTCTTTCATCAATGCGCATCGAGGGCAGGATTTATAAAATTTTCCCTCTTCCTCAACGTTTCTCATGCTCCGACATCATCGTACAGGGCGGTCTATTTTATACCCATCATAAATTTAGCCTTCCCTTTCTTCTTTTCTTCTATTCGTTGCAATTCATTCTCCAGAACTTTTACCTTTTATCTCTTCCCACTAGCCCGATCTTCTATCTTTAGTAGTTTCGATTTATTGTTGGATTTTCTCCCCTTCTCTTTAATTGCCCGTCATTTACTTCTTTGCCCTGTTTCTTTCTTACATTTAGCAATTATTTTTCTTCGTCCCGTAATTTTCGATTTTCCTACCCTTGGCCTAATCTGCCATATCCCATGACAGATGCCTCGCCTTGTTTCGGACTGTATAGCTGCCAGAGAAGGATTTACTACATACTGATTTGTAACCTTTTTACTGCCATATCTTCTTAATAAAACGGTCTGTTCTTCTGAATTTGCAATCATTTGCTTATCTTCTCATACACTACATACATGTTAAGTTTCGTGATAGAAGCTCGTTTGCATCTGGGTGCATATATTTTTTGTGACAGAGTGTATATATATATATACAGGTGGTCATTAAAATAATGAAAACACTAAGAAACATCATGAAAACCTTTATTAATACGGCGCAGGGTCACCTTTGTCATGTAATACCACCTGACTCACCTTGGAATTGGATTATACAAGTCATGAATAGTGGTTAAGAATATATTATACCATTCTTCAGGGGAAAATCATGAAAGTTCCTGTAGAGATGCTGTGGTGGATATCGATACCTACTTCTATTCGCTTATACAGATCACAGTGGTTGGATGATATATGGTTGTGGGTATTGTACAGGGCAAGGTAAGATATTTCACTTCTTTTCATGCTCTTCAAACCAATATTTCATAGATTTAACTGTATGTATAAGGGGATTATCATCCTGGAGAACGCTATCTCTGCAAGAAACAGTGTTTGCACCATAGGATGGACTAGTGAACTAAAATTCCGAAGTAGTCCTTCCCAATCAATCTCCCTTTTAGGTTTACAATAGGGCCTGAAGAAAACCATGAGATGCAATATCAAACCCTGATAGATCTACCTCCATGATTGACAGTTGAAATGAGACATCCAGAATCTTAAGCATGTGTAGGTGTTCTCCGGACATACGCACCTCCTATTGCAAGGAACTATGTGAAGAATGATTTGTCGGACCAAATGCTATTTTCGACATATTATTGTACGAGGATTTGCGCTCATGGCAACATTATGGACAATATTTTGTATTGGCATCTATTACAAGTGGTTTGGGTATAGCTACTCTTCCGCTACTACTTCTGCTTTCTTTGTGAAGTTCCCTTCTACTTCTAATGGTTCATACCAGAACATGCAGATGCAGATTGAGGTCTTCGGTCATTTTGGATGTAGATTTTTATCTTTCTTCATGTCACAATTCGCTTCAATACCTTGTCCGCCTCTTTTACTCAGTTCTCCCTTTTGTCTATTGTTCGGTTTGGCAAAGGATGTTTTGCCGTTCAATCTGTATGCTATCATGACTTTCGATACCATGACTTTCGATAGCTCGAAAAACACCCATTAGCCTGGGGTTGCAGTAACAGATACTCCAATTTAAACGCGCTCAAACAATTTATCCTTTTCTCAAGGTCTGCAAGGTTTAACATTTTACGCTGTTTCCCCCAAAAGCACGATGCCCTTTGCTTCATTACTGCTACCTGACAGTAGAATTATACATACACTATATTATATAAAAAAATACAGGTGTCCAGGCTTGTTTTTTAAGGAATACGAAGCACATTCATAAACACCACCAATACTGACAGGTGTTTCCTTCTTTTTTGATAACCACCTGTATATATATATATATATATATATATATATATATATATATATATAAACAATGGAACAGTATCATCACCAGTGACAAATCCGAATTATCCATATTTGATAGTGATGGAATGAACTATTTCAGATGAAGAATTAGAAAAACTTTGTTAACTCAACGCACAACACATACTGTAAAGCCTCCAGTTGGTGTTAAGCTGTGAGAATTTATGACAGCAAGACGTGAAGAATTTGTATCATCAATGGCTCTATAAACAGTAGAAAATACACCAGCAATGTATTAGTGTCAAAATTAATACCATCAGTCATTAATACCAAAAATATCATCAGCCTTGTCAGTTTTTCTGTTTAATTCAAAAGGTATTCTCAGGAAAATGATATTGCGTTACTAGAATGTCCAGACAATAGCCCTGGACTTTAAAACCTCTCGAACCGATATTATATATCTATCTATCTATCTATCTATCTATCTATCTATCTATATATATATATATATATATATATATATATATATATATATATATATATATTTATATTTATATATATATATATATATATATATATATATTCATTTATATATATATATATATATATATATATATATATATATTTATATATATATATATATATATATATATATATATATATATATATATATATATATATATATATATATATATATATATTTATATATATATATATATATATATATATATATATATATGTATATATATATTTATATATATATATATATATATATATATATATATATATATATATATATATATATATATATATATATATAGCAAAATGTTCTCACATGCCATCAAAATCTAGTATTTTATATTTATCTAACTAAAAAATGATATACCCATATGTAAGAATGTGAAATGCGTGTTTGAAAGAAATTGATAATTCTTAATACATTTGTTTTATCATTCAGGAATAAAATTTCTCAGAACATTGAATTATTTTGTTCATTTGCGCCAAAAAATATTTGAATTGAAAAATAAAGCATCATAAATCATGGAGTAACAGAAAAAGGGTAAGTGCCATTTTAGTGTCAGTTTGAGCCAAAATTGTGTTTGAACTAGCGTCAAATCGTGAATTCTCAAAATTAGAATATCAAAAAAATAATGTTTGTCTCCTTTTTAGGTGGCTGCTACCAAAAATCAAATCCCTTCGTTAATGGAGATTTGATCTGGGAAATCAAAAGCCCAATTTTTTTTTGTTATGGCTTTCATTGAACTTTTTCTCACGGATGGAATAAAACGCTCTTTCCTTTAAAAATATAGCAGAATTCCATAATAAAACTTGTTACCCTTTTTCAGGGGATTCTACGCGACTACATTTCAGTATATCGGGACAGAAGTAGAAATCCTGTCAGATGATTTGACATGATTGTGTCAAATGTCTGGCAACGGGGAGGAATTGGGTCAAGACACTTTGCTTAGGTAGTCATGAACAGGTTTGAAAGTATAACACTAGATATAATACTTTACATATACACAGTGCGTCAAATAAGTTTTAAGACTGGGTCTGTAAAAAGAAATGGAAACAAGAAATTTACACCTGTTTTGGTTTTTTATTCAAAATAGGACCCTGTGACTTCAATGCACTTTTTACAGCGATTTATTAATGAATAAAACGCCTGTTGTAAATCACTTTGTGGAATGGCCTCCAAAGCACATGTCGATGCTTCTTGTATGGTCGAAATATCCTCAAAATAACACCCTTTTAACTTCATTTTAAGTTTTGGGAATAAGGAGTAGTCACAGGGTGCTAAATCAGGTGAATACGGTGGATGGTTCAACACGCAGACCATTATTTTTTGCCAAAAGTCGACGAACAATTAGGGAGGTGTGACTGGGTGCATTGTCGTGTAACAAACACCAACTGCTTTCAGTTCTTGTGCAGTCTGGATGAATGTGACGAATTCTGGCCATCAAACGCTTTAAAATAGCTAAGTAGTATTGACCTGTAATTGTTTGTCCAGTTGGAACAAATTCTTTGTGGATAATACCTTCAATATCCAAGAATGTAATGATATTATTTTGATTTTAGATGGAACTTTTCTTGCTTTTTTGGCTGCCGTTGAATTTGGTGACTTTCATTCCGCACTTTGTCGCTTTGTTTCAGGATCATATTGGAAACACCAGGTTTCATCACCTGTAACAATGGACTTCAAGAAGTTTGGATCGTTTTCAGCGGTTGAAACGATGTCTCTGCAATGTGCACTTCTCATTGCTTTTTTTTCAGGGGTTAAAGTGTGTGGAACAAATTTAGCACACACTTTTGGTTTGCCCAAATCTTCATGCAGGATGGTTCGAATTGTTTCTTTGTTGATGTTCAAAGAGTCTTCCATCATTCTCAGTCATGCACAGCTATAGCTTGTTACGAAATTTTGTACTTTCTCAATAACTTCAGGTGTCCTAGAGGAAATTGGTCTTCCACTACGCTGATCATCTCCTACCGTATCTCTTCCGTCCAAAAAACGCTTGTGCCACACAAAAACATTTGATCTACTTAAATAACAGTCACCGTAAACTTGTTTCATGAGTTGGTATGTTTCCGAAGCACTTTTACCAAGTTTTGCGTTAAATTTAATTACAGCTCTTTGCTCCATCTTAAAAAATCAACATGAAAAAAATTCACTTCTGCAATAAATGCTCGCCTTCTCTCAACTACTTAACGAAATGCGCTCAACTTGTTGACAGTGTGTAAGGTATACACAAGATTCGATTCACAAGAATCGAACTTTTGAGTGAATGAATTAAAGAAGCTGCTTGGGATATGCTAATTTCGGCATACGCGCTTAGTGTAAATACCATGCAGCGTCATTAATGAAAAAGAAGGTGGTTAAGGTTGAAAAGGTGTTATCCTGAGCTCCAAATAGAGTGCCACTTCAAATTATATACACCCAAGTCTGGGTAGAAGTGAGCTTAGAAACTCTATACTGGCGCCCGAAAGTTTATATATACCCTGGTTGTTATCGTTAAATTTATAACGAACAACATATTTGAAGTTAATCTGTGTACTGTGTACTTATATTTATAAAATTGTTGCAAGTACTTATATACTATTTGAAAATGAGTGTTGTAGAACAAAACCCTGCTGGAAATTTTCCCCGGGTAATTATGGTTCAGCAAATTGCGCCATTCGAAGCCACCTTCAATGGCGGCCCCTCAAGCCAATTCCTAAAGAAAATTGAGCATTACTTTCAGCAACAATGCACCCCAGAGGGGGATAAACTTAAAATTGCTCTAGCCGCTTTAAGAGGTAGTGCATATCAGTGGTACACGTGTATGCAAAGCAGTAATCTGATTTTTGACTATTTGTCATTCAAGCAACAGTTTCTTAGTGTTTTTCCAAAGACCTTTAATCAAAGTGAAATTGAAGCGGAAATTTATTCGCTAAGGCAACGTGGAGGTCAGTCTGCGTTAGATTTTGCTACGGAAAAGATTTCCAAGTGTGAGGAATATTTAGAAGGGGTGACGGAAGCGATAATCTTAAAAATAGTTATCCAACGTTTGAAGCCAAGTGTTCAAGATTTTTTAGATAATCAAACAATTACAAGCAAGGTTACCCTCCTTCAAGCTTTAGCTAAATATGACAATAGACATTTCTTCGCTACCCCTCACCGTCATTCAGGTACGAGAAGTTTTATACAGCCGCGCCAAAATTTTTCGCGAGTTTCAAACCAGCAGCGTAAGCAGTACCGCAGGCAAAATAATAGAAGCGCATGGCGTTATAATGAAATTAGTGCTCTTAAAGTAAATAATATGGAAGCACCTTACTTGCACTGGCAAGTTGATTCACATGATATGGTTCAACCTGTTGAAACTGTGTGGTCAAATGTTTTATTTTGTAACCGAGCAGTAATCGTTATTTTGAGAATAGTGAAAGTCAGGGTATTTTTGTGGCTTATAAAGAAAGTGAGTCTAGCTGGAATGATGAGGTAATTCCAGTACAAATTTCTGAAAATAGTGCCGATACTAATGCTAGTGGTTTAGAAAATAAATCATCTGACACTTCTATTAATGCTATACCTGATATTATTAATGCTATACCTGATATTTTAGATGATATTTACACATCTGTTAATGAAGGAAATTTAGTAGATGACGAAGTATGCGTTACGGAAGTTAGTGAATACTTATTAGTTGACGATAATAAAAATTCTTTAAACAATATTAGGAACTCGCTAGGTAATGATGATATTATTTCAAGTTCCCAGCCGAATGAGGATTGTGTAGGCCAGGTTGATAATATGGTTTTAAATAAAGTACATGAAAACCAGACTGAGAATCAGGATGAAAAGTTGACACAGAGTTATACTGTAAGTAGTTTAGCTGATGCTTCGAAAGTTATAGACGTAGGTTGTATTAAAACGCACCAGTACGAAAAGCTTAATCTTCCTAAAACTGAAGCAGTGTTAACGAATATAAATGATAACGATTCTGATGTCGCAAGTTTCAAAGACACTTTTTCGTCAAAAGAGGATAAAACTAAAGTTAAGGGGGATAAAAAACGTGGAAAAGAGCCTTCAGGTTCCAGCATTAAAACTGCTAATACTGAAGTAATTAAGGCGGTAAACAAGAAGTCGTATAAGCACAAATACGAAAAACAGAGTCAGGTTGTTGAAAAACATGACACAAGCATCGAGATAGAGCCAGTAACTAAACACGTTGGTGAGGCGTATAAATTTGAAACAATAGAATCTGCATTAAAATCTAATGCCTATACTCTAAAAAGTACGGAGAAAAGTAAAGTGTGCACTACAAAACCTCCATCTAAGGATGAACGTGGCACACATAAGGTACACAAGGTTATCAAAAGGAAGAATGACAATTTTAAAGTTCCTTTGCATAAGTACAGGAAACGGAAGATTTCTGCCGCCCAGCAAGGTTGGCCTCCTCCCAAGAGACCTCCTGTCCATCGTCAAGCCGGACCACTGCCTCAGGACCAACGACCTGCTGCACGAAGGATGCCCACATGGTCAACGAACCCCTTTACTAGGACTGCGACCATCAAGAGAGGTTCCACGGATTGGACAGACTGGTGCAAGGAAGTTGCTGCATTCATGAACAAGTTTTGTATCAATTCTCTTTTTCTAACTCTCACCCTTTAATAAAACCGAACCAAATTGGTTTGCAGTTCCCCCAGTGTATATACTGTGTAAACATTTTGAGGGGAAGGGGTGAGGCACTGAAAAAAAAAAAGACGTACTGTTGTTTTAAGGGGACTCAGCACTTTTAAACCTTTAAAAAATCGAATTTTATTTTTTTGCATTTTTAGAATATTTGAACATTTCTGAATCATTTAAAAAAACCGCGTTAAAATGTTCCAATTAGAACATATAAAACTACGACGTGAAAGAAATAGTTCCGATGTAAACATACCAGTGTGGGACATTTAACTCACCCAGCTGTGGTTTGTTTATCTTTACTCTCTCCAGTCTCGTCATCATTTCTCCCTTTTAGATTGTTTTTTTTTTCTGCTAACTCCGTGTTTATTATTCATGAAGTTATTTTTATCAGTAGGATCGGAGCAGCTCAACTTTTAGGCGAATTTTTCGTATACTGTTTACAATATGCCATGAGATTCACGTGTGAATCGCATTCAAATCCGGCTACGTTGTTACTGCGTATCAATCGTTTTGCTTGTTATAATTAGCATATATCTTTGCTATTTTATTTGACAAGCATGGTTAATGACGATAATAAAAGAAAATCGGGAAAGATACCAAAGAAATGTAAATTCATTTACCAAGTAAGACTCACCCAAAACGTCTCAGTGCTTCGAGTTAAAAGTTATATTATTCGTTTGATGTTATGAAATTTGCCGAATTCAAAGGTTACTCTTTTAATGATAATACATTGTTTTTAAAATTATTCAAGTTTGTGTCGTTTGCAAAATTTGTGGTGGAAATATAACCATATCATCAACTGTTGTCTATGGACTGTCAGAAAACATTGAAATTTTATGTCAAACCTGTGGTGAAGTGTCATCCTGTCGAAACTCAGCCATGCTGGAAAAAAGAAAATGCTTGCCTGAAATAAACTCAAGATTTATTTATGCCATGAGAACCACAGGGCAAGGACTATCAGGGGCTAAAACATTTTGTGGCGTTAGGGACTTGCCTCCACCTATTACTCTTTCAGCGTACAATTCAGTGATCAGACACATAAAAGATGCCTCATCTGTTGTCGCTAAAAGAAGCATATCTTCTGCTGTCGAAGAAGAAATTCTAATTTCTTATTACACTTAAAAGTGTAATAATAATAATTCAGATTTGACTGTTAGTGGTCATACATCCTTAGTTGGAGTGTGCACTGTGATAGGAGCTCTGTGTGGAAAAGTAATAGATATAGAGATGCTTTCTTCATACTGCAAAGGGTGTGATTATTGGGAAGGTAGGAGATCTGGGGATGAGTATTAGAAATGGCATTGAGACCATTCCAATACATGTCAAAAAAACCATAGTGGTTCTGCTGCAATGATGAAAGTTGTTGGAATACAAAGAATTTTTCACCGTTCCAACATTATACATAATGTACGTTATGTACACTATATAGGTGATGGCGATTGCAAAACTTTCAATTCTGTCCAGCAATCTGAGCCTTATGGGAAAGATATCACCATAAGTAAAACTAAATGTGTCGGGCACATATAAAAAAGAATATGCACCAGACTGCGAAAGCGAAAGCAGGAAATGAAGGGCAAAAAACTGAGTGATGGAAAAACTTTTAAGTGCTAAAGGTCGTCTTACGGACGATGTAATAAATAAACTGACTATTTATTTTGGAAATACCATTAGAAAACACTGCACGTCAGTAAAAGACATGCAAAAAGCAGTGTGGGCAATATTTTATCACAAACGATCAACAGAACTGGAACCAATCATCATTTTTGCCCAACAGGAGATGACTTGTGGTGCTCATATCAAAGAGCATGTGCACAAGGATATCTACAGCCTTTCAGACATAAAAATTCAATTCCACCACCTGTAACGGATACTATAAAAGATATATTTAAAGATTTGTCCATGCCATCATTGCTGAAAAAATGTTTAGGAGGGCATACTCAGAATCCAAATGAGTTTTAAACTCTTTGATTTGGAAGATATTCTGGCTGTGGTTCAAATATTGTCCAGGTAGTGGTGAATGAAACCATTATATTATACAATAATGGTCAAGATGGTCGAATAAATATAATGGAGGAACTTGGCTACCAAATTAGTGATTATGCAACAACTTTTGCATCCAAGACTTATCAACATTGTATTCAGTCGGCTGAAAAAAAGGCTGAGATGTCTACGTTTGAGGCATGCAGAGCAAGAAAATGAGCCAAAATTGCTGCAGAAATTGCAATGGAAGCACAATAATGTGCGGTGTATGCAGTTGGACAGTTTTAAACTCCTTTGATGACAGTTAATAGATCGTAAACTTAAAAACTGTCAAATTTTAACTTTAAAAGCATTTTTCTCAAAATCATGATTTTCATACTTGTGCGCACTATATAAAAAAAACTACTGCAGATATTGCTTTCAAATTTTCAGGGTAAGTGTATAATGATGCTACCAAAAATATCCACCTAATTTTTTCTTAAAAAATTTATTTTGCTAAGAATTTATATCATATGACTTGTAATTTTAATGGATTATATCAAAAAAAGTTATAGAAGTTCGAAAAGCAACCAAAATTATGATATTTTTACTTGTGTAAAAGTGCTGAGTCCCCTTAAAAATTTTTGAAGGGGACATGTAGTGACTAGAAAAAAAAATACATACTGCATAATATAATAATTAACTAACTAACATACTATCTTCACAAAACATGACACATGTGCATTATAAATTGGGGGAGAGCAGATACAAACAGTCAAGAAATGTCATGCTGTGCAATTGTGTTGACACTTTTAACTAAAATAGATATTTTAGGGCGCAGTTGGCCAGCCCAGTATCCGCAACTCTGCAAATCCACTGTTTGATGGTGTCACCTGGACCCTTCGGGGTTAGTTTTGTAAAATGGTAGTGGCGTTTTTCCTCCACACTACGTGTGGAAGGTTTTTTTTGACTTTGCCACCCATTATGTAAAAAGTCAGACCAGCACGCGTTTTCAATTAGTTAACTAAAGCCGTTCAGACCTCAGTTACCTATTTTTTTTTCGAGGGAGGCCAGTGTAATGTATACACAAGATTCGATTCACAAGAATCGAACTTTTGAGTGAATGAATTAAAGAAGCTGCTTGGGATATGCTAATTTCGGCATACGCGCTTAGTATAAATACCATGCAGCGTCATTAATGAAAAAGAAGGTGGTTAAGGTTGAAAAGGTGTTATCCTGCGGTAGTGCTTAGCAGGCCCGAAGTTTACGTGGCAGTACTGCTGGTTTGACTTACTGTTTGTGAGTATTCGAAATGTGTATTTCTATTGAATGATATTATATATATTCCGTACAAGTAGTACGTATGCTTATTGCTGTAAAAGCCAATTATATGTGCAACGAATTCAATAAACATTGTTTCATGTATATACTGTGTTTGTTTCAAATTCAAATAGAGTGCCACTTCAAATTATATACACCCAAGTCTGGGTAGAAGTGAGCTTAGAAACTCTATAAGTGTACCAGCAGACGATGGACGTTATGACACATGCACATTTACACTCACAGCACCATTACAACCTGCGCTCAGAGACGAGACTTAAAACTTATTTGACGCACTGTGTATATATATATATATATATATTACATATATATATATATATATATATATATATATATATATATATATATATATATATATATATATATATATATACACTCATGGACAAAAAAATTAGCGCACCAAGAAGGAGTCGTCAAAATGAAACGAAATTTTACATACGTAATGACTACTTTGATATAAGTAAATGATAAGAAAATCAAAGAAAAAGGATAATTTATTTCAGAGAAAAAGGCAAAAAAACGGAGTAGTTAATACTCCGTTGGATCCCCCCTAGCGCGATTGCACAATGCGATACGATCAGGCATTGAGTCATACAAGTTCTGTATGATGTCTTGAGACATTTCGTTCCATATTTGCTGTAACCTTGCCTCTAGTTCGTTCAAACTCGTGGGATGCCTAACTCGTCGTCCCAAATGATCCCAGATATGCTCGATTGGAGACAAATCTGGGGATCGGGCAGGCCAAGGAAGGGTTTTAACAGTGCGGAGACAGTCTTGTGACACCCTTGCCGTATGAGGCCGAGCATTGTCTTGTTGAAAAATGGCTCCTGGGAGCCGTTGCATGAGTGGCAACACATGTTGTTACAAGATTTCATGAACATACCGCTGGGCTGTCATGGTGCTACGGAACAATACTAGGGGTGACCGTGTATTGTAGGCAATGGCACCCCATACCATCACACCAGCTGTGGGAGAGATGTGTCGCTGTACAGCAAAGGCAGGATTGAAGCGTTCACCACGGGCTCTCCACACACGAACACGATTGTCATCACTGCCGAGATTGAATCTGGATTCGTCGCTAAAGACGACCTGTTACCATTCCGCTGCAGTCCAGTTTCCTCGTGCGCTGCAAAACTCCAAACGGAGGCGTCGATGGGTGGGCGTCAAGGGCAGCACACGTAATGGGCGCCGTCGTATGGTTCGAGAAGACACAGAGGTCCCTAGTGAAGGTGCTACCTGTGCCTGGATGTCGGCCGATGAAGCAGTTGGCTGTAGGCGTCCATTTCTTACGATATGGCGGTCTTCTCGACTACTAGTCTGTCGAGGGCGTCCTGAAGCTGGTCTTCATGTACATGACATCTCTCGGGTCCACTGGTCCCAACACCTCCTCACAACACAATCAGAGCGGCCTAATTGACGAGCTACTCGCCTAGCTGACCACCCCGCTTCCATCATCCCGACGATTCTCCTCCTCTCAAACTGCGACAACTGCTTATATTGTCTTCGAAAATGGCGTAATGGCATGTCTATCTCAGCTCTTCCTTTGTAAATGTTTCAGCACACTTAAACAAGCTTTGGTTACCTGTTTTATACTCCACAGAGTACGATGTTTAACGCCCTCTACCGGCTATACGCAATGCGCAATCACGCTGCATTTCTAATCATTTGCATATCTCCCCGACATGTACCTTCATTGCAAGTTTCGTTACGATCCCGCAATTATTTCTTGGTGCGCTAATTTTTTTGTCCATGAGTGTATATATATATATATATATATATATATATATATATATATATATATATATATATATATATATATATATGGGATGTGAAGCGAGCCGAATCCCACCTCTGACACCACGCTGTGCGAATCGAACATCTCCGAGTGTGACGCATGCAGACGTTTACCGGGTACTCGTATAAAAGGCCGGCAGTTCGATTGGCACTCAGGCAGTCTCTCACTTGTTCGTAGAGGAGAGATGGTGCGTTCGTCTAGCGGAGTAGAAGAACGAAGTGACCTTGAGCTCTCGTGAAGGAGACACACGTGCAGTGGAAAGCAGAGAGAGTGGATAAGGAGCAGAGTCAAGTGCTGTGGAGTTGACTATCCAGTTTTATCGCAAGTTTCTTTATCTGTAGATACCGCATCATATCATCGTTCTTTTTTAATAAATAAGTTTTTACCGTTTTTTAGTAAGACGTGTGATTTCCGAACCAAATCACACCCACATCTCTCTCTCTCTCTCTCTCTCTGTATATATATATATATATATATATATATATATATATATATATATATATATATATATATATAAGACAAAGTTGAAAGTGAAAAACCAGTATAAGCTGCAAAACTACTTGCAGGCAGGATGTAAAAACATGAAAAGATAACTATTAAATAAGTTTTTGACAACATCTCTTCATCAGCGGTGCCGATACTGTCTAAAAACCAATGGATTGCTTCTGATAAGTATGATCTAATCAATAAACATACTTAGACACTGTACAATCCATGAGAAACAGAAGAATTAAATATAAAGTTGCTTAATCAAAGAACACCAAGCCTGGCGCTAGACAAAGTGGATGTTAAGTGTTGGAAACCGCGAGAAGCTTGACGTCATAAACCTTGCAAACATGGAGCTAATGGAAACACAGAAGCAGAATTAATATGCAGGCTGTGTTATAGGACAAATAATCTAAATAATTTAGTGTTATTATTATTATTTTTACTCTAGAATTATATATATATATATATATATATATATATATATATATATATATATATATATATATTGAAAGATGGGGAAAGGGTGGGTATAGAGCAAGAATATCAAGAACCACTGCATTAGAATGTTCAAATTACTTTGAAATGTGGATCCAATTACGAGTTTCTCATATGCATACCTATCAAACGTTCTCTGATTGCACTTAGACTTACATTCTTTTTAGAAATGTATGTACTTTCTCTGACAGTTACATTAAGGACCTCATAGTCCTTACGTAAAACTGTTTATTTTGTATGCAACTTTTTTTATTGAGATGTAAAGAAAGTAAATCAATTTTTATACTTTATTCTACGTCGATAGTGTTTCGTTTAGATTTACGTTATTTCCTCTTTTTTTTTCTAATTTAAACTTATAGCCCATTCGCTTTTCAGACGTTCTCTTTTATTTCCGCTATAGTTTAAACTACTATGTTATGGCTCGGAATTTAATTTACGGTAATTAAATTCTTGGCGACAGACTGCTTCTAGAAAATAAATAACATTGGTTGGGCAGTTTTTCTCCTCCGAAAACAAAGTTTAACAAACTCCTCCTCCTTCTTATAATTGCTCACCTATTTTGAGTTTCAATATTATTTTGAAATAAATGTGAAGTTTAAAATAATGGGAAAAAATATACCTATAATGTTTATTAAAATGGAATATCATGTGTTTTTCTTTTTACTTCTTACAGTACGTTTTAAAATATTTTTTTGTCGTTAGTAAATTATTGCAATCCAGAAACTGAATTACTTAATATTTGAAATCTAAACAAAAATTTCCTAATTAACATGGTCGGTTCAAGACCTACACTGAAAGAATTTTATTGTATATTTATATTACCGTTGATTTACCTTATGCTTCTCATATGGGCCCAATGGTAACCTAGTGTAAAACTGAGAAGGTACCAGGGGGTCAAGTTGAAAAACCTGTCTGTTTCTCCCATAAAATGTCAATATATATATATATATATATATATATATATATATATATATATATATATATATATATATATATATGTGTGTGTTTGTGTGTGTGTGTATACCGGGTGCGTCATAAATTCGTGCAAAGTTCAGAAATTCGTAATAAAAGAAGTAATGCTCGGAAAAATTTTCTGTTTGCGACAATAGGATCAAAGGGACATTGGATCTTTTTTCCATGTAAAAAAAAAGTTTCCAAAACTAACCGAAACAGGGCGACCACACGTCATACTGAGACGTTGTATGCAAATCAGGCAAACTCAAACTAATAATCAAACAGATCACAATAGCATGAGACTGTGCATTTATTTTAAAGTAACAGATATTCAGCATTACTACCAGCAGAAGGTAAATAGGCAAGTGAGACAAGTCACTATGCCCCTTACAGCAGAGTGTAGCTTCGATGGCAGCGACTGTCTGTCGAATGACATTTTTCTGTTCCACCAAAGTCGTTGGGGAGCCCCGGTACACATGAGACTTTAAGTATCCGCACAACTTAAAATTTGCCGGGGTCAAGTCTGGTGATCGTCAGGGCCACTGAACCTTACAACCGCGACTCATTGAACTCGGTCTTTAGTGAAAGATTCCAACTGGAACGTCTTGACATCCCGTGAAATGTGGGGCAGAGCACCATCCTGCATGTCAACATTGCGAAAATTGAATGACGGATCCATTTCCAGCCAGGTGTTTTATTGATAGCTTGATTTGCATAAAACGTCTCAGTATGACGCGTGCGCTACCTCTTTCGGTTACTTTTGGAATTTTTTTTTTTTTTACATGGAAAAATAAATCCAATGTCCCTCTGATCTTATTGGCGCAAACAGAAAAATTTTCCGAGCATTACTTCTTTTCTTACGAATTTTTGAACTTTGCACGAATTTATGACGCACCCGATATATATATATATATATATATATATATATATATATATATATATATATATATATATATATATATATATATATATATATATATATATATATATATATATATATATATATATATAAGCATAATATAAAATTACCATGGTTTAAAAGTGGGAATATCTCAGGACAAGGTACTACCTATTTGCAACGGCAACAAGAACAACAACAAAAGAAATCAGAATATTTGAATTTTTCAAATTTAGAAACTTTAAACTCGATTTCTATAATGATATTCCATAATTTTAAAATCTGCTGGAACTTTAACCATGACATAAAGATTCGAATAGCGTATCTTGCCTTTGATATTAGTTTGATTTGAAAAATTTCGAAATTCGGAACCTCCAAATTTCACAGCATTTATCTATTCAGAATTGTAAAAAATAGTCTATAAATTATTTATATTTAAAGCTAAACTGTCGTTGAGAGAAGTACATAAAATAAATCAAATTTTCAGCTTTATTATTCGAATTTTGTTGTTTAAACAGCCATACAAAGATTTGTTTAGACTGAAAAACAGAAGTTACATTCTTATGTATTTACCGTGTGTTCCTGTAGTAAAGGCATTTTTCAACTCTTGAGCTTACAGTGCAATTTACTTCACCTGTAAAACTATTTCTTTCTTTCAAGCTGTGTTAACGCTGAAAAGCAAACATTACGTTCATTCCTGTTCAGCATTGTTAACATATCTCGGGTATAAATATAATTTTTCTTTTAGTTATGCATTTTGATACACAATAATTCTTCTCAGTCCAAAAGCGATTTTGTTCGATACTCTTAAAAACTGTATTTTCGTCATAGCACGATTGAAAAAAAGATCAATTGTGTTATTTTAATTCATATGATTTTTCATATTTAAATTTATTTTCAATATTTCCTTTTTTATATGTATAAACTTCATGCATTAATTAACTGTTCTTGTCGAAATCGTGTAGTCGTGGGGTAGATAGCGGTGACATTGTGCAAAATTACGAAACGAGATAAGAGGACCAGAATAAAGAAGATAGATTATAAAGATGACAAATAAGGATAAAGGGAGAAAAGATTATAAGACGAAAAGACCGCAAGACGGAAGAGATTGATGAGAGAATGAAACGACCAAATGGAGGGGTAGCCGAATTGAAAAGAATTAGATAGTTAGAAGCAATTATGGAATAAAATGCACGTCGCAAAAAGGGAATGCAGATGTGAGGAAATGATGATTGAAAAGCGGGATGGATAACAGAAGTGGAACGGTGAATGACGTGATGACTTAGACAAAGAAATGGAAACACGAAACAGGTGAAATTCTAGGTATTTAGGGAAAAGACCGTGAAAAGAGAAAGGTAATGAAAAGAGCGACATGCCTTCAGCAGGGCGGGGATAGAAAAGTCTAGAAGAAAACGGAAGAACCAATAAAATAAGACAGAAAGGTATATGACCAATCGGAATGAGAAACGATAACGAGATAATGAGTAAGGGAAAAAGTATTAGAGACACAAGAAATGTACGAACAAGATATTAGAGCTATCACATTGATTTTTGTTTTTTGGTAGAGATATAGAACCGAAGAACGAGCGACCTGTACTAAGAAGTTAAGAGAGCTGAATGGCTTCGAGCGAGATAGATGAATGAGGACTAGTGGCTAGAATAGAAAGAAATAACGGCATGAGCCAATAACCCGATGCTGAAATGATATGATATTCGCGTCTAGCTCAGCAGATTAAGATACCCGATTTTTTTTTGAGAGAGGAATCGGGAAGTTGTCGTGCAACGTAGTACTGAATTAGAAGGGCGAGTAGTTAATGAACTGGAAAGAAAATCCCATAGACCGAATGCAATATAATGATAATGAAAAGAAATCGTACTCTACGGGAGTGTGCTACCTGCATAGATGACAAAGCACCGGAAGTCGTAGAGCCAGCGACGGAGGCGAACAAGGAGGTATATTGGAAGTGCAGCGCTCCATCCAGAGGGACCGATTGATGCCGCCTCCGGACAGTATAAGTCAGCGAGACCACCTAGCTTGCACCCCACCGCGGACAGAAAGATAGCATTACTTCACGGAGCGTGCTGCTACACAAAGGGTCATCGAGAGAGAACAGACCGCCACTCGAGTGAGAATTCGTAATGAGATTTGAAAAGTACATCAGTGAAGGAATCCTTTATTGATCACTAAAACAGTGTTTGCATTAATTAAGTTAACGGACATAGTAGATGATAATATTTTCCAAAAGTGTCTTATGAAAAGGGTTATTAAGTGTATTACCTCGTAGTTACATAACTGATGATGAAGAAGTAAACTACATTTGATTCGAAATAGGGAGATGAATGTGTAAATTAATGTGTCATAAAATGAAGAATCATATGAATATAATACTTGTGATGAATTGCAATTGTAAATGATACATGTGTTCGATTCCAATAAATCTATCCATTAATTTTCAATCAGATGATTCTTATAATATTTAAAAAACAAAACGCAAGAAACATTATTTATTGGTCAACAAACAGGTAGTGCTTGACTAGTTGTCACAATTAGCCTCACACCCGAAATTGACTATCGTGACCATCACAATATACGATCACCTACCCATTATAAATGTGACTACCCTTTTTTGAGTGAAAATTTAAAATTTTGTTTTGTATTTTAGAACAACAGCACATTTTTTCACTTACATGAGAATTTGAATATGAATTTGAATTTGATACGTAAAAAGCAATCATTTTATTTGTTGCGTTTATACATAGATAAATAAATAAATAAATAAATAAATATATATATATAATATATATATAATATATATATATATATATATATATATATATATATATATATATATATATATATATATATATAATATATATATATATATATATATATATATATACATACACACACACAAGTGTAACTGAATTAATAACATTGATGAATATACAGATGAAGAATGATATACATGATTTGAAGAACAATAAAAGGTACACTTCATTGATTCTTTTTCTTATTCTTTTAAATCCAGCTTTTGTCTCCAGAAGGCAGAGATGAGATATGATTTGTATAGAATATAAAGTAAATTTTAATGTCACTATTTCACAAATGAAAAATCTGTATATTGAGGGGATACCAACATTTAATTAGAGGATTCTTATTAAGTATTCTCATAAAGAATTCAAGATGTAAGAGGAGTTTAATAAAAAAGCAACAAATATCATTTTTATCTTTATTTTTCAAAAATACAATAAAATCCCAAAAACAAAGGAAGTGAAAGAGATAAGTTTTTATGATTTTCACTATTTAGTAAGCAAGTATTTTTTGGCACTCTTCCCGGTTTTGTGATGTGTTAAAACTACAGCAAAAACTTTTTCAGCGATAGTAGGGTAAACGTAATCGATACAGAAAAATAAGTGGATGGTCAAGTGCAGGTTTTAAAAGGCTCTTCTCATAAATATTTTGGCAATTGTTTCCGATATTTTACTGTATATGTTATGGTCGAAGGTAAAAGAAGATGAACTGACTCTAAAGAGAAAATAACCGTTTTTGGCTTTAAAATACAGGGTGGTGATAAAAAAAAATTGCCGATGTATGGACCTCTAGAGGTTGTTCCGTTCAACTGATAAAGGTGAGATTTCAGATATAGCTATTCAGAGGTATGAGCTCGAAATTCTGTGAACGGCAACAAAGTGGCGCTAACGGTTATGGTTATAGGTAGAAAAACTCGAAATTTTCGAATGGCAACAGCCACTTTTTCCCGTCGCAATTTGATCAGAGCTTGCGAAAACCCTAAAGAGGGTTGGAAAGGTACGTGTATCACAAAAAACGGACGCGTTATGCACTCACAAAAAACAGCTCCGCGAACGGCCAACAAAAACACGATCGGGGCGCACGGAGGGAATTTGCATATGATAAAGGCAAGACACCAATCACTGAGGACAACACAGATCGGACAAAAGAAAACTTTTATTTGCCTTGCATATTTTCCACATTAGTGCCATCATCGTGTTTTGTTGGCCTTTCGTAGAGTTGTTTTTCGTAAAACGCGTGAGTTTTTTGTGATACACGTACCGTTCCAACGCTCTTTAGGGTTTTCGCATGCGCTAAGCATTTTGCGACGGGAAAAGTTGTACGTTGCCATTCGAAAATTTCCATTTTCTGTACCTATAACAGTAACCGTGATCGCCACTTTGTTGCTGTTCTCAAAAATCCGATATATATATATATATATATATATATATATATATATATATATATATATATAAATATATATATATATATATATATATATATATATATATAGATAGATATATATATTATATATCTATATATACATATATATATATTTATATATATATATGTATAATATATATATGTATATATATATATGTATATATATATATATATGTATAATATATATATGTATATATATATATATATGTATATATATATATATATATATATATATATATATATATATATATATATATATATATATATATATATATATATATATTAATATAAAATTAATATATCAACATTTTTTTTCTATGTAAAACTGATTTTATTTCTAAATTAAAGGTGAAAATTTCAAAGATAAGAAAATAATAGATAAATAGAAAACAGTAATTTAACAGTATTATATGTTTTGATGAATTGATAGCCTAAACTATGGAGAAGAAACATAATCCAATTCTGGAACAATAAACTGATTCCTCTTTGACTCGATTTTCGAGGATTGATTTTCCCGCACACTTCTTCCCACTCAAAATTTATACAGTCATGTTTTTCTGGCTAATGCCAAAATTTGCGTTTTCTCTTCATGTATTCCACAGTCGGTAAAAATCTGTTAAAATCTTTCCAGGATATTCAACACCATCGTACTTTACACTAATAAAGTCATCTACAACATATAATTACAATTTCAGAGCATGCATGTACAAATTCAGCGACTGTCTTTGAGATTTGCTTGCTTATTTTTAATGTTTTGTTTATTGCTTTCTGACATGCTGGAGCATTGTCGTTTTCGCCTCTTTGAAACTACACCCATTTTAGAAGTAGAAGGACTAGTTGGAGTAACTTTGGCCCTACTGCCATGTTGGGCCAAAGTTACCCCAAGACCTAGGACAAAGTTTGCCTAATGTAGTAAATATTCATTAGTTGGCAAACCACAAAATACATCAAGATAATGACAGTGAAAATAGTTGAAACAATTAACAATAAACTGAGGCAATTCGCTTGCCTGCTCTGAATCACAAACTCTATCACATTTACATGGAAAAGTTGGAAGACAACAACAATATACTTTTTAGTGATACCAAAGTGGAGCAACACTGTAGTTGTGGAAAATTAAGGACCTACAAGACAAAACTATGAGAAAGTCAAGGCAGTACTGCTTCCTATTTGCCCTTGCAATAAATAAGTGATAATCACTCTCTAGATACAGCACTTACAATCTGTTTTCGTTTATTGCCCCAAAGTTATCCACAAGGGCCAAAGTTACCCCAGTTGACGTTAGTTTAAATATTAAAGGTGATAATATTATAACTTTGCTGTGTAAAGGGTGTTAAGTCCAAAATGGGCTAAAATGAGTTTTCAAACCAGGCATGTTTGAAAACTCAAGGGCTACTGCAGGGTACAGAAAGTTAAGTCCTATTCAACTCCTAAATATTTTTATTCATCAGGGAAAATTTGGGATATGTGAAACAAAACACAGACATGTTAGTTTTAAAGGGGTCATGTTCCAATCAAAGACTTAACACTCTTTACTCAACAAAAATAATTTTGGAAAAATTTACTATAAAAAAATTAAAAGTTAAACTAAAAAAAACTAACTTTACAAAATCCTTTTTTTACAATCCCGTTTTTCTCAAAACTACGATTTGGCATTTTTTACATTGAAAACACAGATGTAAACTTCATTTTATCAAGTGAACAACAGGAATTTCTTATTTCTCCTGTAAGTCTAACTTACTACAGAAATGTAAATTTTTTTTCACATGTTTTCCTCAGAATTGCATTAATTAATGTAGAAAGTGTGTCTGAAAAATAAAAACGTCATTAACTAGATAATTAATGAGATAACAAAACATTTAAATTCTCCCATAATTTGTAAATAGTTAGAATTTTACAGTTTTTCTAATCTCTTTCTTGTTTACCAAATTTGGTGCTATATTACCCATTAGGAAGTCTAAGTACACACACACACACAAACATATATATATATATATATATATATATATATATATATACACTGAGAGGCCACTTTATTATGACCATCTGTCAGTTTTATGCAAATGAGCTATTGCGTCACAGTATTGCCGCTAGAGGGCGAGATTGCTATAAAAAGGGAATGCAGGACAAGTGAACCATCAATTACACCGTGTGCTTGTGAAGATAATGGAAAAAAACGTGATTTTACTGAGTTTGAAATCGAGATGTACTGCTCGAAGCGTCGGAACCAGTATCAGCAAAACGGCTGAACTTGTGAAGTGTTCGAGAGCAGCAGTTATTAATGTTTACAGAGAGTCGACTACCAAGTAGAAAACCGGGTCTCAACGTCAGACGTGTGGCCGTCACAAGCTACTAAATGCTTTATTTGAAAGGAGACATGCCAGAGTTGCCCAGTCCAAAAAAAGAGCAACAGTACGTCAAATAGCGGGGAATCTTAATCAAGGAGCAACTCCGAACGTCTCTGAACAAATTGTTCGCTGCACATTACACCGTATAGGCTATGGAAGCCAACGACTGTTCAAAAGCCTTTACCGTCTGCCTTGAACAAGAGCAAACATCTCCAGTTCGCAAAGGAGCACATGGATTGGACAGTAAATGACTGGAAAAGGGTCGTATGATCCGATGAATTGAATTTTCAACTACACCATGCAGATGGCAGTGTGCGAATATGGAGAAAACAGCAGGATAACATGGATCCCACTGCATTGCTAATACACTTCAAGCTGGTGGAGGCAATATTGTGGTTTGGGGGATGTTTTCTTGGCATTGAATGGGTCCTTTGAATCCTGTGAAACAACGTCTGAATTCCCAAGGGTATTTAAGTGTTATCGCAGATCAAGTACATCCTTTTATATTAACGGTGTACCTTGCAGGGGATGGATACTTTCAGGAAGACAATCCTCCTTGTCATAAAGCTGGCATTGTCTTCAGATGGTTCCAAGAGCATGACGGTGAATTTACCTTGCTTCTGTAACCTACACAATCACCAGATCTCAATTCAATTGAGAATTTGTGGGATGAAATCGAACGGGGCATTAATAAGCTAGATCGAGTACCATCAAATTTTAAGAAATTGGAAAGTGAAGTTCATCGGATATGGTCTCAAAATCCTCATATCACCTACCAACATCTAATAGAATCCCTGCCAAGAATAATTCATGTATTATTAAGGGCAAAAGGTGGTCTAACATTGTATTCAGGGGGTGGTCATAATAATTTGGCCACTCAGTATATATATATATATATATATATATATATATATATATATATATATATATATATATATATATAAATATTTTTGCATACATATCATATTTACAATTAAAGCACATTTTTTTTGTATTTCTAACATGAGCACATATTTCGAAAGTTTTTTCAAGGAAGATTTTTTCAAGCTTTATGCTCCAAGTATTAGTTATAACTTAAATAATAAGTAAAGAATAATAGTCAAGTACTGTAATTTTTTCCTTTGTAGTACAACACAACAGTAATACATTTCAAGATGTGAGTAAATATTATCTTTTGCTAATGGTGTCTGGCGACTTTATGTTTTTGGAAAAGCTTAGTTTTTCAAAAGCAAAAGGACACCGAAATCTTTTTCTCTTTGAGTTGATTGCATTCGACAAATAACTGTCCAAGACTACTGTTATTCTCCGCTACGTTTTTAACTACTGAGTTTATATCAGAAGATAATAAAAACTATCGAATAACTGGAATACATATATATAAAAATTTTGCGGCGAAAGACAAACTGAAAAAGGGATCAAAATCTTTTTATTACTTTGTCTCCGGCAAATACTTTAACAGAGTAATATAACAAAATGAATGATTTGAGTGAACAACGAAATGGTTGTTTTAAGAAGGGAAACGCTGCAATACGGGATTTATTTATCTTCATCTGGACGGAAGCAATTTTTTAACTCGAAACAGATGGATTCACGAGCAATTTCATTTCATTTGAAACTGCAACACAACGAGGAAAAATCTCCTGCAATAAAATATTTTACGAGGCGGCTTAACAAGGCTCAAGGGACTTTTTCCCGAACAGTCAGCCATAGGCGCATGTGTTGATGTACAGGACAAAAACTTGCCAGACGAGATAAAGAAAGGAGAAGTATTTATAAGCGCTTTGTTTTCTTTATTTAAGTGACTGACAAATTCGCTGCTCTTATCTAAGTTTCTAGAAGTGAATTTTTCGAGCGACTGTTTATTGGAAATCTCCTTTTGTACAGACAGTATTCATAATGATTACGCTTTTGGCGTGAGCCAATATTGTAAAAACTTGCCTAATCTCGATTCGGGGTGATATAAAATGACTTATAAAGAAAATTAAGCGTCCATCCTGAAGTTTTAGTTTTCATTATATAAAGAAAGATTTTTCTGCTAAGCACTGATTGTAAAGAAATTTACTATTCTTTTTACAAAGCACTTTACATCCTTAAAGATTTGTATGATAAGAAATGAATCATAATGTGCATTAATAGCTTTAATTTATCATTAATAATTCTTTAATACCCGTTATATCTATAAATTATTATCTAGATATTTAATAGTACATTTTAACTGATTTTATACAAGTTTTACTGTGATACATAGCCTTAATATATATATATATATATATATATATATATATATATATATATATATATATATATATATATATATATATATATATATATATATATATATATATATATATATATATATATATATATATATATATATATATATATATATATATATATATATATATATATATATATATATATATATATATACGTATATATATATATACAAACATTTGAATACATATTAATGTATCGAGTGGCAAACGTATCGAGAGACATAAGGGGAAAAACTTAACCTAAGGGGGCTTTGGTTTTTCTTCTAGTAGCCTCGTTCCCAAGCAGCGATAAAACCAAAAGAGATGCGCAACCTAACAGGAAAACAAATTTCAAATTCTTAACAATATATATATATATATATATATATATATATATATATATATATATATATATATATACATATATATATACACACACACACACACACACACATATATATATATATATATATATATAAACTGTGTTTTTATATAATTAAATTATTATTTTTTATATTTATTTCAAAATCAGTTATTATTAATGCAAATTTATAAAAATATTTAAAATAATTATATTTTATTTATTTAATTCTTCTTTTTTTAAATTTTACTGGGTGTATGAAGAGACTGAGTTTTCCAATTATACGCTTTCCAGAAGTTTCAGGTAAGTTATGATATCGATAACTTTTTATATATAACTAACTCATGTTCTTCAAATTATGTTGTGAAACATAGATTTACAACCAAGAAAATATAATCTTGAAATATTGACAATGTTTGGAGATTTGAATATACCTGGTTCAAATTTCTCAAATATCTATGATATGCATGTTCAAAT
Source organism: Dolomedes plantarius (assembly GCA_907164885.2). NCBI lineage: Eukaryota > Metazoa > Arthropoda > Arachnida > Araneae > Dolomedidae > Dolomedes > Dolomedes plantarius. Next base: position 63,659,464 of record OU015502.1, read on the forward strand.
ATCTATGATATGCATAATATTGACAAACATATATTATGCATATCATAGATAAAATATACACATGATCTAAGATCTCCAGTAAATACGAAGAACTGGACATATATATATATATTTAATCCTATTAAATAATTTTCTTCAATCTATGCATTAATAGCTACATTTACATCAGTATAACTTGAGATACTCAAGTGAGAAACATGTTTCAGAAAATTGTTATTAATCGAGAGTGAAACAGCTTTCAGAAAATCAACGTCAGGAAACTTCGATGACGGAGAGCAAATTTTGAAACTCCACTCTGTACATTATATTGAGATTTTGAAAGACACTTAACTGAGAGAATATGCTAAGAACGTTTGTTTTAGACGCATCATTAGAAAATATCTTGTAGAACCTATTGTAATGTATATTAGCTCCCCTCTTAAGAAAGACGTACATACTTGGCCTTTAGATAAAGTTTATTATGATGAGAAATATTTTGAAATCGAGAATTGTTAGTGTTATTTATTTTCAAGAAAACAATTAATTTTAGAAACAGGAAAGAGTGTACACACATAAAAAATTCATTATTTAATTATATCAAATGTAGTCAATTATGCAAAATAATCTGATTTTATGATGAAATTTTACTGTTGTGTTAGAGACATGTAAAACCTTACTTTTAAAGAGTCGTAATGGTATTTTTGATTATGACGGGGATAGATCAAATCGAAAGAGACTTAGGAATTTCGAAGGATTTGATTTTGAAATCGAAAGTGATAAATTTCAAATGAAACTAAAGAAGATTGACGATGTGTTTTCGATTGGCGAACTTATTACCATATCAAACATTTTAAACATTTCATTCGAAGGAGCTAAACCAGATTAATTTATTAAGTAATAATCCTCATCTTTTACTTATAACGGATCATATACAACTAGTATTATATCTTACTAATTAGAGATCATGCACAATAAGCATTATTTTACTAACTACAAATCGTACAGTATGTGTATCATTTTACTTATTACGAATCATGCCCGATGAGCATGATTTTACTTACTATGGATCATATACGATAAGCATTATCTTTCTTAGATTGAGCCTTGCCGAGTCGTGCATGTATCTTATTATGAACCATATACGACGAGGATGGTATTATTTCGAGGATGAATATTGTTTTTATCGACGAGGATCAATATTATTCTATTATCTGGTTTTTCGTCTAAAACGAGAAAAATTTGTGAAGTCATATCTATTCCTAGAAGCTCACATTACTTATCATGAGACTTATATGACGAATTTCTTCTATATTATGACCAGACATACGCAATGGGTAAGATATTACTTATCTGAGTAATAGAAAACTAATATATCACGTATTATGAAGTTCCGTCTTCCTTAGCACGAGTCACACGCAATTAAATTTGCCCTTATAATTACGAGGATTACCCGACGGGTATTATCTTACTCATTACGAGTTTTACACAAGGGGTATCACCTTGTAAATTCCAACGGGTATCATTTTTATTATTAAGAATTAACCAACGGAAGAGTTTATCATAATCTTATTGACATTAGCGAAGACACACACACACACACATATATATATATATATATATATATATATATATATATATATATATATATATATATAAAATTATAATTAGGGTAATGTTGTTTTGTTGAACGCGTCTTAAATTAATCAAAATTCGGAAAATACAGATTTTGCATATCAAGGAATTTCTGTGTGTTTTCCTCCGCCTTGTAATGCTTCTGTGTATGAATGCTGCAAAAACTTTAAACTTAAGTGTTACTACATGAATTTGAAACATAGGAAACATTTAAAACATTTGTTACATATCAACTGTTTGAAACTGTTTCTCGTTTTATTTACCTTGGATATTTTTTTAATGCAAAAAAACTGTATCCTTTCTGAAGTTCAAAATAGTGTCTCACTGGCCAACAAAACCTTCTTTGGACTTCGATCTTTATTAAAGTCTCAGTTTCTCTCCAGAAAAACAAAGTTTCTGATCTATAAAACTATCATTATGCTGGTCGTAATGCATGATTCGGAAACTTGGTCTCTAACAAAAAGTAGATAATACAGAATTGCTGTCTTCGAGAAAAGGGTTCTCAGAAGCATCCTTGGTGATGTCAAAGAAAATGGCCTATGTCGGAGACGTTTTAATTCAGAAATCCATAGCAACAGAACTTCCCATAAAATGCATGACTTGCATATCTACACGTGTATACGTCTGGAGACAGGCGTGGATTCGCATCGCCAGCCCCAATTTTTTTATGACACTTCAAAATAGCAGGCAAATGTACCTCTCTTCTAGCGCGTAAGGTTGAAAGGTGATATTACACTTCGCTCCGAGCATCTGACATGGATGGATGTACTTTTTATCGCTCTAAATAAAATGATTCGACCCGACTGCTTCAAAATTTTAATTACTTGCAGGCTGAGTCTGGCTCCAGCCATGTAAATATGAGCTAGTTTTCCTTTTCAGGTTGCATTTTAAGAATGAGATGTAATGGATATATTACATAGAGTCGACAGGATTCGAACCTGTGTGGGGAAACCCCAACGGACTTCGAATCCATCGCCTAGGACAATGTGTATGCGCATGAAATACCTACCTTGAGAGAAAGCGCATAGAGTTAGCCAGCGTACTTGAAAATGAAATGACCTAGTTTAGATTTCGCTTTTCGAAACGAGCAAAGGAAAATGACATCGAAAGATTTAAATAAAAAATTGGCTGATCATCGTGACTCTGACCAACCTGAAGAAAAACAAATGAATAATTCTGGAGTTTTCGACAAACATTGGAAAACAGTGCTATATCTTCGTCAAATCAATTAAGTAATCTCCCGAAATTTAATCCTAATGGGAAGGTCAAAATTAATAACTGGTTGAAATTCTTCGAGAACAAGACTATTGAATCGACAGAAGAAGAAAAACTACAAAAATTTCCGGATTTTCTATCGGACGAGGCCTTGGAATTTTACATCGAAAACCTAATAGAATCACAAAAGTGGGATGAAGTTAAAATAAAAATCAGTGACTATTTCTCAGAAGAAAAACAGTTTTCATTCCAAGATTTTAGCAGGTCGAGCCTTTCTGACAATAAAAATATAAATGATTATTTTAAAAAGAAAATGAATATCTGAAAAGCATTAAAACTTGAAGAAGAAATTATAATTCAAGGTCTGACAGACGAATTGCCGACAAGATACAGGGATTTATTTTTAATAAGTAACGTTGGTACAACTTCTGAGTGGATTTCCTTTGCGAGAAAAGTAATCAACAGCTACGACGATAACAAGAGGAACAAACAGCACCACAATAGAGACTTACAGAACCAGCAGTCCGGTTTTCGCAGACCGTTCGATCGGCGAGATGACTGTGAAAGATTCGGACAACATGAGTCACCTAGATTCCGGCACCAACAACCGCGACCATGGCATAGACGGCCCCATAATTTTCGAGAAGAGGAAAGTCCCAGGACTCGGTTCCAGCCTCCACCACATGCAAACAATTACAACAGCAACATGATAGAAAAGCGACAATGACGGATGTTCACCGTAGACCTAGAAATTGGTACGGAGCTAATAAACGGCCTTATAGATACAGGAAGTACTATTAACATTATTTCTCGAACTTTATATGAGAAAATTAAATATTATGAGAACATTCTCCCACAAGACAATTTTAAAATCAGTACCCTTGCAGGTAAAATCAAAACTGATAAAATAATTTCTACGAAGTGCCGAATCGGTAAGTTGAATAGATTTGTTAATTTTTATGTTATTGAAACGAATTTAAAGTATGCAATTTTATCGTCGGAAATTATTAATTTGTTTAAAATTAATTTGGATTTTAAAAATTTTGGTGTTTATCAAGTAAAAAATAATATCTCATCTACTTTGTCATTGGAAAATGTTACTAATAATTGCTATATATTTTTAACATATGATAATCCTAATGTGCCACATACTTGTTCTCTTAATACTATAAATCTTGATACTAAATATAATAGAAATTGTGATACTCGTTATTATAAAATTGAAAATGAAAATAATGTTGCTGATGATGAAAGTATTCAATTGAATGAAATATTGAATAAGTATAATAATATTTTCGGGAAAAATAAATATGATGTTGGATGTATACGTCTTGAACCACACAGACTTATTTTAAATTCTGAACTGCCAATTTACCTTCGTCTATACGGGGCGTCGAAGAAAGATAATGCCGAAATTAAGAAGCAAATAGACGAGCTTTTATCTGCAGGTTTAACAAAAGCATCTCATTCACCCTATGCTTCCCCAATTACTTTGGCTTACAAGAGAGATGAAAATTTAAAATCCAAAATGTGTGTTGATTACCGAAAACTAAATAGTATTACAAAAACAGATTCTGAACCAATTCCCCGAATCGACGCAGTTTTAGATCAGTTAACCAATGCTAAGATTTTCTGCAACCTTGATCTCGCGAGTGGCTACTGGCATATTAAATTAAATGAAACAGATACAGAAAAATTAGCTTTTACCTCAAACTTTGGCTTATATGAATGGAAAAGACTACCTTTTGGCTGGAAAAACGCTCCTACCATATTCCAAAGAACACTCAGACAAATTTTAAATAAATACGAAATTAAATTTGCTCTCAACTATTTTGACGACATAATTATATTTTCAGACTCTTTCGAAGAACACTTAGAGCATTTAAAAACATTTTCTCGATTTGTTAAACAGAAAACATAAAATTGAAATTTTCAAAATGCCAATTTGCCAAAACAAAAATAAAGTTTTTGGGATATGAAGTGGAAAAGGGAAGTTATCACCCGAGTAAAGCCAATATAGAAATTATTAAAAAACTTCAATCTCCCAGGAATGTCAAAGACTTACAACGATTTTTAGGCAGCGTAAATGTTTATAATAAATTCATTCCCAACTATGCTAAATTACGAGTACCATTGAATAAATTATTGAAAAAAGACTCTAAATTTGAATGGACAGATGATTGCCAAAAAGCTTTTCAGGTTCTAAAAGACGCTCTAATTTCTAAACCTGTTTTGACTATTTATAGCCCAAATTACCCATGCCATATTTTCGTGGATGCATCCGGACAAGTGGTATGCGCAATTTTAAAACAACAACACCCTGGAGGAAGTTTGCATCCCATAGCCTATCATTCTCGAAAACATAGAACCTATGAACAAAATTATGCCATTACCGAGTTAGAATGTTTGTCAATTATTGATGCTGTCGATAAATATTATTGCTATTTACATGGGACTCATTTTACCGTGCATACGGATCATGCTGCACTTGTTTGGTTAAAAGTATTAAACACCCAACTGGACGATTATTCCGATGGTCACTTAAACTTTCCATGTACGATTTTGACATTAAGTATAAAAAAGGTTCTACAAATTATGAAGCCGATATGTTAACTAGGAACCCAATTTCTCACCATGTAACTTACGTGAACGTGACCCATTGTTGACATTGCAAGAAATCGATCATCATCAAAATTTAGATAATGTAAACGGTAAGAAGTTTAAAAAAGTAAATAATGTATGGACAATTAAAAAACAAGGTTTAATGAAAATTGTTGTGCCCTTCTCTTTACGATTAAAATTATTAGAAAAAGCCCATGTTAATTATGGACATTTAGGAGTTTCGGCAATGTTAAATCTGATATCCCCTCAATATTATTGGATTGGAATAACTAAAGATGTGAGTAAATATGTGAAACATTGTGAAGTATGTCAATTGAACAAGAAGTCTAGGAAGATTGCTAAACAGAGAACTATAAAAAATCATGAAGTAAATAAAGAAAGATATGACACTCATTTTGAGGAATCTAAATTTAAGGTAGGTGATATAGTGATGTATGAAGAGTTTCGTTACCCAAATACTCCTACACTTACTCCCCCTTATTCAGGTCCCTATAAAATTTTGAAACAAATTTCTAGAGTAAATTTTGAAATTAACAGACCCAATTCCCTCACTAAGAAAACCTCGGAAATTGAACACTGTACCAGATTAAGACCTTTCAACTCTGCAGATAATTTTCGATTAGCAACTAGAAAAAGTAAAATTCCTATTTTAATAACCCCAAAACGACCAAGATCCCAAGTAAAAATTAATTAATAGTGTTAGAAAAAAAATACCCTATCTGTGATGATTAAGACTATCTAACTGTAACTCAAATAACTACCTGACTATGACTCCGATATTTTGATAACCCAATGAAGATTGCTGTTGACACATGTTGAAGATAACCTAACTTTGATGGATTTAGATACCTGCCTAAATTTCGTAGTTAATCATATTTAGAGAATTTTGATGCTAGTTTGCCTTCCACAAATTACCATATCAATTATTTTAAAAGAATATTCATTAAAAAGAAAATGTTGATGTGCTAAGTTAAAGAAAAATTTTGTCAATGTTAGGGCTAACATGACATGTCACAGGTTACCCATAAATTTGCCAAGTATGCTGATGATCTGAGGTGTTATTTTTGTTCACACTGGAGAACCCTTTTGCTAGCACAAAGGGTAGTTCCTCCCGCAGAGGGATGAGCCTCTTGCTGTCTTTGCATCACAGCACCCTCGTGATCACTAACAATCTTTCATGTTGGACATCACAGAGGATAGCCCATTTCACCTCCAGGATCGTCACTGATGTCATGATTGGTACCAATGGTTTTAGAATTTGAATATTTTGAAGTGAAACAAGTGACGATGTTAAAGCACATAATGCTTTTGAATATTACCTAATATGAAAATAATACCCATTAACTTAATTAAAGATTTATAACAAGTTATTTTGCATTGTTTATTTTATGATCATATGTATTGTTAAAAAACTTGACAGGTATCTAAATTATATGTTGTAATTGAAGTGAAACTTTAAGAATAATATAACAAATCAATTTTGTATCAATATTGTCTAAAGTAATGATGTTTTGAACTTGAATTTATTGAAATATCTTCTGAATTATATATTGTGAATTATTTTAAAATTTATGTAAGTATTCGAGGTTAGGAATATGAAAAATGGAGATCGGTGTAAAATCGAAGTAATATATTGCATATCTACACGTAAGCTCTTGACTCTGTAACATTGATGTGTTTTAATTCTCACCCACCTTGCTGTTTGTCGTGATTTCTTTCCACCAATGTTGTATTCAAAGAAATGCAATTTTATGATGTAGTTAGTTTTGATTGTGTTACATTGTAACTGTAAGCATTTTTATTATATAAGAGTTCTTTTGTATTAAGTTGTGAAAATGTCACCATTCAACGTGACGATTTTCCCTTTTTCGGGGGGGATTTGTAATAAATAAAATATTTTGCCCTCCATTCTATTATTTAAATTCCCTTTCCTAAATCCAATCCCCAGTAACATTACTTTATCGCTTAAAAACCCATAGCAACAGAACTTCTCATAAAATGCATGCCTTGCATATCTACACGTGTATACGTCTGGATACAGGCGTGGATTCGCATCACCAGCCCCAATTTTTTGATGACACTTCAAAATAACAAGCATATGTACCTCGCTTCTAGCGCGTAAGGTTGAAACGTGATATTAAACTTCGTTCCGAGCATCTGACATGGATGGATGTACTTTTTATCGCTCTAAATAAAACGATTCGACCCGACTGCTTCAAAATTTTAACTCCTTTGAGGCTGAGTCTAGCTCCAGCCATGTAAATATGAGCTAGTTTTCCTTTTCAGGTTGCACTTTAAGAACGAGATGTAATGGATATATTACACACACACACACATACACACACACACACACACATATATATATATATATATATATATATATATATATATATATATATATATATATATATATATATATATATATATATATATATATAAATATATCTTTATATACATATATATAAATATATATAAATATATATATATATATATATATATATATATATATATATATACATATATATATATATATATACATATATATATATACATATAATATATATATATATATATATATATATATATATATATATATATATATATATATATATATATATATATATAAATATATATGTATATACATATATACATATATATATATAATATTAAAAACTAGTAATTTCTTAATTCAACATTCTTAACATTTAAAAACTATTAATTCCTCACTTTACTATTCCAAATTACAAACCCTTTTTTAATCCCTTAAAACATTTAATTCCCTTTGGGCATTCGCGTTAAATTCCATTTTAAAATCTAACATTATTCTAAATTCCCTGCGGCGTTTGAAACTAATTTCACTTTTGATTCTAAGTTCTAATAACCTCGAGAGAAAATATTAAATGGCTGAATGTTGACTCGAAAACTAAAGTTGCGTGGCTTCACTAGAGAGTAAATCAGTTCTGCGCATCAATACTAACTTTTAACCAATCAGCTATTAAGACACACCCTTGAATCACGTGATGAGATGAACCTTTAAAACTATCTGGTGTCTAAAATTAGACACACTCTGTAAGAATCGGTCTGTCATATAATCCCGGGCGGACGACTTGGAAAACTTAATAAAATGCTTTAGATTCAATTACGTATCTGTGGTTCCTGTGTCTGCGTTGGGAGTCTTTGCGGGAAAATGCTCGGTTTGTCATCATGTGTATCGGCGACGTCATCCACTCTGGCCTGTTATTTGTTCCTCCATGTCGCCGATATTACATATATATATATATATATATATATATATATATATATATATATATATATATATATATATATATATATATATATGTATGAGGAACTAATTTCTATCCTTTTAATTATTCCTAACACGCTTTTTCCAAATTCGTTTATTGTATTGGAACAGAACACCGTCCCTTAACCTTGAATAGCGACCTATACCCAACCAAAATAAATCTATTTTTACCCAAATGCCACGTGCGGATGGAGAGTCTTATATAAGCATTATATAACGGACATAGCGCGATCATCATCCGATATGACGCCTTACAGTCATGTGTCATTTTTTAACCAATTGAAGTTCAGCCCGCCTGAAAATCCGCGCCTTTCCTAATAATTCCCCTCTTTTTTGTGTTCTGCCACGGTACTGTCAAGATGAAATTTTTGGTCCCTTTGTTTTTTATTTTATCCTGTGCTGTTCCGACAGCCTCGGGGCAGTGTTGAAATATGAGAACCCGTTAATAAATTGAAATGTGAATTTTATGAAGTGTAACTAAAGCCCTCGAAGTAATCCAAAATAAAACGATGATTTAATCAGCCTTTGGACGTCTGTGTTCCTAATCTGGACTTTCGATTTGTTGCTCAGCCGCGTTCGACCACACGCATTGCCTTAACCGTTCGACGACTACTTTCCAAGACCTATATTCCTTTTTATCTACCACTCTGAAGCTCCTTGACGTAAAATTATTACATATATATATATATATATATATATATATATATATATATATATATATATTTTTTTTTTTTTTTCTTTTTTTATAGTAAGAAGACCGAATATGAGACCCCTTTTTATTTTCATATATAACTAGGAAAGTAACTGAAAGATTATGGTACCAACTTGATATCCTTTTAATACATATAGTTTAATACACATAACAATGGCAGAAAATTGAAAATAACCTTACAATTTTCTTGTATGAAATTATAAACTCAAGTGTTCGATTTCTGGGGTCTGAAAAAATTTGTCCTAATATGAGATCCCCATTCTACAACTCTAAATATGAATTTGAATTACTGAAAAGTTCGTAAAAACAAAACTGTGTACAATAAGTAGATAACAATTATCTATATACACTAATAGGTGAAAAAGAAAAGTGACATTTTGAACAAATTATTTGGTTTACACTACAGGTTTTGTTTACTTTTGTTTTTATAGTCCAACTTTTCACATTGTTTACAAATAAAAAGTTCGCCAACTCCATAATCTTCATGGGCCCACCTGAAACACATTCTACATCGACGACACTTCCCTCCCCATTCTGCTTCGTTTTCATGAATGCTATCATCACTGCTGTCATGGAGAGAAAGTTTTCCATTATCTTCAAATGAGCTAAGATCATTATAGCTATAATTAGGCTTACTGATTCTCTGTTTTTTAACTAGTATTGCATTTTCATCCATCCTTAATTTTCCCCTTCCTGTAGGGACTTCTTTGCCTTTATTGTTTCCTTATCCTTTTCTTTTTTTATCTTGATCTCCTTTTCCTTGTTTATCCTTTGAATTCTTAACTTTTAGGTCTATCCCTTTTTTTCTTGTAGGAAACAGAGTTTTATTTTCGAATATGCTGCAGTTTTTTTGTTAATGCTATCAATCAATTTATTTTTATAGGGCGTTGATGCGATAATATCGGCTTTATGAGCCCTACTTGGTTTCGAGGTGTTTTTCTCAGGTAACCTAGGCAAGGGATTTATTTCTGCAGGAGTCACTAAGAACTGGCTTAAACTTGTTGTTTGATAAATACCTTCCACATTGTCACTACTGCTACATGGTTGTGGATTTCGCCTGGGCGTCATAGCATCTGCATCTTCAGAGGAAACAAAGCTATGAGAGTGAAAACTAAAATGCCTAATATGAGACTCTATCTCATATTAGGCATGACTTGGGGTCTCATATTGGGCACGACCATGTTGTTGAACACGCCAACGAAATTTTTAGGTTATGATTGACGTTAGCTTAAAAACAAAGAGTCGTGTTTACACTCCAGATTTGCATTTTAGGTATTTACATCGGATTCTTTTGTTAGCCAAATTAGACCAGTTCCCAAAATCATCTTGGCGCACTGGTTTTGGTGACTTATGCTGAGTAGGCCCTTTGTGTTGTTTCTTCTATTCCTTCCTCAACTTCGCTCTTTCGGTTTCTATTACCCTTGGACTTGGTGTTCATTTTGCAAAGGGTTTCTACAACTTCAAGGCGGAAATTGGCAGAACTTAACAACTTTTCATTCTTTTTTTTGCCTCCACATGCACACGTTTGTTTAATAGCCAAGAATTTGACGTTATTAAATCTAAAAAATGGAAAAACATACGAATTGGCCATGTTTTGCTTATTAGAAATATTTTTTGTCTTCCCATTATACTGTTTATCAAATCAACTCTCCCCATATGTTTGTTTTATTCACTTACGACAAAGGGTCGGCCAATTTCAATGTGCATTTTGGTAGATTTATTATACCTGCTGACCGTTGACGCACCAGCAAATAATGGTGTTAAATGAGCAATTTTATAGTTTTTCTATGATGCTGTTGAAGCATCAACCCCATCAACTGTTGCAGAATATTCAACAGATGATCCACGTTCTTTTTTCTTCATTTCTTTTTCATCAGGTAATTTACAGTTAGGTATACGATTTCTACTAACTGTTCCTAGACTAAGAATACCTTCATTCGCCAAATACACAATCAAAGGAATTGACGTGAAATAATTGTCAAAGAATAATCGGTAATTATCATGTCAGGGAATAATTCTTGCTAAATGCATTAGATTATTGGATGCTGCTCCAAGATCTGGCTGTCCCGAGTTAACAACATTTTCTTTCCCTGAAACTGGTTCGATTTTGTAAGCAAATCCTGATGCATCACTAAAAACTTGAATTTTATACCCCCATTTATATGGTTTGTTCTGATTGTATCACTCCATAAAATTACGCGACTTTGTTAAACAAATTTGTTCATCTATACCTAAGTACTAGAGGAGCACATAAGTATAAGAGGAACTTTTAAATTTTCATTTATTTTTTCTAGAAGTGGCCTTATTTTGAAAAGTATATCACGATCAGGGTTAGATACAAGAAGATTTTGAGTGTTATCGTTGAAATGGAGGAATTCCTGTAATTTTTCAAACTTATTCACAGGTATAATTTCTTGAATAATTCGCAGACCAATAAATTTAGACCAGTAGTTTTTAACTCTTGGGAGATGAATTGCAGACATAAATTAAATAATACCGACAAATCGCTAAATATCTAAGGTAGTTATAGTAAATGTAGAATTTGGATTTTCTTTAGAGGTGTACACATTTGTTTCCTTTTTAATCATTTCAAATATTTCTGAAGGAAAGAGGAATGAAAAAAATAAAATGGTGTATCTAATTCTAAAATATCCGGTGGTATGTTAGAGGCACCTAATAATGAAAGTTGCTACTGATTCAAAATTAAATTCTTTTTTCTCCATAACATTTTTTTCTTTTTTTTTTCAACTTTTTTTAAATACGAACAGATGGACTGTAATCACTTGGAACACTAAAAGAGGGCTCAAGAACACTTACTAATGTGCTAGAGCTAAATAAAATTCAAAACACACAAGGAAGAAATAAAAAAAATGTTCTTTACGAATATTTTCAAAACTTCAGATCAGTGAAAGAAATTACCAATTGTTGCACAAATGCAACAAACATAAAATTACAAATTTTGTATAGATATTCTAAATTTTCTACAACAAAAGTATTTTGACATAAGGAATTTGATCTTATCTTTGTGAAATAACTATTTCCGGATGTCACCAATCTTTAAAATTTTACTAATTTGAATAATATTTCTGCAATAAACACGTGCAACTTTGTAAGTAATAAATTGAACTTTAGTTCTAAAAATCACCTCAATATCACCATCTAGTAGAGAAAAGTTGAACAATATATGTTAACTGCAATGTTGCAGGACTGCAATCATCGCCGAAATCGTCTTTGAAAACTTCCTGGGGAAAAGACATAGGCTTTTTGTGTTTGTTGCAGATATGCAACACGGGGACATAAAGGGTTAGGCAAGGTCTCATATTAGGCATACTCTCTCTCTCTCTCTCTCTCTATATATATATATATATATATATATATATATATATATATATAAATAAGAATAAGATGAAAGAGAAAACCAGTAATAGCTCTAAAGCTACATGAAGCCAGGAACATCCAACATGTAAAGATAAGTATGAATACGGTTTTTGACAGCATTTCTTCATCAGCGGTGTCAATACTGTCTAAAAACCAATGGATTGTTTCTGATGAGTATGATCTATTAAATAAACACACTCAGACACCGTACAATCCATTATTAACAGAAGAATTGAATAATAAATGAATTTGTATTAAAGTACTTAACCAAAGAACACCAAGCCTGGCGCCAGCCAGAGTGGAAGTTAAGAACTTGTAACCGCAAGATGACTGACGTCATAACTTGCAACCATTGAGGTAGTGGATACTCTTTTACAGACTTACTTAGGTAACTTATTTTAAGACTATTATTCCATTATTTATTTAGTTTTATTATTGTTACTACTATTAGTTACTTATTTTTATTATTCTTATGTTTTTATTTTTGTTTTTAGTAGTTATTATTTTTATTTTAACTTATTTAAGTTTAACTTATTAATGCAACAGAACAAACTATTCATTAAAACGAAAACAACCTATTATGTTTTTGGATAGACTAACTGGGTAATTATTACTAGTTAGCACAGCTTTCAATTCTATTATATGCTTAATCCTATTGTCTTTAGAACATAGCCTATTTATACGAACTAACTGATTTACAATAATGTTATTAAAAACAGATTTATGTAAACAGGTTAGATAATTTTGAAATTTAACAATATTAAAATTATATTCAGATCTTTTGTCGTATAAGTCATAAGTTAATATATTGTTAGTACTTAATTTAATATTGATATCTAGAAAGTTTACATTAATATTATCATGGCTACTTTTAATTAGTTCCAAATTTGGAGGGTAAAAATTTAAGTCTATAGGGTTATTACTTTTATTTATTACTATTATATCATCTATATATCTAAATATTTTGTAATTGCTATTATCTATATTATTAATTTCAAAATAATATAAGTATAAATTAGCTAGCATACTTGAAGCATTACCACCTTGTGGTACACCTTTGGACTGTAAGTATATACTATTATTATGAACTATGTAATTATGTTTAGTTACTAATTCTAGAAGCCTATTGAACCGAGTTAGTTTAATTTCGTTGTTTAAGTATTGAATATTATTTTGTACTAACATTATGATTATTCTATTTAAATCAATTATATCAATATTATTAAATAGATCTTTAAAATCATAAGTTACAATATATTTACAGTTATCTAATGTTTGTAGTTTTCTAATTAGACTATAGCTATTATCAGACTATAGCTATTATCTATATATATATATATATATATATATAGCTATTAGACTATAGCTATTATCTATATATATATATATATATATATATATATATATATATATATATATATATATATATATATATATATATATATATATATATATATATATATATATATATATATATGGTAAACTTATATTTTTAAATGCAAGGTTTTTCATTAACATGGAATACGCTTGGAGTATTTTGAAAAATGCTAACATTAACAAAAAAATTAAAAAAATTATTTTTTCAAATTATCCTGATTTTGAAGTTTAAGGGTTTTCAATGCAGTGAAAAATAAAATTATTTATTCTCCTTCGAACTTGAAGGCCCCTTGTTCCCTTAAAGAGTATTGTAGCAAATGTCACACTCAAATTGCATTTTAAAATTAGAGGATACGTCACAAAAGAAAATAATGTTATGTACGGAGCCCAGTTTTAATGTTCTTTTATGGATCTAATAAAAGTTGAATTTAATGTTAGAAAGCTTTGGCAAGAAATGAATGATTCTTATAATGATGAAGAAAAAAATGAATCCTATTGCATCAATATCCATTTTACCAGAATAAATTTCTTTATTTCAGTGAAAATCAAAAGTTGACTTTTTGTTTTTTATTTCTGAAAAGATAAGGTAAAGGGAATTTAAAATTACAATTGGTTGTTATCTTCTGCAATTACACTATTGTTACAGCTTTGTTTTAAAAATAACGGATTATATTTCTACTATTATTAGCTACAAAATTTATGTTCCTTTCTTTACAAGTGCCTTATAACGAGTTCAGTGTTAAAGTCACCATGCTGATTGATATTCACTTCTTGTGCTCAAAAAGGAAACAGAATTAAAAACGCGAAAATTCTTAAAGATGTTCTACTGAATAATTTATATCTCCAAGGGTTCATCAACCCCATGATTGGGGTCTTTTACTTTAAAATAAATTTTATTTTCTTTTTTCCCGTCTCGTTTGCCACTCCTAAATACTTCTACTTTTAACTCTAAATTTAAATAAACAGGAGCTGCTAAAATTAATGTTGTGGGTTGTTTGGGTTATTTACTATTTTATTTTACAATTTCGCATTTTATATCCTTCTTGCTTAATTTCATTGCTCGGATTCTGGTTTATTTTTTAAACAGACATTTGGTGATTATTTATATTAAAATTATTATTTACTTTGCAAAGTGCCTTCTTTCGTTCCCAAAAAGTGTTATAAAATAATTCGTATGATTAAATGCATTATATTTGCGTTAAAACTGCATCTTTATTCGTGTTATCTTTTTATTCCCATAACTACTAATGTGTAATCACAAGAATATAACTAGACATATTATTTTAACAGTGAATATCAATTCCATATAACTTATTTTCTACGTAGAGACTAATGAAGATGCACACAAGAAAGCAGTATTTTTTCCTCTCATGAAACGATTTTAGAAGTTTAGATAAGGTGTAAGGTTTAAGACACAATTTGAGTCATTCATATATAAATACACGGAGTGGGCAATTTATTATGACAACTCGACTCTTTTATACTAATCAGCTATTAACGTCATGCTGCTGCCAGAGCTTGAGATCAGTATAAAAGGGGATTGCTGGTTGATTGTAAACACAGATGAAGTGTATTGTTTATGAAGTAATGGGCCAAGAAAAGTGATGAAGTTATGAAGTTATGAAGTTATGAAGTATGAGTAATGAAGTTATGAAGATGCAGTTATGAAGTAATGGGCCCGATTTAGCGGACTTTGACCGTAGAATGATTGTGCGTGTTAGAAGCAGTGGATCGAGTTGGCAATGGAGTGATCAGTCGGTCACATTGCGAAGTGCTCAAGGTAAGGTGTTAATGTTTACAAAGAATGGGTGACTCAGTGATCCCAACGTAGTCTCCAGTTCCACAGAGAGGAGTTCCTCTCTGTGGAACTGGAATACAACAAATTTCAGGCAATAACAATCAGAGATCAACTCCGATGGCCTCTCAATTTACTATTCGCCGCATTGGGTGTGGAAGTTGAAACCTGTTAGATACCATTAGTTGTATACAGCTAGCAAGATCAAATGTCTCCAGTTCACACAGGATCACAAGGATTGGACAGCAAATGAGTGAAAGGGTAATATGGTCCGTGTAATAACCCATCTGGGGTTATTAGGGTATGATCGTTAGGCTAGTAATGTCGAGTTGCGACCAACTCTCTTTCGATCCACAATTAAGTCAGGGGTTACAACTCTCAGTAAAGACGCTTTGATTACATATATATAATTTATTTACATACTTATATATACAGTTTCAACAAACAGCATCATGCTAACTTCTCACCGCAATTTAAACACAGAATCATTCAAGAATATATATATATATATATATATATATATTTATTTATAATTATAAAATAGTATTCCTACAATTGAACAAAGCCGACCCTTGGTCAAGAGGCAAGTATGTAATAAGCGTTGGATGTGAATCAAACATTGTTAAAATTGCTCACCCTTAGGCGTTTGTAGTACGGTCACTGTAGTTACGGCTCGTTCCCATCACTTGTAGACACTGGTATGATTATCGTTCGTATTTCACCATGCACACAGTTCTTTCAACAAAGTTCTATACTACTGCAGGGAAAGTTCTGTATATCGTAACACACAGAGTTCGGGCTCTTGTAGGTCAATGATCACTCCGGAATACCTCTGTGATGCAAACTGTCCTTTACCGGATCTGTCGGTAGCGGTCTCCGTCATACGCAGGTTTACCTCGGATGCTCACGTAGTTTTTCTTTGTTTCGATTCTCTGGTTTCTCAGCTCCGTCGTCTGTCGTATCCTTCGTCGATTGGTAGTTATAGACGGGTAAATACATTCTCGTTTAAGTTGTGGCCAGGCCGCATCAGTAGTCTCTCCATCCTTTCTACTTCATTTATCATTCGGTGGCGCTTCAGCTTGATTTGCGAACCTTCGCTGGGCTTTTAATCTTGCGTCAATTTTGTTTAGAAGTCTCGTAACCCTTGTAGCAGCTAAGTTTTTATCTCCGGTTTTTTTATTTTAGTAAGTGGGCTTTTTATAATAAGCTTTACCCTGTATATATATTTCTTTTCTTTTTTTTCTATTGGTTCGTGCCTTCTTGGCTTCCTATTCGCTCGCCCCGCCTCTTGATTGTGCTGGGTGATGAGCCACCTTGTTCATAGGTTGGTTCATGTTTTATGTTTTGCATTTGAATTATGTTGGGCGCCTCTCCTCGTCAGGGAAATTTCTCAACTCCCCATGCACTTATTTCTTAATCTTTGATCTTCTATTTATAGCTACTGTCCTCTTAACTTTTTATGCTTTTATTGCCCGTGTTGTTGCCCGCTACTAAAGCCCTGCTCACAGGCGCCCTGAAGCTTCGGAGTCATAAATCCTGCTCACAATTCAGGCTGTGTGGTCCTATTCATTTAGATTGCCGCGTATTCACATCTCGCTTATTTCTGTCCGATTAATAATGTTTTGAACTACACCATGCAGATGGCAAGGTGCGAATACAGAGAGAACAAGGCAACAGCGTGGACCCTAAGTACAATGCCAGAAATAGGTGGAAGGAATGTTATGCTTTGGAGGATATCTTACTGGCATTGTTTGTGTCCTTCAGTTACTGTGGAACAACATCAGAATGTCAAAAGGTATTTGAATATTTTCGATAACCTTGTATATTCAGTTATGTTAATGGTTTACCCGATGAACAATTGAGACCACTATTACCCGAATGAATCATCAAGGCCATATCCGATGAACTTCCAGTTCATCGGATATGGTCGCGATTCCTCAAGCCACTACCAACATCTCGCAGAGTTATGGCCCAACGATATACTGAGAAGTTGGTCATAATTAAATTGACATTTATTCCTCATAATTTATTTTAAAGTTTTAAATTTGAAAGCATATTTTGTTTTATTTTTGGAAATTAAATTGTAGGATTAATTTACAGCTTACATCTCAACTAAATTACTTACATTAACTTTTAAGTAAGAGAAATACTATGAATAAATTCATACAGTTATTAATTACAAAGCATGAAATTATTTCTAGGGCAATAAAGAAGGAGAAAAGGTACTATTTAATTAAGAATTGTGAATATTTAATAATGTCAATCAATTGGACTTTAAATAGCTTACTTACAATATAATATTATGTAGACTACGTGTATGGAATCCCTTTTAAAATCACCAATCTTTAAAATATTCAAACTAGCTATCATTGAATTCAATTCTAGATTCTTTTAAAGATTACTTTTACAGTGTCAAATTTCTAATATTTTTGGACGATAGAGAAAAAGAAAAATTGAAAAAATCAAAATAGTTTTTTTTTCTTCTCTGGGTCATTAAATAATAAAATATCTTAAATTAGTTTTAGGTCAGTTGAGTAGAAGAGGTTCGTAAGTTATTCGAAACTTTTGTCAAAGATTGATTGATTTATTGAGCTTAATCCCGGAGACTTGGCTTTCTGTTCTGATGTGACTAATCTGTCGCGTTCAAGAAGAGAAAATCGATAGGATTTTCAGCTTATGGTTGGATATATACTTTTCTGTGATAGTTACCGATAATATGAGAAACTATTACAAATAAAAAAAGATTGAAATAGCCCAATAAAAGTTATGTTTGTTACATTTAGCTGTGATTGTATTACTTTTGGACAGCTTTTAAAGATGAATATCAAATAATGAAAATTAGAATTTATATGAAATTAGTTCGTGACATTGAAATAATTTGAAGGCTTTCAAGGGGTTAGTAGTTATAAATAAGACTTTTATAAAATTATGTTTGTTATATTTAGTTCTGATTGTGTTACTTTTCGATAGTTTTTAAAGATGAATAACAGATGATGAAAAATCAGAACTGAAATGAAATTAGTTCGTGACATTGAAATAATTTGAAGGCTTTCGAGTGGTTAGTAGTTGTAAATATAACTTTTGTGAAAGTTATGTTTGTCGTATTTAATTCTGATTGTATTAATTTTGGACAGATTTTAAAGATGATTATCAAATAATGAAAATTAGAATTGAAATGAAATTAGTTCGTGACATTGAAATAATTTGAATGCTTTCGAGGGTTTTAGTAGTTGTAAATATAACTTTTATATAATCATATTTGCTATATTTAGTTCTGATTGCGTTACTTTTGGATAGATTTTAAAGATGAATAACAGATAATGAAAAATCAGAACTGAAATGAAATTAGTTCGTGACATTTAAATAATTTAAAGGCTTTCGAGTGTTTAGTAGTTGCAAATAAAACTTTTATAAAAGTTATGTTTGATATATTTCTTTCTGATTGCATTGCTTTTGGATAGATTTTTAAAGATTAATAACACATAAGGAAAATTAGAATTGAAATGAAATCAGTTAGTGACATTGAAGGCTTCCGAGTGGTCAGTAGTTGTAAATGAATCTTTTGTGAAAGTTATGTTTGTTATATTTAGTTCTGATTAAATAACCTTTGGATAGTTTTTAAACATGAATAACACATAATGAAAGTCAGAATTGAAATGAAATTAGTCAGTGATATTGAAATAACTTAAACGATTTCGAATGATTAGTAGTTGTAAATAAAAATTTTATAAAAGTTACGTTTGTTATATTTCATTCTGATTGTATTACTTTTGGATATTTTTTAAAGATTAATAACACATACTGAAAATCATAATTGAAATGAAATCATTTAGTGACATTGAAATAATTTGAATGCTTTCGAGGGGTTAGTAGTTGTAAATATAACTTTTATAAAATTATATTTGCTATATTTAGTTCTGATTGCGTTACTTTTGGTTAGATTTTAAAGATGAATAACATATAATGAAAAATCAGAACTGAAATGAAATTAGTTCGTGACATTTAAATAATTTAAAGGCTTTCGAGTGGTTAGTAGTTGCAAATAAAACTTTTATAAAAGTTATGTTTGATATATTTCTTTCTGATTGCATTGCTTTTGGATAGATTTTTAAAGATTAATAACACATAAGGAAAATTAGAATTGAAATGAAATCAGTTAGTGACATTGAAGTATTCCGAGTGGTCAGTAGTTCTAAATAAATATTTTGAGAAAGTTATGTTTGTTATATTTAGTTCTGATTAAATAACCTTTGGATAGTTTTTAAACATGAATAACAGATAATGAAAGTCAAAATTGAAATGAAATTAGTCAGTGATATTGAAATAACTTGGACGATTTCGAATGATTAGTAGTTGTAAATAAAACTTTTATAAAAGTTACGTTTGTTATATTTCGTTCTGATTGTATTACTTTTGGATAGTTTTTAAAGATTAATAACACATACTGAAAATCATAATTGAAATGAAATCAGTTAGTGACATTGAAATAATCTGAAGGCTTTCGAGTGGTTAGTAGTTGTAAATATAACTTTTGTGAAAGTTATGTTTGTTGTATTTAGTTCTGATTGTGTTACTTTTGGATTGATTTTAAAGATGAATAACAGATAATAAAAATCATAACTGAAATGAAATTAGTTAGTGGCATTGAAATAATTTGAAGGCTTCCGAGTGGTTAGTAGTCGTAAATAAACTTTTATAAATTTTCCTATTGTATGAACATATGAAAGTGTAGTCTTTACAATATACCTTAAAATAAAAATAAGAAAGCCTCAGATAATGATAAAAGAAGCAATGTTTTATATCGTTTTAGAATGGATAAACACGATTAGAAATAACTAGGTGGCCCGTTCGACCCTTTCGCATTCGAATAAAATGCGATTCATTTTATGACGAGGTTGGTGGTTTGTAGTAGGATGAAAGAAGAACCGATTCATTTGTAGCCATTGTTTATTTGTGAAATAACAATGGTGTGTAAGGATAATACAAAACTGATTACAAAAAACATTCGGACACAAAATTGTAGGTGAAGCGTAACATAAAACAGGGGAACATGAGATATGTACACGTCAAAGCATCCTTGTAAACAATATTAAAAGTTAAGTATGACGCAAAAGCATGGAAAATGTGATATTTACGCTAGAAAACCTCTTTGTAAACACTATTTGACCGTGCCATTCCGGCGCATCCAAGGAAAGAACTTTACGGCCAAAAGTCAATTTTTCACTTCGATTTTTAAACAAACAATGGAATGTGTCATTCTGAATTAACAGTTCGTCAGAAGCGGAGGACTTAATCTTTAAAATGGTACCTAATTTATCGATTTTGGTAAAGTATGAAGGGAGAAAAAGGGATCGTCAGAAAAAATCAACTTCTAAAAATAATATATGTGGTTTTTCCTTGCAAAAAGAATAATGTACACCAATGCGAATGTTGCCAATAAAGAAACTCATTAATGAAATCACCGAATGATAATGAAAGCAAACGAATTTTAAATCTAAAAGTTCAGAGCGATTCATAATGGTAAAATAAAAAAGGTAGCGTGAGCGCCATCTAGGGGAAAAATTGTTTATAAGTTTATACTTCGATTTTTAAACAAACAATTTCTAAATTAAAAATTCGCAAGAAACGGAGATCTTAATCTTTTAAATGGTACCTAATTTATCGATTTTGGTTGAGTATGAAGGGAGAAAAAGGGATCGTCAGACAAAATCACCTTCTAAAAATAATATATGTGGTTTTTCCATGTAAAAAGAATAATGTACACCAATGCGAATGTTGCCAATAAAGAAACTCATTAATGAAATCACCGAATGATAATGAAAAGAAACGAATTTTAAATTTAAAAGTTCAGTGCGATTCATAATGGTAAAATATAAAAAGGTAGCGCGAGCGCCATCTAGGGGAAGAAAAATTGTTTATAACGTTTATACTTCGATTTTTAAACAAACAATAAGATCTGTAATTCTAAATTAAGAATTCACAAGAAGCGGAGATCTTAATCTTTAAAGTGGTACCTAATTTATCGATATTTGTTAAGTATGAAGGGAGAAAAAGGGATCGCAAGAAAAAGTCACCTTCTAAAAATAATATATGTGGTTTTTTCATGTAAAAAGAATAATGTACACCAATGCGAATATTGCCAATAAAGAAACTCATCAATGAAATCCCCGAATAATAATGAAAGCAAACGAATTTTAAATTTAAAAGTTCAGTGCGATTCATAATGGTAAAATAAAAAAGGTAGCGTGAGCGCCATCTAGGGGAAAAATTGTTTATAAGTTTATACTTCGATTTTTAAACAAACAATAAGATGTGTAATTCTAAACTAAAAATTCGCAAGAAACGGAGATCTTAATCTTTTAAATGGTACCTAATTTATCGATTTTGGTTGAGTATGAAGGGAGAAAAAGGGATCGTCAGAAAAAATCACCTTCTAAAAATAATATATGTGGTTTTTCCATGTAAAAAGAATAATGTACACCAATGTGGATGTTGCCAATAAAGAAACTCATTAATGAAATCACCGAATGATAATGAAAGCAAACGAATTTTAAATTTAAAAGTTCAGTGCGATTCATAATGGTAAAATAAAAATGGTAGCACGAGTGCCATCTAGGGGAAGAAAAAATTGTTTATAACGTTTATACTTCGATTTTTAAACAAACAATAAGATGTGTAATTATAAATTATGATTTCACGCGAAACGGAGATCTTAATCTTTAAAATGGTTCCCCATTTATAGATTTTGGTTAAGTATGAAGGGAGAAAAAGAGGTAAAACGAAAAAACATTTTTTAGAAATAATATATATAGATTATACAGCATAAGAAAGAATAAGTAATACAAAATTATAATTTAGAGGGAATAATTATCAGAAATAAAAAAAAGTTATGACCTATGATTAATAAGATATGAGAAACTGTTGATTTTTAATATGAAATTGGTTTCCAATACACGGGGGGTTGGCATACAGAATTTTTATTCCTTTCTCCAGCTTCCTCTGGAGAAAGGACTTATTTCCAGCCGATAGCTCCTTACCTCAGAGAAAATAATTTGAGAAGCTGTGATATCGAATATTCGTAAACACTGCGACTTGGGACTCCCGCAAAATCTAAAAATAAATTAACTTTTCAAAGTTATGGACTCATATCAGGGAAAAAAAATGATTTACTCTACGGCGTTTACTCTGTGGGCTTTTTGCTAACTATTAGACTCTTCAGCGTAGGAACTCCAAATCCTGTCGCAAATACTGGTTTTGACTTGAGTAGAAATAGAAAAATCGTAATTGTCGATAGTTAGAGTGTTATATGGGCATTTACATTCCCGAAAACTCTGGGAAACTGAAACAATATTCAAAATTGTTATCTGAAGCAGAAATGGGGATAAAAGGTTTAGAGGTTTTCGAAAAAGCATTTTTTTTTACAAATTTGTAGAATCGTTATGGCAGTTGTTCGAACATAAATTTAAAATCAACTGCAAATTAAAAAAAATATTCTTAGTATAAGCATTTTAGAATTATATCATTATAGGAATAGC
This sequence comes from Dolomedes plantarius, assembly GCA_907164885.2. Lineage (NCBI taxonomy): Eukaryota > Metazoa > Arthropoda > Arachnida > Araneae > Dolomedidae > Dolomedes > Dolomedes plantarius. Next base: position 63,683,013 of record OU015502.1, read on the forward strand.
TTGAGCTTACATAAAAAATCAACAGTAAATTAAATAAATCTTTTCTTGGTAGAAGTGTTATAGATTTCATACCATTATAGCAATAGCTTTAACCTATATAAAAAATCATCTGTAATTTAAAAAAGTATATCCTTAGTCAAAATTTTATAGAATTAACACCATTATAGCAATTACTTGAAACTAAATTAAAATTCAACATGAAATTAAATAAATATGTACTTGGGAGAAGTGTTATAAAAGTAACACCATTATAGTAATAGCTTGAACCTAAATAAAAAATTAAATGTAATATACAAAAGAATATATACTTATTAGATATTTTGTAGAATTAACACCATAATAGCAATTGTTTGAACCTAAATTAAAAATCAACAGTAAATTAAATAAATATATACTTGGTAGAAGTGTTATAAAAGTAATACCATTATAGTAATATCTTGAACCAAAATAAAAATTAAATGTAATATACAAAAAAATATATACTTATTAGATATTTTGTAGAATTAACATCATTATAGCAATTGTTTGAACCTAAATTAAAAATCAACAGTAAATTAAATAAATATATACTTGGCAGAATTGTTATAAAAGTAATACCATTATAGTAATAGTTTTAGCCGAAATAAAAAATTAAATGCTATATACAAAAAATATGTACTCAGTAGAAATGTAGCATTAACACCATTACAGCAATTGTTTCAACCTAAATTGAAAATCAACAGTGAATTAAATAAATATATACTTTGTAGAAGTGTTATAGAATTAATACCGTTATAGCAATAACTTGAACCTAAATAAAAAATTCAACTTCAATCTAAAAATATATATACTACTTAGTAGAAATGTTATAGAATTAACACCATTATAGCAGTTTCTTGAACCTAAATTTAAAATGAACAGAAAATTCAATAAATATACCTAAATTTAATATAAATTTTAAATTAAAAAGAAATGCAATTATTTTATTTTGCATTATTTGTTAACAGTAAGTTTCTCTAAAATTTTTACAAAATATTCTAGCAAGTTTCATATTAGAGATTATTTATCTCCAAGCAATATTTTATTAACATCTACGTACAATGACTGTGGAATCAAAAAATCTGGTTCGAGGCCATAAAAATAGCAAAGTAAACAGTAAAATACGTTTTATCTTCCACTTTTTGTTTGTTTACTCTTTTTTCTTGGTTTATACAGCTTTAGAAAGAATTCTTTTAGATTACTCTACCCTTAACATGAATTATATCCAGGTTTAACCTAAATTTTATATTTTGGAATTTTTTTTCAAGTACATAAAATATTCTTGTGTTAGATTCTTTAAATTTATTTGATAACATTTGATTACCTGTTTATAATACTAAACAGATACTGCCACTTGAAATCAAAGATTTTATTAAATACTGAATATTATATTAAAAATAATAATGAAAAATATATTTTGTTATGATGTAGCATAACTGTATTTGTTTTTCTTAAAATTCTTCCAAAAAAATTATGGTTTACTGTAGTTTAAAACCAAAATTCTTTAAATATCTCTATATTTTTTTACTAACTACATAAAAATAAATGTAATGTTTGATCAATTCTCTTTAATAAATAATTTTACTTTTAACTGATTAAACTTGATAAACGGAAGTGTAATCATTAAACAAAGACTTTTTTCAAAATACTGAAAACTACTTTAAAAATGAAAAATATACCGCGTTAAGTATTATGAAAACTGAAATTTTATTTAAAATAAAACATTTTTCACAATAGTAAAATAAATGCCGGCTATCGAGAAAATATTAAATTTTTTCGTTCCTTTTAATGTAGAAAATAGCTGTAAATATTGAAACGTTTTCAAAATATTTAAAGAGTATGTATTTAAACATAAGATTGAGTTAAAAATGTAAAAACAAATGTTTGTCAGATTTATATGAAAATTTTTTTTGCTTAAATTTCGGTTACGTTGCCTTAAAAACTATAGTAATCGACATCAGATGTGACATGATAGGCCATGGATAAGTTGTGGCATTAAAATATTGACGTCTCATTGTGATTCAGAAAAAAAAAGATATAAATGGTGACAGAAACAGGTTGATTTTATAAACGAAGCACTTCATGTTTCTTTTAAATTAAACTAGTTGAGGCTTAGGGCCGGTGGTTTATTGCCGTTTCTACAAAAAGTTACATCGTTGGCATCAGCAAAGGAGAGTCAGGCGGCCAACATGGAATCCCCGATGGTTGTTGGAGTACTTTCTGCCAGATAATTGTAAGTGATAAACGATTAAATAAAATAAGATAAGTGAGATAAGTTGATAAGTGATTTTTACGATAATTGTAAGTGATGATAAAATAAAATAGTAAATAATAGAATATATATAATAATATGAGATGGGAACGTCGGAAGCTGGAATCGTGGAGGCATCCAAACATCGTGGAGGAAATCGTGGAGGCAATTCAAACTCCGCTCCTGTGCTGGCATCGTAACGTAGGGATACGACATCGATGTCGATGTTTTTAAAATATGGATGTTTTAATATAAACATCGATGTTCTAAACATCGATTCATTGAAACCGATGTTTTTTTAGCATCGATGTTTTGTGCTCGATGTTTTCCGTTGTCTCGATGTTTTTTTTAATGAAAAGGTACCGTATTAAAAAAAATAACACGTATCATAATTTTCTCTCAGTAAATGTAAGTCAGTATTCTGAGAAGAACGAATGCATAGGGGGAACGATACTCTAGAAACTAGATAAATGGCAAATAACAAAGTTAACAAATTTCTTTTTTTTTTTAAACTGTAAATAAATATAGGGCATATAATAATTATATGCCCCAATAATTGTTATTTACAGTAAAGAAAAAATAAGCTTGTTCAGTTTTCAACCATACCCTGGTTTTGCATCAGTAATTCAAATTGGTGTAAATATATGTAATTTCCTTTTGTATTATTTAATTTGAGAATAAAAGATTTGTTTATAAATTTTCTTATTAATTTTTTGATATTAAACTCTATTGAACCAAACTCAAAAATTCTTTTAAATCATTTTGCCTTATACTTTATTGATATGAAACCAATCCTGTGTTGTGTTACAGTCATGAACTTCAGAATTTCTTTTTTGTTACTAAGTTATTTAAGCCTTCTGGAAGTAAATTATTCTACAACTGCTAAATAAATATCACAGTAATTTTTCACATTCAACCAATTTAAATTAGAAAACACCACGGATATCTCTTTATGGCTTTGGTCCTATCAATTGTTTTTATAGAAATTAAGTTCTTCCTCCATTTTCTGGCAAAAAGTAATAAAATGCACCATGGAAATTTTGTAATATGCGCTGACTCTAGCAAACCAAGTTTTTGTCATTTGTGTCAGCCCAATCAGAGAGTAAAATTAAATACCCCACGTCTAACCGAAGTAACATTAATATTAGAAGCTACTAAACCAGTTTTTAAAAAAATGATGTTCTAAAGCATCGATGTTTAAAAACATGGATGGTTATTGGGCGATGTTTTATTAGCATCGATGTTTTAATATTGAATATCGATGTTTGAAAACATCGATGTTTTGTTGTAGATGTCGGATGCCTACCGTCACGTGACGTGAAGAGGAAAACATCTGGAAATTGGTGACCCAGCAAAATTCCGCCAACGCTGTAGTACAAAAGATTATTTTGTGTGTTCTACGAGGGGAAAGCGATAAATGGTGAATCTTATAGCCTATCGTTTGTCAACCCCCTTTTGGGTATTAAGAAAGAATTTACTGATAAGGTGTTAGGCATTGAAGTTGGCAAAAAGAGTTGCATTTTCATGTGTTTTTCCCGACTGCCTCGGCAAAATACACAAATGGAGGAATCATGAGGGAACAGTCTCTTATTGCGTTGCGTAGTAGTATGAAACAATATGAATTAGCAAAAAGCGTTACGACATTCACCCCCGCAGACACACACACACAAAAAAGGACAAAACAGTAGCGAACACTTGATTAAAATAACAAAATGGCGTAATGCCAAAAAGTTATGTATATAATTTTACTGATGCATAGTATCAAAAAAATTTACCAAGTAAGTTAAGCAATACTGGACAGCAAAAGCTGGACAACATTTCCCCTAAAAGAATATAATGAAAAGAATATAATGTAGTGATTAAATATATATATACATATATATATATATATATATACATATATATATATATATATATATATATATATATATATATATATATATATATATATATATATATATATATATATATATGTATGTACCATCTCATAGGCAAGTAAGAAAAATAAAATGCAGTAAATATACAGTCATGGACAAAAAAATTAGCGCACCAAGAAGGAGTCGTCAAAATGAAACGAAATTTTACATACGTAATGACTACTTTGATATAAGTAAATGATAATAAAATCAAAGAAAATGGAAAATTTATTTCATAGAAAAAGGCAAAAGAACGGAGGAGATAATACTCCGTTGGACCCCCTCTAGCGCGAATGCACGATGCGATACGATCGGGCATTGAGTCATACAAGTTCTGTATGATGTCTTGAGACATTTCCTTCCATATTTGCTGTAACCTTGTCTCTAGTTCGTTCAAACACGTCGGATGCCCAACTCGTCGTCCCAAATGATCCCAGATATGCTCGATTGGAGACAAATCTGGGAATCGGGCAGGCAAAGGAAAGGTAGTAACAGTGCGGAGACAGTCTTGTGACACCCTTGCCGTATGAGGCCGAGCATTGTCTTGGTGAAAAATGGCTCCTGGGAGCCGTTTCATGAGTGGCAACACATGTAGTTGCAGGATTTCATGAACATACCGCTGGGCTGTCATGGTGCCACGGAACAATTCTAGGGGTGACCGTGTATTGTAGGCAATGGCACCCCATACCATCACACCAGCTGTGGGAGCGATGTGTCGCTGTACAGCAAAGGCAGGATTGAAGCGTTCACCACAGGCTCTCCACTCACGAACACGATTGTCATCACTGCCGAGATTGAATCTGGATTCGTCGCTAAAGTCGACCTGGTTCCATTCCGCTGCAGTCCAGTTTCCTCGTGCGCGGCAAAACTCCAAACGGAGGCGTCGATGGGTGGGCGTCAAGGGCAGCACACGTAATGGGCGCCGCGATACCAACTGTCCTTCAGCCAGGCGCCTTCGTATGGTTCGAGAAGACACAGAGGCCCCCAGTTAAGGTGCTACCTGTGCCTGGATGGCGGTCGATGAAGTTGTTGGCTGTACGCGTGCATTTCTTAAAATGTGGCGGCATTCTCGACGACTGGTCTGTCGAGGGCGTCCTGAGCCTGGTCTTCGTGTACATGACATCTCTCGGGTCCACTGGTCCCAACACCTCCTCACAACACAATCAGAGCGGCCTAATTGACGAGCTACTCGCCTAGCTGACCGCCCAGCTTCCATCATCCCGACGATTCTCCCCCTCTCAAACTGCGACAACTGCTTATATTGTCTTCGAACACGGCGTAATGGCATGTCTATCTCAGCTCTTCCTTTGTAAATAATTCAGCACACTCAAACAAGCTTTGGTTACCTGTTTTATACTCCACAGAGTACGATGTTCAATGCACTCTACCAGCTATACGTAATGCGCAATCACGCTGCATTTCTAATCATTTGCATATCTCCCCGACATGTACCTTCATTGCAAGTTTCGTTACGATCCCGCAATTATTTCTTGGTGCGCTAATTTTTTTGTCCATGAGTGTATTAATATATAGCATAGTATAACACTTGAAATACACTTGAATGAGGGTGAGGAATTAATGATGTTGAGGGAATACACAAACACCTCTGCTTTTAGTGGTGAGTAGCTCCTATGTGAGGATGACTACAAAAGAAACATATGAAGAGTAGCTCGCTAGGATGAGTACAAAAGAAACATATGAAGAGTAGCTCGCTAGGATGACTACCTTACATAGAATGACGAACAGTGAGTACAGAATCGTATCATCACTGACGCCAAAGACAAAAGAGAGGCTGCAGTCCTCTGAGTGAACACATGCTTAGTGTCACAAAAATATATAAATTCACACTAGTGTATATAATATTCACCTCGATAACACATCCCATTGTACGGGATCCAAAATAAAATCACCTCAAATTATGTGCTACAACACACCCCTCAATTCTTACAAAATTATCTGAAGTATCTATATATATACAATGCATATGTTACGATAATTGTAAGTGATGATAAAATAAAATAGTAAATAATAGAATATATATAATAATAGGAGATGGGAAAGTGTTGCCAGGTAGAGGTGAAAAGTTCACCAAAAAAATTCACATGATCTGAAGTGTAGTTCTTAACCAGTCAACAAGGTACCATGTCTACAAAAATAAACGTGTGGTATCATACCAAAATTAACATTATGAGTTCTGGCAAAAAAAGGAACAAATGTTACCTAAATTCCAAACATCTGATCATCATTTGATATTACAATTACTCTGATGTCAATGCTGTAGTAACAAAAGGAATAGATGTACATGACAAGTGGTGTAGTTGATTACATAAACAAATTGCTATCAGCTTCAATAACATAAAATGTGTAGTTGTTAACATTATCTTATTAGTTGTACAGAAAATACGCCTTGACAGAGCAAAATAAAAGAGGATTGGAGAATTTATTTACATAAAAAAATTACATAGAAAACAAGAAGCCAATCTACGCCAGCGTAGAGAGAGGCCAGGACAAAACAAAACAATACAATTTAATTATCAAGTGTCGGGCGCCTCAACCAAATAATTATATACACAAAAATTTAAGTTCTCGTTCGCAAGTAATATCTCGTTCTGTCATGGCGAGAAATAGGTTGTTCATTTAGAGAGTTATAGTAAGAGGCCTGTTCAGTTAAATGAGATTTACGTGGAGGAGCAAACAATAGTCTATCACTATGGATTTTATAAACATTAGCTTCAGGATTATTAAGTATTAGTATAGAGTAAGTAACCAATGAGTGTCTAGTGACTACTTCATATGGTCCAGTAAATTTTTTATGAAACTTATCTTTTGATTTTAGGTAGACTATATCCCCAACATTAAATTTACGAAGTTTGGAATGAGGAAACTGCTTATCAGTTTGATTAATTTGTTTGTCTTTAAGGTTTTTAACAACATACATATATGTGTTTTAATGAAGACAAAATATTATGTAAATACGCTGATTTATCCAATCGTTCCACATTAACAGAATTATCAAAAGTATCAAAAAGGAGGGAAAGTTCCCTAGCAAAATGTAGCCTATTAGGAGCAAAATTTGTAGAAGAATGAACAGAACATATATAAATTTTGATGAATACACACAGCATGTTTGAAATTGATTTTGAATCAAGTAATGAGTTTATAGTAGACTTAATTGAAGTATTTATTCGCTCACTGATTACGTTTGCCTGAGGATGTCCAGAAGAAATATGACAAATATTTATACCCAAACAAGAAGAAAATTTATGGAATACTTCAGAAGTGAACTGAGTCCCTAAGTCAGTTAAAATAGTGGATGGACGGCCAAAAGTAGAAATGTAACAGAAAAGAGAGTCAGTAACAGCTTCAGAATTGATATTGAAAAGAGGATATAATTGCATGTGTCTCGAAAAATGGTCAATGATGGTTAAAATGTATTGGCTATTTTGTAATAGGCCTAAAATATCCATGGAAATGATTTGATTTGGAGAAGGCTGCAGAATTGTTCATTAAAAGATTCAGCAAAGGAATTCTCTCCTCTTCAACCAAATGAGAAAAGTCAAGATCGGTAGGTAAAAGTTCAGCATTACGCTGACTCAAGATTTCCTCTGAAGGTTCAATGAAATTGATCTGTTGAGAGCTAGCAGAAGGAAAATTCTGAGGTTTCGAAAAACTCTGAATTGAGTCAATGGAAGTGATCTCACGAACAGTGGCAGATTTGTTTAAATGGAAAGTTCATTGAAATCATTGTGAATAAATATGAAAAATTTAATTCCAGCCTTTTTGTTAAGCGTTGAAGATGCACATGCTACTTTCGTAAGGCATGGCGACAAAGAATTTGACAAAGGTGGTACACATGCTATTTTCGTAGGGCATGGCAAGCAAGAATTTGACGAAGATGATGCACATGCTACATTTGTAGGACATGGCGACAAAGTGTTTCCAGCGTTTTGCTTAACCGCTGAAGAAGAAGATGCACATGCTACATTTGTAGGGCATGGCAAAAAAGTGTCTGACGAGAGAGAGTCCTCACCTTCCACAGCAGCATTTTGTACTGAGTGTATCGAAGGGTAGCAGACAATATGCGAGTTAGCAAAACGAAGAGTAAATAAAAAGTCATAATTGGGAAAAGATGTAGTGTGGACTTCAATGTATGTCCTGTCCTGTGGTTGCATTAATAATTTATTAGATAAATACACATTAGTATCATCAATGGGAACAATAGTTGGAAGATTAGGATCACAGTCATTATTTAAATTTACATCACCTTCATTAGTATTTGACACATTTATATTAGTACAACAAGATACATCAATATCATCATTGTTATCATGAGTAATTGTATAATTTGTATTTCCTGCTTGAGGAACAGTAATTAAAGGTATATATACATTTTTAACTTGTAAACAAGAATCAGGTATGTTTAAAGATATGTTATTTTGCTTCAAAAAGTCGTATCCGAGAATAGAATGGAATGTTTTAGAGTTTAAGTTGGTTATAAAAAAGGAATGTTTAAATGATAACTTATCAATTTTAAAATAAAATTGAGCACATCCAAAAAAGTTTACTGTAGAATTGATGGTCTTTATGGCTAGGTTTCTGGATAATAACTTATATTTAATTAGAGGTTTTATAGATTCAAAGTAAGGTTTAGAAATTAAGCTGATACTTGAACCTGAGTCCACTAACATAGATACATTATGATTTTGAAAATTGACAGTAATAATAGGTAAATATATAGCATTAGAATTATCAACTTCATCATTTATGATATTATAATTAGGATTAACTACTAAAGAATTAGGCCCATTAATATTTAAGATATCATTGCTATTTTCTGATATAGTGTCACTTATAATAGTTTGAGTGGCACTGTTACATGTAATAGTTATAGGCATAAATTGAGTAGCTACATCAGAAAAAGTTTTTGCACATTAAATATTGACATTATCACATAATACACTGGCTGACTGGTATTGCCTTGAGAACTGATTTTCAGCACAATCAGTCTCCTGGATTAGTTTAAAGAATTACTATTGAATGATTGAGCATTGATGTTAGGGAAAGTTGAAGTTAAATGTCCATTATTAGATGTAGTTGCGTTATCGTTAGGTTTTATAGTTCTTTTGAATAAATAACAATCTTTCATTACATGATTTAGTTTTCCACAAAATGCACATTTAAGGGATTGAGAATTCCCATAATTATGATGCCTTTGACTCCTGCTCTGGACAAAATTATTTCTGTTTCTTTGATATAAATTATTTTCATTATTACGATGATTACCAAGAAAACGGGAATTTTTATTCTTATTATCTATGCCTACGATTTTGAAATGCATTACTATTTTTAGCATATGGCCTGTTTGTCTGATTTCTGTTGGAATTTAAATTTTTAATTTCTTTTTGAAAAGCATTAATTTGAGCAGTTAGCTGCATAACAGAAGGATTATTGGAATCATGAGGAATTGAATTATTGGTTTCTATTTGTATGTCCTGTATTTGTTGGGAACAATGAACAGCCTTGGTATATGACTTCATATTGTCTTCTAGTATTTTAACTTTATGTGCCTGGGGAATAGCTTCCAAAAACATTTTGATATTTAATAGCGTCAAGTGCTGTAGAATCACCAATTTCTGGATATACGTTCTGGATTAGTAAATCCAGTCTATGAGCTAAGTTGCTAATAGTTTCTAAAGGCAGTAATTTTAAAGAGTTAAGTTCCTGATTTGACGTTAATTTTGATTGAGGTTTAAAGAAATCCGCGAATTTGTTCTTAATTTCATCAATAGTTTTTAAGGTTTTAAACGTAGAGCATTCAATAAAGTGTTTTAAGGCAACGCCGGTTAATTTAGTTTTCAAGAAAGCTATGGCTTGAGCATCAGTCCATTTGTTAAAGGACTGTAAATCAGCGATTTGCTCAAAAAAGAAATTTAACAGGGTAGCATCCCCTTCAAAAGGCAGGATATTTAACAGCATGGATTGATTAGGAGCCATTGTTACACAATTTATCAAAAAGAAAGAACTGAGTCACAAATTCAGTTATAAAAATAAATAAATATGTATGCAAATCTAGTATAATAAATCAAAAAAAAAACGAAAAAGAATTGTGCAATCATAAAAAAACTAGATATATGCAAAAAAAGGCAAAATTATAAAAAAAACAAATAATCTCGTATATATATGTACACACATTTCATATATGACAAAAATTATCAACAGTTTTCAAAATAATCATTGTACCCCATGATAAATACTTAATGGACAAATGATGTAAGTTGTTGGATTCAAATATACAAGTCATAGTATATGTATTATTTAATCAAATTTACGAGTTAACATTATGCATTGACAGACTCAAATTAAAAGAAAAATTAATTAATAACATGCACAGACCTTGGTTGACTGAGTGGTCATGGAAACCAGTAATCGTATCTATCTAAAATGATGGTGAAGTGGTCACATTAAAATATAAAACTTGACTTAGTTCCTGCATTATAAGGATGGAATAATCATGTTATTCTGAAACAAAAATAGAAAAGGGTGACAGAGACAGGTTGATTTTATAAACGAAGTACTTCATGTTTATTTTAAATTAAACTAGTTGAGTCTTAGGGCCAGTGGCTTATTGCCGTTTTTACAAAAAGTTACATCGTTGGCATCAGCAAAGGAGAGTCAGGCGGCCTACATGGAATTCCCGATGGTTGTTGGAGTACTTTCTGCCAAGGCATCGGAAGGTGGAATCGTGGAGGCATCCTTCCTCAACCAGGGTCTAGACGAGGTCTGTTTCTACAATTCAAACTCCCCTCCTGTGCTGGCACCGTCACGTGACGTGAAGAGGAAAACATCTGAAAATTGACGACCCAGCGCTCGACGGCCGCTTTATTCCCACACATTGTGGGATTAGTGTATTGGCTAAACGCACAACCTACGTAGGATCTATGATGCTGCCATCTATATCCAGAAATTTGAACGATTTCTATAATGTAATATATATATATATATATATATATATATATATATATATATATATATATATATATATATATATACATAAATATAAATATAAATATATATATATATATATATATCTATATATATATATATATATATATAAATATATATATATATATGTGTGTATATATGTATATATACATATATATGTATATATATGCATATTTATATATATAATATATATATATATATATATATATATATATATATATATATATATATATATATATATATATATATATATATATATATATATATACGTATATATTACATTATACAAATCGTTCAAATTTCTGGATATAGATGGCAGCATCATAGATCTTACGTATTAGATGTTGGCCAAAGCTTCATGTCCAAAGCCGAAGGTGGTGGGAATAGCAAGAGTGGCGCTCGTCAGCAAAATTCCGCCAATGCTGTAGTACAAAAGGTTATTTTGTGTGTTCTACGAGGGGAAAGTGATAAATGGTAAATGTTATAGCCTATCGTTTGGCAACCCCCTTTTGGGGATTAAGGAAGAATTTATTGATAAGGTGTTAGACATTGAAGTTGGCAAAAAGAGTTGGATTTTCATGTGTTTTTCCCGACTGTCTGGGGAAAATACACAAATAGAGGAATCATGAGGGAACTGTCCCTTATTGCGTTGCGTAGTAGTATGAAACAATATGAATTAGCAAAAAGCGTTACGACAGGTTAATACCTCGGAGGCACAATTAATAAATTAATCAAAACTTATATAAATAAATAAGTAAAAAAATCACTCATACCCTCACTCATTTAGTCAATCAATCAATCAATCAATCAATCAATAAAATGTATGGATGATTTTGAGAAAACCTTAACTTATTTTCTTTCTTATGTATAACATGGCAGTAAATACTCTAACGCTTTCAAAATATTTGAATAAAATTCTTTTGAACATGGTAATGCATTAAAATTCACAAAAAATGTTTATTTAAATTGTTTTTCGATTGATCGTGGGTTTGCATTAAATTTCATTCAATACTTTTTTTCGGATGCACAGTTATTAAATTAATCAATGTCTTATATATATATAATCAAGGTGTTATATTAAAAAATATCACTCACTCACTCACTCCGTCAATCAATCAACCAATTAATCCAAAAATAAACAAATAAAATGTACTGAGGTTTGTGAGAATACACATATTTTTTAATTTCATATGTATAAAATGGCTGTAAATATTCTAACGTTTTCAAAATATTGATATAAAATTCTTTTGAACATGATAGGAATGCATTCAAAATGCACGAAAAATATTTCTTTAACTAGTTTTTTTTTCTTGAAAGCCAGTCCGCATTAAATTTCTTTTGATATTTTTCTCTCGGATGTAAAATCATAAACAACTTAATGAAAGTCTTATATATATATATATATATATATATATATATATATATATATATATATATATATATATATATATATATATATATATATATATATATATATATATATATATTAATAAATTAATCACTCACTAATTCATTTAATCAATCAATACGAAAAATAAATAAATAAAATCTATGGAGGTTTGTGAGAATGCACTGATTTTTTTCCTTTCTTATGTATAAAATAGCCGGAAATATTCTAACGTTTTCAAAATATTTATATAAAATTCTTTTGAACATGAAAATGCATTAAAATGCAGAAAAAATGTTTATTTGAATAGATTTTTGCTTGAAAGTCAGTTAGCATTACATTTCGGTTAATACTTTTCTCTCGGATGCACAATTATTAAATTAATCAAGGTCTTATATTTATAAATAAATCAATAAATCTCTCACTCACTCAGTCAATGAATGAATGAATCAATCAATCAATACAATGCATGGATGTGTTTGTGCAAGCACTGATTTTTTCCTTTCTTGTGTTTGTATAAAATGGCTGTAAATATTCTAAAGTTTTAAAAGTATTTGAAGGAAGTTCTTTTGAACATGATAAAAATGCATTAAAAACACACAAAAATAGTTATTTAAATAGTTTTATGCTTAAAAGTCGGTTAGTATTAAATTTCGGTTAATACTATTATCTCGGATGCTCTATTAAACTAATCAAGGTCATATATTTATAAATAAATCAATAATTCACCCACTCAGTCAATCAAACATCCAATCGATAAATAAAATGTAAGGAGGTTTTGTGTATACACTGATTTTTCCTTTCTTGTATATTAAATGGCTGTAAATATTCTAATGTTTTTAAAATATTTGAAGAAATTTCTTTTGAACATGATAACAATGCATTAAACACACACAAAAAATATTTATAGAAATATTTATGTCGCTTAAAAGTCGGTACGTATTAAATTTTGGTTAATACTTTTATCTCGGATGCTCAATTATTAAATTAATCAAGGTCTTATATTATAAATAAATCAATAAATCTCTCACTCAGTCAATCAATCAATTCATCAATCAATAAAATGTAAGGAGGCTTTGAGCATATACTGATTTTTTCCCTGTCTCGTGTATAAAATGGTTGTAAACATTCTAACGTTTTCAAAATATTCGAAGAAAATTCTTTAGAACATGATTTGCATTAAAAATAAATTTCATGCATTAAAAATGCACAAAAAATATTTATTTAAATAGATTTTTGCTTGAAAGTCGGCTCTTATTAAATTTCGGTTAATACTTTTCACTCGGATGCGCAATTATTAAATTAATCATGGTCTTATCTTAGGACATACCAAAATATTTAAAACCTGAGGCGCTACGTCAAACTCTTGTTTCTTTCGAAAGAAACTTCTGGCAAGATTGATTAATTTATTACACTTAATCCCCGATCAATCCGCCCTGTAAACAGAAAATATTCCGTAGTCCTTCAAGAGTCGAAAATTGATAGGAATTTCAGTTATTCGAAGGATATATTTTGAGCTGAAAATAGTATAGAAAAGATAATCCATAAACACTGAAATAAAGCAATAAAAAAATATCGAACAAAAAGGATGTATTTTTGGTTTTATCAGTTAATCTTTCCGAAACAGAAATGACTTTTTGGACGGTTTCTCTTTTGAAGTATATTTTTTTAATAAGATTTGCCAAACTGAAAATGTTTCTATTCGTGAGTCCATTCAAGGACACTTAGTAATTGAGATCTGTGATAAGAGTGATTTTATTTTAAAGGTTTTATATTTTCATGCTTATTTTAGATTTTTTTCTGAAATAATAGCTTCATTGATGGAAATGGGGTTTAACCTTTCCAAATATATTCAATTCTTGTCGTTGTGTTTTGATGGAATGAATTACACTTAATCTGACGCAAAGGATTGGGCGTCCGGGGCCCCTGATTTAAGGCTGTTACGTACTAACCCTATTGGTTTCACTCACCTCAGTGTTATCCTATACAGAAAATATGTCCAAGGATTGATGATTTGGATTTAAAAAAATTTAAAAATATATATACTCTGGGAAAGAGAAAGAAATTTACACCTTGGGACATTTATCGTTTTTCAATACAAAAAATATTTTAAAATTTAAATTATTCGAGGAAAATATCTAGTATAGTGTGTTTTAAATGCTCATAAATTCCATTGATGGACTATACTTATAAAATGAATTTTGTTTCAAGGTGCAGAAAAGTTAAGGCCTTCTGAAAATACCCTTTTTTATTTGTTTATCAGTATTTATGTAGCTGTAAATAGTGGACGCATTTTCTCCATAGGTTAAGGGTAAGGTATTAAACATATGCAAAATAAACTTACGTGCAGATTTGAAGCTAGCTAAAATTTGGTACTCTATTGTATAACCAGTACCAAACATATAAAACATTAAAAGATGCCAGTATTTAAGAAACTAATGGTCAATAATGTGACAACGAATAATTAGTGTTGCTGCGGTGCAGATGTGTAAATTGTAGAGAGCCGTAAAGTTGATAGATTTAGAGTTAAGTTAAAATTATTAAATGAACAAATGAGTAAAAATAATTATAATAAAGAACTAGGGATTACTTTATTTGTAAAAATAGTAAACAATATTTTTTATTTAGTTTTAGATGAAGTTCGGAGGTTAGATTTTATGAAAATAGATTGGAAGACATGACAAGGTGGCGTGGAGCTTTCGCTCTAGCTTCCGGAGCCTTGGTTCAACAGTTCGAATACAGCAAATGGTACCGGGTAACAAAGTATACATAAATGATTAATATATAATAATAATGAGATAAATGAATGTGACGGTGGTAAATTTTATCAGTTAAGATAGTAGTTACAATTATTATAAATTCTTTATGTTTATTTATTTAATTCATATTAACTATTGCTTTCCTAATTTACTTTGAGTTGTATAAGTCCTTATGGAAACCTGTTTGTAAAATACGTAGATGTTGGCATCCGAGTTGGATACGTATTGTAATATTATGTTATTAAAAAAAAGAAAAGAAAGAAAAAAAATGGACGAAAGCCGAGTGTAACACAGGACTCCTTTAAATAAGGGTGAGGGTATTTATAATTAATGTTCCAATTTAAGTTACTCTTGAAATTGTCATAAGCATTACTTGTAAAATCAGTAATTATAGATGTTAAAAAATTCTTTCAATGGATGAGTTTTGATGCGTATTTGTAAGTTTGGTGATTGTGGTCGGCGTTGCCATTTAGTGAGTGATAATATAATGGATTTACAGTAGAGAGAGATTAAAGTTTAATAGTCAGTCGCGGACCGGGTTTTTTTATGTCTGGTTTGTATCGCTTGTGAGGGGCAAACGGTAGAGTACATTTGATTAAATGGACTTAGTGATATTTGTCAGGGTTATTTTGGCCAGAGGATAGTTGTGTTGCGTGTTCGGACATAAGGGTCCTAAGTAGAGCAGCCACTATCGCGACGGCCGGACATCAGAAATTGGCATGTGCCTACTTGGCGGGACGCTGAAATTCATTCTCGACTTTCTGTGTAGGTTAACATTGAGGTGAGCGAATCCAGTTGGGTTAGTCAACAGCAGCCTTAATAGAAACCCTTAAACGTGACTGAAATTTTCATAAGTTGAAATCACATTGTTTAACAATTTGAATTATATTAATTTTTTTTGTGCTCGTCCTTTGATAAAATAAATTGAAGTTATAAGACAGTCCAATGCAGTGGAACGGGGCCCCTCACGTAACAGAAACCATTTAGTGGGGTTGAAATTTTCTTAAATCTGAATTTTACGTTACAACCATTTGAAATACTTTCTTTTCTTAACGTTTTACTTTTATGGAAAGCGTTAGAGAATTAATAGCATTCTAGCAATAGCTTGAACCTAAATCGAAAATTATCTATAAATTTAAAAATATATGTTTAGTAGAAGGGATATTGAATTAGTACCATTATAGAAATTCTTTGAACCAAAATTATAAATCAACTGTGAATTAAATAAATGTATATTTAGTAGAAGCGCTGTAGAATTAATACAGTTAAAGAAATTTCTTGAACCTAAATTAAAAAAACAACTGTAAATTAAAAAAATACGATGGGCTCGGTGGCCCAGTTGGCAAAGGCAGTGAGCCAGTGATCTGAATATCACTCGTTCTATGTCCGTTACTGACCAATCCACCACCGTGTACACTAATGGCGGCTTGTGCACTAAAAGTCTGTCGTGGCTGCAATGTCCTCCAAGCTCTCAAATTTACCCCTGGAGGTGCGGGCTCAAGTGTACCGGTCTCGTCACTTGACTCGGTTCTAAATTAGGGGACCGGCATGTAGAGTGTATTGCGGGCCACCTATACGGTGCCCCCTTAAATGAAGGGCCATCAGTCTTGCGGTGTACATACAGGCGAATATCTAGCGACCAGAGCATCCGCGTTCGAGAAACAATTTAAAAAAAAACACATATATTTTATAGGTGCACTGTAGAAATAATACCGTTATAGCAATTGCTTGAATTTAAATTAAAAATTGACTGTAAATTTTAAAAATATATACTTAGTAGAATGAAGGGTTTAGTGCAAAAAGGAGGTAGCTCCATCATGGGGGAGTTTGGTTTTACATGTACTATCAAACCTCTCGTTTGATGCCAGAAAGAGGTAGCTCCAATCACTAGGTCTCGTTATTCAAGACAGGGATCTGCCTGACTCGTTAGTTACCTCCTTTTTTCCTCAAACGACTGTCGTGGTTTGTTAACAGGAAGTTTACACAACAGTTATCAACAATGGAGTTTTTGGTTCTAAAATATGTACTACTGTATATTGTTTAACTGCAAAATATAAAGATGTAATGGAACTAGCGCGCAAATACGTTGAATAAAATAATGTGGTTTCACGATGGACATCAACCAGACAACGCACCAGATGGGCGAGATCTTACAGAAGGGGAATGTGACGAGTGAAAAATGTAATTTCCTGTTTGTAAAGCCACAATATATGCTGTATTTCAATTGAAGCTTTCTTTAAGTAATATGTTATGATAGTAGATTGCATTTTTTGCGAAATCTTTCTCGAGGAATAGAGAGAATATCCATTTGGTGGCAAGACAGAACTAGCTCCAAAAATCCCACATGTGCCATGTCATCTAGAAGATATATTTTTCAGTGAAAATACTGTTCTCATATGTAAGAACAATTAAGGAAATTTATCAAATGAATATTTTCACACAGCTTTGAATTATGAATTTTCAAATGTTTTTTATGTTTTTTCGAAAACTTGAAAAATTGGAGTTACCTCCTTTTTGAAAGAAACTCTTCAGTTATTTAATAAGGGTCTTACGTAGTTACACAAGGTGACGGACCCCCCACACTATAAAACCCTTTAAACAGGTTGAAAATTTCCCATGTTACTTTAAAAAAATCAAATTTTTGTGGTTGTTTAAACATTAGTAGTAAGTAATTAAACTGAAATGTAATTTTAAGGTTTCAGAAGTTTCAGTGTAATCACTGCCCTGCAGAGGACAAGGTCAAACCCGGTGATTTGATAAAGTGCTATTTTGAATGACATCTTCTTCTCCAGTGCGGCAGACGGTTACTTGGACATTATCCTTACCGTCATATGACACCGCGGTTTTGCTGGCCAATTTTCTGGGAGCACCGTATAGGTGGACCAGCAGTACCCCCTGAGGGCCGGTCCCGTAATTTTAAACCGAGTAAAGTGACGAGAACGGAAGACTTGCGCCCGCACCTCCAGAGGTAAAATTGACAACTTGGAGGACATTGCAGCCACGCTCTATTTTACGTGTCCCGGCCACCATTAGTGAACACGTCTGTGAATTTTGTCAGCGACGGGCTCCGAACCCGTAACCTGTTTTCCAATGACGTTCCCACTTATATTGCCTCTTTTCTATCTAGGATTAACGACACAATTTGTTGGCCTGAACATATTTTCCTTTGTTAATCAATATTCGAAGTTTCTGAGTTTTTGACGTTAATTTTTTACCTATGCTTTAGTAAATGATTAAAATTCGCTCTTTTCAAAGGTTGGTTGGCAGTGCTGTGATTGCCTGCAAGAAGCAAATTTCGAATTAATATATACAAAAACCTCAAGGCTGTTATTATACCATCTTAACTAGTCCAGTGATGTAAGAAAGTATTGTTTCTTTTTGAAAGGATAATTAACAAATTTTAAATTATGTAACAATAGAGTATGTTTGAAATAAAAAAAGTTCATAACTTATTTAAGGCTATTCTACCAACTTAATTACCTCTGCAATAGAAAGAAATGCTGTTTTCAAATACTTTTGTTACATAGTCATATATAAAAGAATTATATTATATTACAACAGACTATATATGTGAAATTAGTTGAGTTCATGATTTATTCATAAAGTGTTCTTAGCGCTTTTCTTTTTGCAAGTTCTGTTATAGTTTCTAAGAAAATGATTTTCGTGGAATATCAAAATTGATACGTAGTTGCTATAAATTATTTAATTTTCCTGGGGCATTGCAAAATGAATTAGTTTTTGGATTTCTATCGAGACACTAAAATCTAACATCGATTATTAAAGGAATGCAGGTAAACATAAAAAGAATTCCAAGAAAAATAAAGAAAATCAGGCTAATTAAATTAAGTTTGATCCTAGAATACTCTGAAACAAATTTACATGTGAGGTTTTAGACGATTGTCGCAGTGTGGGCGACAGTTTTCGAAAATTGAACAGATGCAAGTTAGGCACAAAGTAATGTCAGGAGAATATATTCGGCAACCAGCTAATAAATGGTGTCCAGCTGGATTTAACGATCTGCGTAGGCGAAAGGGAGACGAGAGATAACAAGTTGAAAGGAGACAGTTGAAAGTTGACAACAAGAAAGAAGGACCAGCTGGAGTTAATGATCTGAGCAGGCAAAAATTGGAAACGAAGGGTCCGAACTTGAAGATAGAAAGGGTAGATATAGGAGTTTATGATGTTTGCTTCGTTAGGAGGACAGGAGGAGGTCGGAGAGTAGCGTGAGAAATTAAAAGCGTGAGGATTCTCCAGAAGGGTGCACCGACTGACGCACACTTCAATTGAGATTGGAGGAAATATTATTGTAAAAAAAGAAACGTGTAGCAAATAATGTAGGTCCAGGTTTACCCATTGGTCAGGAGGTGGCCACCAATGGAAGCCCAGAGTGAAGAGTTCGAATTAAGTTGAGGATAGAGATTTCTGAGCAGAGTAGAGCAGATTGATTTGAGAAACCGAGAGGCGCAGACAGAATTAAGAAAAGCTGAAAGAGCCGCAGTTGATTTCGCATGGCGGGTATGTAAGCCCCAAGCGTTAGTCAGTGAGATAGCAATTCGTAGTTGCATACCGACTGAACCTAGCATAGATAGGCAGTCATACACGCAGTCTACCTAAGATATATAATTGGAGCTCGACAGATGACTAGTGGAGAAATAGATGTAAGCTCCCTGTGCCAGTGATGTAAATGCCTGCCAGTTGAAGTCCCACTTAACCGAAAAGACTCCCGCGCCGACCTGAACCAGATGCGCCCGCCGGCCCACCAAAGGATCGGAACCGACATGACGACCAGCCCTTAGCCCTAGAAAGAGGTACCCATCCAGTTCAACGTAGAAGTAAAGTCTCCTCCATACCGAACCCCTTCATAGAATGCACGCCAGCTCTCCAAGTTGCAGAGTCCGATAGTCAGTGAGACCATAGAAGATCGGCGCAAGCTACCCCTCACCGCTGATGACAATATGAGAACCCATTGTGGAGAAAAGAAAACCTCCTTCCCAGCTGTGCAAGCGATAAATCTGCAAAAAAGGTATGGGATTTTATATACTTGGTAATTCTGTGTCGATGCTCACTGAGTAATGATAAATTAGGTGATGACGTAAGGCAGTGATAAGAGAAGCCGCTGTCAATATTACATATATTGCCATAGATATATATTACTTAAGGTTTGTCGAGTAGTAAATTAGTGATATTAATATTATTAAGCACCAGGTATACATTATGAAATGTATGAATGTATGTAATTAATTATTATGTGTAATAAATTGATTTATGTTTGTACATATCAGTAATCACTCGTTATCATATCAACGCAAGGTACTAACCACAACAATTGTTAACAATAAACGGTTACAACGATCGTTGTAAATTTACAATATATTATCGAACAGAGGTAATTAACAGCAAATATCTGTAGGAAGTACAATATTTCTACTTCCTATAAGCATTTTTCAGATTAATTACCAACTAGATCAGATGAATCAATTGAAGACGTTATTTGAATAGTGGTCTAACTCCATTCTTGTTCATTTTTCTTTGGGATACTGAGACTTAAAGTCTAATGGGTGCCGAGAAATGATTGATGATGTGTGATTTGTAATGCCCTCTGCTGGCACCAAATATAAGCTGGAGGTGTACCAGTTTAAAAATAAGATAGAAATGACTTGTATGAACATGAAAGTGAGGCTAACTCTATTTTTTCAAAAAGTGGAGTTAGACAACTATTCAAATAAGGCCTTCAATTCTCCCTTTTGAAACCAGAGGAAGAGAGACTTAAGGTTGCTGTGTACAACACCTATTGGATTCTCTCACTTCAGTGTTAACTCATGGAAAAAATTTGTCTACTTTAAAGCTACATAAATGCTGATAATCCAAAAAAAATTGTATTTCAGATAGATTTTCTGAACTTTTTTGCAACTTGCAACAGGATTTATGTTATAAATTTCTTCCACCAAAGGACTATATGAGCGTTTAAAATACACTATATCATATTTTTTCCCCGAAGAATTAAAATTTAAAAATATTATTTGTATTTTCTTAAATGGAAAAAATGCCCCAAGAGGTAAAATTTCTTTCTCTATTACGGAGAACAATTTAAAAAAGTCTTTAAATCCAAGTAGGCAATCCTTGGACTCATTTTCTTCATATGTTAACATTGAGGTGAGCGAATCCTATAGGGTTAGTACACAGAAGCTTTAAGGATATTTTCTTTAAACCTGCCCTTCTTTGAAATCTTTTGTGGAAAAATCGTCTTTGCTCGTCTCACGAAAAACATTAAAATTTAGTCATGACATTAATCAGGGTTATTATAAATTCTGATGATATCAACTAACGTATAGTAAACACTAATTCTTTATTGCGATAAATCTCAGAGCCATCTGTAGTCTGTGGTCCGGTCTCTTTGATCGTCTTGCATCTCTCCACTCAGTACAGTAGCCCCCCCCTCTTATGTACAGTAGAACTTTCCTTAAATATGATAGGAGCCCTTTTATACACAGTTCTGCTTCCATGTAATGGTCTGTTAAGTACTCCAGTATTTCTTCAGATTCTTAAGCGGACATATATTTAGGAACAGGAGTTAAACTATACTCTGTCGCATACGAATCATCACTACTCTTAGACACACAACGCTTTTATGAAGGGTATTATATTCTCTAGAGCAGGGATTCTCAACCTGTGGTTTACGCTCCCCCAAGATGAACGCGGAAGGTTTTCTGGGTTTTATTCAATTAAAATAACTTTTTACCGTATTTAACTGAAAAAAATTAACAATATTTATGTGACTGTTGATATGTATGAGTGGTTTTATTGGCATCATAAATTTTCTCTGAAAATAAGAGAAGACCTTTTATACACAGTATAACCCTTAAATATGATAGAAGCCCTTTTATACACAGTTCTGTCTCCATGTAATGGTCTGTTAAGTACTCCATTATTCTTCAGATTCTTAAGCGGACATATATTTAGGGACAGGAGTTAAACTATACTCTGTCGCCTACGAATCATCACTACTCTGAGACACACTACGCTTTTATGAAAGGTATTATATTCTCTAGAGCAGGGATTCTCAACCTATGGTTCACGATCCCACAAAATGGACGCGGAAGGTTTTCTGTGTTTTATTCAATTAAAATAATTTTTTACCGTATTTAACTGAAAAAAATTAACAATATTTATGTGACAGTTGATATGCATAAGTGGTTTTATTGGCGTCATAAATTTTCCCTCACCGTCTTTTTGTACTTTTACACCTGCCTTTATATTATCCTTCTTTTCAATTTGCTTCTTGCTTTCTCTTGCATTCTAATATTTTTCCATCATTCTTTATCTCTTCCTTTTTGCACCTGCGCTGTATACCCATTCTTCTTGTTGTGAAGAATGAAATTCATTCTACCAATTCATTAACCCTCTCCTAAAAATTCCCGAATTTCCTTGGTCCAGCAGTCACAGAAATGCAGGTCGGAAGCAGGTGTTAACGGGTGAATAGAGTGGACGAGGCAAAGGTCGGTGTCAACAAAGACTGCCTACAACCCCTAGCGTTAGTCAGTCTAGAATTCTGATACTTTATTTTAAAAGAGATTAGTTCTGCTCCTCCCCCTGATTGATGAGGGTTCCCGTAAATTAATCGGGCAAGCCCATCAGATGAGGTTTGTCGGGAAAAGAAGTCCACGAATAAGAATCCAGAAAAGTGATGTCACGAAGAAGGGCACCACTTAAAAAACACTAGTTAATACCCGTCAAAACATGACGGCTAGATAGTAAATTAATGTACAAATACACAAATTATACTCAACACATGATTGTCAAATGTTAAAAATCGTAATAATGCGCAGAAAAAAAATGTGTTTAAGCGGCCTCGTGCTTAGTGAGTATCTAACGCCAGATTTAAAAATGTCACTGGGCACGCGCAGAAAGCAATTTGTTTTAAATTGTAAATTATCGTAATGAAACAGCGCGAAATAAACAATTTCCATCAGGTTTAATCTTATATTTAACAAACATAATTATCATAAAAATAAAAAGGGCAGAGAGAGACTACTCGGAATAAACGTGTTTAATTTAAAACATGTCACTGAATATGCGCAGAAATCAATTTTTTAATTGTAAATTGTCACTGATTAATAGAAATTGCGGTCACAAAAACCAAATTTGACAAATCTACAGATTGCAGTCTTTCGTTTAAGACCAAAATGAAGTAAATCGATGCAGTAGTTTTCTCTCACCGACTGCCTAAAAATTCGGCTTAGCAACTTAAATGTATAGATGTTAGTTTCCAGCGATGGTGTCGTCAAAATCTAAAGTCACGTTGCTGAGAAGAAATTAGAGTTAGTTAGCCATACGATGTCGAGCGGGACGTTGCTCGCTCCGACTAGATGGTCCAGAATTATTTTCTTCTCACGCCGAGAAACTGTGGTTGAATCTTCGGGTTCAGTTTCAATTACCGCACCCAAGGCTAGGTCGGTTTACACTGAGACAACCTGATCTCACATATCTTCGATCCTGGAGTGATCTACTTTGATTTCGACACCCCGTCGAATATTTCTAAAAAGAGATATCTTAGATCTTGGAACGATCTACCTCGAACTTTCGAAACTCTGTCGATATACTTCTAGAAGGAATATTTTCAGCGCAGCCGAGTAGGATTCGGATAATTCCGAGTGAATCCTGTTCCCGCGGACTCTTGTTCATCTGAATTAGTAGCTTGCCAACCTATTGTTAGAGATAACTGTGCTGAAATCTTTCTAAAGTGTTCTTCCGTAATCTATATATATAAAACATTTCCGTAACTGATTGACTCACTGAGTGACTGATTGACTGAATGACATACAACGCACAGTCCAAACCGCTGGACTTAAAGGGCTGAAATTTTTCATGGCGATTCTTCTTATAGTGTAGGGTTGCACTAAGAAAAATTTTTGAAAAATTCTTCTTAGATTTTTTAAAATTAAATTTTTAAGCTGCTTTAGTAACTTTTTTTAAGTTTGCATTTAAAATAATAATTTAAAGGTTATAAAATTTATATCGCAAGAAAGATCATAAAAATTCCTTTAAAATGAGATCTTTTTCGAATTTTTACCTCTATATTCTGATTTTTGGTGAATTTTTAAAGATTAATTTTTAGAATTTAATATATTAAATGCTGATCACGTGGTCTCTTTTCTGGTACTTTAAATAAATTTATCGTCACGTGCATAAGAACTAAATAGACAAAAAAAAAACTCTTGCTAATGCGATAAACGATTGGACGAAAAAAATAATCCCAAAAAATATTAAAATACAATAAAAAATATTATATTCCTCAAACTGTACTATATTCTTTAGTATGTCCTATTACATTTTGTTTGAATATTTTCTTCTACATTATTTTGTCTATAAAAATATTCCTTTCGATTTTTTATAAATATATTTTTATACATCTATTGTATACATTGCTCGTCATATTTATTATGAATATATATATATATATTCTTTTATTTTGGGCATTAATTTGCATACATTGACCATTGTATTTAATTCGAATGTACTCCGGAGCGAAGTGAGGGTTTTCAGCTAGTCTACAATAAAACTGTAGTGCAGGGATGTCTTTTAAAAGAAAATTCTTATTCAAAGATCAAACACAGTTCGTTAGAAATCTACTACCTTTATTTGGTGGTAAAGGAAAATCTCGGTTACTTACTACGTACATTACACAAATTCTAAATGTCAATTTGTCTTTCATCAGTCACTTTTGGCATTACTATTGCAGTTTCCCCAAAGGAATAAAGCAAAATTTATTTGAGTAAGAGTTTTTCTATTTTCATTGCTATATATAATTCAGAATACATTCGGAAAGTGCTTTATTTTTCTTAAGGTTCTGTTCTGTTCTTGCTGTTTGCACACCTTTGAATGAGGAATGGATGTTTCTTATGTTCTTCATTTCATAAACGTTAAAATTTGTTTAATTAAACATTTGATTTGAATTAAATTATGGAAAATGATTTTTAGCTCATTTTCCTTGTACCGTTAAGGGAACAAAGGGACATTCAACCTCGTCTTTTTTTAAATTTTTAATTTTTAATCTCTACAAAACCGAATGAAAATAATTAATATATTTTTTTTACTACATTGAAGATGCATGAGATTCACAAATAAGTATTTTGAAGCAGAATAAGGCCCTTTTTCAAAATACATATAGAGAATAGCTCACTTCTACCCGCACTTGGATGTATATAATTTGAAGTGGCACTCTAAATGAATTTGATACAAACACAGTTTATACATGAAACAATGTTTATTGAATTCATTGCACATATAGAATTTGCTTTTACAGCAATAAGCATACGTACTACTTGTACGGAATATATATTAGCATTCAATAAAAATACACTTTGCAATACTCCCAAACTAGAGAGTCAAACCAGCAGTTCTGCCACGTAAACTTTGGGCCCCCTAAGCACTAGCGCAGGATAGCACCTGGAGCTGCTTACCTCGTAGCTCCCTCTCTCTTATCTATCAACATTAACAACCTCTTCTTTCTAATCCAGCTGCATGGTATTCATACCAAGCGGGTATGCCGAAATTAGCATATCTCAAGCAGCTTCGTTAATTTATTCACTCAAAAGTTCGATTCTTGTGAATCGAATCTTATGTATACATTACACTGGCCTCCCTCGAAAAAAAATTAGGTAACTGAGGTCTGAACGGCTTCAGTTAACTAATTGAAAACGCGTGCTGGTCTGACTTTTTACATAATGGTTGGCAAAGCCAAAAAAACCTTCCACACGTTGTGTGGGGGAAAAACGCCACTCCCATTTTACAAAACTAACCCCGAAGGATCCAGGTGACACCAACACATAGTGGATTTGCAGAGTTGCTGATACAGGGCTGGCCAACTGCGCCCTAGAAAATCTATTTTAGTTAAAAGTGTCAACACAATTGCACAGCATGACATTTCTTGACTGTTTGTAGCTGCTCTACCATAATTCATAATGCACATGTGTTATGTTTTGTGAAGTTAGTACATTAGTTAGTTAGTTGTTATCTGTAGTTAGTATGTATTTTTTTATCTATTCACTACATGTCCCCTTCTAAAATTTATAAAACAACAGTATGCCGTTTTTTTTTTCAGTGGCTGACCACTTTCCTCTGAAATATTTTTTTCACAGCATATATACTGGGGAATTTCAATCCAGTTTGGTTCGATTTTATTGAAGGGTGGGAGTTAGAATAAGAAAGTTGATTCCTTGCACCAGTCTGTCCATTCCGTGGAACCTCTCTTGATGGTCGCAGTCCTAATAAAGGGGTTCGTTGACCGTGTGGGCATCCTTCGTGCAGCAGGTCGCTGGTCCTGAGGTGCTGATCTGGCTTGACGAGGGACGGGAGGTCTCTTGGGAGGAGGCGAACCTTGCTGGGCGGCTAATATCTTCCGCTTCCTGTACTTATGCAAAGTAGCTTTAGAATTGCAATTCTTCCTTTTGATAACTTTGTGTACCTTATGTGTGCCACGTTCATCCTTTGATGGAGTTTTTGTAGTGGACACTTTACTTTTCTTCGTACTTTTGCTTGTATCGGTATTAGATTTTAATGCAGATTCTATTTTTTCAAACTTATACGCCGCACTAACTTGTTTAGTTACTGGCTTTATCTCGCTCTTTATGATACGTTTACAATTTAGTTCGCCGCTTGTTTCATGTTTTTCAACAAACTGACTCTGTTTTTCGTATTTGTGCTTATACGACCTATTGTTTACCGCCTTAATTACTTCAGTATTAGCAGTTTTAATGCTGGAACCCGAAAGCCCTTTTTCTCGTTTTTTATCACCCTTAACCTTACTTTTATCCCCTTTTGACGAAAAAGTCTCTTTGAAACTTGCGACATCAGAATCGTTATCATTTAAATTCTTTAACACTGCTTCAGTTTTAGGAAGATTAAGCTTTTCGTATTCGTGCGTTTTTATGCTAACTACTTCTACAACTTCCGAAACATCATATGAACTACTTACATTATAGCTCTGTGTCAAATTTCCCTCCTGACTCTCAGTCTGGTTTTCATGCACTTTATTTAAGACCATATTATCAACCTGGTCTAAAGCACCTTCTTTCGGCTGGGAGCTGGAAACGATAACATCATTACCTAGCGAGTTCCTACTATAATTTAAAGCATTTTTATTGTCGCCAACTAATAAGTATTCACTAACTTCCGTAACACAAACTTCGTTATCTACTAAATTTCTCTCATTAACAGATGTGTGAATATCATCTAAAATATCAGGTATAACAATAATACAAGTATCAGAAAGTTTATTTTCTAAACCACTAGCATTAGTATCGGCACTATTTTCAGAAATTTGCACTGGAATTACCGCATTATTCCAGCTAGGCTCACTTTCATTATAAGCCACAAAAATACTCCGACTTTCACTATTTTGAAAATAATGATTACTGCTCGGACAAGTTAATACATTTGACCACACAGATTCAACAGGTTGTACCATATCATGTGAATCAACTTGCCAGTGCACGTAAGGTGCTTGCATATTATTTACTTTAAGTGCACTAATTTTAGTGTAACGCCTTGAGCTTCTATTATTTCGCCCGCGATACCGGTTTCGCTGTTGGTTTGAAACTCGCGAAAAATTTTGGCGGGGGGGGGGAATAAAACTTCTTATACCTTAGTGAGGGTAAGGGGTAGCGAAGAAATGCCTATTGTCATGTTTAGCTAAAGCTTGAAGGAGGGTAACCTTGACGTCTGTGAAGTTGGCCCCCCGACATTGAGATATCCAGATTTTAAAAACGGCATTCGTTTGAGCGTCGTTTGAGCGTGTTTGAGCGCCAAAAATTTTCGTTTGAGCGCAATTTTTAAAAAAAATTATGAGCATTTCATTTTTTGGTGGGAAAAACACCTAGCCCCCCCGACATTGAGATATTTAAATTTTGAAAACGGCATTCGTTTGAGCGTCGTTTGAGCGTGTTTGAGCGCCAAAAATTTTCGTTTGAGCGCAAATTTTAAAAAAGTTATGAGCATTTCATTTTTTGGCGGGAAAAACACCTAGCCCCCCCGACATTGAGATATTTAAATTTTGAAAACAGCATTCGTTTGAGCGTCGTTTGAGCGTGTTTGAGCGCCAAAAAATTTCGTTTGAGCGCAATTTTTAAAAGAGTTATGAGCATTTCTTTTTTTGGCGGGAAAAACACCTAGCCCTCCCCTCCCCTCACATTGAGATATTCAGAGAACGGGAAAAACAGAGCGGCATGAAATTTCGTGTCGGGGAAATGGCGAAAAAAAGGGGGGGGGGGGAATTAGGTGTCTGCGAAACGGAAGGGACACCTCCAAATATGGCGGGTCCCATGGATAAGACATTGAAAGAGGCGCCAAAATGAGGCAGAGTAAAAATACGAAATTATCAACAAATAACGATAAAATATAATAGTAACTAATAATAGCAAATAGTTTCAAACTTGTTGATATAGTTTAGGCCTCAGACAACAGTGTTGCTTGAAATATTTTGATTGATCAAAAAATCTTGAACACTTGGCTTCAAACGCTGGATAACTATTTTTAAGATAACCGCTTCCGTCATCCCTTCTTAATATTCCTCACACTTGGAAACCTTTTCCATAGCAAAATCTAACTCAGACTGACCTTCACGTTATCTTAGCGAATAAATTTCCGCTACAATTTGACTTTGATTAAAGGTCTTTGGAAAAACGCTAAGAAACTGTTGCTGGAATGACAAGTAGTCAAAAATCAGATTACTGCTTTGCATACACGTGTACCACTGATATGCACTACCTCTTAGAGCGGCTAGAACAATTTTAAGTTTCTCCCCCTCAGGGGTGCAATGTTGCTGAAAGAAATGCCTAATTTTCTTTAGGAATTGGCTTGAGGGGCCGCCATTGAAGGTGGCTTCGAATGGCGCAAATTGCTGTACCATAATTATCCCAGATAAATTATCAGCAGGGTTTTGTCTTAAATACATTTTCAACAGTAGATAAGTATAATAACAAGATACTTTCACAATTTAATTTTATCGATATCAGAGTATACCACAGTATAAAGTTCAAACTTCAAATATGTTCGTTATAAATATAACGAGAACAACCAGGGTATATATAAACTTTCGGGCGCCAGTATAGAGAATAGCTCACTTCTACCCGCACTTGGGTGTATATAATTCGAAGTGGCACTCTAAATGAATTTGATACAAACACAGTTTATACATGAAACAACGTTTATTGAATTCGTTGCACATATAGATTTCGCTTTTACAGCAATAAGCATACGTACTACTTGTACGGAATATATATTAGCATTCAATAAAAATACACTTTGCAATACTCACAAACTAGAGAGTCAAACCAGCAGTTCTGACACGTAAACTTTGGGGCCCTAAGCACTAGCGCAGGATAGCACCTGGAGCTGCTTACCTCGTAGCTCCCTCTCGCTTATCTATCAACTTTAACAACCTCTTCTTTCTAAGCAAGCTGCATGGTATTTATACCAAGCGGGTATGCCGAAATTAACATATCTCAAGCAGCTTCTGTAATTTATTCACTCAAAAGTTCGATTCTTGTGAATCGAATCTTATGTATACATTACATACAGTTAGAGTTAAATGCTGTTAGAGGCATGTTTAAGTTGCTTAGAAGCAACTTAAACATGCTTGTTTCATGTTTAAGTTGCTTCTAAGCAACTTAAACATGAAAGACTTTATAAAAGCATTCATGTTAACAATTATAAAGGGCCTGACAGCCCGCTCACTCCTTTCAGCAACGTCATATCTCAAAAAACAAGATTTTTCAGGAGAGTGATTTGAAAGTTTATAAGTACATTGAAATGCATTGAAAATATATTTTAATTCTGCTCTCTAGCTATGACAGAATTTTCAGTCAAGGCTAGATTTTGGCCTTGTATTGTGTAGGCGTTTTCATACCCTCTTCTTATAGCAGAAAGTTTCAAAAATTCGAATTCCGCCCCTTTTACCCTTTTATTTACAATGAATTAATTAAAATCTTTCATTTCCCCGGACTGATTTAGAGACTATGGTGAAAACAATTTCATTACTGAACGTTAACGGCAAAGATTTATGAATTTGTAATAGCATTCTTAATTGAATGATGCTTACTGTTAACTTTTTAACTCCTATATCTTGTAATAAAGTGTATACGAATCATTTAAATAATTGAAAGCACCCCCCTCTTTTTTCTAAGGGACTCTTCACTGACTATCGTTACTACAGTGGATCTCGTAGTTTTATAAACTTACAGAGAACGTCAAATTTGACAGGTTCGGGGAAAAGACGATACTTTGTAACTGATTTCTGAAAAATGTATAGGAATAGTTAAAAAGTTAACCAACCGATTTTAAAAGCGTACTTGATTTATTGACAGTACATATATTTAAATTTTTTAAAATTTTCTTTTACTATTCATTTTACGCTATTAATTACAAAATACGTTTTTAAACTAAATGTAGAATAGTTTACTGCGAAGTTTTAATAGCACAGAAAACCTCAACGACGGATCCCTCCATTTATTAAGCCCATGATAAGTATGAGCTTAGTAAGTGATGATAGTTAAAGTATATATATATATACCGGGTGCTTCATAAATTCGTGCAAAGTTCAAAAATTCATAATAAAAGAAGCAAATCTCGGAAAATTTTTCTGTTTGCGCCAATAAGATCAGAGGGACATTGGATTTTTTTCCATGTAAAAAAAGAAAAAGTTTCTAATTGTAACCGAAAGAGGGCACTAACACGTCAGACTGAGAATTTTTATGCAAATCAGGCAAACTCAAACAAAAGCTCAAACAGATCACAATTATATGAGACTGCGCATTTATTTTAAAGTAACAGATGTTCAACATCACTACCAGCACAAGGTAATAGGCGTGTCAATAAGCCCATTACAGCGGATTGTAGCATCGATGGCAGCGACTGGTCTGTCGAATGACATTTTTCAGTTTCACGAAAGTGGATGGGGAGTCCCGGTGCACATGAGACTTTAAGTATCCCCCCAACTAAAAATTTGCCGCGGTCAAGTCTGGTGACCGTGAGGGCCACTGAACCTTACAACCACGACTTATAAAACTCGGAAGAATTTTAATGAAGTTTAGCAAAAAAGGCAGTTCAAATAAACATTTTGAATGAAGATAAACAATTGTTAAGTTGAATAAATAAATTCATATTAAAAATGCACTTTAAAAAAAAACTTATTTCTTTTGAAAAATACGAAAAATCCATATTAAAGCGTATGATTTCCGTGTTATAGCGGCAACAGATCAGGCGCGCGCGCCATCTGCCGGTGAGCGACCATAATCGGTCCATTTTTCGAGGAATTCCCCATTGAAGCTTACCCTCCTTCTGTAGCTTCATGATATATATATATATATATATATATATATATATATATATATATATATATATGTAATAAATTAAATATTAGGCCCTCCATTCTAGCATTTAAATCCCCTTTCTTAATTCCAATTCCTAGTGACATTGCTTTATCATTTTAAAACCCATAGCAACAGAATTTCCCATAAAAACGCATGCCTTGCATTTCTACACGTGTACATCTCCAGATTCAAAGGCGTGGGTTCGAGCTTTTAAATTTTGCTTTTTATTGAAATCAGTATCTTTTACGCTGAAAATATGTCCACTTGATAAGTTTGTAAATGTTGATTTCAGCGTGCATTTATAATCTTACATTACGTAGTTCTTCCTTGTTAATGGTACATTCATTTTAAAAAAAATTATTTTATTTTACTATCCCCTTATTTGCTATTAAATACAAAATGCATTTTTAAATGAAATGTAGAATAGTTTACTGCTCAGTTTGAAAGGCACAGTAATCCTTAACGACCAATCAAAGGATTTATTAAAACAAGGAAAAGCATAATTTTCTCTAGAATACACATGGATAAAAAAGATGATAATTAAAGTAAAAAGCATAAAACTGTTATACAAGAATTTTACATGCTATTTATTTCATTTATTAATCCCACAAGTAGAATTAAACGGAATGAAAATGCATATGTGTTTCGCTGTAACTCTTTTTATGTGATTAATAGATGCATTCCAGTTTTAATTGAATGCCTGAAATTGAATTCCATGAAATAAAACTGAAGCGTAAAACCTGCTTATTCGTAAAAACTTATTCAAGTCTATTAAGCATATATTCTTTAAAATTAGAGAATTGTAAAAAAAAAGTTTGTTAAATAATAATTACGTTTAATAGAAGTGATAATCAGAAAAATAAGTGTAATACCGAAAATTATAAACGGCTCTTATGTACTAAGCAAGATAAGCTTAGCTGTTCTTAGTATTTTTTTCAGTTCCATAAAACCGATCCAAATGCATTCCCGAATTACAATCGAACGTTAAGAAAATGTTTACCTTCTAAAGACCCCTTGATTAAAATATACAGCTCACAAGTATATATAATTTTTTTATCTGATTCTAGGATATAACTGATTATTAAAGATAATGCAATCTCATTTATATCGCATTTCCTAATTCGAAATAAAAACTGAGGAGAAATAGGTTAAATGCCTGATAATTAAATTTATTGCCGTATAATGAAAAAAGCTACTAAAACAGAGAAAATAAAATTAATGTAATCAGATTAGCCTATCATGGTCATCATTATTGAATTTAGAACCCTGAAATGCTGTAGATAAACGTGATCGATTGGAAACCTTCAAAAGTTATTGCCCATTTCCACTGAATTTAATAACACTGTTCATCAACATGTTTTAATGGAAATTGTATAATTTTTATATTTGCTAATTGGCAAATTTTTTCGTGTTTCTTTAAAAAACATTTGAGAGAACCCAATGACTACAATTCACGTTTTATTTCACTTCCTTAAATTTGTAGGTGTCATTATATTAGTGAAATCAACTTCTTAAATTCCACGATTAGAAATAATTCATTCCCTACGTTAGGTGGGATTATAGGGATAACAACATTGAATTGTCTGTTGATCAAAGAAGAACCATATTTTTTTTATTAAAGCAATAGCACTGAGACATACACCAATAGACTATTATATGCCACTAACATACAACAAGCATACAGAAGAAACAAACATAAAACGATATGGCGTATATAAATCTTGGAGCAGAAACAACACTTTAATTGTACTGATATCCGTTCATCCTCATCAGTTCCCTGGACTCCCAATATCTGCCATAAAGACAGTTACTTGATAATGCGGAGCACAGTGACAAATACTGTGCATCCATAGATACTTCGATACCACAAAGAGTACAGTTTGGGGTATCGAGAATACCTAACCTGAAAAGTATTTTAGGCAAACAGTCGTGTCCCGTGGTAAGTCTAAAAACACCAACACTTCTTGGTGCTGAGGGGATATGTAATATTGCACCTTTCCATTCCGTATTTTGTAAATCTCTTAATTTTCTCTTTTCATACGGAGAATTCCTTTTTCTCTCGATTCTGAAATTCTGGATGCTGAAATGAAGGGGATTTCCGTAAGCGACGTTTGTGTTATGTGAGTCCCTTTTTTGGCTAGTTGGTCAGCCATTTCATTTTCATAAGAACCAAACTTACTGGTTCGAAAGTAGAAGCTTTATATTAAACATTCTACCGGGAATTTTGACTTTTTTCCACGCTATGTAATTTCTTATTGTTGTTGGTGTTGCTAATGCCCCCTGGTGGAAAGTTCCAGATCGAGTCCATACAGAATGCGGCTCGAGTTTATAGTAGCATCTCAGCTAGGTGCCACCTCAATTTTGACCGAGCACACTCTGGGGCGAATCTGTGTGAGGTGATCGTACACTCTTTCAACCTATCTGACATCACAGAGGATCTTTTCAGTCTACGGGTTCAACATGCCCGTAAAAGGTCTAGACGCGACATTATTTAATGGCACTTGTTGGGATTCGCACAGAGCACCCTTGGGGACGAAAGTCGACGCACTACCACTCGGGTCCCTCGGGTCCCCGCTTTGCAGTTTCGATCTCTAGTAATATTTTTTCATTGATTAGGAAATTATTGATAACAATTATATAATATGTTTGTAGCTGTGCATTTGTTCTGCTATGTGTATTTCCGGTCCAAATGAAAATAGACATCAATAAAAGCTTTTGAAATAAAGTATTCAATTCTTAAGGCGACAATGGACCATGAAAAACTTTTTTTGTATTTATTAACCAATGCTATGAAATTTTGTATACTTTACAGTTTTGTTTAGAGATGAAAATTCTAAATTTTAAAAATCAGAATGTAATTAATTAAGATATTAATTAAAATTAGTTTGTTAGTTACTCTATTTAAAAATGCTCCATGCGCATTAATTTTTGTCTCAGATATCTAATTTTCACTCTTAGGCTAGCTTTATATAGTTATAATAAAAGTTAGTAGCAATATTTGATTTACAGTCATAATTATAAAAACTAGAAAAAAAATCGATAAAAATAGGTCATTTTATGCAAATATTTATCAAAAAAAATTTTTTTGTTAAAATTTTAAGTTGTTTTAAAATAGTATAGTGAATAGATTACTAAGTTTTATTCTAACATATATAAATAATCATTTTATGAAATTTTATGAAAATTCAAGAAAAATTATGACGCATGGGACATTTTGAACTTACCGAAACGACATGAAAACTTGTTTTGAGAAAATGGCATTTAAAGTTTTAATTTGACTAACATTTCCATTGTCTACGTTTGAAAAAAATACTTGTAACTCGGTCAATGATGATCGGATCAACATACTTTTTTTTAAATTTAAAGCTGATGAGTTGCAGAATCATTTTCTGAAAGAAAAAAAATCGTTTTGAGGATCTATTTTTGTCAATTTGAAGGTCCATTGTCGCCTTAAGAGCAAAAACTCTTCTGCTTAAGGAAAAAAATCTTTTCGAAAGATTTCAGATCCGTTGATACTAGACTAAAATACGAGGCTTTATTTAATTTTAAATAGTATGCATTTCTTCACATAACAGCAGTTAATCTTGAAATCAATTTAAAAGTTCTAAATTTACATTTAATTGGAGTAACATGTTAGCTCATTTGGTTATAGGGTATTTCTAATAACGCCAGGATCGTAGGATCGAAATCCCCAAGGGGCTTGTGTTTTAGTTTTGGAGGGACCAAGGTAGTCTACTGGTAGCGCGTTGGGTTTGGGACTGGGGGTGCTCTGATCCGACAAACGCCATGAAATACCTTTGTGCCTAGGCTTGATATGGGCATAGATAGGAAAGTCCTTCTATGATGTCAGAGAGGGTGGTAGAAGGTACGAGCTCCCCAAATGCCGCCCCTGCTGGGTTTTTGGTCAAAATTCAGGTGGCACAACAGGGGGGGGGGGGTTGATCCACCTATAGTGCCCCCATTGAAAGAAACCAATTATTCTAGCGGTTATAATGCGAATGTCTTCATTAACAAGTATCCTGCATCGGCAAACAACTGTGCAATTAGCTCACTGTGATAGACATTAATATATTGTATATTTCTGGGATTCCTAACTACAGTGGTGCCTCGGAGTTCATTGGTAATCCGTTCCTTGGAAACCGACGAACCCCGAAACCGACGAACTCCGAACCAAATTATCCCATAAGAATTAATGGAAAACGAATTAATCCGTTCCACGACCTCGTGGTCGACCATTATCTTTATTATTTTCGCCTTGTTTTTAAACTATTATTGCAAAATAATAACAAATTAAGTTGAATTACATTGTTATTACAAGAAATGTAAAGAAATAAATGCTAAATTAGAAAATGATGGAAGGCAATTCACTTGGAGGAGTCTTTTCTCTGCGCATCCTTTTTATCCTACTAGGACCTGGTTGAGGCTCATCGCTAGCTGTTTTTTCTACAGGGGTTTGCTTAAAATAGCGATCGAGCGTTACCTGCCTCTTTTGATTTCGTAGTAAATTATTGAAGAACGGAATGATGGAATCGTGCATCGTATTGATGACAGAACAGGCCATGGTTTTATTCGGGTGAAAATTGTCTATTGTAACTTCAATTGTTCTCCACATACGATATGTTTGTTTCAGTTCATCTGTCCTTATTGCTTTCTGCTCTTCCTCTTCCTGCCCCTCACTATCAGCACTAATTATTTCGCCCCTTTCAGCACGTTGTTTTTTGTCCTGCAACTGTTGCAAGTCTTCCGTGGTGAGATCTTTACGATTCGAGTCCACCAACTCCTCGACATCGTCAGCATTTGCTTCGAGACGTAGATAGTTGCAGAGATCTAAAATTTCTCTCATCATACTCGCCTCCTCCCGTATTTGTTCCGTCTCTAACCCCTCAAAGTCTCGCTAAGAAACAGCTGATGGCAGTAGTTTCCTACACGCAGAGTTTAGTTCTTCTCGTGACCTCGCTCCAAGCCTTATCTATCAGTTGAACAGCCTGATAGACATTATAGCAGTTTTTCCAGAAATCTTTTAATGTCAAAGCGGTCGAATTGGTAATATCGAAACCCTTTCGAAACGTGTTTCGTATAGAGTTTCTTGAAATTGACCATCACAAATTGATCCATGGGCTGGATAAGGGAGGTGGTGTTAGGTGGCAGATATTTCACAGTAATCCACCCAATTCTTCACCTAAATCACAGTAATTCTGCTTCCAATTCTTCACCTATTTTATTTTGTAAATATTCTAATTATTTTGTAAGTATTCAACTAGTTTATTTTGTAATTTTATTGTAAATATTTGTAATACTTCTTAGTTTCTTTGTTTGTTTTGTTTGTTCTGTTTATTTGTTTTGTTTTGTCTGTTTCTTCTGTTTTCTTAGTGTTTTATATTTACCTCTGTAAGTCCCGTGTGATACTTTGTGGTACACGGGAATTTTATGTGTTTTTTTTAATTAAAAAAAAATTCTTCACCTAAATCTGGTGGATGTGCCGGTGCATTATCGAGGACGAGAACACATTGCAATGACAACCCCTTTTCCTTGAGATATTTTTTCACCATGGGCGCAAACACTTTCCTGACCCACTCGAGAAACAATACCCGAGTTACCCATGCCTTAGCATTAGAACACCACATCACTGGTAAACTGTCTTTGCACACATTGAAACGTTTAAATTCCCTAGGTTTTTCAGAGTGGTACACTAATAAAGGCTTAACCTTGAAATTACCACTCGCGTTTGCACACAGGAGGAGCGTGAGTCTGTCTTTCATGGGTTTATGACCCGGAAGAGTTGCTTCTTCTGCCGTGATGTAGGTTCTTTTGGGCATTTTCTTCCAAAATGAACCTGTTTCATCACAGTTAAATATCTGTTATGAAACAAAACCCCCAGCTTCAATAAATTCACCGAATTATTGCACATACTCACCGGCTGCTTTTTTATCGGCGCTTGTTGCTTCGCCGTGTCAAACGACGCTGTGTACGCCATGTCTCCGTGTGAAACGCCAAAACCACCCTGAAGATGCTAGAAAGTCCATGTTTTCTTCATCGACTATCGTTATGTTTGTGTAAATCTCTTTCGCCTTTTCACAAATAATGTTTTGATCTACACAGTCACCAGCACGCTGCTTTTCCTTTATCCACAGCAAGAGAAGTTTCTCCATTTCGTTTAGAGCATGTGGTCGTTGCTTAGCACTCACCGCATGTGACACCGTTGGTAAAACAGTAGCTTCTTTTATTTTGTGCCTATGATTCCAGTATGTACTTGCCGTTGTTCTTGGTAAATTATACTGTCTAGCTACATCTGCCACTTTCATGCCTTGCTCAATTTTTGAGATTATTTCCCTCTTAGTTTCGATTGATACAACGTTCATTGTTCGTTTTTGCTTTGAGTCAGCAGCAGCAACTGTTTTCGGACCCATTTTCAAATACTATTTTGAACAATTTATATAAAAAAAATCACTGTATACAGTACTATAAATACAGTACACTGTATATACACTACACTTCCGCATATATATACGCACTAAACGCGTATAAGGGGTATTAATGCGAACTTTTGTTTCACAAACTGCTGTGTACTACACAAAGGTCGACGCGAGACTGGGCAGCACATTCTCTCAGCCGAAAGCCGGCTCTCACGTGACCTCAAAATGCTTGACGTATGTTTCCGCTGAGAGTGTGTTGGACTGGGTCCTTTGTTTGAATGCGCTCTCAGCTAGCGGCCACATGGGGGGAAAAGCGACGAACTCCGACGACACCGACGAACTCCGGTAACAAATTTGCGACGAAATAACCGACGAACTCCGGAGCCGACGAACACTGAGAGCGACGAACTCCGAGGTACTACTGTATTCCGATAATTGACAAAGAGCTTTTTACACTTGAGTTGCGATTTTGATATATTTAAGAATTATTATTTGTGCTACAATGTTAGGTTTATTTCCTACGTCAGGCAGTTTTTGTATATATTCTCTGATTTGGCGTTGAGGGATTTAATTTAGTATAGAATATGGGTTTGAATGCAATATGAAGGTGGCAATACATTCGGCTATTGACATGCGTGGGTATTTATCGGATCGAGTGTTCATGCATTTTAAATTACATTTAAATTAATAAGAATATGAATGATTGAAAAATTTATCTGAGATTTTTCTTTTACGGAAGTTTCATGCATTAAATTTTAAATTTTATTAATATTTCACTTCGTTCCGAAATCCAGATAAGCAATTACACGATATAACTAAAATAATAATTTAATAATACAGATATTTGTCTCTTGGAATGCAGATTTCTATTTGTTTTATGAGTTTAAAATGTTATTACTATCCGGTTAAAAAGTGATTTTGTTGTTCATTTAATTTAGAAATTGAAAAAATAATCAGAAAAAAAGAAAATGTTAAGATTTGAAAACAAAAATCTTTATAATGTTATGGCGTATTATGAGTTTTACCTGAAAAATGGAAAATGTTATATTTAATTAAGATAAAAACATTTATTATTTACGTATGGATGTATTGGATTAAATTATATTTATTATTCTTATTTATTCGTTTAAAGGAACAAACATAATTTGGTAAAAAATGCTCTTAGCTTTCTTTTGCATGATGCTTTCACATGTTTTTAATAATTCATTAGATATTTTTAAAAAAATGCTGATTAATATTAAATTTGACAGGCAGTATGATATTATTCGTAGTATATTTCGTATAACATCTGCGAAAAGCATAATTCCCCTTAATCTGCTTTATTCCGTATAACTTTTCTATTTTTCTCACAGCTGCAATCTAGAAAACAGTTGTATTTTATTATATATCTCTTTTTCCTCTGCTGCAATTTCAGCCGGACGATGGCAAATGGGTAGGGCACTAGAGTTCGGTACCAGCGCCCGCTCTAGGACAAAAAGACAAATCGCCGCCCCTTAAGAATATACATATTTTTTTAAATAAAGGTACATATTTTTTATTTTCAATAAAAATAAAATCATTTCATTTAAATTTTAATAAAACCTAATATTTAGAAAGAAACTTGTAACATAACATTGATAATCAAGCAGTACAGAACAGTAGAAAGTAAGAAATATCTGTACCTAACCACAGATTGTTGGCCATATAGTTTTTTACATTTTTAAATGCTATTAAAAACGTGTATTATTGCACAAACAATCGAAAATGTCATTATTTTGAAAATAAAACAAGGTAACATCAACTACGCTAAAATCACAAAAAACTTTTTTTTTTCTTTTACTTTCAGTTCTGCAAAAATTTTTATTATATCTTTTAAATATACTTGATCAGCAATTTTATGATCAATTGCTAATGTGGCCAAACAATTAAGACAATTTTGTGTAGTAGTCAAACGTAAAAAGTTCTTAATTAAATTTAACTTAGAGAAACTTCTTTCACCACTTGCTGCAGTTATTGGTATCGTTAGCAATATTCTCAAAGCAATAGTAAGGTTTGGGGCAAAATTTAACTCTGTAATTATGCTCAGTGCATTGCTCAGGCTTTCTTTTTTGCACCAAAGCACAGATACTGCTGAAATTTCCTCTGCTAATTCTACCCTATTTATGTCAACAGAATCACCATCAGTTAAAATGCATTCGAAATTCTTACAGTGTTTTAGTAGCATTTCTTTTGACATGGTATTTAAATCGTATATATCATATAAGAATTGAAAATAGGTACTATGATTACTAAGTTGTTCAAATCTAGCATCTTTTGCATCTAGTGCTTGATCGATTGTAAAATAAAAATAAAAAAATCTATTTTATATTTTTCTTTTGGATCTTTGATGGGTCCCTCTCGTGCTTCGTATGAGAAGTTCCTTTATGTTCTTCTAACACGGTGTCATGTTATTGTTGATCCAAAATTAGCCTCCACATCAATTTTGGTAGCAAGTTCTTTTGCATCAATAATAGTTTCATCGAAGGACAAATCCGATCGAAGATTCTTAAAAAATATTTTGCAGCTTTGTAAAAGATCAAGTGCAGAGGCTAGATCAAAATATTTTTTTTTGCATCCACTTGATTATTGGATAAATGGTATTTAGTATTAAGTTGTTCAAATCTAGCATCTTTTGCATCTAGTGCTTGATCGATTGTAAAATAAAAATAAAAAAATCTATTTTATATTTTTCTTTTGGATCTTTGATGGGTCCATCTCGTACTTCGTATGAGAAGTTCCTTTATCTTCTTCTAACACGGTGTCATGTTATTGTTGATCCAAAATTACTAATAGGTACACAAGTAGTAGTTAAACGTAAGATAAATTTAAACGTTAAACGTAAGTTAAATGTAAGATAACTTTCATCATCCTTAGTAATCATAGTTCAATGTTATTTTATGCCAAATAACTACTGAACACAAAAACTTAAATTGTTTAATGCAATTTAATAAACCCGAGGCCTCGTCCCTTATTAAATTATCAATTTCTTGGTTTTCGTCAACGCTTAGCAAGGCGTCGTATACATCTAGCAAATGGAATCTCAAAGGTTTTAAGGCCTCTATTCAACTCTCCCATCTAGTGTCACTCAGTGGTTTCAAATTTAAACCTTGAACGTTTTAAAAGTATTGCCCATCGAAAAGTAGATGCGGAAAAAATATAATATATTTTTTGGACCATGTTGAAGAAATTAGCGGCTTCCAAGGATGTTTTTGCCATATCATTAACAAAAAGACTGAGAGAGTGGCTACTACATGGAACATAGAATGTTCGTGAAATATATTGTTTAACTCTAGATTGCACTCCTGCTTTATCGCCCCTAACATTGGACCCGTCGTCGTATCTCTGGCCTCTGATATCCTGCAAATTTAAACCCAAGTCATTAGACATAAACAATATAAATTTTAGTTTAGACATAAATAACATATATACGCTGTAAATTTTTAGCGAACGAAAAAATCGATATGTGAAATTTTCTATCAGTTGGGTATTTAACACATCAATATTTTTCTCACACTTACAGCCGAAATGGCGCCCCGGACAAATGTCCGGGTTGCCCCTTTCTAAGAGCGGGCCCTGTCGGTACCAAAGTCTGGGTGTTCGAATCCCACTCTTGGCATGGACGTTTGAAGCCGTTCGAAATCGGTTTTAAGCCGTAGGTCCCGGTCTAATTTCCCCTCGTGAAGCAAAAATTGTTAGTAGCTCTCCAATCCTAACCTACTATAATTTTAAAAAATACAGCCATAATGTTGAGTCCGGTTTCAGACAGAAATGGATGATTATATACAAAAATTGAGATAGTAAATACATGAAATTGTCAATACCAAATAGCGCAAACTCTTGAGAAAAACAGCCTGTCCCATTGAATCTGGAGACTTGCGTAGTTTCGGCGTTAAAATTTTTAACCTAGCATAGAGCTTTATTCACTGACCTCGTGATGCGTCAGACCAATTACAGGTCCTATCAGCAAACTCGGAGCCATCGGGGTAACGTAACGTAACGCAACGCTCCGGATGCACTGTGAACAGGTCAAAAGTAAATATATTTGTAATGGCATCCAGTTTATTGTGGAACATACTGATTTTTTTGTGAAATTCTATCTGTGCACTAGGCATACAACATGGTACTTTATATGCATCTAAATTGCATCTGAAATCATAGGCGATCACTTCCCGAAAAACTGCGCATAATTGGTTTCTAGTGGATACGTTTTACGAAAGCGTAGCACAATCAGACTTCTAGTATGCCTCATAGAAAAATGGAGATCCTCTTTTGCTAATGTGGTTTTAACTCTAGAGAGACTGTTGCTGTCATTTTGACGGTTTCGGACATACTATTGAGCGCTATGTCTGTATTTATGTCCTCAGGTTCCTGAAGTTTAATGATTTTTTCTAATTTTACGCGAAATATGCACACACGTTTACAAAATTATATTCGATAGTAAAGAGGGGGAGAAAATATGTTGTATACCTCCTAAGACTGTAAACCGACAATTTGACGGCAATATAGAAAACAGGCAGAAATCTTTAAAATAATACCGATAAAATGTTAGTTACTTTTCGTCTCTTCCTCCTTTTGCAAATAACAAAAATATTGTCTCTTCGGAAATTTTTGTGTTGAAAAATGAGGACTGCACAAACCATGCATATATTTTTACGGATAAACCATACCAGGTTGTCAGCTCATCATACCTGCATAAAATATATCTAAATATATATTAATTTATTATATATTGGTATGAAATAGTTCAAATATATTCAAAGTATTTTATCATTTAAGAAATATTAAATATTTTAAATTCTTAATTTTATTTTTATCCGTCAAAATGACGGCGTTCAGTCTTTTCAGTAAGAAAAAAATTCCCGTCTTTCTAGTGTTAACGTCATGAACGCTTCTCGGGCGTTTAACAGTCTTTAGAGGTCAACCTCAATATCGGTAACAACCATAGCATTCCAGCTATGGATAATCCATAAGATTTTAGTTTTCTGCATTCAAAGAGTATATTCAAGAATGTTCGCAGTTCGTTATCCGGCCAAATTCCATGAATTCGGTAGCAATTTCAGACAATGCATTTTGTCATCTTCAAGGAATCTACATTTTGTAATTCGGGATAGATGATAGTTCTTTTCAAAGTTGGCTGGATGATTGTAGTACTTTGTAAGCCACCATAAAAATTTACAGAAATTTCGCATTTGAAATTACTTTCCTTCCAACGTGCTGTACATTGTTGGGGAATACATGACAAATACGGTATCTAGGTCCAAGGTGCCTAGCACGCTTGTGGTACCGGGCAGTATGACCTGTGATTCCCCCTGATACAATTGCTTCATTGCTTTCATAAACACAATTTGAAAACTAATAAAACCTTTTTGAAACGAATATTGTACTGAAAGTGGTATTTAAAAAAATGTATGTGATACTAGACCTGG
Source organism: Dolomedes plantarius (assembly GCA_907164885.2). Lineage (NCBI taxonomy): Eukaryota > Metazoa > Arthropoda > Arachnida > Araneae > Dolomedidae > Dolomedes > Dolomedes plantarius. The sequence continues at coordinate 63,726,570 of OU015502.1, forward strand.
TTTTATAAAAATATAGTCTGCGTAATGTCCATATCACGCCTCCTCAGTATGGGGTACCATTGAATATATCGCTTTATAATTTATTAGTATAGAGCAGGGGTGTCCAACCCACGGCCCGCGGGCCACATGCGGCCCAAAGAGAGACCTCAAAGCGAAAAAAATATCAATAGCCCACCCCGGCGATGATGGCAAGCTATTACAGATCTCGCTTTGTTCATTCAACAAATCGACAATACATCATTTGAAATATCTTTGATTCTATACAAAATTCTGTATGCAATTCCGGTACATTAATTTCATTACAAAAATTATATGTGGAGCTTTTACAGATTTAATATTTCATATTTGTAGTGATATTAAAATTAATATGCACAAGAGTGAAGCAGACTAAGAGTCAAATTAGAACCAAGATATCGTATGAACATCTTGAAAACTCCCTGACAATTAAGACCACTTCAATTGACCTAGATATTGATACATTAGTTTCTATAATTCAATGCCAAATATCACATTAATTTTATGACTCCCATAGTTATCTTTAATCAAATTTATAGTAACATAAATATGATAGCTAGATATTAAAAATTTTTTACTCATCAACTATTTTTATTATTAGGTATATTTTAGTGTGGCCCAAAACAATTCGTCTTCTTTCAATGAGGCTCAAGGAAGCTAAAAGGTTGGACACCCCTGGTATAGAGTATTTATTAAAATAAATTTTTTTTAAAAATAACTTTATATTCCCCTCCTACCTCAACAGAGAACTCAACTAGAATCTCCAAAACTCGAGTCAGTTTTCCCATCAACTGAATTCGTCTGGAGTTACCAGATGCTCTAATATTTTGAATTCTAACCTTTTCATAAATTTCTCGGTCACTTTGAGGAAAAACACGAGTTTAGACCAAATATTTTATATTTTTATGCGGATACAGTAGAACCTCGTTTATCCGCACTAACTGCGACCATAGGCAATTCGGACAATCGAGAATCCGGATAATCTGGGTAACATGAGTAATAAGCAAAACAAAATTCTTAACTAAGCAGACTTACCGTTTATTACGATAAAAACTATGTTTTGCAAAAAAATTACATACTATTGTTTTCAAGACATTAAAAAATATAAAAAATTCTTTTCACTTCATTTCTTAACAAATAATTGGCAACTCTAGTAAAGCTTTCTTAGACTCAATAAAAAAGCATTTTATTCCCATAATTTATTGTACAATCTATACAGGAACTGTACATTGAATTAAACTAAAACGCGAATATTTGGCGTACTTGTAGTTACGTTCTTGCTATCATAGTTAAAAATTATTATCTAATCTGAACATTAAATAAAAGTAATGTCATCAAATCTGATACGAATTATACGGAGATCCGAATCAGAAAGGGCTGGATTAACGAGAATTTACTGTACTTTCGTTTTCTTTCAGTATTTACAAAATTCCTCCCTTAATTCTGTTATAACTTTTTACAGTAGATGGGTGGACTATAAAGATCAATTCATTATATCAGCAGTCGAATCCCAGCTAAGCATTTACGTCAGTATTCTACCACTTGAAATGTCCCGAAGTTTTGAGGAGGTGATATTTACAAATAGCTTCCTCACAGCTTTTCTAGAGAATCTAATGGTTAGCAACTCGGTATACCGCACTGACGGGACTTGGTTCGAATCCGGACAAGCGTCACTGAAAGTCCTTTTGTCTACGTTGGGAATAGGCACGTTATATCCTTTGGCCGGAAAGTCCCTCCATGTTCTATACCTTTCAGGGGCAAGAACCTCCACCGTTTTCACGGTGCAAATTTTTTTCCACATGTTTTTAACCTAAAATAACTTGAAAAATTTTCCAATTAAATATTGCAAGATGTTTTACTTCTTTAAACTGATAAAAGATGGCAACACTAGCCATTTTCTGCTAATTTAACTGGAATACATTGAATGCAAATGAAAAGAATTCGAGATTTAGGCGTTAGCACTGAGCGAACGGCGCCCCTGAAAGGACTATAGGGGTGAGATGAGACTACGAGCCCACTAGATGTCTCACGTGCGAGTAATCTGTATAAATTGAAGTCGCACCAGGGGGCCTTGTTGTTTAACCTATAGAGTGCTCTCATTGCAAGAAACCAACAAATCTTGCAGGGTGGAGGGTGACTGTCGGAAAACAAAGTGTCTTCCTGGTTGAAAAAAAGTTAGTTGCATGCATTTTTCTTAAAGGGATTGCCCTTTTATTTTACTGTTATATTTAACAACTCTTAAATGTAAAATATCCCAGCATTAACTAAGGAATTTAACGGCAAAGAAAATAAAAAAGATTTACGAGGTCTATTCCCACCTTAAGTATCCGTGTGATTTAAGGGATTGTTATTTTTAATAACTCGTTTTACAAATTTTCTGTCCCGAAATCGAGTATTTTCCTGAAAGTTGGTTAATCCTCTTTACAACTCTTAAATTGTATGGCTTTTAAATTTGAAATATCTTTTTATTAACTTATATCTTATTTAGGATCTTATTATTATAATCTTTAACAGCATATAAGGATATTTATGATGTCTTTTACCAACTAAAATAACCTGCTTATTTAGGAGGCGTCATTTTTAATGACTTTTCTCACAGGTTTACTGCCGTGACATCAAGCTGTAATTATAGATATTTTTCTGGAGTTGGTTCTCATTATTTATAACTTTTAAATTTCATGAAGTATAAATTTAAAATACTTGCTATTTACTTAAATATATGACAACAGAAAAAAAATTCGGATATATTTTACCAACTGAACTGAACCTGGGATTTAAAGTTATTTATAGTAAGAGGTCTCATAAATTTCTCGACTTAAATCAGTAAATAGGGGTATTTTTCTGACGGAGGAGATTACCATTCTTTTAATCTATTTAATTTAAAATAAATTAGTATTAACTTTAACACTAGAAAGACGGGAATTGTTTTCTTACTAAAAAGACTGAACGCCGTCATTTTGACGGTTAAAAATAAAATCAAGAATTTAAAATATTAAATTTTTTTAAATGGTTAAAAACCTTAAACTTTTAACTATTTCATACCAATATATAATAAATTATTATATATTTAGATGTATTTTTATGCAGGTATGCCGAGCGGACAACCTGGTATGGTTTATCCGTAAAAATATTTCCATAGTTTGTGCAGTCCTCATTTTCCAATACCAATATTTCCTAAGAACCAATATTTCTGTTATTTGCAAAAGGGGGAAGAGAGAAAAATAAACTAACATTTTTCCGGTATTATTTTAAAGATTTCTGCCTGTTTTCTATATTGTCGCCAAACTGACGGCTTTCAGTCATAGTAGGTGTACAACACATTTCCTCCTCCTCTTTAATATCGAATATAATTTTGTGCATGTGCATAAATAAATGCATGTGCATATTTTGCGTAAGATTAGATAAAGTCATAAAATTTCGGAAGTCTAAGGCCATTAATATAGACATAGCACTCAATGGTATGTCCGAAACCGTCAAAATGACGACAGCCGTCTTTCTAGTGTTAATATTTACTATCAGAAACAAATATGAGGTGTATTTCGCAACTGAATTATCCGTAGGATATAAGAAGTGTTATTTTCAGTGTGATTACTCCTCTCCTTAAAATCAAATAGTAATTACACGTAGCTTTCCAATAAGGGAATTTTATCCCTTAAATATTTTTAATTTAAAATAACTCAGTATTAACTTAAAGTAAAGGCAAAAAAAGTTATAACAGGTGTCTTGCCAAATGAACTCTCGATGTAAGTACCACCTAGGAATTTACACCGAGAATTTGCATCGATATTCCTCATGACTTTTTTCATAAAATCAAGTACGAATTACAAGTATTTTTATGACTACAAATATAAGCTGAAACAAATATAAGGTGTATTTCACAACTGAACTATCCGTGGGATATAACGTGTTATTTTCAGTGTGATTACTCCTCCTCTTATAATCAAATAGTAATTACATGTAGCTTTCCAATAAGGGAGTATTATTCCTTTAATATATTTAATTTAAAATAACTCGGTATTAACTTAAAGTAAAGGCAAAAAAATTATAGCGGGTGTTTTGCCAAATGAACTCTCGATATAAATACAGGGTCTGTCCAGAAAGTAATGAGACTGATTCCATAAAATTTGTTTATTTGAAGATAATTTTACAGACACTTAATAGTCTTCAAAATAGTCTCATCCTACATGAATACACCGTTGCCAACGACTCTGACACCAATTGATGCCCGCCTGGAAGTCTTGAACTGGAATGCTGTTCAGAACGCGCGTTATGTTTTCCTGCAAGTTCTCCAGATTGTCAAAACGATGGCCTTTTAAGCTGGACTTTAAACGAGGAAATCGAAAAAAGTCCGGCGGTGACAGATCGGGCTGCACAGTGGACCAGCGCATTATCGGGGTTCAGAATACAATTGTTTATGAGCTCCGGGCAGATGCGCACAATTCGATTCCTCAACATTTGAAGCACTTCCTTGTAAAAATCTGCATTAACTGTCTGTCCGGAGGACATCATTTGGACACTCATCTGATAATCAGAGTCCAAAAGCGCTTTAATTTTAGCCACATTGTCTGAAGTTCGAGAACTTGATGGAAGTCCAGGGCGTTGTCCGTCATCGACGCCTTCTCTTCCGTCTTTGAAGGCTTTGTGTCACCTAAACACTTGAGACTTGGACAAAGATTCCTTCCTCTAGGCTTCTTGTACCATGGCAAAGCGTCGCAGTAGCTGATTTGTTTAGTTTTACACAAAATTTTATGGCTTATAGGTCCTCGTCACAAAGGTCATCATTTTGACAATCTGGAGAACTTGCAGAAAAACGTAACCTGCGTTTTGAACAGCATTCCTGTTGAATACTTCCAGGCGGGCATCAATGGGTGGCAGAGTCGTTGGCAACGGTGTATTAATGCAGGACGAGGCTATTTTGAAGACTATTGAGTGTCTGTAAAATTATCTTCAAATAAACGAATGTTATGAAATCAGTCTCTTTAATTTCTGGACAGACCCTGTACCACCTATGGATTTACATCGATAATTTACATAGAAATTCCTTATGACTTTCTTCATAAAATCAAGTAGAAATTACAAGTATTTTTATGATTAGGGAGTTTATCATTCTTTAAATCTTTTCAATTCAAAATAACTTAACTTTAAATTAATATTTAAAAGTAGAATAATATTTATGAGGTATTGTACTAATTGGAATATCTTATAATACGATGCAGTATTATTTTTAATGTGTTCTTTTGTACACCTTTTCTGTCGTAAAAATCAATTAATAACTATTGCCCTTTTTTTGAAAGGATGTTCTCGTACTTTATAGCTCTCAAGTTTTAGAACTTTTCCGTTTAAAATACTCAGTAACTAAGAAAATACTTAAAAACAGTATTTGTAAGAAGAACTGCACGTGTCTTCAACTTGCGCAGTAATGGACAAAATTTACCCACATGAAATGCATTTAATTGAACTCCAAAAATATTTGCTTTCAATTAAGATTTCTTGAGTCATTTCAGGGCACTCCCAACATTTATCTTTCCACCCCAACGCTTTGCAGCGACATTCAAAACACGGGCCCATTATCTTATACGTTTGAAATTTCTCCAAAGCTGATACTAACTGCATTTAAATTGTTTCTATTTATCCAGGAAAAACCGTTGCACTTTGTACTCGCAAGTTACACAATTAATCAAAAAAAGGGGGAAATTTATTTCGCCATTCCCGAAAATTTTCGGTGGGAAAATAAGCGAATGGGCTTTAAATATGTCATCAGCAACGAATTAGGATAATTATTTTGTCGAGATACAAACATTCAATTATACATTAGCAAACACAAAAAGAGCTGAAAGAAAAATGCAACAAAAATACCTCCCTCTCCACGAAAACCATTAGTCCGGGGGAAGAGCACGCAAAGTTTAAGTGCTTTATGTAAGCCTCCGGAATAGGGGAGATATGTTTTTGTTGTTCGACTAATAAATGGCATTTCCCATGGGAAAGGAATTCTTCAAATGCTATTATGACAGAACTTATTTTTTCAAAAGAGGAGGATAATGAATTAGAGGCTATAAAATTATCAAGAAAAACTTTGATTTGTTTGGAAATGATGTCGATATTGAGACCATGAATTGTATTTAGAAAAAGCCAAATAATTACGAAAAGTGTTTCTTAATGGAATAATTTTGAGAGATTTAACCTATTAAAACATCGTTTTTTAAAAAAATTATTTGAATTAAAAAAAGGAAGAAGCTGAAAATAAGGCACAAAGTATAATTACTTTTATCTTAAATTAATGATCTGAAGATTCAAAAGCAGAATATAAAGACAGCATTGACAATTTTAATGAAGGAATCGATTTTTAAAGAATAAAAATGTATATTAAAAAAACTCGGTTCGAGATTTTAAGCAATTACCAAGGTGTTATCGGTTAAATTTATAATTTTTTGGTCATCAGTTTGGTCATCAGTTTTGGTCACGTCGCCAAGGCATTCCTATAATTCTTGTTTTATTGGAAATTTTTGGCGAAGTTGTAAACTTTTGGGGATCTTCGAAAAAAAAATCATGCCAAAGTGATAGAAATAGCAGCTTAGTACTAACAATCACTTTTTGCTAATCACGTGATTTTGCACGTGTCAATGCTGATAAAACAGAATTGATAATTTTAATGAAGGTATCGGTTTTTAAAGAGAATACAAAGTAGATTGAAAAACTCGGTTCAAGATTTAAAGCAATTACCAAGCTGTTATCGATTAAATTCATAATTTTTTGGTCAGCTGTTAAATGTCGCCAAGGCATTGCTATAATACTTGTTTTATTGGAAATTTTGGTGAAATTGTAAACTTTTAGTGATCTTCGAAAAAAAAAGTATGCGAAAGTGATAGCAATAGCTACTTATTACTAATAATCACATTTAGCTAATAATGTGATTTTCACACTCGTCTTTTACGGCCATCTATACAATTACAGCATAATATCATGTTATATGGGAAACATCGATTTATTTTTTTCTCAACTACCTATCGATTTCTGCAACAATTTTAACCAAATGGCTTTTCTACGCGGAATGATTTAACTCGGTTCTGACAGCATTTTAACCTATTTACAGATAAAAGCTCACTTAATAGTTCTTTAATTCGTTCAGTTTTATTTTTCAAGAATATTAGTTCAGAGCAGTGGTGTGCAAACTTTTTTTGGCCGCGACACACTTTCTTTAAACAAAATATCACTCTACCCGAATGAAATTTTTTACGTAGTAGATAGTTTTTCTAAAATAAATTAGGAAAAAGGAAAATAAATTAGGAAATTCTAAAAAAAAATAGGAAAAAGAAGTGAACTAATGTGACAAACGATGCTCTGTTTATAACAAACTACGTAATCGTTTCAAACTAAGTCAAACTATGTTTTGCTGACGATTGAAAGACCGTTTGTTAATTAATTTAACAATATCTTATCATTTATATATACATTGAATAGCCAAAACATTTTGACCACATACCTAAAAACCACCTTTGGCCCGCAAAATAGATGCAGCTCCCCTTGGCCTGGATGGCACAAGTCCTTGGTATGGCCAGAGACAGATTGTACCTGATGTTCCAGCAGCGGCCACGCAAATCCGGGATATTCCGATATGGTGGTTTTTGAGCTCTGGTCCACCGTCCCATGATACCCTAAATATGCTGTATCGGATTAAGATCCGGTGCGTTAGGCGGCCAGGACATTAACTATAATTCAGCATTATGTTACTGTCATCACTACAGCACAATTCGAGCCCTGTGATAAAGTGAGTTGACCTTCTGGAAGACTCCCTATCCAGTTAGGGAAACAGACGACATGTAAGGGTGCAACTGGTCAGCAATGATATTCATATAGTCCGCAGCTTTCTTGGTCTGTTCTAGCACAATCACAGGTCCCATATACGACCATGAGAACGTCTCCCAATGCTTAATACCACCACTACCGGCTTGTGTATGACCTGCTGTACATTGGTGGAGCAACTGTTCGCCTGAAAGACGGCGTACCCTGACACGACAATCGACGTGATGAATGACGAATCGTGATTCATTTGATCAGGCAACTCTCTCCTTCTGATCCAGGGTCCAGTCACGATGTTCCCGGACAGAGTGTGGCCGTAGTTGGTGATGACGCTTGGTCAACAGAAGCACATGAGTGGGACTCAGCTGCGTAGTCCCATATCCAACAGACTTCGATGAACCATGTGCTCCGAAAAAAGTGTACTTGGACCTGCATTGTATCGGGCTATCAGCTGAGCCACTGCCTGGCGCCGATTTTTCTTCATCAAGCAGGACAGTCTCCGAAATCCTTTTTCCTTGATAACGCGTGGACGTCCAACGCCATGACATCTACTGCTGGTGTCACCGTCATTCATCCATTTTGCATAAGTACTGACAACTGCAGGTTGCTAACAACCCACGAGTCGTGCACTTTCGGAGATACTCGTTCCAAGCCGTCGAGCCATTACAATCTGTCCTCTATCAAAGTCGCTTCTATCAGCAGTCTTTTTCTTCATACGCAGAAGCAAGTGCAAGAATTATTCCTCAGAGGTCAAAGTCAAGGTAGTAGGATTTACCGAGTTTCTATCAATGTGAAGCATTGCACTGTTTTCACCTCCGAACGGATAATGAATTAATAAACTTATAGTAATTTTTTGAAGTAAACGAGTTGCCAAACATGAATTCCGAAAAATCGCACGGCTGCCGCCAGGATCCGTGATCGGTCCTAGCTTTGGCCAGCGAAGAAAATTAATTCCGTTTCCCCATAGAGCAGAGGTGATCCGATAACTGTGTGCTAAAGAGCAGATACCTTGGCGATGACTTTTGCTAAAATTAAATGGAATGGCCGCTTCGAATCATAAGATTGAGTATTGGATCACTAGCTTCATTTATAGGCATGGCGGGGACCCAAAATCGATTTCCCAAAAGGGGGGTTTCTGCAGTATCGAAGCAATTATGTTAAAATAAAAGAAGGAATTGAAGGATTTAAACTTGATAGATGTGGAGTCTAGCTTCGTAAGGAGAAGGTTCGTCCATCGTGTTCCCAATTTCAAGGGTCTTTGTAGTATGACGTGAAAGGGAATTTAAAACTTGGATTAAGAAGCTGAAGAAAAAAAAAGTAGGCTTGGCCAGGTAATCATAAGCATTCACAGTCTCATACGTTTCTTAGAGGGTGGGAGGGAAATATCTGGAGGACATAATAAAGCTGTTGGCTTTTTCGCCGCACAGATCTGGGGGTTCATGGGTCGTAGGGAAGAATGTTGTGAAGAATAGGATTATTTATACAAGAGAAATTATTGTAAAATATAAAAGTCAGTCTTTTAAATGCTGTATGAATAGGTTTAACGGGTAGATACCGACGAATCACGTTATTTCAGACTAAAATATGATTCCTCAGACTCTCCAGCAGCAGTTAAATACCATTCCAACCTGATGAAATTCCCTCCACGTCATCTAGGAGAGTTCATTGCAAAATGTCGGGAAGGTCATAATGTATCGGCTTTTCGGTGTATATTTTAACATGTAAAGTAAATCTCTACAAAAAATTAAATATATATAATTATAGATAATTTAAAGTATATATTTCAAATTAAATAATTCAATGCTATATAAATTTAAATCAAACTGTCCGTGACTCCTCCAATTTTATTGGTGACCCCCTGTGGGGTTGCGACCAACAATTTGCACAAGACTGGTCTAGAGTACACTCGGAAGAACTGAAGCCTGTAACTTACAGACAGTGTTTAATGTTACGTGAATAACTTTTGGCAATAAATTTGATGTAAATGTTCTCTTCATTTTTTTATAGCATCAATTTGTGTTGACATCGCAAATATCCATTCTAAGTGTTTTGCTAAAACAATGGGAATGGAGATTTGTCCATTTATTTCCGGTTTTTTTTCTACTCGAAGATTATCAAATAAATTTTTCTTAGTTAGGTTTTTAAATTTGAAAGCAAATATTTAATGGAATTCGCATTTTTTATTAAGAAATTTTGCTTTATTATTTTAATGTAATTATAATTAAAACAGTTTTAATTTCGTAGTGATGTACGCCAATAACTTACTACCCCATTAAGAATTAACTTCAGAAATATATGAGTGAATATTGCCACCTCCCGCAAGAGAAAAATATATGCACACCGTGAGAAGCCATTTGGAGGTTAAAGGGTAAGGGGGAGGGGGCAGAGGAGTGCCCTGTCTCCTTATAAGGATATGTTAGACGTACGTGTAATAAATTGAAACAATTATATGACATTTAAACCTCCATTTATCTAAAAGTGGTAGGAAGGAGAGCAATTTAGTAGTCTTTACCAAGCCTTCGTTACCTTGGCTACGCCTTTGTTGACCATGAATTTTCACTTGAGGGAACTTATTGTTTTGCAGCACCTAAGGAAGGAAGCTCTTCAAGTTGTGCTTAGTCCACTTTTAAAGTAATATTACGTTCCTCCATAACGGTCGTTCGGAAAGCAAAATTTCAGATGCTAAAACCGTTCGTCCGTACCTCATGAATTATAATTTTCGCAGGGCGCCTAGTCTGTATCGCTTGGACAAGCGGTAAACAGCTAAATAGGAAAGTACCAAAATGAGTCAAAATTTTGACATACATATATGTATATTTATATATACACGTACATATATATAAATACACACACACACACACACACACACACACATATATATATATATATATATATATATATATATATATATATATATATATATATATATATATATATATATATATATAACACATACATATATACATACAAAAGAGATAAGCGACGATAAGCAATCCTACATTAATAAACCGTGGTAGTTTCGTTAGAGGAGATACGTGAATTTTTTTTTTTATTATAAAAGAATTTTGTAATGAATTTATAATTTAGGGAAACACACTGCCTTCACCCATTCTTTTATATTCTTCTTCTTCTTCATCTTATAATTATTATTAGTATTATTATTATTATTAATTAATAATAATAATGATAATAATAATAATAATTTTTTCCTTAATTACAGAGGTCTCATTACAGAGTCAAGAATAATGATGAACATCAGCATTTAATCCTTTCTTCATGATTTTTAAACGAGCACTGCAGCCGTACATATGACAATAAAACAACGTTTTAAAATGTTGTAGTTATTGTCAACGTAAAGCAATACATTTAATATGTTATGTTAATCAAAATAACACCTTTTATAAACGTGTTTATAAAAGCGTTTTTAAAATCACATAATGGAAACAGTCAAAAATGAGAAACTTAGCATCATAGAAACATTAAAATCCAAGCTTCACTTTTGTTAATGATCGACATGCTGTGTCGCCGTCTATCGATTTGTAAAGCAGTCGGTGATTATATCATGCTTCTTTTTTGTGTAGAAGCTTTTAAACATGTATTTAAAGTGATGTACATGTCTTGGTATTCTACTTCTCATCTGACATGTATTAATATAACGAGTTTTTTACGGGATGGAGAAAAGGTGACAGAGTATTATGTTACAGTTGAAAGTAACTTTTATAAAGGACAATTGTTAATTTCTTGGATTAATTATCTTAGCTAAAATGATGGACTAAATCAAAATATCATTTATACATATAATCTCCATGTTTGCTCTCGTTGTTTAAACATTCTATTCCCCAATTTAAAACAGAAAAAACAAAAAAAACTTCCGAATTGCTGATGCTCTAAATCAGGGGTTCCCAAAGAGGTGCTACCGCCCCCCGGATTGTTCCATCGCCCCCGGGGGGCGGTAGCACCTCTGGGGACATTTGGGGGCGGTGAACGAAAAGAAGGGGGCGGTGTAAGCATAAAGAAAGAAGACAAGACAATTCTAAAACATTCCGAGGTCACTTGACACAGAGTGTACGGGGAAGACCTAGGTGGGAAACAATCATGTATTGTGAGACTTGTTAAGTATCTAGTGACTTAGTTTTTATATTTGGTCTTATTTACAGCCCTGAGCATCTTGGGCAGTACCCCTGAATCTATTTTTTGCACGAAGAGGTCTTCCATTTCCACGGAGTTTTATCACTTGCGGTCACTGATGATTCCGCCTAACAGATCTTCTTTAAAGTTTAAACTGGACCGCCTTAACTATATCCGGACCATATGGCTTTTGAGTACCGCTAATGCAAAAATAGTAATTAATATATATATATATATATATATATATATATATATATGCTGAATTACCCCAAATCGACAGTGACCTATTTGATTCAGCAGTGGCAGGTGTGCGGTGATCGTCAGTATGTGCCCCGAGTCGGCAGACCCACGAAACTGGGAGAAAGAGACTGACGAGTGCTGTCGAAGAGAAATTCGGAAGAACCGCACCCAACCGATGGTTCACATACTCCAGGAGTTCCAACATGCATGCGGGAGTGTTGGTTCGATGAATACCATCCGTAAGAAAGCAGACCTGCTTGGTTTTCAAAGTCGTGCTGCCGTCCATAAGCCTTTGATCGCAAAGTCCAAGTGCGCCGCTCGGTTAATGTGGTGCAAAGCACGTCGTAAGGGGACCTTAGATCAGTGAAAATGGGTTCTCTGGAGCGACTAATCAAGGTTCACCCTCTACCGTTCGGATGGCAGAGTCTGGGTCTGGCGTCTGCCTAGAGAACGCCTCCTGCCAGAATGCATTATGCCTACAGTAAAGTTCGGCGAAGGTGGAATTATGGTCTGAGGGTGTTTCTTCTGGTATGGACTGGGACCCTTGGTCCCAATTCATGGTAAGTTCAACGCCGACGCCTACTGCTCTATTTTGGATGACAGTGTGCTTCCTACATTGTGGCAGTTTTACGGGTTGGACCCATATTACTTCCAGGACGACAACGCAAGCTGCCATGTTGCGAGGTCCACCATGGATTGGTATGGTGAGAATGGGGTTAACCGAATGGACTGGCCTGCCCAGAGCTCAGACCTGAAACCTATCGAGAACCTCTGGGACGAGTTGAATCGACGAATTGAGGGGTGCAACAACCGTCCAAAGTCGGTGAAGGAACTTACATGTGATTCTTCAAGCTGAGTGGAAGATAATACCAGTAACCGTCTTACAACAACTTGTGGAAAGCATGCTCTGAGAGTTGAGGCTGTAATTGCTTCTCGTGGATGCTCTACCAAGTATTGAATAAGAATAAATTTTGAATTTCTTTTCTATCACAGGTGTCCAAATACTTATTGGTATATATATATACACACATATTTATATATATATATATATGTATAGAATCGATTAAGTTCATTCGAAATTATCAAATTATTTTCTAAGAACTTTATCTAGCACTGAGTCAAAGAGTTTATAAAATTGATCCAAACAGGATATATATATGAGTTCCGAATTATATATTGCTGATCTAGAACTCCTTTACCATAATCCTTTTCCAAAATCGAAGGAGAGACAAGCGAGAACTTAAAGTTCCCTTTCTCTGATTATTTTCTGTATGGCTCACATATTAACTAGTCTCCAATTAAGTTTTGTGGATTTTTTTATTTGTTTATTCTTCCTTTTTTAATTTTTTCTTTATCTTAGTGCAGAGTTAGAAGTAGAGAATACTGACATTTCGTGCAACTGCCGAAAATTTATAGTTACGCCATTCTATTTATATTTATCAAATAATCTGTGTTCATTGTAAAATAAGTTGTGCGTTAGTAAGGAATAATTATTTAAAGAAGGGAAAATTAAATTAAGACTATTAACTCTTTTTTAAAATTAATTCATTGCTTGAAAATATAGTTTTAAATTTTAGCCATGAAGACATCAAGATTACTAGAACATTTGAAAAAGTACATGCTGATAAGGAAGATAAAACCTTATCTTATTTTAAAGCAATGAATTAAAATTTTTTGAGAAAGCCGACATTAGCAAAAGTCTTCTCAGTAGAATCCAAAGGTTGTGACGATGGGTTACGTACTTCAAGTAATATTTATCTAATGACTGCTAAATCGTGAAAACCGCATACTATTGGGGAAGAACTAATTCTACTGGCTAAAACTGAAGTAATACGCACTATGCTACACAAGCCAACTTCTGAAATTACAAAGAAAATTGGATTGAGCAATAATACAGTCCAAAGAAGAATTGATGCAATGGCTCAAGATGTTGAAGACTTATGTGAGTATTTAAAAACATCCCAGTTCTCTATTCTGCTTGATGAGTCAACTTTGCCAAGAAATGAGGCCTAATATTAGCATACGTGCGAAAAGATTACGCACGATACAAGAAGAAAATATATGCTAAGAATTATTATTTGCAAAAAATTTGCAAACTGATACCAAGGGGGAATCAATATTTCATGCATTGAAAGAGTTTTTCAAAGAAAAAGAAATCTCTCTCAGATACATCTTATCTGTTGCTACTGATGGTGCTCCAGCGATGATAGGACGCTACAGGGGTTTTCTTGCATATTTAAAAAGAGCGTTTCTGAATGTATTTGCCGTGCACTGCGTCATTCATCGGCAACATTTAGTTAACAAAAATCTGAATGAATGTCTGCATAAGTCATTGCAGCATGTTGTTCAAGCAGTCAACAAAATCAGATGCAACACATTGAATGACATATTGTTTGGACAACTTTGCATTGAAAACTATGCAGAATTCAATCGCTTGCTGCTTCATACAGAAGTTCGTTGGCTGTCAAAAGGTGCCTGTTTGGATAGATTTTATAAACTCTTTGACTCAGTGCTAGAGTTCTTAGAAAACAATATGATAATTTTCGAGTCAACTTAATCGATTCTAAAATTGACATAGCATATTTGACAGACTTGTTTATTAAATTCAATGCCGCAAATCAAAAACTCCAAAGTGATGAGCTGAATTTAATAAAAACAAAATTGTGATTTCCGTTTTTGTCGCAAAACTTCTACTGTACAACAAAATTTTTGGAAGTGGTTAAACTCAGCCAATTTCCACATTTATCAACAGTAGAAAATCATGATGAAGACATGCTTATCTATTGTCAGCACTTTATGGCTCTCCATTCTGACTTCAACCAACGGTTTGAAGATATACTTAAAATGAACACACCTGATTGGGTTTTGGATCTTTTTTCAGGATCAAACTCAGAAGAATCTGTAAAACTACAAAAACTGATAGAAGTATCAACAAATGAAGAATTAAAATTTAAATTTAAGCATAGCTATCAACAGTTCTGGCTGCAAAAAGAGATACTAACACTTTACCCTGGATTATGAGCTTTAGTCTACAAAAAATTTTAATAGCGTTTCTTTCATCATATTTAGTGGAACGTTGATTCAGTGTGGTCACAAATCTTTGAACTAAAAGCAGAAACCAAATGCAAATTACTGATAGCGGTGATTTAAGAATGCTTCTGACTAAAATAGAGCCGAATACAAATAAATTGATTGCTATGCACCAAGTTCACCCTTCACATTAGTCTTACTGTTATTTGTAATTTTTATTATATGATTATTATCCTTCGCCATCTTAATTTTTGGTGTGTAATTCGAATGTAACTATGGTTGATTTTAAGGAATAATTTTATAATTTCAAGATTCAAGGTGTCTTATTTCCAACAACATATTTCTTTACTATGTTCTCTATAGGTAGAAAAACAGATACATAAAAGGCCGAAAATTTGTTATTGTATCTCTGTTTTCTCGCATAAAATGGTAAACTTCCAGGGGGGCGGTGAGTGATTTTTTTCTCTGAAAAGGGGACGGTAGGTCAAATAAGTTTGGGAACCCCTGCTCTAAATTTTGAAAATAAAGCAGAGGATTTTTTAAAGAATTCTAACTATTTTGAACATCTGTGACAAGAAGTATTCATTTTGTTCCTGTAAAAACGTTTCATATTGTAATTTTCTTCAGAAACCTGCTTTGTCGTTATGTAAATATTTCATTAAAATAAAGGGAATTTTTTTCAAAATAATCAAATAATCAAAATTTAGCAAAATATAGGCAAGTGTTGTATGCTGAGTTTTAGTAACATTTTATCATATTTTATAATTTTTCTCATGGAAAAAAGTGGCCATTAAAAATTTTAAATTTCATTCCTGCCATGTGTTGGTTCAAAGAGGAATCCTTGATTGAGGCGTATTTATTTTAATTTTAGAAAAACAGGACTGATACGGTAATGAAGCTTTGTGTTTTTAAGACGGGAAAAACGAAACAGCTGTTCGGGAACTGTGAAAACCGCAATCCAACCTACATTGGTATTACTAAAAACATTCTTTAATTAATATTAGGAACTTACTTCTTAGTTTAGCAGACGTAATTAACTCCAAATGTAGGTTTATTAATAAGAAGAATATTTTGTTATACTTCCTTAAAAAAAACCCTCCATTTTGAGATAAATATAAATTAGATTTAATTCTATACTATATTTGGGTGAGAGGTTGTCTAGTAAAGGTTAAGTGAAAGGTCAACTTTGATAAAGGGACGCCAATTTATTTCATGTCTAACTTCTGTAGCAACTACAGGCTTAATTTAAGAAGTGCTCTTCTGTGTTGTGATATATTATAAATTTTGAAGCTACCCGTAGTGCTTATTAATAAACTCCTATGTGCAGACTTACTCCCACCATCATAAGTATAGATAAATTTATCACAGTATGACAGAAGTAATGCAAACCTTGTAATGTAGATGGAAAAAGTAAAGAATCAAATGTTGTCCAATTCGCCAAGAAAACAGACTTTATTCACAAACGGAAAGCATACGAAAAAATCAAAAGTGTTTAGTGTCATGTATCATCGACCAAGAATGACAAGTTTTGTTTGGCCTTCCTTACACATGGAAAATAGGCCCCAAAAGAAGAAAGCTATTTGATTATACAGCTATTGGATTTGGAAGAAATCTCCTTAAACAGAGAAAATGTTTGAAAAGAAGGGGTTACAATGACAGTTTTCCAAGAGCAGAAATAATATCGACTATTCTTTTAAAAGAAATTTAGTGTTATTTATTTGAAAAAGTTGTCTCATATTTTGAAAAAGTGCAGATAATAGAAAAGCATTATATATTTAAATTTCTTCATATTTTGAAATTAGCTATCCCATTATATAGTTCCCACGTTTAGATACTTTGATATACTGAAATGGTCTTCCCCTTTAAGCCGTGTCCTCTTTAACACTATACACTAACTCTCAATTAGGCCTGATCTAGAGGCAGGTAGTTGTCGGTAAAAAAGAAATTGAAAGTTTTAATAAATATTATTTTTCAACTGACACGTTTTCTAGGAAACCATTCTTAAATTTGAGATTTTCGAGGTTTGGAATTCCTTATTTGTATTATTATTTTTTATCGTGCCTGTCTTTGTATTCACCATATCTATCGTATACTATCTGTCACGAATGAAATATTTGGTTGTATATTAAATTTGTTTCGATGGTTGCACTGAATTTAGAAAATAAAATACGAGAGTAAAGTAAATGGGACGGCCTGGTTTCTCCGAGGTACAGATTTGTTAAAGCAAGAGTAGGATGGCTGCCTTCTCATGGCAATTACTGCTAAGGGGGCAAATGACCTTCAACATGAAATTTATTTAATTTTAGTTTTTAACTCTATACATAGAATGTGTATACTTAATATTCTTTTTTACATCATTGAAGATCCTTAGAACTCAAAATAAGGACTTTTTGGCAGAATAATGCCTGTTTTTCAAAAGTGTTTAAAAAAATTCTAGCATTTTTCAAAATGTTCCATGTACATTCCATATCATTTTAAAGTCTTAAACTATTTGATATAAGTTTACAAACTATACATAAACATAACCGTGCACTGAAGTTTTTATATGTATGAACCAAAAGCCAAAAATAATTTTTCTTAAATCTATGCCTGCTATTTTTTATGTTTTTACTTTATTTCATGGTCTATAAATTTAAAAAATGATTTGTGATTTCGGAGAATTTTGCACAATTTTTTTACAAACACTTAAATTAACAAACCTGAGAAATTGGAAGAAATCAGAAGAAAAGTAATGCACATGGAGCATTTTGAAAATTTCTAGCTTTTTGGAAGAATTTTTTGAAAAAAGAGGTCTTATTCTTTCACAAAATTCTCATTTATGAATTCTAAGTGTCTTCAATATAACAACAAATTTATTTACTTAAGTTGCTAAGTCGATTCTTTGGGTAGCCCATGAGTTTAAACTACTGCATTAATTTACCTCATTTTGGTCTTAAACGACAGATTTTATTTTATACATGTATCAAATTTGGTTTTTGTAATAGCAATTTCTATCATTAGCAATAATTTACGATGAAAAAATTCTTTTTGCGCATGTTCAGTAACATGTTTAAATCTGGATATAGATATATATATAGTAAGCACGAGGTCATATAACACGTTAATTTGTGTATTCCCAGGAATCTCTCTAGCTCTCTCTCTGCCATTTTTGTTTTTAATTATGTTTGTTAGATATAGATTAAAACCTGACGGAAATTGTTTTTTCGTGCCGTTGACTAACTGTATTTTTTTAATAGAATTCAATAGTAATTTTTTAAAGTGTATTTCTCTATTCTTAATGTTATAATTTTCAACATTTGGCAATGACGTGTTGAGTATAATTTGCGTATTAGTACAGTTATTTACTATCCAGCCGTCATGCTTTAACGGGTACGAAATAGTAATATTAATTATTCTCATTTTCTATATAGTATAAAATATTGGATTGAAAGTCCCTTTTCCCCTTAAATAAAATGTACCGTATTTTTCAGACCATAAGAAGCACTCAAATTTATGAGATGATGTTTAAAAAAGAATATTTTGTATTTCGTTAGGTATATAAAGATAATTTCTTACTTAATAAAGATACACAATATATATATAATAAAAATACGTATAATAAATATGATAACTGATATATATATATATATATATATATATATATATATATATGTATATACACACCAGGTGAAGAAAAACAACAATACACACACATATATATATATATATATATATATATATATATATATATATATATATATATATATATATATACCGTAAGACGTTGTTACTTTCTGACTGCAGAGGTAACTTTGTGACACATAGTAATTTTTTCGTATTTCGGATCTTGCGTCGCGCCCATTATGACGGGCAAGCAAAGAACAGCGCCAGCAGCTTGTCCGCCTAGTAGCCAGTATTCGAACACCTACAGAGACACCTAGTGGCCAGTATTCAAAGCCTCTATCACCATCTAGAACCATTTATCTTCCCTGGCCAGTGTGTTGTTCAAACCTGATGTCAAGCTGTTGACTCAAACTTCGGAAACGTTGTGTACTGAAGCCTACGGTAATAAAATATTCATTTACGGTAATAAAATATTCTTCTTACGGTAATAAAATATTCATTTACGGTAATAAAACATTCATCTTACGGTAATAAAATATTCATTTAATAATAATGTTAGCTTCGGGCCATAAGATTCCCCCAATTTTAAGTCGATTTTTTAATTTAAAAGGGGGCTTTTTAAAGTCCGAAAAATATCTTAATTTTATCTTCATATAAAGTTGTAAGATATTTATTTTATCATATCAGATACCATTTCTCTTGTACGGCACAAATTTTTAGTACTCAATTTCAATTTCTCCTGACCCCATGACTGTATAGAACCTCGCTCTTACATGATACAGAATATTAATCATTTCGTATTTCTTATACTAGTCAACTAAGATTTTAACTGTATAGAAATATATCGAAATATTTAACTCCAAATAACGCAGATAAGAAAGTTATTTCAGTCTTTTATTTCAAAGAAAGACTTTAATAGGCTGATATTTCAAAGTGAAAGATCGCGGAAAATTTTCTGTGTTTGTACATGAAATAACTATTATCTGTTTTCGTTTTCTTATCGGAGAGGAAGCAATTCCTCGATTTCCAGTTTAATGCAAGAAGGCTAAGGGCAAAGAAAATAGATGAAAGAAACTGAGATAAAAATCTATTACGAACATTACTTTAAAAATTGTATGAAATACGGGTACCTCCGGGGAAAAATATACAATATTTTTGTAATGATATCAGAGTCGATCTCTATTTCAACTTTTTCCAAGAGTTATTTCATGTTATTTGAAACCCTCAGAAGGAAAGGTGAAACATTTAATTAGACGTTTTCAAATTAATTCATAATTTAAAATAGTTCTAATAATGACACAGTAAATGTAAAATTTTGTCCCCAACTACATTTCTGTGGTCATTAGACTCAATAGCTATCTTAAAAACAATTTTATCTATGTATTTTCATTTCGAAAATTCTGCATGACATTATATTTCTTCGAGAAATGAGTGTCTTGGCTCATTTCTATTGGTGTAATCATATTACACTAAAATAATAATCAAAGTGACCCAGAACAAAAAAAGTTTTTATTGTTCACTTCAGTGGTACAGAAATATTTTACCTAAAATTTTTTTTGCTTATATAACAATATGTTCAACTTGGTTCTGACAACCGCCTGCCATTGGATCGGTAATATCTTTCAGCCAGATGTTTACGTATAGGTTTTATATCTAAAGTTTTTAAATAAATTGTTTGAAAGAAGTAAAAGGCTTTTATTTCAAAAATCGTATTTATTTGGCTTATTGACTAGAAAGAAAGAAATATTTGATAACCAGTTTTTTGCGAGTTTCGTTCCTCAAATTAAATACTGGAAGAAACAAGAGTTTGTCGTGTGTTGTTGTGACTATGTCCCCAGTTTTTAATGAAACCACAAAGTTTTGAGTCCAATTCAGCCAGGTGGCACCCCAATTTTGCTCGATTAATATCACGGAAAGTGGCAACGTAACAGAGTCTGCAGTTGTCTGGCATGGTGTGTGTTCATTAATAAGCAATACTTTAGGTAAAATCACAAAGATTATTTCAGAAACTAAATAAACGTTAAAATATTAAAACAATTAAGAAACTAACTCCCAACACACTCGTTCTATGAGCGTTAAATCTATAAACTCAGGACATCGATACTAACAAAATCATCTCACACAGAGACTTCTAACAAACGAATCTGACCAGCTCGCGAGTCCGACTGTGTGTGCTGTCAGGGCACCTGTACTCTAACCCGAGCGTCTTTTATACAAGACAGCAAGATACAAATAACATACAATATCACAAAATACACTGGAAAGGAAAAACAATAAACCATGGGGAAAACAATTGAAAACCCCCATTTCTCAGAAGTATGACATGAAATGTTGCCGTAACGCCACTGGCTGTCATAGGTAACAGGTTCTATGTAAGTCGAAAACGATAGCATGAATGTTGGAAAGTACGAGTAATACAGATAAACTAAGTCTTATAATCTGAAGTTTAGGTAGCCCTTTATGGGTTCATTTTCCTTACAATAAACCTCAGTGGGTCATTTGGAGGTTCCTACCTTCTCCGACTCACTGACTTCATAGATTGACTTTACGGTATACTGATTTAAAGTGCCCATATTCAGTATAGACAAGAAGGTATTGAATGGCGTTCGTCGGGATTCGAACTTAGTACCACCAGTCCGAAGCCCAACACAATTGTTGGAAGTGAGCAAACATCTAAAATGTTTATGTATATGTAAGAGGTCATAGTCTAAGGCAACACAATAAAATGACTCAGTTATTTTCAGAATTAATAGACCGACACCATTACAGTGCTCCCTAAGCAATTCACAGCTGGGATAAATTTGTACCTTAATTTATCCCACCAGATAACTTTTTTCTATCTTCTCTTACTGTGGACGACGTGCCAAATACCACTCAAGTCCATCTTATATGGCTTTTGTGTGCGGCCCATCTGTCGTGGTATTTGATATTATACGGTTCTCAACAGACTTTATTGGTACTGATATCAGTTCCTTTATCTTAGAATACACTGCTGGCCACCCAAATTGCAACACCAAGAAAGACAAGAGATATCACAACAAAAATTATTTTGTAGATAACATGTTGACCAAGTATCAAATGATTAAATTTATAGACTTCTGTGAAGTGTGGTTCCTGCCAAAATCAGTAGCCAGAGTAGCCGCCATTGTTGGAGATCACCGCTGCCACACGCCTCGGCATTGATTCAAAGAGACTTTGGATGAGTTCTTGGGGTACAGCAGACCAAGCAGCTTCCACACGTTGCCAAAGTTGATCTGTTGTGGCAGTTGGGGATGGAATCTGGGTCAATCGTAGAGCAACCATGGACCACATGTTTTTTATCGGCGAAAGATCCGGAGAGCGAGGCGGCCAGGGAAGCAATTCAATCTGGCGATTGACAAAGAACCGTTGGACAATGCGTGCCACGTGTGGTCGCGCATTATCCTGTTTAAATATGACTGTGGGCAAGCCCTGAAGGTGTGGAAGGACAACTTGCTCCAACACCTCGGAGATGTAGCGCTGGCTGTTTAAAGTACCGGCAATGCGTACTAGAGGTGTGCGAGAGTGATATCCAATACCGCCCCATACCATAATACCCGGTGCAGAACCAGTGTGGCTGTGCATAACTCAGCTGTTCAGCATCCTCTCTTTACGGTGTCTCCAGACTCGAATGCGACCATCGTGGTGTTGCAGACAGAAGCGTGACTCGTCAGTAAAGACAATTTCATTCCATTCTGCCGTCCACATCCTTCTGTCATTGCACCATTGGCGGCGGAGACGTCTGTGGTTCTGCGTCAAGGGTAGACAAAGCAATGGACGTCTTGCGGACAGACCACTCTGCTGTACACGGCGTCGAATGGTACTCGCAGACACTGGATGATGCGTTACAGACTGCATGTGCTGTGCTATGGTTCGTGATGTGACTGAGCGATCCGTCACTGCCGTGCGCACAATTTGCCTGTCATCACGTCAAGTGGTGCGCTGAGGTGGATGCGATCGAACACGCCGGTCCGTCGTACCCTCCTGCATCCAACGATCACATATCCGCATTACAGTTGTTTGGTTTCGTCCAACACGACTACCGATTTCCCTGAAAGATAATCCACAATCTCGGTAGGCCACTATCCTTCCTTTGTCGAACTCGGATACTTGATCAAAAGATGATCGCTGTTTTCGACGAGGCATAATTGATCGTTTTTTTTTTAGAAACCACAAGAAAAACACAATTGCCGAACTTGAAATTGTCGAAATCTCCAAGCCTTAAATAGCGCTTTGAAGTGGCGCCACAGGCGCGCGTGATGTGCGTCTGCGCTGAAATTCTAATCATTTGCATATCTCACCTCCGCTAATGCATGTTGTAAATTTCATGTTATTTGCAAGTTTCCTTCAGGGTGTTGCATTTACAGTGGCCAGCAGTGTACATCGGAATACAACGAAGATGCAATGGAAGAGTGATTCTTCTTTAGGGTCTTCACTAAGCATCTCTTGTCTCGATTATCAACTTTGCGCGACTTCCTAGGTCGGGATTTCGTTCTAGTTATATCGTCAGACGTCCATTTTGGACTGCCACGGTTGACTTTGGAATGCCCAGAAGCCCAGAAAACGCGTGTACAGGCTGCTTTATTAAGTACATTCATGGAAATCCGTAAAATAGACGTTGCGTCTCATATGAGATTTCAGTGAAATTTTGACTAAGTTTATATATACAACGTAAAACGCATTGCGATCTGCAGATGCCATCTGCCGATGTGATTTATTCGAATATTTGGATTTTTTTTTAATTATAGAATATATAAGCGTTTTTATCTTTTACTTTTGTGTTTATAAGCATATTTATGTTTTACTTTTATTTACTAAGTTTGTTTCTTATTATAAAGCAGAAACCTGTGGACAATATCCTTAGGCATACAGGAAGAATAAGATGTATTTATTAAAGAACCCACATTTTCATGGCGCACACCACCCAACTTTTATTTAACGGCAAAGGGGTCTACCACAGCAGCAAATTTTTTACAGCTTTCTGATCCACGAATATGGTTTACTGGCAAAGTAATCCCCATCTACTGTGGCAATTTGTATTTCTTAAACTGCTGTCTTTAATTCACATGTAATAATGTATATTTCATTAAAACTCTGGTGCCGCTGTTACTTTGCTGCACTTTTTTATTTCCAAAGATAAGGCAAGGAAAACAGGAAATCCAAACAATTACACATAAGTAACATGAAAGTAAATGACCGCAGTCATGA
This sequence comes from Dolomedes plantarius, assembly GCA_907164885.2. Classification (NCBI taxonomy): domain Eukaryota; kingdom Metazoa; phylum Arthropoda; class Arachnida; order Araneae; family Dolomedidae; genus Dolomedes; species Dolomedes plantarius. The sequence continues at coordinate 63,750,609 of OU015502.1, forward strand.
CCTTAGACTGTCTCTGACACGCCAATATCGGACGTTCTCGGAGTCACAACCAAAAAGTGCTTCACAGCGAAGAAGATGGGATCTGTTCATGGGTTCCAAAAAGTCTCAAAGTGAGCAGAATGGCTGGGCAAAACACCAGTCCGATGCAGATGCTCACCCAGATAGTCATGGCCTGTCAATAGCCGAAACGAGGCCACTGCGTCTCGTCATGGGCTATCTGGTTAGCAAGCGAGATCTTCAAACCTCCAACGTTTCGTCTTAATTCTATTCAGCAACTTCAACTGGTATCTTTTTCTAGTGGATTGTATTATGTATAATTTTATTGAGTGATATGACATATTTCAATTTTTTGATTGCAATAACGTCGCACCTTTTCGCACTTTACTGCTCAGTAAAGTAAAGATTTTTTCGTTAAAATGAAAATAATTTGACATTCATATTAATTGTTTCTGAAGTAATCAGGATGTATCACGCAAATAATCGCAATTAAAGACGATTTTTGTCAGGGGGAAAAAATGTCAAAGTTTTGCTCTAAAAACGTCTGTGACTTAGATTCAAGTTATTGTGTTGCGAATGTGAAATAATAATGAAGTACGGAAATTGAATTACGCAACTATTCGTAAATTTATATACCTATGGTTTTTATATGCCATAGTTAACGCTACTGTGTACTGTGACGTCACGCATGTATCGTGCAGGTTCTTCCGACTTGCGAAGAGCCCTACCACAGCTGCAGGATTAAAAACACCTCTATTCGTTCCCACTGCATTCTAAAATTATGTGGGGGGTTATAAGACTATCACATACGGTTTCACTTCCGAAGACTAACAGTCCTGGTTTCTGCGGGCTAAGCCCCAAGTTTCATTTTTACCGACAGATCTGGAATCAGCCGCCATTTCCCTCGTAAAGATGTCCATTCAGGATCATCAGTCAGAACATGCTGACGTTATAGAAGCGATATGTTCCCATAAAATACCACCAGAATCCAAGACTTTCAGCGTGCACGAAATTCCTCGTTTCCCCCTCTGAAAATCCCGCAATTTCTAAGAACTGGCCACCACCGGCAAAGATTGCAAGCAGAGTATATATGCGATATTCTGTTATTTTCAAGTGAGAGCCCCTGTTACATCTGGGCCAGAGCGGCTGTGCAGATTTCTGCTCCCCGAAAGACTGAGTTTACCGCTATTAAAATCTTTCATGATGCTGTAACTTGCGGTGATGCTGTAACTTGCTCGAACCAACCTCTTACTTGTTACGTTTTGTGTTAATAAAAGTTAAGTTTTTTGGTACTTCTGGCCTGCTATTCTAAACCACTCGGATACCATGCCAGTCGAACACGTTTCTGTATCAGTCCGCCACAGTACAAACCCTATTGGATTCGCTCATCTCCGTGTTAACCTATGGAGAAAATTTATCCAAGGGTTGCCAACTTGGATTTAAAGATTTTTTTTTAAAAAATGCGTACTCTTTAATAGAGAAAAAAATTTTACACTTTGGGGAATTATGCTTTTTTTTAAATACAAATAAAATTTTTAAATTTAAATTATTCATGCAAAAAAATCTGGTATAGTGTATTTTAAACGGTCCTAAGTTCCTTTGGTGGACGAAATTTATAAAATGAATCCTGTTGCAAGGTGCAGAAAATTTCAGGTTATCTGAAAAATACCATTTTTATTGTATTATCAGCGTTTATGTAGTTGTAAATAGTAGACGTTTTCTCCATAGTTTAACACTGATGTGAGCGAATCCAATATGGTTAGTACACAGCAGCCTTTAAAAAAACGTTTTAAATAAACTTACATGTCTAAATTGGGAAATTCATCGTATTTAAATAGTGGAATTCCTACTGTCCTGAAATTACTATACTTTTACATACCTTTACCTCGCTATACGGTACCTATACGGCCTCTCTTTATATCGCTATAGACATACATACTTACATATCGCTATACCGGCCTTTTTTAATTATGGCACTTTTTCGATTTACGGCCCACAATGTTTCGTTATGTGGCCACAACAGGGGAGTGACGATGGCAACATATTAACTATTAGTGAATCTGCATGTTAATGTTCGTCATCACATTAAAATAGTTTTTAAACATTTTATTTTATGTCTTTTATTATATGTACACATATGTGCATATGATTTCTTTTGTTTTTTTGTTTGTATGTTAATTTTTTGAATTTCTGTTTTTTTAACCTATGGCTTTATTTGGAAAATTAATCCATATTTACAGGCAACACAAACAGCAAAGAACTAAGCATTGAACAGATGCATAAAGCACAACAGTGAACAAAGTCAGATAAAAGGTGTTAAAAGTTCATAGAAAGTTCATCATATCTCTAGCGTCCCAGTATAATTTGGTAAAGTTCTCACTTTTTTGGGCTTCCGGATCAAGTCCTGGGCATGTAAGTAAATGATCTGCATTCATATTGCCAGCCCTGCAGACCTGGCATTCACTTTTGGTTAGGATGCCAATTCCGTTTAAATGTTCTGCTAGACAGTCGTGGCCTGTTTTAAGTCTGAAATGTGCCACTGCTTCTGTACGAGATTTATGACTATAGTCTTTCCAGCTGTCCTGGATCTCTTCCCAACGTTGAATTTCTGTTTATTATTACATTGTTTTGTACATTTGTTTGCATGCAAGCATTTTTATATTAAATAAAAAGAATAACATGCTTTATGAACTAAAAACTATGTCAGATCCAATTAAATTTATATGGGTTTGTATCAAAATAATTGATTCGTTATACGGCTTTTCGCTTGACGGCCATCTTTTCTGGAACGTATCTAGGCCGTAAAGCGAGGTATGGGTGAATATTCAAACTGTATTAAGATCTTTTGTTTAAATATTTTTAAACTATCAAACGTGACATTTTCCCCCGCAGTTCTCAGTTACTTATTACAAACTCCGACGGACTTAGAATATGATAAAGCTTTTTTTTTCTTAATCGAGGGAAATATATGACGTCTAGCTTTGGAACAAAGCCGTAAAAGATATTATAATACATCAGCATATTATAATATACTTTAATATATCAAAAACCAGCTGGAGAAAAGTCGGGACGAGCACTTCTAACTGAAATAGTCTGCAGTCTGCTTCAGTTAGTTTTTGAGGAAAAAATTTTGACTTGAACATAACTTCTAGAATATTAGGCCGCTGCATTCTTAATATTTCAGAAACGGAGAGAGAATTCTGTTTTTCATTTTAAGAAAGAGAACCTTTTCTAAAACTTAAGGCTTAAACTACGAGACGGAAATTTAATTCTTTTTTGATTTATGATAAACCTGACTTCATTTAATTTGCGGTTTTGAAGTTTTTAGAAAAAGGTGTTCATAGTCTTAAGAATTTTCGGCTCTATATATTTTTTTATTTAATTTTTATTTATCAAGTAGAACCTTCTATTGAGTTAAGGGCGTTCAGGAAACAAAATTTTTAAAATTTTTGAAAATTTGTTTATTGCATTAAAAAATATTCTGTACTTTTCCGTTTAAAACGACGTTTAATGCATGTTTATATCTTAATTAGAGCAGGAGATATTAATATTTTGTTTTGTAACATTCTAATATCAGCCAATCTTTGTTTAAACATTTAAATGCGCATGATGGGTTTTTTCACGATTTCTCGTCTTTAAATTACTATAAGCCAAGTACCCTTGAAGATAAATGGTTTAAACTTGGAATATGTCTTTTAAAATTATTTTTCTTTAATTTTGATCCAGTAAATTTGAAAAAAATATTTACTTTTGAAATATCATTTTTTAAAAACAAGTTACATAATTAAAAAAAAAATTACTATAAATATTTTTACTTTTTTAAAAATTAATATTAAAAAAAATGCTGAATTAAAATTAAAACATATATGTTTCTGTTTAATTAAAAGGAAAAAAATTTGAAATTCGACAAATAATATTTCGAGTTATAACGAATTTAATTTGCACAACATTCAAAAAAATTTTAAATAAAAAAAATTTTTAAAAACTTTATGAGAAGTTTTATGACGTGATTTTGTTTACAAAGTATATGGTTAACTATCACAAAAACCATTTAATTTTTAAATTTAAAATTTTTAATAACTTTATGAGAAGTTTTATGATGTGATTTTGTTTACAAATTATATGGTTAACCATCACAAAAAATGCAATATTTGAACTCATTAAATAAAAGAAATTTAAATGTGTCCTGGATCCCCTTAGTTATTTAAAATTAACTACGGTCTTCAGATCACATGTATTTTCAAGCGTTAAAATAAAAGAAAATATATTTATATATATTGCATTTTTAACTTCACATTTAAATAATGTATACATGTAGAATTATCGGGATTTACATTACAAAAATATGTTTAACAGTTTACATTTGCTAAAAAATTTTGTAATGCACTTTACTTTTTCATTACTCCCTGGATTTTTTAAATCCTTCTTTTCTGTTAATTCTATTCTATGTCAGGGTTTTTTCCTGCATTAAATAGAGAATTCGAACTAAGCACATAACAAATATAGGAGAAAAGGAAGGCCAAAAAATAAATTTAACGCATAGAAAGTGTTATTCTCTGGGGAGTCAAGTTCACAGTAAGTTCAGACTCTGCTATGCGTGATGACTGAATACAATCTTCTGATCCAGCATAGAATTGTCATCTAGAAATTAGTGAACTGATGTTGTTTGATAAGTCCATGTAAAATCTAAAAGATGGCTCCACTGTACACGGAATTCTTTTCTTTCTTACATTTAATATAATTCAAATACGAACATGTTGAATTGTAAATGTATTCGAGGCACAGTCTATGACTGGCAGCCCTTTTTGACTTTTAACTCTTATTACTGCTCACAAAATAGAAAAACAAAAGTAACACGTATTGATAAAACATTATTTTATAATAGACAAAACGGCGACAGGAACTAAAATCCAGGCTTGATAAATATTATGGTGAGACTGCACCTTCGCTTAGGATGATTTACAAGTGTTTTGTTGAATTCCCTCGCTGCCGAATAAGCAAACGTGACGATGAGAGTTCTTGAGCCAGAACGTCCATCGTCGAAAATTAGAATACATTCACATACATCATCCTAAAATTATATATACATACAGATACAGATACATGGCCATGGATATTAATTTTCATACACATAGAAGTTTAAATAAATTTAAATTTTAAGGAAATTTCTGAAATGTCCAGTTTTTGAAAAAAGAAAGCCAAAATGATATCAACGAAGTTTTTCATAAGTGTTATTTTCTATTAGTCTGACATAAAGTATCATATTTGGTTTGTTTTCGAAACACTTGGTGAATTAACCCTATATATGGCACTTAGACCTAACTGTACATTAAAACTTCATCTGAGTATGACAAATTCTTATTGCAATTTGGATGAAAACCATATAAAAATAACACAATAAGGGTCACTGTGCATGGAGTATTATATAAAGACTGACAGGAACTAATTTATAATAAATAAGGAAACTTTATTGTATACAGTATAGTCAGTCGTCATATTGATAGTCATGTATACAAACTGCTCATGCGCTATCTTGAAATGATCACGTTAGAGCTAAACAAATCAATAGGGATACGTAAGTTTCGATTTACGAAATAGATGCGAATAACTACGAAATTTGCCGATATGAACGAATAAATGCGCAAATTATTTTTTTACTACTTTTCAGTGAAAAATCGGCTACAAACGGCTTTTTAATCGAAATTAGGTAATAATAGTAATAATTTATTAATATAATTGCATATCTAAGACCATTCACGGTCTTTAAATGAGAGATCTCACTTTCGAGATTTCCTTAATACTTATTGCAAAAGACTTAAGGAAAAGAATGTGGAGACTACTACAAATTTAGTTTTTAACTAAGAATTTTGATATTTACCTTACCAAATAAGAAAATTGTGATTTTTTTTAATAAATACAAAATTTTTTAATATATCTATACACACACACACACACACACACACATATATATATATATATATATATATATATATATATATATATATTTCTTTTGCGTAATTTCGATATTTTTTATTCGAAATTTACGTACCCCTACCAATAACTCTTAATGGGCACCAGATATTCTCGTACAGTTCAAGTACGAGTTCAGTTCTCGTACAGTTAAAGTTCGAAGCAACCGTACCCGTTGCGAGAAAATGTTGAAAATTTAAGCACCTGAAGTATTTCCTGGCTATTTGAGCCATACTTGTGTTTTGGAAAAATAGTCAGGATAACAGCATTCAGCTGTTTTCCTGACGCAAAACAGCATTCATTTTTACAGCAAAACTGCATTCAGCTCACACGCAAGACAGTATTAATTTTTTCGCAAAACAGCATTCATTTTTAGTGTGTACTTAGGTCAATACATCATATGTTATTAAAAAAAATCCGTGATTTGGTGACGAAAGAATGAATATTAAAAGTGCGGAGAATTTTGCGTAAGGTTGATGGAAATGAAATTTTCTAGTAGATTTAAAAATTTGTTATTGCGTATTTCTAATTAGACTTAATTTATGGAAGAGTTTGTAGAGTTCAATTATTCATTTATAGGTAGAAACTCCAGGGAAATAAACAATCTTTAGTGCTTGAGTTACGACCTGAGTTAGGGCCTGAGACACCCCAAATGACATCTGTAATAAATTTGTTCTGATAAACATGTGTCTCTTCTTATGCAACATATTTTTAAATGTCACGAAAGAAACCCCTCTAATATTCATATATAAATCATGTTTGCTGAAAAATAACGCCGGTACCAATGAATACTGTCAACTGCCTAATCATGGAATAACGAATAAATTTAAATTTATAATGCAGATCTGCAGGTATATTTGTTCATTGCACTAATAATTACTAAACCCTTATGAACTGACATGTTCGTAGAAGAAAAAGCAGAAATTGCACACATTAGTGAATCATCCTTTTTTTCTCTGCAGGTTTTCACAAAATATGAGAAGTTGTAATGAAGGTAATTGCAATAAAGGTATAATTAAAGAAAACAAATTAGCATTAGAAAATATTTCGAAAGTCTCTGACATATATTATTTATTTAAGGCATTTTACTTATAATTCTGTATAAGTAAAAGTAAGGCATTTTACTTATAGTTTGATTTATATAATAATAAAGGTAATAATGATAGTTAGATATTTAGAGAATTCATCTCTTGACTTATAAATTCTTATATATTGTTGCGCGTGTTCCTAAAACATTACTTTTTTAGGGGCAAAATGGCGGATGAAACTGAATACAGTCTTAAATTTAGACCAGTAATATGTTTTATAATGAGTTTGCACCTATGTTTAGAAGGATTTACAAATAATTTAAAGGGCCCGGTGTAACGTATCGGTAACACGTCGTCTTTAGGTACTGAGGTTGTTCGGATCGAATCCCGACAAGCGCAGTTAAATACCTTCGTGTCAAGGCCGGGTATGGACGAGTTATTCCCTTAAAGATAGCATAACTTTAAACAAAACAGTAAAAAAGTGCCTATTTTTTTCCAGAGGATTCCATTTATTTCTTGATCTGCCACATCTAGTTTAAAATACCCACCCCCCAGTTACATTATAAATTGACTGGTGCTGCCATCTGGTATGTAAAGTAAGAAATAAATTTTTTTCAGAATAAATGAAATTGATTGTTTTTAATCTTTCTGGTGTGTCACTTTTAAACACTCCAGCCCTGAAATATCACGGGCACGAGAAATAGAGCGCGAAACCTCACCCCGTAATTTTGATGGGAGAGAGAAGGAAGAGGTTAAATCCATAGAACGGAAAGTTATCCTATGAGATCAGTAGGTGGGGAAGGTAAGATATGTCGCCCCTGGGAGGCCTCTGTCAAAATTGGGGTTGCACTTAGCTAAGTTGATCTCCAACCCTTGTGGTGCTATTTTAAACCAGAGCCGTAGTACTCAGCCCGAAGCCTATATCAACCTGGTCTGGAACTTCCGGCCAAGGGTCTCATTTGGAACAACAACAAAACATTATTTACTGGCTTTCATTTTCGCCCAATGAGCAGAAGTGACGTTGAACACTGTGGTCTATATGCTGAGCCAGATATTACTTAACGAATCCATGATATACTGATGAAAGATAGAATATTAAAAGAATGTGAAATTTCTAACACCATTCACTTCTCATCATACCGCGTATGATAGTTGGGTATGAGAAAACTGTCAGCAAGTGGGGCCACGTATGCTAACAATCGAAAAAACGAGTGAATAATTCGAGGCCTAATTTAGAGCTATAAATAATTACCAACCATAAATGAAAGAACAATCAATATAATGGGCTGGAACAGGTGAACCTGTATCCAAAAATGCGAAAGGGGTTCAATTAGCTGTAAAGTATGGCGGAGCGTAAAAAAAAAGTTTTCGATTTCGGTTTTGCCCTAGTGCGGAAAAGTTGGGTACTGGTGGGTAGGTCACGTATGCAAAGTTTTGGGAAAAACAAAAAATATCTTCCGTCTCCATTTCGGCCGTGATTTTTAGCAGATTTTTACCATATAGTTAAAAATGTGTATTTCTATTGTTTTGTATTCAACTCGTCATTTTGTTCTTAAATGAAATACAGAGGTAATTCGAAACTTAATACAAAAAGGCAGCAGCTGACACACTGCGTGCAGAAAGGTAAAGAAATATTTTGGCATGAAAACATTGTCGACAACAACTTTAGAAACGAAGCTTAAAACCTTCGTAAAAGACTTACGGAAATTGTTCGACATTTCTTCATGTAAGTGTGTTTTTTTTAACAAATGTTCTTGCCCAAATCATAAAAGGATTCCTGAAATGAAAAGAACTTTTCTTATAGACCAACGGGTACTTAGGCAAATGTTCATAGGCGCAGTTGACTTAAACTGAAAGCTGAGGAAACGAGCCGATAGGAAGCAGAAAGAGACAGAAGCAGTAAGTCTTAAAATAAATGTTTCGCCTTCTGTTACTCCATCTAGGCTCATATTTCCTGATCCAGATTCTGACGTGGATCCACATAACTCCGATAATGACACAGATTACTTGAAGCCTTCCCCATCCACATCCAGGATAACCCAATCTGAAGGGAAAAAGAAGTTACGATCAAGCCGATACCCAGCAGTAGCTATAGATTGTGACAGAACCGGAGTTTCAGATCGGACTGGAGCCATCATTGCAAGCACTGTTTTGGAAGATTTGGAGATGATTACCGAAACACACACTTTAAATGTAATTGATAGACATAAAATAAGAAGAGAGAGGGAAAAAAATTCGGAAAGAATATCAGCAAGGAAATAAAAGACAGCTGAAACCACTGAAGGGACTTTATTTCTGCGGAAGGAAGGACAAAACTCTAATGCAAGAGAGCGTAGGGGGGAAGATGTACGAGAAAACAGTCCTGGAAGAAAACGTTTCAATGATTAAGGAACCTGGAAGCAAGTTCCTTGGACACATAGCACTAACCTCATCATCAGCTTTGAGTATTTCTCAAATGATGCTTCAATTCATGTAGAATAAGAATATTGACATTTATCAACTAGTAGCAATAGGGTGCGATGGAACAGTCGTTAATGCTGGCTATAAAATCGGCGTGATTCGCCTTTCTGGGGAAGCCATTGGGAAACACTTGCACTAGGTTATCTGCCACGCATATCTGCCACGTATATCTGTCACGCGTTACACGCAAATGAGTTGCCACTCCGAAATTTAGTGCAGCATTTGGATGGTGGAACGCGTGGCCCTAATGCATTTTCTGGTCCTACTGGGAAAGCATTGGCAAATTGGAAAAACCTCCCAGTTGTGAGATTTGTAGACATTTCGAGCGAATTTTCGAAAATCGACATAAAGGATCTTAGCACACACAAGCGATAGCTTTGGGATATTTGTCAAGCTGTCACAAATAGAAATTGCTCATCAAGTTTGTCACAAAAGCACCCTGGGAAAATGTCTCATGCACGTTGGCTAACAACTGCAAATCGAATAAAGCGTTTATACATTAGCTCGTCAGAGCCTTCAAACCGACTTCAAACTCTGGCCGAGTTCCTCATGAAAGTGTACCCACCTATGTGGTTTACAGTAAAATTAAATCCATATTGCAAGTATGGTCCACGAAATTTGTGGAAGACAATAAACGTCTCACGTTATCTTAAAAATGATTTAAAGACTGTGGTCGATCCCATTATCCAGAGAAATGGCTATTTTGGCCACCCGGAAGCAATAATCTTGTCAATGGTCACAAACGACAGACAGTCCATTCGAGAACTTGGACTACGTAGGATTTTCCGAGCAAGAAAGAAAAAAAAGAAAGGAATCAGACACTACAACATTTCGTTACTCAACTTCGAGGCAGTTTCATAGATAGACCTTATTGATTGGCAGAAATGTAATTTGACGGAACCCAAAAAAAACACCTCACTTGAAAGAAGATGATTTGAGAAATTTGATTTCCAGTGGATAGTCTGTAGCTCAACACCTTGGAAGTCTAAAATTTCCTTGCCACACACAAAGTGTTGAACGTTTCGGGAAACTAGAAAGAGAGGTTTCTGCGGCTGTGTGTGGAGAAAATAAGTGTGACGGCTTAGTTAGAACCCGAACAGCGCCGAGAAAAGCTATGCTATCATTTTAAACCAAATGCGAGTACCGAGTAAAACTGGAATAACTGCAAGGGCAAAGCAGTTATGTGCCGATACGGTTGGGTGGATAAGTGGGCACGGGTAGAACTCGCAATGCAGCCACCTCCCCATGGTGAGTTCTGGGTTTTTTTCTGAATAGTGTAAATAGTGTAATTGCGGTAAAAAGGCCAAATTAAGCGAAAATAAGGTATGCTCCGGCAGGTACATCCAACTGCGACAGCATCTTGGATTCTGTGTTAGCTTTAATTGTTAGATGAAGGTACATATAACAGTTACAATTAATCTACGAAACTGTACTCCACCCTTAGTATTATATAGATTTGTTCTCCTCGGACTCCAATTTGTTCCAAATATGAAAAAAAAAATCATCTTGGAGGGCATAAATTTGCACCCTATTCCGAACTGATTAGTGAAACAAACTCTTATTTTGCAGAGTTGGACAAGTCTTACTTTATGGATTGGATAAAAAAAAACTTGAAAATTGTTTGAACTAATGTAGCGAATTTGAGGGAGATTAAGCAGAAAATAAATAATTCAAAAAATAAGTCCTTGTTGTTTTTTATGTACGGGCTTATCAAACAATTCTTGTAGACACTGCTGCACTAAAGCCAGTAAATTGGTTTAAGTAAACATTAATTCAGTTCTTTTTTGAAAGTTCTAGCATATACTTCCTTCAGTACTCCTCACAAAGAGACTACTACATCCACACCTCCTTTACATGCAATATTAGCTGTTGCAATTTAAACGCAGCAACCTTCAACATTTCATCCACAATTCAACAAGCCGCTGATAACTTTGCAGCATAAACCATTACAAAATTCCGAATGATTCGTCGCTTTGCATGCTTGGTAGAATACCTCTTCAGCGAACAGAATTATCATAAAGATAGGAAAATAAAATCTAGGGAGAAACCAAAAATAAGTAGAGGCCAATTTTGAAGAAGAATAAATATTTTTTTTTATGATGATTCACAGTATCCTGAAGATGAAATCTTTTTTTTTTCTGAAAAGGTAAACAGTGCTATCTATATCACTAACAAAAGGTAATTACGGATTTTGTAAATTTATGAAAACTAGGGGCTTCGCCCCTAGGCTCGCTATAATCGCTTTTCGTACGGTGCCTTCGGCCTCTAATAAGGCTTACTCGTAAAAAGGTTTAATAAGGTTTAAAAAGTAATTTTTACTCGAAAAATGCCCCTAATAAGGCTTACTCGTAAAAAAAAAATATTTGATATTGCAAACAGCAAAACAATGTTTGAGAGTTTAACCTTAGTTGCCACTCTCTGCTTCTCTTTAGAGTAAAAAAAAATTCAAGAATTCAGTATAAAAATAACGCTCGCGCATGAAGTAATTATTTTGATAAAGATACATTTCCCTTTTGAAAAAAAAGAATAAACTGAACAAATGAACTTCTAAAATGAAACTGGCAACAAAGATCGTTTGTTTACAATCGTGAATTTGAGTTTTGGTATGATTAATTTACCAATTATTGACCGATTTTAATTATTTTAGGCTTTTTGACACCGCCTGAGGGTGGGTAAGGAGAATTTTGAATTTGATTTTAGTTTCTTTTAAATTATTTTTACATCTTTCCTCTGTTAGGTCTAATAGCGAGATACATAGGGCTGATTATCGGGCAATGTATCAGCTTCCATCCATCAATTTACTGTTTTCACCCTTATGCGAAGGGACTTTCATCACTATTGAATTATCAGCTTTAAAATTCAATTAAAAATCGAAATTTTAAGATAGAGACTTGAAATGAGGTTTATATAAATAAGAAAGCTTTCAGCTTCCAGATGATTAAAATATTTTCTTTCTAAGATAAAAATTTGAGGAGCATCGATATTATATCCACATACGGGACGATATTTCTTGAAAAACTGTGTTTCATTTTTTGATGAAAATATTAGTGGGTTTTAAAATATTTTTAAACAAATGAGTTCTAGTTTGAAAGAGAAATGTCTGTAGTCTCTGATTGTAAAAAGATAAAAATTCTACGATAAATTTTTGGCGAGTTATCATAATCTGAAGATGGAAAAGTCAATATTTTCCCACAAAACATAAAAAAAACTTTAAGTCCAACGAAGATGAGACATATCTTACTTTGGTCCCCCTATTTTTCTGCATCCATTGGCATCGCTCTCGACCCCACATCCCCAACAGTTTTGGAGGAGATAGCGTGACAAGCTTTTGACAGCGGCTGCGGCAGCGGGATTTACTTTTTTTAGACTAGAGAGACATTAGATTATTTGCAGTTGAAGGGTTTGGTGCAAAAAGATGGTAATTCCATTTTTTCAAGTTTTGAGAATATCCGTAAAAACATTTGAAAATTCTAAATATTAAATTGTGTGAAAATATACTTGTTGATAAATTTCCTTAATTGTTCTTACTTATTAATACAGTATTTTACCTCAAAAATGTATCTTCTAGATGACAGGGCACATTTGTGATTTTTGGAGCTACCTCTGTCTTGTCACCTAATGGATATTCTCTCTACTGCTAGAAAAAGATTTCGCAAAAAAATACAATCTACTATCATAATATTTTATTTTAAGAAAACTTCAATTGAAACACAGCATATATTTTGGCTTTACAAACAGAAAATTACATTTTTCAATCGTCACATTTCTCCTGTGTAAGTCTGTTTCATCTGGTGCATTGTCTGACTGTAGTCCATCGGAAAACCACATATTTTGTGCAATGTATTTGAGTATTTGAGTACTAGTTCCTTTACATCTTTATATTTTGCAGTCAAAAGTTAAAGAAACTTATGTTTATTGGAACCCAAAACCCCACTTGTGATATTTGTTGTGTAACCTTCCTGTAAACAAAACACTTCATTCGTTTGATGGAAAAAGAAGGTAAGTAACGAGTGGGGCAGATCCATCTTTTGATTTACAAGAGAACTAACGATTGGAGATACCTCTTTCTGGCATCAAAAGAAAGCTTTTTTTACAAGATATTACATGTAACTTCAATTGGGGGAAGTTTCACCAGGATGGAACTACCTCTTTTCTGCAGCAAACCCTTCAATTCAGTCCTCTTTCCGAGTCAACCGAGTTTCTCTTTGTCTCAGGTTAATTGCTAACGAAACAACCCAAGTAGTTAGATGAGATAAAAGGACCAGGCTGTTAAATTTGTGAATCTACTGAAAATGGTCTTTTTGATCTTTATCTTTTTAAGATATTAGTTGTAGATATAATTGTAAACTATTGTGTTGTTGTTGTTGTTACTAATCCTATCTGATCTAGCCGATAGACTAGACCAGATCCATCAGACCATAAACATTTGAAAAGTCCAAGACAAGGAGGGGACTCTGCGTCAAATCCTCCTTTTCAAACCCCAAGTAAGACAGAAGATGATCAGATTTGGAATGATTGATGTTACATTTTCCACAAATGGGTGTCATTGTCTTGCTCAAATTTAAGGCACTTTAGGTGACCACTTAGGAGTCTGACAAAGCAGTCTGCTGAGCACAAAAGACGTAGCTCCTCCCGGCTGTCTGCCACAATACCAGTCAGAAAACTATTGTTCCTGAGGTAATAAAGCTAAATGAGAAATTTATGAGCTAGAATTTTGGTGGACAGATGTGTCCTCATATAATATTTAAATATATTTATTCATAGAGACTGTTAGATGACCAAGGAATACTTGTGCTATTATACTTATTTTATAAAAAAGACATTAAAAATACTAACGATTATGAAATCTTCAATCTCCCCAAATTCTTGATAATTTTGAGAGAATTAGCATTCATATGGAATTAATCCAAAAGAAAGAAAAACTAATCTAGATTTAGCACTAATTTACTGAAGATAAAAAACCCCCCAAAAAACAACCCTGGGATTATTTTTTATTTTACTTCATTAGAAAATCTCCACAGTCCCTGTAAATGCATGCACCGGTTGCTGATGTGTTCTGGAAGTTAATTAGGATTACTTTTTAGATCAGTCCTCACAGAAATAATAACGAAGATCCTCAAGTAAAGTAAAATTCCGGGAATGCTCAGAACTGTTTACCATATTAGGACGAATAAGCCCTCGAAAATAATCTTCCAGTTAAAACCTAGAAATTTCTTTTCTCTTTGAGATTCAGCATTGATCCATTAAATGTTTTACTTTAGCGCTTTCAGAAAAACGAGAAAAAAATGTAATCGCCGAAGTGATAAAGTTGCCTTTGTGCGTCTAGAATTAACGAGCTGCACCATATAAAAATGGGAAGAAGTAAAAAAAAATAGGATATCAACTCTTTTTCTTGTTTAATCACTAGACTGTGAACCATTTTAAAGAGGTTTTTTTCCCCGGAAAAATACATTTTAAGTTTTCTTAAGAAATGGGAATAAGACGTGACGGAACTCGCTTACAAGTATTTTTTCTGCTTCCAAAGTACAAAAATATCAGACAATTATAAAAGAAAACGCCATTTGGCTTCTTTATATGTAATCGCTACAAGTAGGGAGGTAGTTTCTTTTTCTTTGTCCATTCAAATTTTACTTTAATTGCTTGTTCTTTCTTTATTTTTTTTGAAGAGGAATTACCTTAGGAAACAAAGTTACGAAGTATATTTCTTGTATATTTGACAATAGCATTTTGTAAACTTCATTTAAATTTACGCTTTTTGCTGGGCATATAATGCACTTCTTTAGGAAATGGAAATGCATTACAAATTTACATTCTAAAGAAAAAAAAATGCAAAACTTTTTTTTAATTTATGTTTTATGTAGACTTAACTATCAAAGCATGCCCTGAGGATTTTTACGAATTGTTCTGACTTTGAAATATATTTTGCTTAATTGTTCAAATAAAAACTGTAATAAAAATCTTATTGTCTGTTTTAATGGTAACACTGGTTATAATAAATGGAAAATAATTCAGCTTATCCTTTTAATAGCATATATTTAATGAAGATGATGCACATCGATTTCCTTATTTCTCGTAATGTATCAGTTACATTGGAGGATAATTGTATGAGACTTATAAGTGGTGAATTTCGAAGTGTTTTTGAAGGGATAAAATACTATTTTGAGTATAAAGATGTGCCAATGGTGTTTTAGTTATTCGTGGCTAAAAACTATTACTTTATTTTACATCATTAAGGGGACCGTGGACCTTTATTCGAAAAAATCTCTTTTATTGCAATATTGATTGTGTTATTGTAAAACAAATACATTTTTGTAGGATAATTGTAGTAAAATAGTTTTTTTTTCAAGTAAAAACTCATTCATGAAACTTTTACAAAATAAGTAATAAAGGTAAGTGTAGTAATGAACTTTAAATATGTTTTCCTGAAAACAAATTTTTCAAGGTTTTTAGATTTTTTTAAACTCTCCATGCGACTTAATTTTTGGTTAAAGTTCATTAAATTGATAAGGAAGAATTCTCATACTGTTTACAATGAAACTGGGTATGCATTTTACATTTCGACTTCTTTAAGTTATTTAAAGTTGATATATAACTTATTAACAGAAATTTTTTCAATGAAAATCGGATTTTTGTATGAAAATTGGAATGAAAAAAATCTCTCAAAAATTAACTATTCAAAACATTAAATAATCGATACGCAGAATTCTTTATAATACAGTTTTAAGTGATTAAAATGCAAATTCGAGGAAATATCTCAAAATTTATGTCGCAAGGAGCATTTTAAAATATTAGTTATGAATTTTAAATTTAAAAAAAAATCTTATAATTACAGTAAAATTGGAAATGTGTTTTAAGGTATCCTGTATACTTATGGTGAAATATGTATATATAAAAAGTTTTACATCTCTATGATATAAAGTAAAAATAAAAATTTTAACATCAATGATTCCCTTAATTATTATACCTGTGGCATGTAAGTTGTACATCATATGTAGGAAATTCTTCGTGGAAATCTTCCACGAAGGAAGGTGTGAAAGAAGCCATTTTGAATGTTAAGAAACTTAAAAAAAAATTATTAAACTGAAGTACTCAACATTCTTCTTTTAGGGACAAATTGAATTAGATAAAGAAAGATGTAACAAGTAATGCCTCACACTTGAGCAGAAATTTAAGCCTTTTAAGAAAAGATTAGCCCTGAGGTATACTAGTGGTAGTTCTCTGGCTTTCGGTGCTGAGGGTGCTGGGATCGAATCCAGAAGAGTGCCATTAAAGCTCCCCGTCTCTAGGCCGGATGTGGGCACGTTATCTCGGTAGACCGAATAGTCCCTCTATGAGGTAAATTCTGAAAAGGACGAATACAAAAGGAGGAATGATTCCTTAGCAAACAGACAAATGGCAATTAACAACCAATGAACCAATCAGAGCGCTTGGAATGTTCCTGACACTCCAGAACTTTCCATGGGGTTTTATTTTACAAATAGTATATACCCGAGTGCTTCCATTTAAGTTTTTGTTTTGTTCTGGTTTTATATAAGTTGACGTTAATGTTATTAGTAAGATGCCTCCCAAAAGTACCGTTTGGAAATATTTTTACAAAACCACTGACAAATTGGCGAAATGCAATATTTGCCCTAAGTCCCTCAAAACTTGTGGCAATACCACGAATTTATCTGGACATTTGAAGGCAAAACATGGCGGTATTTACAACGAGAATTTTGAGACATCAAAGTAGCCGAAAGTAACCAAGTTTTTGTCATTTGTGTCTGCCCAGTCAGAAAGTAAAATTAAATCACCCCTCCCCCCACTACTAACGGAAGTAACATTAATGTTAGAGATTACTAAACCAGTTTTAAAAAATGGATGTTCTAAAACATCGATGTTTAAAAACATCGATGGTTTTTGGGCGATGTTTTATTAGCATCGATGTTTTAATATTGAATATCGATGTTTCAAATCATCGATGTTTTGTTATCGATGTCGCATCACTACTCAGATGTCGTCCCTGAGGGGGGTGGGGGTTGCTTGGTGAAAATTGATGTGGAATCTGGATAAATCGGACTCCGACCATTGCGGTGCCATTATAAAATCAGAGCTGCACCCCTCAGCCTGGTAGCCTATATGAACCTGGTCTGGAATACTTCCTGGTGAGGGGCATTAGAAACAACGATTACTGATGGATATCAAATCTTGTGGCCTCGTGGCTTAAGGCTGCTGGGAAATTATCCTATAGGATTCTCTCCCCTCAATGTCAACCTATGGGGAAATCTGTCCAATGGTTGCCGACTTTGATTTAAAGATTAAAAAAAACTGTACTCCATAATATACAGATAGATGTTTTACACGTTGGGGCATTATTCAATTTTTAAAAAAGATGTAAATAATATTTTAAAATTTAAATTATTTGAGGAAAAATGTGGTATAGTGTGTTTTAAATGCTCATAAATTTCTTATGGTGGACAAAATTTATAAAATGAGTACCGTTACAAGGAGCAGAAAATTTCAGGCTATTTAAAAGTACCATTTTTATTGGACTATCAGCATTTATGTAGCTGTAAATAGTAGACAAAATTTTTCCATAGCCTAACACTGAGGTGGGCGCATCGAATAGGGTTAGTACGCAGCTACCTTAAACTCTGTGAATGCTTCTCCACACGTGCGCACATATATACACAAAAAGGGTAAACAAGTCCTAAGTTTAATGCAAAATCTTGTAAAATAAAACTACGTTACGTGTAGTTTTCCAATGCAGTAATATTCACTGAAGTTAAAAAAAAATTGAAGTAAGTTCAAATTACACTTTTTTCACATCTCGCGCAAAGTAAGATGTATAATACGTTGTAGATGAAGGCAGTTAAAAAAAGAGACATAAAAGAAATAAATAAATTCCGACAGAAATTGTAAGAAAAGCTTTTTCACAATTTTTCAGGCTGTAATTTCTTTTGAATTAAATAAAAAAATCTAATTTTTAACTTATTCTATTAGTATTGTATTTAGTTTAATTAACGACATATAAATAAAGAACAATGGATGAATACCTAAACGAAATTAAAAAGAACAATGACAAATACATAAAAAACAGGAACAAATGCCAACGTACCATGTGCTCTTACGCTTGGTACTCACTCAAAAACAAGATAAAACAAAAAAAAAAGTTTTGGATCATATACCAAAAAAAAAAAATAATAATAAAAAATCTCACATTCATTAGTTGAAGAAGTCTTTTGTTATAAAACACTGATTTACTTTTCCTCTTCATTAAAATTTAAGTTCTTTCACGTCCTTTACGGTACAATTATGTATATTACAAGTAAAACTTTACAAAAACTGTCTTATTTACCGAAAATCCCGTAACTTTATCTAACTGCCGTAACTTGAATATTGTTTTTAAAGAATTCTTAGAAGAAAGAAATGATTTTATAGTAAGGTTGACAGAGCTTTCACTTTATTTTATCGTCGAAAGAAATAAAATATAGAAATTCGAGACTGCACGTGGCAAATGGCAGAAAAGTGGAAAACCAAAATTTCCAGAAAACGACAAAAAAAGAAAAAGAAATTGTGACATATTTTACTGTGAAAAGTTGCTGAATTAACTATTATAAGAACTAACACAACAATGATTGTACTTTTACTTATGTATTCTCAGTAATGCATATAAGAATTTCTTCGTAAAAGAAAATGAAAAAATATATTGGCATGTGTTCTAATTTCCACGAACAATCTTCAGTTATTTTACTGTTCACTTTAGCCAGTTTTCGGAGTTCATGAAAAGCATATATATATATATATATATATATATATATATATATATATATATATATATATATATATATATATATATATATATATATATATATATAATTAATATATATATATATATATATATATATAATTTTTAATTTCTTATCCAAGGTATGACAGTAGTTCTACGTAGTCCGCTAAATGACCCGTCAGAAACAGTTTACAGTTATCTTACAATTTTAAGTGTGTTATTTTGGTTTACAATTTCTTCACGGGTACATTACTTTGATTTATATTGATCTTACAATTTTTATAAGTGTGCTTATATCTAGAGTCTTGACATAATTTGGGTATCCTTTTGATTGCTATACATTTTTTGATAAATATTGTGGTAAATGTTTTTATAGTGTATATTTTTGGTCGACCGGCAAACTTAATGAGGAGGGCCTCTGATTGTTAAGTGTATTTTACTATATTGAAATAATAATAAAAAAATGAGGTGTGGAATTTGCAGTAATGTAAGATGTGAAAGTTTACAAAATATTTTGGCCTTGAAATTGGTGGGATTTTGATAGCATATTGAAAAATGTGAGTTTTTAACATGTTTTGTCAATAAATAATAAAATGATTAATGTTTTGACCAGACATGAGCCTGTTTCACATGCCTCCTCAAGTAGGATTAGTTTTAAGTAAGTCATTGAGTGATCATGAGAAGTGCGTAATAAGCATTGAGAAAGGAAACTACTTTGAATGATCTAAATAATTTTGAAAGTTGATTCCATATATTTAGATTCCAATTTACTGTTTCTCATATATTTTTAAGATTCATATTGTGTGTTCTTGATTTTATTGATTAGGTTGATAAAATTTTATGATGTGTCTTTTTTTTTGATAAAGAAATAATAATAATGTAAAGTTCAGAGATCCATTTCTTAAGTGATTTTATATGTTGGGTACCTAACACCCTCTTGACTCCACTTATGTGGTTAAACATTGTGTGTTGTTTATATAAAAAAAAAGAAAAAAAGTTTAAACCCTCTTTTTAAGCTACTTTATCAGTGTGGATCCCATAGAAATGATGTTAAAATCCGGCCTTTTAACTTATTGACTGCTATAACTTTAATAATTATGTAGAGATAGATTAAGAAAGAGTAAGTTTGGATTTAAGACGACGTACTGGGAAGGGTGTAAGTAACGTGCGTGACACACACATACACACACACACACACACACATATATATATATATATATATATATATATATATATATATATATATATATATATATATATATATATATATATATATATATATATATATATATATATATATATATATATATATATATATATATATATATATATATATATATAAATTATTTAGGAAGTAGGGAATGTTATCCTCAACTGTGTTGAAAGAGTGTGAATGGAGCAACAAAAATTTAAAAACCAATGCTCTATCAGCTTTGGATATTAACGAAAATAACATTTCATTATTCATTGCTAAGAAATTGTTTATCTTTTTTTCTATCTAAATATAATTCATTATTTGGATGTTAATATCTCTAATAAGATGGAAGGTTTAAATATTCGAATAATATTTTGATGGTAGATTTAACAATTAGTGTTTCTTAATTCAATAGATCTTATGGTTTCCTTAATTTCGTAGCTTCAATATTCAAATAGAAAATTTAGTTTATTGAGACGTCAAATCTTTCCAAACGTATTTAAATCATTAATGCTATCTTTAATGCTATCTTTAATCATTAATGCTAAGTGTTTGAAAATTTGATTTAGTGATAAGGAATGGCTGATGTGTTAATCTCTTTCTTATGCAATAATTTCAGTAAAAATATAACGATGTGAAAGGGAAAACGGTTTTATTATTAAAACTTCATTAAAAATGCCGCATAGCATAGTAACAACACATAGTGCTAGGCTTCTTGAGAAAATTAGGCGTAACTGACTTTTTATTCCCACTGGTTGAAGAGAGGTAAAGTTTTGAGTAATGAAAATATTTGAAAATTCTTTTGAACGAAGAATACGAATCACTTTGATAAAAAAAGCTGGTTTACGAAAAGTACCTGTTCTCAATAGTGTAAAGTATAATATGACTAACTAAGTAGTATCAGATGCATCTGGCCAACAGCTTATCAATTCTGGAGCTCTGATTTAGATTACGTCTAATAAGAAATAAATTATGAATAAACGCATGTCGTTAAACATTATACTAGAATTGATCCGAAATATTAAGTCTGCTGTCGTGACCCTAGGTCCGTTCAACTGTTCCTTTTTTTAAAAAAAATAAAACAGTGCAGGCTAAAGAAATTTAAACGTTTAGTATTAGAAATAATGATATTATTAAAAGTATTTTATTACACTGACTTCTTTTATTACACGTATATTTACAAGGAGTTGTAGCAAGCTCCGGCTCATCGCTTTCTTGGTAGGCTATTCTCCCTCTTCCGGCCTCTGCACCTGTTTTATTTCCTCCTTGCTTCTTCTCTCAAGCTGCTCGACATGTTAATTTTCTTCCATTGCAACATGGAAGAAAGTTAACATGTCGGAGAGATTCTGAAATTGAGTTGCCGGATTTAAAAAAAAAATTATTTGAATTAATCTTTCAACGGAACAGAAAACAGAGAAGCAAACTTTGTTTTGTTAGTAAATATAAAAATTCATGCTTTCGGATATAAAAAAAAATGCTTAAAACACTTTAAAAAATTAAGTCATTATAAATACTTAATTACATAGTACCTAACTTAACACCCAATAAGTTATAATGTTTATTATTTTCCTCTTTAAGGTTAGCTCCATACTAAAAATGTATAATTCAGGAATAGAAAAGACACCCATTATATTTGCTATACAGTCTTGATTTTCTGACAGAAAATCGAGCTTATATATTACATTAGAAATTATGTTACAATAGTATGATTGCAAAATTAAGTATTCTTTTTAATAAAAAGCTCACCACTAAGCTTAATAATGAATTACCTTATAATGAAAATACTTCCTTTCCCAAAGTTATGTTATTGACAGTTCTTTAATATTATATTTCTCTGCAAGAATTATATCAAAATTTTATATAAAACTTCAAGTGTAAAATTTACTAAGCAGAATAGCTACTTTGTGTAAATATAGATATTTAATAAATTATGAGGAAACTGTTCATGTTGTCTTTGGTTTTGGTTACTAATTGTTGTTGATTCAAATAGTTAAAACAAGTCAATTCTCTACGACAGTCGGTTAACATCGATTTTTTTTTGTTTAGTTCAGTTCTTATTATAACTTGTCTTGCTAATTGAAGTTGTATTTAAACATGGGGAATGTCTAGTTTGGAAACAATATGATTAATGCGACTGCCTCAAATATATTTCCACCTTTACTACAAAAATTTTGTATTCTCTTGAAAGTGAATGCTTTAAATATTGGATAAATGTGCAAAAATCCATGGTCTCTCTGTTTCAAAGAATCCATTAATGCAAAAATAGACCATTAATACTTTGAAAACATTAATATCAATTTAAGTATTCGTATCCTTGAATATCGTTTCCAGAGACTCTTGCAAACATTCCGTATGAAAAAATACATAATGAGTAACACAACAATATAAGTTACAAAGATGCAAGTACGCAAAAACTGATACAATATATTTCATAATGAAACAGAACCTTGCAGAAGGAGAGAGAATATGTCAGTTGACATACAAGAGCCGAGTGAGTTTTATGATGTGGTGAAGCAGCTGTAATTACCTCTTCCCCACAACATTGTCACAAACTGGCAACTCTAGATGATGTAACACGTTTGACCATTTGAAAATTACTACTTTCGATGGTACTGAGAAGCATGTCTCTTGTTTTGGTTAGAGGAAACGAAGATTGCAGTATAAGTTCAGTGGAACTTTCAAATGCGATCAGACAAAGGAGCTATAAGACAGCGCTTGATCTACTCGCGCCCCGTTTGATCGTGGTAAAAGCTGTTTTGCACTAACCCGACTGGATTAGCTCACCTCAATGTTAACATGTGGAGGAAATTTTTCTACTATTTACAGCTATGTAATGCTGAAAATACAATAAAAATTGTGTTTTCAGATAGCTTGAAATTTTCTGCACATTACAAGAGGATTCATTTTATAAATTACGCCCACTCAATGAATTTAGGAGCGTTTAAAGCAGACTACACCAGATTTTCCCCCGAATAATTTAAATTAAAAAATATTATCTGCATTTTTTAAACGAAAAAGGACCCAAGGTGTAAAATTTCTTTTTCTATTAAGGAATACAATTTTTTCAAGAAAAATCTTCAAATCAATGTAGGAAATCCTTGGATGCATTTTTACCATAAGTTAACATTGAGGTGAGCGAATCCAATAGGGTTAGTGCACAGAAGAACATACATACATATTTAAATGCATACATACATACATACATAATTCATACATACATACATCGCACCTCAGCTAGAAGAGTGTTACATCTCAAAATATCCATATTTTCAGGAATAGCTAAAGAAGAAATGAAATAGTTATTCCTGAAAATATGGCTATTTTGAGATGTAACACACTTCAAGCAGAGGTAGTTCTTCCCAAAAATATGGATATTTTGACATGTAACACCTTTCTAGCAGAGGTGCGACATACATAAATACATATATACATTCATGCATACATACATAATACATACATACATACATAATACATGCATACTTACATACATACATACATAATGTACACATACTTACATACATACCTACATACATATATGAATGAAATAGAGACGTATTTATAGATCGTAATTTGAAATTTAAACGATTCCTTTTTGTGACCCCTTCCCTTCCCTTTTTTTTCTGTTAAAACTCTGTACAGTGTATTCATCCCAGGATAAATACTCATTGAAAGGACTCTTCAGTAGTTCAATACATTTACCTTTTTCAGCCCATTTTGTGAGCCTCGCAATTAGATCTATCGCAGCAGAAAATGTTCCGTTTGTTTTTGAAACAGTTCTCCGGAGATATATGAACCTCCGCAAACGCATACAATCGCTTCCATTTATTCTGCATCTGTTATTTACATAATTGGATTCTTCAAACAAGACAACGCATTTGTCGAATGTCTAAAGACCCATTCATTTATTCGACGTGAAATGAAAGGTTCTTTTTTTTTGTATGAGGAGTAGAAACGTTTTCGATGCTCTCGCAAACATTTGAAAATAACCTCTATTGTTTTCAGAACAGTAATCCATCAGTTTAAGTACAGGTTTGGACTTACTTTATAATAGGCTTTATTGTAGTTCCTTGTTTAGTATTCGAGGTTGATCTTTTTGTATCCATTTTAAAAAAATGCGATACATAATCTAACCATATTATAATACGACATCGACTAACTGTGAAAATTTTATTAAAAGCATTCCTCTTATTTTGAACTTTATATATTAAAAAAAAATCAAGTAGTCTCTTCTAACGAAAGTACTGCGGATTATTAACGTAGGATTACTTATCGTTGCTTACCTCTTTTGTATTTATATATATATATATATATATATATATATATATATATATATATATATATATATATATATATATATATATATATATATATATATATATATATAAATATATATATAAATATATATATATATATATATATATATATATATATATATATATATATATATATATATATATATATATATATATATATATGTAAAAATTTTGAAGCATTTCTGTACTTTTCTGTTTAACTATTTACTGCTTGTCCAGACAATACAGACTGGGTTTGGCACGCTGCCAAAATTACAACTTGCAAGGTACGGACGGACGGTTTTAGCGTCTGAAATTTTCCTTTCCGGAGGACCGTTATAGAGGAACGTAATCCTACGTTAAAAATTAAATCCCATTATTCTTTAAATTTGCAGGTTTGCGGCAGAATGGACTCCCACGTTTGAAAGGTTAATAAGAAGCGAACGAAACAATTTACACAAAAAACTTTATATTTCGATAGGTATTTACAATATAGTTTTTTTCCCACTTGAAAATAACATCTTTCAGGTGGCTCCTATTTTTTTGCGACAGTTGACAGGAAAAAAGGTTTGTATTTTCGAAAAGAATTTATTATCTAGTCTTTTTTCCCACTGGGTTCTAACATTAACATCACACAGATATCACTTCTTATTTGCGATGCACTTATGAAGCCGTTATCTAAATCTTTTCTTCACTCTCTGGATCATTAAAGTAATAGAGGCAACGTCCTCACGATAGTGAATTCGCGGTCCCATTGCGCATTTTCTGGTGTTCTAGTGTTCCGAGGACGACCACTTGGTTACCTTGGTAATGTAGACTCACTTGCTATCACGTTCGAAACGCAGCATCGTTTTACGATCAGAAACGGCATCATTGCATAGTGCCGGAAGCGCGTCTTAAATGCCCCATGTTTCGAGGATACAGAACCGTTATTTTTAAAGACGGCCTCGATAAGAAAACCGCGATGTACACCGGTCCAACACATGGTGTCTACTGAATGCTAGAAAATACGCGTGAACTATTTCCACCCACTGAGTCTCCCTCCCCTCCCCTCCCCACTCCCTCTCTAGTGACCTTCAGAAATGTTGGTTTCTTTCTGCCTCACCCTGTAGTACATTTTAGTATCTATTCTCTGTGTATACAGAGAAAAAAGCTTTAGAAAAATTCTGCAGATTTTTTCCCCTTTAATAACTTCGCAAATACATTATCAAAAAAACTTTAACTAAACGAGAACCAAAAAAAAATTAAGTAAAATTATTAATCATTTAACTTTTATTAGTAGTGTAAGAGGATTCACTATGCAACAGTTCTTAGTATCTATTCTCTGTGTATATAGAGAAAAAAAAAACTTTAGAAGAATTCTGCAGAATTTTTTTTCCTTCAATAACTTCTGAAATACATTATTAAAACGAATTTAGCTAAACGAGAACCAAAAAAATTAAGAAAAATTATTAATCATTTAACTTTCCTAAGTGGTGTAAGAGGATTGACGATGCAACAGTTCTTCTAGTAAAGTCCCTATTAAGTTTAATGAAGTACTTAGAATTACGCTTGTAGAGGTGCAATTTTTTAGTATTAACTATTGATATAGTCATACGCAATGATAGTGATATACAGTGAAACTTCTATGGCGTCCATTAGAGATTGCTCACTAGTAGGAATGACATCATATTCCATTATATTGTGCATGACCTATATTCATCCATCCCACGTCCCATACAATTTGTACTTATGCCAAAGTGTGGTCCAATTCCCTATTAGTTGCTAATGGCCCCTGGTTGGAGATTCCATTCCCTAGGTCCTAATAGGCTATTGGCCTGAAAGCCGCGGCTCCTGTTGGGAATTAGCACCACAAGGGTTGGAGTCCTACTTGGCTGAATGACCGGTCCCTTAATTTTGAACCGAGTCAAGTGACGAGACCGAAACACTTGTCCCCAAACCTCCAGAGGTAAATTTGAGAACGTGGATGACATTGCAGCCACGACCTATTTTACGTTTCCGGCCACCATTATTGAACAAGGTGGTGGATTTCTATCGACGAGCATCGAACCAGGGACGTTTAGATCACTGGCCCGCTGCGCTAGCCAACTGGGCCATCGCGCCTGCTCCCTATTAGTAAAACTTTTCTCTTATTTCACAGGGGTTCATATGATTTCGTCCCCCATCTGTGTGATCTATACAGTGAAACTTCTCTATGGCGGCCAATAATGGTAGAGAAAAGATGCCGTCGTTTTGAGGGGGGGGGGGGGCGCGTGAAAAAGAAGTTTCTTCCATAACATTGTTTCTATGGAGTCTTGAATCAGTTCTGAACAAAATATGGCTGTTTAGAGATGTGGTCGGTTATAAAAGTTTCTCTGTAGTTATACATTATATACTTTTCTCTAAACAGCATGTTATGTAACAGAATATTCAGTTACATAACATGCTAAAAAATGACACTAAAGGAATTGAACAAAGATCTAGTTTAGTGAAATAATAAAGTTCTAAGGGAGTTACCTGTTCAATAATATGTAACAATTCAATATGTTCGATAATATGTATATTTATAAACAAATATCTAATCTTTAAGATTTTCTAAAATTATCGTTTTACATTTTCTAAATGGTCTTTCCCGGACAATTCTCTCATATAATAAAGTGGTACATACTACGTCCTTATTAAGTCAAATACAGTGCAATCAATATGTGAGTTACAGAGCAATCAACATATAAGCCTCTCTTCCGTTATTATGGGGTATTACTATGTGTTGGGTATCATTAATAGATACGTATAAAGATGGCAAAATCGGCGTTGATATTAATCTATTATAGAAAATATTTGAATGTAAACGGCAGAAAAATCTATCTTTTTTTTAGTTATTCCATTGTTCATAAAACATTTTATTGCCATGTATTTATAATAGACTGGTTCAGCTACTATATTCAATTTGTTACAACTCAAGAGTAACCATGGCTTCCGTGAAATTGTATACGTATTTGTAGTGTTTGCTTTCCCCAGAGTTTTCAAAAGCTTTTGAGTAACCTTTCGAATTGGATGACAGAATATTCAGTTACTGATGATCACAAATGTAGTCCTCTAACTCCGTTGTAAAAACTTACTAAAAACTGAAATTATTCACAACGATAGACATGTAAATATTAATATCTCTTTTTAAATAACTTTAACGAGGGAGGAAGAAATGTCTACTCCATAGTGTAAGTTAGGATTTCTGCTTTAGAATATGACAAAAAATTATAATTACATTGTTCGTTTTTCATGGAACCAGTTTTCTGAAGTACAAGGAACTACAGAAGCAGTAACCTAAACTAGTTTTAGTAGATTCTTGTTTTCTACATAAATATATACAATATCTATATATTATATAAGAATTATAATACATTGGAAAATCTATGGACCTCTCTTTTTACTTTGTAGAAATGTTTTCGATACAATATGATAAGCACCACAGTACACTCATATATATATATATATATATATATATATATATATATATCATATCTCGACCCTCTTTTAAATTGTTCTAATTTCGCTTCAATGTTTGGTAAATATTTAAATAAGGTGATAAAGAGAGTTGAAAAGGTGGAATAAATATTATATCTGGAATGGTAGAGAAAAATTTTACATTGCTGGTAATTGACATCCAAATGTAATTTATACGGTTAGGTCCTTATAGGCGCCAAGAAAGAGAAAAAGCCTCCAACCCCGTAACAAGATAAATTGCATTTCAAATAAATTGAGGTAATTTATTTGAAAATCACATACATATAAGCATAAAGAAAGAAAAGGTTTCAGGGAATTTTATGTGACGGGATAAACCCAGGGTTCTATCCCGTGGGGGCTATAAATCATTGAAATTATGCACAACTAATGTCAAATAATTTAGAAAATTCTCTCTAGTGAGGAATATATTTTGATATTCATTTCATCCTGAAATTAAATGTTCAAGAAAGTAGCACAAGAAAATAGAGTATCTATTATTTTCGAAATATTTGTATGAGAAAAGTTTATAACATATGCATAGCGTTCTTCCTCGTCTACAAGTAATGGTATTTAAATAAACACGCATACTTTGATATCTCATGAATTGTAAATAACAGCTTCTTTAACCAACAAGAAAGAATCACAAGTTTGTTATTTCTCAATTTAGTTTATCGAATAAAATGCAGCCTGGAAAAGGTCTACATCTAATTGCCATTAATCTGATTTATTGAGCACTTGAAGGCATCATGCACAATTTTACCGTTCTTCTTAAAAATTATGTTTTTTAAGGGATAAGTTTTCGTGTTTAAATGTGAATAAGACTGTTTGGATTTCCTAAACTGGGATAAATGAAAAATCATTGTATAATTTTGATATCGGTTGACATTATATTTTTATAGTGTAGTATTTGAATTATTAAAACACATTAATTATTTTTAGTACATATTAATTGCCTATTTAGACTGTGAAGCATGTCTGCATGAATTAGAGCATTTAATATCAAAACAGTACCAGACATATGAATGTTTTGTTGTAAGTTATCCTTTATTAGCATTATGATAAATATGTAACACAATATTATATTAATCAGTGGTTTATTGGTTCATGATGTATGGCAATAGTCTAACAAATTAACCCTGGTTTGAATCTTAAATACAAGTTGTTGATACTCTATTGTCCCCATTAATAGGCAGCAATGATGGTTTTCCTATTGAATGCTCTCATAATAAAATAGCCTGCAGGAATTGAGAAGAGTATGAGAGAAAATCTCTAGGAAGAATACATAGGTGATAAAAACAAAATAGTCATTAAATTTTCACCGCTTTTGCGGGATATATGGAAAGGGGTTTATTACATATTTTTAATTTCTTTCCTTGATCATTAGTTGATTTTTACTCGCAGTATACTTTTATTTCCTAAATGTCATATAAGAGTGGTCTAAATAAGATGTTTTGTTTCTTTCTGAAATGGTTTATTGATTGGAATATGTGAACATAAGGGAATTAATAGTGATACTTCAGCTTCATAGCCGCTACACATAGTCAACTTGACGGTTCAAGCAAGTGTCCCAGATTCTGAATATCCTGAGCAAAGAACATCCGTGATTGTCTGAGTTAAGTGCCTTGAACGACGTCCCAGACCTCCCCAATTTTAGCAAACCGGTGGCCCTGGAAAGCCTTTTTCAGTATGCCGAAGATGTGGTACTCGCAAGGTGACAGGTCAGTGGCTCTAGGAGGGAATGATCAAGGACCGTTGCTAATATTGTCCATGACGTGTCGACTCAATGGGTAATGGCCAAGTGTGCTTGAGTAGGTCTCGTCATGTCCCGTACTCACACGAAATTTATCTTGACTCCCGCATCTTCACTCCCGTACTCATTACGAAATTCATCTTGATTCGTCTTTCTATATTGTTCGTTTCTTTCCTGAAATGTCCAGGAGAGATATGTGCCCATGTCACCATAAAGATAAAAATCAACGAACGGCATTTAGAGCTATAAGGCAAAGCTTATGAGTAACCGCATGGTCATGGAAATCTATGAAGTGAGAGCCTCTGCGCGTAGGTCGAGATTATACGGATAAATTAGTTTCCCTATCTGTCAGTTTGGCTATCGTGTGCTTCTCGTGGTGCGTCGATTCGATGTTAGGGTTTTTCTCAGATTTCGAGGTGTTATTTACTGTTCCTGTACGTTTTGATGCTTGAGATATATTTAGCTCATCCAGAAAGTAAGTACCATTTGGGTATTAAAAAATATTAGCAATTTTTTTTTCATCTGTATTTTATTACATAAAAATCTACACACCTTAAACTACTTTTCGACATATTCACCACGCGAATTAAGGTATGTGTCATATCTTGGAACTAATTGAAACATACCCGCTTCGTCGAATTCAGCCGCCTGCGACCTTAACCAGTTCTGGATGTTTACTTTGATCTCATTATCACTTGCAAAGTGCTGGCAGGAAATAAATTTCTTGAGAGGAGAAAACAAATGGAAGTCGGGTGGAGCTAGGTCCGGACTACAAGGAGGGTGACAGAATTGTTCCCATCGAAATGAATCAATAAGCGTCGTCGTTACGCGTATGGTATGCAGTCGCGCGTTATCATGCACGAGCACAACCAGAAATCAGTAGTCCAAGCCTTTTGTATCGGGCGCCGTAACTTCTTCAATGTCTCACAGTAAGCTATTGTAATTCGTTCCATTCAGTCCACTAACTAAATTCCTTCCCAGTCTCAAATGACGGTGGACTTGATTTTTCTTGGTGAGACGATAAATTTCTCGCATTCAAAAACTTGATAACGCCTCTTATTTCACAGCTGGCTGTCCGATCGATTGTTTTAAACATGATTACCAACAAACAATGACTTCAAACGTTAACGTAATCAAACAAAATGGCTAAGCGAATTCGTTCTCGAGTTGAAGTATGTAACTACGCATGCGCACCCTTCGTGCTGTCAGGTACGCGGGAGATATGCGCAAACGGTACTTACTTTCTGGATGAGCTAAGTACTCTTTTTCTTCTGATGTGAATCTTTGAGATTGGTTTTGCTCAAACTCTCTAGTTAAGCCGAAAGTGTTACATCCTTCAATAACAATTTCCAAACTTTCTTTTTTTTCCGCCTTGGCATTATCTAATTATCACGTGAATTTTAAATAATTGTAGAAAAGGGTGCGAGTTTAATCAGGTGTAAACGAACTTGCTACGTGTAAATCATATGAAGTGTATAATTTTTAAACATTATTATAACAAGCAAAATTATATGCTCTCGTTCATAAAGTAAAATATTCAGTTTTTTCAACCATATTTTTTAATAAACCGGAAAATCTTGTCTTTGAACGACAAATTATAACGTCCCTGGGGTCACATAGAAAAAGGACCTAGCAAAAAGTGAACTGAGCTGTGAGTAAACAATTTTGAAAGATGAGAAAAATGAGAGCCCATCCTGTTATTCACAGATTGTAGAAAAGAGGAAAATCTCATTCCCTGAGGAATCGGAATCTGACAAGTGAGACAATTTATTTGCTGGCTCTAAAGAAAAAATGACTTTGGAAAAAAATATTGCTCGACGTCATAAAATACAAGCATTTATCTTTATGATGTCATGAAGTCCGTAATTTATGAGAATTAATAAGAGATTGTTTATAGGCTTAAAAACTAAAGAAAGGCGTCAGGAGTAAAGAGTATGTTTGCTAAACTGCGAAATCAAAACATTTGAGAGTTTTGCAAAAAGAAACAGCGTTTTTCATTATTTTTGAAAATGTTTTTGAAAATTTTTATTGCTAGAGCACACTGCTCCACATATCTAAAAAAAAACGTAATATATTCTGATGATCGTAAATGTAAATGAAGGATGTACTAATTACAAGATAAAAAGAACTTTTTATATACCATGTGTTTAAATTTTCTGCTGAATCATATAAACTTGGCAATTCTATGTATTAATAAATACTTTTTAAAAAAAATTTTGATGAAATATCCCATTAACTTGAAAGAAAATGAAGTTAATTGGAAGTTAACCTGCGTTTAACTTTTCGTTCCCGTTCCGGTCGATAGATGGCTGCACCAGTCTACAAAACAAAATTAACTGAAAATGACTGAAAGTTAATTCAATTCCGCTTAAAGATGGCTAAAAGAGTAAAAAAAAAGGCATCGTCATTGTGTTCTGAGCTATTCTGAAAGTTTCAAATGTCTAGCTAGTCGGGAACTTAGTTAAAATCGATTGCAAGATTTGTACTAGACAAACACACAAACACACACACAAACAATAAAGAAAGCGAGTTAATAAAAACATGGAAAAAACTGGGTTAAACAGAAGATGGGTATAAATAAACTGAGTTTATTAACGTAATGTTTTATTTGAAATGAAATTTTTAATATTGATTGGAATCATATCATTTTACGTAAAGACCTGTGATATGGTAAACTTGATGGTATAATTCTTGATAAATCTGGAAAATTATATAAAGAGTTACACACCTTTATTCTGCAATTATTGGTACTGTTGTTGCTTTTGCCACATGCCCGGAATGTATTCTACACCAGGTCCATACAGGCTTGTGCGGGCTCAGGGGTGCGGCTCTGACGGGGTCCAACTTAGCAAGGTGCCACCGTGCCACCTCAGTTTTGACCGTGCAACCGAGGGGTGGCATTTGGGGGGGATCGCACATTCCCCTCCCTCTGACATCAAAGAAGGACTTTTCTGCCTACTGATTTAACGTGCCAATATCCGGACTAGACACGTAGGTATTTAATGACGCTTGTCGGGATTCAATATGAGTACCGTCAATACAGAAAGCCAACACGCTACCACTTGGCTACCTCTATCCCTATCTGCGATTATACCCTGACCAAAACTATTTCTGTATGTATTATGGTTCTGACATTTGTCTTCAGTTTTTCACTAGTTTCAAAACAAATATAACCATTTAAAGATGAACTGATATAAAATGAAAAGTAAGTAATATAGGATTTATTTATTTGAAAACAACCTGATCTAGCAAACAATTACAGTCAATCAGCGTATGGTCCTTCATGATATGTGTTTGATAACACCTTTTATACATTATTATTAGAAGCAAAAAATATGTAGTCATTCATAATGTAATTCATTCAGTTTTTTCCAGCACATTTCTTAGTAAACCGGAAAATCGTATCTCTGAACGACAAATAATAACGTCCCTAATGTCACAGAGAAAAAGGACCTAGCGAAAAGTCAATTGAGCTGTGAGTAAACAATTTTCAACGATGAAAATAAATGAGAGTCCATCGTGTTGCTCGCAGATTGTAGAAAAAAGAAAAATCTCATCCCCTGCAGAATCGTAATCTGACAAGTGAGACAATTTATTTGCCAGCTCTAAAAAAATGACGCCGGGGAAAAATTATTACTAGATGTCATAAAATACAAGCATATATCTATAAGATGTTATGAAGTTCCGTTATTTATGAGAATTAATAAGAGATTGTTTATAAGCGTAGAAAAATAAAAACAGTTTCAGAGAAAAAAATGTGCTTTGCGAAACTCCAAAATGAATATATGTTGGAGTTTAATGAATCGGAACAAACCTATTTTATTATTTTAGAAAATTGTTAGTAAGAATGTTTTGAAACAGTTTGTTGCGAGAGTATATTGCTCTGAATCCCTTAAAAAGGTAAGATATATTGATGATTTTACTGTGTTAATAAAGGAAATGTAATCTGGGTAAAGTAGAAGTTGGATAATTTGAGATTTATTTGAAAGAAAATGTTTTAACTTATATCAGACCTTTTTGCGTGAAAACGTTTGATTTGAGAAATTTGATTGTATCATTCTGGATAAATCTGGAACACTATGGAACTAGTTATACACTTTTACTGTGTTAATCTTGGACAAAAAAAAGATGACTGCATCTGTGATGGCCAGTTGACTTCAGACTTTCACCAGTTTCAACGGGCTTGAGGAAATCTACTGGTAGCGCGTCGGCTTTTGGTGCTGAGGGTGTTCGGATCGAATCCCGAGAAGCGCCGTTAAATACCTCCGTGTCTATGACGGATATGGGTATGTTAAATCTGTAAACCGAAAACTCCCTTTATGAGGTTAGATAAATAATACGTTGTATATATGTAAAAAGGAAATATAGATTGACTGTAAATTAATGAAATGTACTAGTATAATAAGTATTGTGTATGTAATGTGTATGTATAAAAATGTCATGCATATTTAAAAGTGTATATAATAGTAATATGTCGTATATATATATATATATATATATATATATATATATATATATATGTGTGTGTGTGTGTGTGTGTGTGTATACACTAGTTCTCAAAATTTCAGGAAAAATGACAAAAAGAGGGATAACACGTTCAAAACTAGGCCAATCTGTTTAAAATTTGAATATGTTGTTAAGTAAAAGGTGCTGGACAATACTATATTATGCGAAAAAGTGGTGCTGCAGTCGGAATACGTCATTTGTGAGGAGCATAAAAGTGTATGCTTCAGATCAAGGCGGCAATTGTCGCTGCGAGGCTGAGATTAGACATCTGGTGTAGCCAAATTGTAACAATGACCTCCAGGCATCATTTGACCGAAGAACTGCGATGGAGAGCTATTGGGAGACTAGAGGCAGGACAAAGTCAGACAGAAGTGGCCAGATGGCTAAATGTGAGTCCGTCCGTGGTTGAGAGGTTTTGTGGACCACAGACTCGTTTTCATCCATCACACATCCGTGATGGAGATGTATAAGGATCAGGCAGTGTCTGTGTTTGGAGTGGTATCTCTTTGGGTGGCCGCACAGACCATGTCTTTCCCCGTGGGAATGTGAATGCTAACACCTATAGAGATGACAGCCTTTACGCTTATGTGCGTCCTTATGAAGGGGTAATACATGATGCTTTCGTGCTACAGGACGATAACTCGAGACCGCAAAGGGCTCGCATCGGGGATGCTTATCTTGAGCAGGAGACAATTTAGCGCATGGAGTGGCCATCTCGGTCACCTGAATCCTATCGAGCATGTTTGGAACGCTTTAGGCCGACGTATAGCTGCTCTCAATGCTCCTCCTAGGACCTTAGCCCCGCTTTCAACTGCTTTGCAAGAGCATTGGCTCTCACTTCGTACCGAACTCATAAACCGCATAACTGACATCAGAACACATTGCTGTATGTGCTGTACTGCTGCTCAAGGGATTATACGCCATATTAAAGGTACTTTTCCTATACCAAACTGACACATCCGATTTGTTCATTGTATACATATGCTAGTTTCTATAACACCGTAATTGTCTGGCGGTTTCTTTTTATGCTATTTTATACCTACCTATGTGTTGTATAATGTGCATAAGTATCATTAAATTCTAAGCGTACCTTTTTGAGTAATCGCTATTTTTGTGACTTTTCCTTAATTTTTGATAACCAGTATATATATATATATATATATATATATATATATATATATATATATATATATATATACACTGAAGTGCCACTGAATTAGGGATACCTACCTAGTAACGAGTTGGGCCTCCTCTGGCACTGATAACGGCTGCCACACGACGAGGCATAGATTCAACAAGTTTCTGGAAACGTTCCACGGGAATGGCTTGCCAAATATTGGCTAAAGCTGTCCATAATTCAGTAAGGTTCTTTGGTGCTGTCTGATGGCCTTTCACGCCTTGTTCCAAAACATCCCAAAAATGCTCAATAGGATTTAAGTCTGGGCTTCTAGGTGGCCAATTCATGACAGAGAATTCAGAGGAATGCTCATCCAACCAGCCAGTCGCCAACCGGAACTTGTGACAGGTACAGTTGTCTTGCTGGAAAACTCCATTACCGTGCGGATAACAGAACAGCATAAACGGATGGAGGTGATCACCCAGCAACTCTACGTACCGAATTGCATTGAGGGAGGTTGGTACACGCACCAAAGATCCCAAACTGTGCCACGAAAAAACACCCCAGACCATGATTGAGCCACCATTCCCTTGTACAGTTTCCGCCAGACATGCAGGATCCATGGCTTCATGAGCCTGACGCCCTATTCTCAGCCTCCCGTCGGCGTTCAGTAGTCGGAATCGAGACTCATCACTCCATGCTACTGGTTTCCAGTCCTCTACACCCCAGTCTCTGTGCTCTCTTGCCCAGGCAAGACGTGTAGCCCGAAGGGGAGTATAGAGCAATGGTACTCTCGTAGGTCGACGACTCCCGAAACCCATATGGTGAAGCGAGCGTTGCACAGTCCGTTTACTGACTGTACGACTGGCACCGTCATTAAACTGGGTGGTAATTTGAGCTAATGTTTGGCTTCGCTGGCTACGTACAATACCCCTGAGCCGTCTCTCACCACGCACTGTCAAGGCTAACTGTCCTTTGCAGTTTGCCCGATCGCTAGTTTTTTTTCCACCATCCATGTATTCTTGGTATACTCTTGACACTGTCGACCTTGAAAATCATAGCTGTCTGACGATTTCGGAAATTGAATGGCCCATGCGTCGCGCACCTACGATTTGTCCGCGATCGAAGGCGTCTAAATCAGGCAGTTAACCCATACTGGCAATTCCAACAACTAATTCAGAACAACCACAGTACGCGCTAAATATGCAGTTACCACAGCTCCCTCACTTGCGCATACATGATGCGCAGCTCTACACAATTTGCATAGGCTTTGCTATCTTTAATTCAGTGGCACTTCAGTGTATTTATCAAACAAATTCTGTCATAATAAACAATTATCTTCAGTCACTATACTGTTCTTTATATCCCAGTCAAAATAGGTTTTATGGCTAATAAAATATGAAAGTTTTGAAAATTGAAGATGTTTGTTTGTGCATACTGTTGAACATACTAAATGTCCCCACCGATGAGACTTAAGCTTACGCAGCCATCTTTGAAAATGTGTACACTTTTTTGGTTTTTCGCAAGAAACTCAAGAAATATTGATTTTAAGTAAAAAATTTGAATGCAAATATTGAAGAGCATTAAATTGTGAACAAAACATTTCTTACATTTTTTTATAAGTATAACACGAACAAAGATAATTGACTTTGAAAGCAGCGAATTATCACACCTGGGACGCGGGTGCGTGGGTCATCCCCATCGCGATGGGGAGATGACCGTGCCGCCCCTCAACTTAACTTGAAATAAATTGAACGTTATTTCAAGTTAAGTTGGGAGTTTAAGTCTCAATTTTCCGATTTTAACTGAACGTTAATAGAAGTTCAGTTAAAATCGGAAAATTGTAGAAAACTTTTAAGAAAGTTTGTTTTTTCCCGCTTTTTCAAACTGTGAAACTAAAGATTCCGATATCCTTAGCCTTAACATAGTTTTTAACAATGATATGATCCAAAACAAGAATTCGATGCTATATTTTTTTCCTCATTTTATTTATATTATATTTATTTTTTTCTTTGTATAACTTCTGAATACTACTCAAACATCAATTCTAATGTTATTCAATTTTTAAAAAAATCATAATTTATATGTTTTAGGGACCGTCGGGCAGTCAATGCGCTGAGGAGGACCCTAACTGAGTTCAATACGTGACACCCCCCCCCCCCCCCCCCACATACACACACCACCCAACCTCCCAAACAAAGTTAGAAGCAAGCTACGCCCATGGATACAGCCGAAAGGAATGTAGCCTGGCTTCCTCTTCAGTTGAGGAAAGAGACGAAATATATGGATTTATTTTAGTGCCCAATTTTGCGAAGCATTTGTACCTAAACTTATTTAGGGACTGTTCACTGGACTGTTCACTGGTGGTTAGGTCAAAAAATTGAATGAAAAAGAGGTATTTTTTCAGTTTTTTCAAAATAAATTAAAAACGGTTCATCCAATCAAAGAAACCGTAATACAAAATTTTTAGAGCATTACATTCTTCGTAAAATGAGTACCAATACATAAACATTACTCCGGTTATAAGGTTACTAACTTCTCCCGAATTTGCCGTAATTTTTCAACTTTAGCTGGTAAGTGCGATTTTTGGTATAATTATGTCTTTCAGGGAAAGTACCTGTTTGAAGAAAAAATAGCTCTAACTAAATGTTGTGGAGCATTTAATACTGCGTTCAGTAAGTACTTTTCATAACGCCGAATAGTAAAAAAGCAATTTTCTACAAAACTCTTGTACTCTGTAAGAGTCAGCAGGGCCCGATTTAGAAAATTCTGGACTATAGGCACAACTCGGGATGGGGGGGGGGGGCTAACACTGATGTGGGCGTAAAATTTCCAAAATTGACGCATAAAAAATAATCATGAATCATTGTGAAAGTACCATTTTACCAAGAATTGGCTATTTGAAGCGCAGAAACCTAGAACAATATCAAATAACAAAAAGCAATACAACATATTAACTTCATCATTAAAACACCAATATAATGCAACCAGAAATCTTATTAATCCCTTATATACACTATAGATATAACTATATATATGATGAGCCAACCAATCAATCAAATTTTAAAGGATATATAAAAAAATTGCTATTAAAAAAGGTAAAATAAAAAAAAATAATTGGGATTTTTTTTTCTTTCAAAATAAAAATTTTGGGGGGCCTCCACACATTCGGGGGCCCCTAGGCCCGGGCCTACTGGTCCTAATGGAAAATCAGGGCCTGAGAGTCAGCTTATTGTGTAAGACAAGCATGTCCTGAAAGTACAGTGTTTCAGACTTTGCGTACAAAAAATGACCACTTGCATAGAAGTAAGGCAGCATTATTTTCACACAAATTAGATGAAGCTTCCTGTCTCCACTTCTATCTGCTTGGATGAATTGCTTTATCAATGCTACCATTTGAAAATAGTGCACCCATAGTTTTGCGGTAAGTCCATTATTTTTCAGCTCTCCAAATTTGTGAGTAAACTTCTGCACAATACAATACTTCATACAGCAGTATCTGATTCAGAAAGAGAACAGTCTCGTCACTGATGGCATCTCACCCTTCATCTGAAATCTAAATCTTCAAAAGAACGATCTTTGCAATTGCCAAGTGGCACATCATGTGAGCCCTGACAGCTCTCGAATATGCATGACCTGTCATCAGTTTCTGAATTGATGCCCGAGCATAGGCAATGCTCAATAAGTTCTGCAATCCTCTGCCATACATGATGTATCATACTGCATCCATGAAGGACATTAGTAGATGAAATCCCTCCAAACTCAGATTCTACGGAACTTGAGAAAATGATTAGCTTACGGAACTTGAGAAAATGATAAAAGCTTAAAGGGGCTGATCGATGGTCACAAAACAATGGCTCTGCTCTAGTATTCTATTCTATATCTTTACATTCATTAGCTGCACTAACAAGAGCACTGTACACGGTGTCATAGTTTTAGGTAGGAGAACTGATGAAAGGAAGAAACATAATTTGTGATTTACAGTTCTGTTTTGTACCTGCAATGTTTTCCATAAAGCCATTCCAACCTGGGGTCTCATCGCATTGCCATTTTTTATAAATCCACATTAAATCACTGGGCAAAACTTCAGCTGCATAATTGATTTCACCAAGGTCTTTAATAATGATGCTACTCAGTGTTGTTCTGGTCTGAAAAGGTAACAATGGGATAGCACCAGATTTCCCTACAATCCCAGTGCTTGGAATAACTCCGACTCTTGCGATTGGGCCTTGTGAAAAAAGAGAAGAAGAGGGGGGAGGTTATGCACTGAATTCCACCCATTGCGTGAAATGTGTTTGATCCGTCTAAATTATCTACATTGATATCTGCGTTATCAAAAACAAACTTCGAGAAGGACCCACGCAATGCTTCTTGAATCCTGTAGACAAGACATTTCAAACGTTCTGACTTCATCGTAAGAACAACAAAATCCCAGTGCTTGAGCTATACATATTAAATATTTACAACCATATTTCCTTGATAAAATTGCGCCAATACCTACTTGTATTGATGAAATAAATGATCTTGGCCTTGTTGCATAAATTATTGAATATGAAATTACAGTTACCTTGGTTTTCCATTTTCTGTTTTCCTTTCCATGTTTGCTTTTCCTGATAATTGAATTTAGGAGATACTGAAATGATTCAGGAATATTCTGCTCAGCATTCTCCAAAAATTTGTTGATCAGGGTACTTATCCATGTCGTACACCTTGCATCTTATGTATTCCCTTATTATATCTGCAGCAACTTTAACAATGCTCTTCTTGTTCATAATTTTTTCGAGATCCATACCAACTTGCGCTCAAAATTTTATAACTAGTGTTACGAAAACATATAATGGGTTGTCTATTGTATCCTGCTGTAATAATGGTGTCATCGCCATATTTTCCATCAGTCTTCTCTTGAGAGTTTTTTACAGACGGATTAGGTCCTTTGAAATCTTTTAATAATTCATAGGCTGTAACAAGACTTTCTCGGTCACGTTTTGGTTTTGGTTTTCTTATTTCTTTTTTTCTGAAAATCTTCTGATGCGTTCTCAGCACACTAAAAACAGTCCTTTTGGAAATTAAATGTTGGTATGATAGATCGTCGAGCACCAGCACCACAAATACTTCCTTTTGCTGCAGCAACAATGGATTTTCACTTGTGCAAGCCTTTTAGCACTTGACATGAATGTTGACATTCGTACAGTTTTTAAAAAGATTATTCTTACCATCACCTCTCTTTTTGCTGTATTCTATCAATGTTATAACACATCTTTCTTTCACAACTATCGCCTCACCTTCTTCAAATGTTTCTGCATAAACTGGACAATGGTCTGACATTGTTGTACTGGTTAGAACACTTTGTGAGACACGTTAAGTAGCGAAACGAAATAATAAAGGAAGCAAAAGGAAAAACACGGAACAACAGCGGACACAAACCATACTAATTGGCAATTTGGCAGTTATTGGAGACGATCTGGTGGGGTGACTGGTCACCCTGAACCTAGTGGATGCCCTTTGACCTAACCGCAAGCGCTCGCCTCGTCGGAGGGGTAAACTCAGGACATTCATATTTGACCTAAAATAAAGTGGTTAAAAAAGTTTCCACCTTTGTTTGAATTATTTCTGATTCCGGGTCATCCCTGACCATTTATCCGAAAAACACAAGTATAGCGAATATCGCACTTACTAGAAACAGTTGAAAAAATAACGGCAACTTCGGGAGAAGCTAGTAACCTTATAACTGAAGTAATTTTTATGTATTGGTACTCATTGTACGCAGAATTTAATGCTCTAAAAATTTTGCATTACGGTTTCTTTGATTGGATGAACCGTTTTTAATTTATTTTGAAAAAACTGCAAAACTACCTCTTTTTTACTCAATTTTTTTACCTAACCACCAGCGCTCGCCTCGGCGGAGGAGGAAAACTGAGGATATTCATATTTGACCTAAAATAAAGTGATTAAAAAAGTTTCTACTTTTGTTTGAATTATTTCCGAATCCAACTCCCTACCTACTGACCTATTTGCGTGGTTTGACAAGGAAAATGTCTTTTTTCTGTAGGAGGGAAAGCTGTTAATAGAACCAGGTGGTCAACATCTTCACCGATGACTACAACGATGTTGTTACCAGAACATGCTCCCTTAATTGCAGTATTTACAATGAGAATGTCTTTGTAGGAATCGAATCCCATTGTTTTCCAGCTCAGCTGATAGAATGCTGATCAATTCGCTCATGTTGTTTTCATTTGGAAGGAACTATTCTTGTTGAACAATAACTCGCATGTTTGCATCAAAATTTATGTCTATAGATTTTTTCATATTAGACCGTATGTTTTGCTAAATTTTTTGTACTGTTAGTGGTGTTGGATTAGCCATTAAAAACGACTATACAGCTGGTACCATAATGCTTTTTATATAGTTAACACATTTTGTGCAAACAGCCGGAAAAGTTAATTGTGTTCCCCATTTGACACGTTGTAGGAGAAAACCACTGTCCACAATGTTGACGCAGTGCAGGAGGTTAAGGTCTTTCTTTGGAACTTTAAAATCATTGTACATGGCCAATGTCGTTTTCTCTCGCATACCAGCTTCATTAAACAGAGCCAACGGAAAAGGACCTAACTCCTATCCTAAATAAAATGCTATGTCTTCGTTGTTTTGTTTAGCAATCGCTATACTCTTAAAAAACAACAACGGGTTTACTACTATAGTAGACGCTCGTTAATTCGAACTCGGTTAAATAGAACTTTCTGTTAATTCGGACAAATCTAAAGACCCCCAAAAACTTGTATTGGAATTAATGTTAAAAATATCCCCTTAATTCGAAATAAATTTTATCACTTCGGTTAATTCGAACTAAAAATTTGACAAAAAAGTTTCTTTTTCCTAGTTTAACGGAGAAAATACACGCTGTATTTATTATTTTGTGTGTCAAAATCATCTGTATTTCTTTTCTGTGTAAAGAGGTGCATGAATGCATTCCTAGACTATTGCATTTCCGCTAAACGTTAGGGACATGAATGATGAACAGAGAAAGCGATTTTCCGTTATTTGTATAGATTTTCTTAGAATTTCAGAAAAACAAGTCTTTACTATAGATTCTAGGGCACTGCGTCAGTTATGTCTGCAGTGCAGACAAGTAAATGTGATTTAGGTTTTCTTCCTGGTTTGGTTTGGAGCGCTACGGTCAACGTTTTGCTACACGAGGGCTAATTAGACCAGGACCTACAGTTCAAAGCCGATTCCG
Organism: Dolomedes plantarius; assembly: GCA_907164885.2. Classification (NCBI taxonomy): domain Eukaryota; kingdom Metazoa; phylum Arthropoda; class Arachnida; order Araneae; family Dolomedidae; genus Dolomedes; species Dolomedes plantarius. The sequence goes on from OU015502.1 coordinate 63,793,407, forward strand.
AATGGCTATAAGCATCCATGCCAACAGTGGGACTCGAACACACATGATCTGAACCGAATGCCAGCGCCCTAGACATTCGGCCATCTCCTGGCAAGTTTTTTTCTTTTTGAGTGTGTGGTGTGAACGTGTAAAAATTTAGGATGTCTAAACAAGAAAGTACAAAACCCTAACTTTGGAGACAAAGGTAGAAATTTTATAGAAAGTAGAGAATGGCGAATGTAAAACAAAATTAGCAGTTGACTATGGAATAAAAAAAAAACCTTGTCAACTTATTTGAAAAACAAGGAGTCAATTTTAGATTCATTGGGAAAATTTGCTAGAGGAATTTGCTAGAGGAAGGAAACACGTGAGAAATGCGTCCCAAGAAGATCTAGAAAACGCTCTACTGCTATGGTTCCAGGATGGTAGATCTCGAAATTTACTGATAAATGGACCTCTAGTGCAGACAGAGGTGATGAATTGGGAAGTCGAATGGATATTGAATATTTTAAATGCAGTGATGGATGACTTTCTCGATTTAAGTCAAGGCACAATATTTCTTATCAAACTGTATGTGGCCAAAGCTCTGATATAAACGAAGACGTATGCACTAATTTCGGTACGAAACTGCCAGGGCTTTTCTCTACTTACCTGCCGAATGATATTTTTTAATGCGGAGGAAATTACATTTTTTTTTATAAACTCTTGCCAAACAAGACATTACATCATTACATTCTAAAGGGGATGCTTGCGTAGGAGGTAAAAGCTGTAAAGAGAGGATTACAGCTTTAGTTCGTGCTAATATGGATGGAGTGAAAAGCTTAAATTATTAGTGATTGAAAAGTCCAAGAATCCAAGAAATCTTAAAGGAATTAAAACACTGTCGTAATTATGTATCCAATACAAAAGCATGGATGACACAAGACATCTTCAGTAACTGGTTAAAAATCAATAGATAAGCAGTTTTTGAGGCAAAAGCGTAAAATTCTCTTATTTGGGGAAAACGCAACCTGCCACAATAACCTTCCAGATCTGAGTTCCATACAGGTTGAAACATAACTGCGAAGCTACAACCAATGGATCAAGGAATCATCCAGAATCTTAAAACAAATTATCGTAAGAGTCTCATAAAACAAATAATTTTTTCTTTAGATTGGGCTTAAAATTACGATATTACTCTGCTGACAGCTATAAATGATCTATATGCCGCATTGGGATGATGTTAAATTAAGCACAATTATTAATTGATTTCGTCCTACTAAATTCATTCACGCCGACGAGAACAATCATATCGAAGAATGTGACGATATTGATACAGAATTTCCTGAATTCAAAATATTTAACTGTGATAACGCTACTTTTTCTGAGTATGTAAGGGTATATGAAGACGTGGGAGTCTGTGGAAAACTGAGCGACGATGACATAATAAATGCTATCCTAGAAGATGAAATAGAACAGACCTTATCGAAATCTGATGTAAATGCAGAGCCTGTTAAGCGTCCTAATGATCAAGCTATAATGGACTATTTTAAAACTATGAAAGCATGAACTGATGGAACCTTCGTCTGGATTGGCTTGGTTTGGTTTTGGAGCGCTACGGTAATGTTTTGCTACTTGAGGGCTAATTTGACTGGGACCTACTGATTAAAGCAGATACTGAAGGGCTACAAACATCTATGCCAATTGTGGGACTCAAACCCCAAAACTCTGGTACCGAAGTTCGGCCAACGCCCGGCGGAACCTTCCTCTGAAAATGAATGGAAATGTTTACTTCAAATCGAGAAGCTGTCTGAACAATGTAGACATCATAAACAAAACCAAACATTCATTTTACATTTTATCCTAAAAGTACACTCGTGGACAAAAAAAATTAGCGCACCAAGAAGGAGTCGTCAAAATGAAACGAAATTTTACATACGTAATGACTACTTTGATATAAGTAAATGATAAGAAAATCAAAGAAAAAGGATAATTTATTTCAGAGAAAAAGGGAAAAGAACGGAGGAGTTAATACTCCGTTGGACCCCCCTCTAGCGCGAATGCACGATGCAATACGATCGGGCATTGAGTCCTACAAGTTCTGTATGATGTCTTGAGACATTTCGTTCCATATTTGCTGTAACCTTGCCTCTAGTTCGTTCAAACTCGTGGGATGCCCAACTCGGCGTCCCAAATGATCCCAGATATGCTCGATTTGAGACAAATCTGGGGATCGGGCAGGCCAAGGAAGGGTAGTAACAGTGCGAAGACAGTCGCCTGATACCCTTGCCGTATGAGGCCGAGCATTGTCTTGTTGAAAAATGGCTCCTGGGAGCCGTTGAATGAGTGGCAACACATGTGGTTGCAGGATTTTATGAACATACCGCTGGGCTGTCATGGTGCCACGGAACAATACTAGGGGTGACCGTGTATTGTAGGCAATGAAACCCCATACCATCACACCAGCTGTGGGAGCGATGTGTCGCTGTACAGCAAAGGCAGGATTGAAGCGTTCACCACGGGCTCTCCACACACGAACACGATTGTCATCACTGCCGAGAGTGAATCTGCATAAGTGAATCTGCCGAGAGTGAATCGCTAAAGACGACCTGGTTCCATTCCGCTGTAGTCCAGTTTCCTCGTGCGCGGGAAAACTCCAAACGGAGGCATCGATGGGTGGGCGTCAAGGGCAGCACACGTAATGGGCGCCGCGATACCAACTGTCCTTCAGCCAGGCGCCTTCGTATGGTTCGAGAAGACACAGATGCCCCTAGTGAAGGTGCTACCTGTGCCTGGATGGTGGCCGATGAAGCAGTTGGCTGTACGCGTGCATTTCTTATGATGTGGCGGTCTTCTCGACGACTGGTCTGTCGAGGGCGTCCTGAGCCTGGTCTTCGTGTACATGACATCTCTCGGGTCCACTGGTCCCAACACCTCCTCACAACACAATCAGAGCGGCCTAATTGACGAGCTACTCGCCTAGCTGACCACCCAGCTTCCATCATCCCGACGATTCTCCCCCTCTCAATCTGCGACAACTGCTTATATTGTCTTCGAACACGGCGTAATGGCATGTCTATCTCAGCTCTTCCTTTGTAAATGATTCAGCACACTCAAACAAGCTTTGGATACCTGTTTTATACTCCACAGAGTACGATGTTCAACGCCCTCTACCGGCTATACGTAATGCGCAATCACGCTGCATTTCTAATCATTTGCATATCTCCCCGACATGTACCTTCATTGCAAGTTTCGTTACGATCCCGCAATTATTTCTTGGTGCGCTAATTTTTTTGTCCATGAGTGTATTATTCATATTTTTTAATTAAAGTTTACTTTCTACTGCATATCTTCTGCTTCATTTTATGATTAAGGTAAGTTTGTATTGCTTTTTGATACGTTTAATTTTAGATAACATAGTATAATATATTTCCTGGGGTTATACATATTAGGAGATTTTTCTTCTTCAGTGATACACTTTTAAAGTTATATATTTTCACTTAACATCGGATAATTCGAACTTTTTTCTGAGAACTTTTGAGTTCGAATTAACGAGCGTCCACTGTATATTGAAACCGTTTACTTTCACCGTACAATTGACGGTGATCAAAATTTCATAAGATTTACAATTTCAAAGTATTGAAACCAAAGGGATGCAGTGGGGCTATTCCCTTTTAACTGCTTGAAAGTCATCCTCATTTTAATCTCATATACGATGGCTCGTATATGAGTATGTCCGTTTATGGTTTCTAGCGATAGTAGTTCAGTAGCAAAATCTCTAAACAACTAATGAAGATTATTGATTTTGAAATCAGATATATCCATGGCGTAAAAAGTTATTTTTTCTAAAGCTGTTTGGGTAATTAAATTACATAGGATTTTTCTAGCGTATGCATGGTCAGACAACATTTTTTTCTACTGACGTAGTTGCATATATCAAAGTTAGTATTTATTTTTACCCACCTCCAGCCATTATGTACCCAATGCAGCCAAAGTATGACATAAAAAATAAAATCAACCAAGTCTCACAATAAAACCTGATAACAATGGATTGGATGTTGCTGCAACTTTCTCTTGAGCTTTGATATGCAGCGGATTGACAATCGTGAGTATGCAAGACTTTTGGTGCACATGCATGGGTTAACTCCGCCCCCCTGCCCCATCGCGATGGAGATGACCCGCGCATCCCCGTCCCAGCTGTGATTGCTCGCTCCTTTCAAAGTCAATTATCTTTGTTCGTGTTAGACTTATAACAAAATGTAAATAACGTTTTTTTTATAAGTCTAACATGAAATGGCGATGGAGATGACCCGCGCATCCGCGTCCCAACTGTGATAGTTCGCTCCTTTCAAAGTCAATTATCTTTGTTCGTGTTAGACTTATAAAAAACTGTAAATAACGAGTTTGTTTATAATTTAATGCTCTTCAATTTTTGCACTCAAATTTTTTACAAAAACTCAATATTTCTCAAGTTACTTGTGAAAAACCAAAAAATTCTACACATTTTCCAAGATGGTGGCGAAAGCTCAAGTCTGATCGGTGGGGACTTTTAGTATGTTCATTAGCATTCCTAAATAAACATCTTCACCAATTTTCAAATCTTTTATATTTTTTTAAGCCATTCCTCAAAATCGGGTCTATTTCGACTGGAGTATTATGATACGTGTTTCATAATAGTTATGATAAACTACAAGGAAAAAGGTCGCATAAATATTGTAAAATATTCAGTTTTCTCTAGTATGCTTTTTAATAAACCAGAAAACCGTATATCTGAGGACGAAATAATAAAGTCCATAACGTCACAGGGAACAAGGACCAGCAAAAAGTCAATTGAGCTGTGAGTAAATAATTTTCCATATTGAAAAAATGAGAACCCATCCTGTTAACGCTCAGATTGTAGAAAAGAGGAAAATGTCATTCCCTGAAGAATCGTAATATGACAAGTAAGATAATTTATCTACCGGCTCTCAAAAAATGATGCTAGGAAATAAATTACTACTCGGCGTCATAAATTACATGTATTTATCTGTAATATGTTTTGAAGTTCCGTAGTTTATGAAAATTAATAAGAGATTGTTTGTAGGCTTAAACAATAAAAAAAAGGTTCAGAGTAAAGAGTATGTTTTGCTAAACTTCAAAATAAAAATATTTTAAACGTTAGAGAATAATTATTTTTGAAAAGGTTTGCTGAGAATTTTTTTAAGCTGTTTATTGCAAGATCATATTGCTCTCAGTCATTGAGAAATGTAAAATATTATGATAATCGCAAATATAAGAAGTATAAAATAGGTAAAATAGACGCTGGAAAAAATAAACAGAGCACGTTGTGTTTAATTTGAAATAAAATGTTTTAGTCTCAACTAAAATCGCATCATTTTCCTCAAAATTGAAAAATCTGGAACATCATTGAACTGGTTACACACTTTTAGTCGACAATCAAATACATTTATAATTCGACTATCAAAAACAATTTTGCTTTTATTGTTGTTCTGAACATGAGGTAGCCTTGTGGTAGCACGCGGGCTTTCGGCGCTGAGGGTTCTCTGATTGAATTCTGAAGCGCGTCATTATATACCTTCGTGTCTTAGTCGGATATGGACATGTTAAATCCTTAGACCGGAAAGTCGCTCTCTGAGGGCAGAGAAGGTGAGAAAAGGTACGATCCCCTCAGATGTACCCCCAGGGGGTGCTCGGTAAAAATTGAGGAGGAAAATAGCTAAGACGGACTGCGAACCTTATCGTGTTATATAACCAGAGTCGCACACTTCAGCACGAAGCCTATATGGACCTGGTCTGGAGATTCCTGCTAGGGGGCGTTACAAACAACAACAACAACATTATTGTTCTGACGTTTGGATTCAATCTTTCACATGTTTCAAGATCAAAACCAACCATTCCAATTGAAAGCGATATAAACTGAAAAGTATTTACTGCAAAAAAAAAAAAAACCACCTGGTATAATAAACAATTATTTTCATTTACTGTGATGTCTTTCATTTACTGTGATTTGATTGTATATGATAACAATTAATCTAATTTATTATTACAAGCAAAAAAGATTATGTATGCTCTCATTCATAATGTAAAATGTTTAGTTTTTTCTAGCACAAATTTTAAAAAACAGGAGAATCGTGTCTTTGAAGGACACATAATAACGTCCCTAACGTCACAGAGGAAAAGGTACCAGAGAAAAGTCAATTGAGATGTGAGTATACAATTTTCAACAATGAATAAATAAAAGCCCATTCTGTTACTCGTAGATCGTAGGAAAGAGGAAAATTTCACTCCCAGCAGAATCGCAATCTGTCAAGTAAGACAAGTTATTTGCCTGCTCTCAAAAAAATGATGCTGGGGAATAAATTAGTACCTGACGTCATAAAATATTATTTATCTATATGAGGTTATGAATTTTCGTAATTTAGGAGAATTAATAAGAGACTGCTTATTGGCTTACTTAAAATTTAAAAAAAAATTAAAAAAGGCCCCGTAGTGAAGAGTGTGCTTTGCTGAAATCCAAATGGAAACATTTGAGAGTTTAGAGGATCAGGGAATCATTTTTCACACAGACACACACAGACACACACATACATATATATTCCCCTGAAGAGGTTCATTGGGATATTGAGCCATGCCGACTCCAGTGCCGTTGTCCAGTGCCGTTTCCTAGGTTACGCGCGTGAGGATCCATGGTGCGAACAACACGATCGAGGTGGTCCCACAGATTCTCGATTGGGTTCAAGTACGGGGAATTTTCTGGCCACGGGAGTACGGTAAACGCATCCTAGTGCTCTTCGTACAAAGCACGTACACTGTGAGCTTTATGATACGTCGCATTGTCCTGCTGGTAGATGACATCATCCTGAGGAAAACCAATTCATATGTAGGGGTGAACATGGTCCGCAAGGATAGATGCATATTTGTGCTGATACATCGTGCCTTCCACAATGATGAGTGAACCCAGAGAATACCACGAAAACATTCCACAGAGCATAATGCTCCATCCTCCAGCTTGGACCCTTCCGGAAATTGTTGCAGGGTGTTAGCTTTCAGGCGTGTCACGCCGCATACAACAACGTTTAGGGACTCATGGAGCATAAAAAGTTGAGCATAAAACTGTCTCATGGAGCATAAAACGTGATTCATCGGGAAAAGCCACCTGTCTCCACTCAGTCCAGTTGCGGTACTGGTGTGCAAATTCCAGCCTTCGTCGCCGATGAACAGGAGTCAGCATAGGTGTATTAACCACACGTGTGCTGCGGAGGCCCATACGGAGCAACGTTCGCTGAACCGCCGTTGTGGAGACACTGTTGGTAGACCCTTGGTTCATCTGGTCGGTCAGTTGCTCAACGGTTGCACGTCTATTCGCTCGAACGCATCTCCACAGCCGTCGTTCACCTCTGCCATCTATGGCCCGTGGTGCACCATATTTGCCACGTCGCTGATTTTGGATAGTGCCATTTTACCATGCACGTTATACTTTTACCACGGCGGACCGCACACAGTTTACAAAATTAGCCGTTTCGGAAATGCTTCCACTCTTGGCCTGAAAGCCAAAGATCATGCCCTTTTGGACGTCGGATAAATCTCTCCGTTTCTGCATGACTGCAAGAACTGAAATGTTTTTCGAATGCCTACAATACACTTTATATATCCACCAAATTTGCTGATGACACCTGCCTTCTGAGATTGGTCATTTAACGTTGACGTCAAAAGTAGGTGGTGGTCACATTAATATGACAGGACTGTGTATATATGTATATATATATATATATATATATATATATATATATATTATTATGAAGGTTTTTTTTTTATTGTTCTGTTTCAACCTTACTAAACCTAATTTTTTAAATTTAGTATCTACCCGCATTTTTTAGGCGGAGATATTTGCTGCCATTCATATTGAAAAAAAATTTCCCGTGCTTTTCCGTTTAGTTTTGAATAAAGAGAAAAATTGAGTCCACGTTGGCGAATAAATAATGTCCCTAACTTGACGTAACAAAGAAAAAAAAATGGAAAGTTTAGTAAAAAGGCGGCTTAGCTGTGAGTAAACGATTTTCAACTATAACGAATAGAAAGCCTATCCTGTTAGAGAACAGAAAGTAGGAAAAAAATTCTTATTCCCTGTAGTGCCGCGCTCTGACAAGCGAGACACTTTATTTGGCGACGTATAAAAAAGTGCCTGAAAAAATTATTCCTCGGTTCCATTAAATATAAGAATCGATCTAAATGGGTTTATATTGTTCCCCATTTTACAAGTCATATTATTGGACTCTTTTACGAACTCTTTTGCTTTCCAGTGAGTCGGATGTTTTAGAGTTTATATAAAATAAATGAGTTAATCATCAATTTAAAAAAAAATGGGAATAAAGTAGAACGAATAAAGTTTTGCATTATTGAGATAAATGTTTGACGGCAATTACAGTTTATTCTTGGAACCTAGAATTGTAAATCGTTTAAGACATTTAAAATGTCTGATTTATAGCTAAAGCTTCAATATGACTATTATGTGGAATTCGAACATTTAATAAAATATATGATCGTATAGTGGCACTTTTTAAAATTGTTAATTGGAGAAAATATATTCTTACGCATGTCTGTGATAATTAGAAAAGCAAACTCAATTTGAATAAATAATATTAGCATTTAATATCTCTTCTTCTAATTTAAAATTAATTTTATTGTTACTTACAATTTGCACAGAAACAACATAATAATTATCTACATACATTAAGAAAGTATTTGAACACATAATAAAACTTAGCTGCATATATTAAATATTCTGTGCTCTCGCCTGATATAATATATTACAAAGTATTATTACTTACCACCACACTAATTGGAGACTGACGATTATATCTCATTGTATTAGTAAACTCTGTCAAAAAGCAGGCCAGAAATCTCAGCATAGAAAAATGGCGACTGAGGCTGAAGAGCTGACAACCTCGATCTGTGTGACAGTCGCAGATTTTTCTCCAATTGCTGAAAAAACCGTTAAAAATTTCCAGCACGAAAAACGCAGAGGTCAGAAAATGTTCTAGAACAATTAGCACCTTTCAGCTATATGATTGGTTAAAATATGGTTGCTGGGACGTTGTTGTGGAGGAACTATGATCCCTTAATGACCGAGAGGGTGGCAAGTAATTACCCCTTCTTGTGCAAATGACCTTGTGTACTATCCGTACTGTTACAGGTCACACTTAGTTGCCTACTGGAGGCACATTCCCTTCCTCCAGGAAAACCGGTATGAAAAACGACTGGGTAAATAACTCACCAGCGAATTCGAAAAATGCGATAAAATGAGCTAGGGAGAAAATCAGTTTCTTACTTTTTATTCGTTCTCCAACTCTCTGTAGCTTCGCATAACACTGGCACTACTCCGTCATATGCAAATTGGAGAGTTCTCTTCTGTACGACGTATGCGTCCCTAGGCATCCCATGTTAATTTTGTCATATCATTTTTTTATTATACCTTTTGTATGCACATAAATGGTTACGGTTAGGAAGAAAATCATAAATATCCACATTTATGCTGTGGATATTAATGATTCGGTTGAAGAAGTTATGTTTATGCTATTGATATTTATACTTCGGTTAAAGATGTGATATTAAAATAAACCAATATTAATGTAAAAGAAAAGGTCTTTCTAAAGCAAGTGAAAATTATTTCTGTATTCGTTTACATATAAAAATTCGTCTAAATGGTTTTATATCAGGGTTTCCCAAACCTTTTCCTGCGATGGATCACTTCGTAAATCCTCATACTTCAACGAAACACCTTGTTTTTTATGTAGGGTATGTAATAATTTATAAGTAATAGCATTTAAAAAACAGAGAATAAAAACCATTAATTGTTTATTCTGAATTTAATTTTTTTAGACATTTTAGAGCATTAATCTGTCAATCATGCTTGAATTTTTTGTAGCTGTTGCTGGATATAAAGCTATTGCAGGTTTTCACTGAACCCTTATTTACTTTCCGTGGAGCACCAGTTCCGTGGATCACAAACTATATTCAACGGAACTTTGTTTGAGAAACACTGGTTTATTTAGTTCCACATTTTACAATTGATAATACTGAACTCTTTTACAGAAATAATGTTTTCAAGTGAGTGTGATGTTTTATAGTTTGTTTAAAATAAATCATTTACCCATCAATTTAAAAACATTTGGGAAGCAGAGAAGAAACGAATAGATTTGTGAGCAATTTAGATAAATATTGGAAGGTCATTCTTGATAAATGTTTGAAGACAATTACAGTTTATTCTGGAGTTTATTCTGGAAAGTATTAAATCGTTTAAGATATATAAACTATCTTATTTAGAGTTAAAGCTTCTATATAGCCCAGTCAAAATAGGTTTTATGGCTAAAAAAATATGGAAATTTTGAAAATTGGTGGAGATGTTTGTTTGAGCATGTTAATGAACATACTAAAAGTCCCCACCGATCAGACTTCAGCTTTCGCCGCTATCTTTGAAAATGTATAGACTTTTTTTGGTTTTTTGCAAGTAACTTCAGAAATATTTATTTTATGTAAAATAATTTAAAGCAAAAATTGAAGAGCATTAAATTATGAACAAAAACATTATTTACATTTTTTTATGAGTCTAACACGAACAAAGATAATTGACTTTGAAAATAGCGAATAATCACGTGTAGGAGGCGGATGCGCGGGTCGTCCCCATCGCGATGGGGGGATGACACGAGCATGTGTCCCAAAGGTCTTGCACACTCACGTTTGTCAAACCTATGCATATCAAAGCTCCAGATAAAGTCGCAGCAACATCCAATCCATTGTTATCAGGTTGCATTATGAGGCTTGGTGGATTCTATCTTTTTATGTCATACTTAGACTGCATTGGGTACATAATGGCTGGAAGTGTGTAAAAATAAATACTAAATTTGATGTAGGCAACTATGTCAGTAAAAAAAATGTTGCCTGGCCATGCATACGCTAGAAAAATCCTAGCTCATTTATTTACCCAAACAGCTTTAGCAAAAATAATTTTTGACGTCATGGACATATCTGGTTTCTAAAGCAGTAATCTCCATGAGTTGTTTAAAAATTTTGAAGGCCTTTTTTGTGTTTTTGTAAATAACTTGGGAAATATTAAGTTTATTAAAAAAATTATACAAAAATTAAAGAACATTAAATTGTGTACAAAAAATATTAAATACATTTTGTCGTAACCCTAACACGAACCAAAATATTGACAATTAAATGTGGGTTGATTATGAATGTAGCGTCCAAGTCTAGTTGCAAGCGTTTTCCTTTGAATTCTCTCCTCTCCCTCATTTGAGCAATCTTTAAACAAAAGAAAATAGACTAATGTTTTTTGGTATGTAAATAATTTATCATTTTTAATTTTATGAACGTATGTAATAAACTTGAATTTATTCACTACCATATTTTCATTGTATATAATTTTTTAGGCTTACCTACTTTATGGTTGTCGTGCCTTTTTTCGGTACGGGGTTGTTCGCGTCGTCAGTCTTGAAAAGATCGTCTATGGGTCAGCTAGCACCACCTCATTCATCAATTCCTTTTATTGGATCTACAGTGCAATAACTGCAATGGGGTATGTCATTGTGACATACCCCATTGCAGTTATTGTAGGCTGTTGTGCAGTTGATGCTTGCTTTCCGACACACGCATCTTTCTCCCCAGTCAGTCTTACAGATGTGAAACACCATGCTTAAAACTGAAATGGGAGCCACTGCATCCATAGTTGTGATGGGCATGAGGGTTTTCTTTTGACATTTCCAGCCCACACTTTAGGATTCTACTCATTCCCAAACCACTTTTACACTTGGTGATACAACCGAAAGGAATGTCGCATGGCCGCCTCTTCAATTGAGTGAAGAGACGAAATATATGGTTTTATTTTAGAAGCAAATTTTGCAAATTTATTTTAGAAGCAAGTTTTATTTTAGAAGCATTTGTACTCAAACTTAATTAGGGACTTTTCACCGGGATGTGCTCCATGCCAGATCAGAAAAAAACATTCTCCTGCTTAAGCAACATCATTATGCGATGAGTTGCATTTATTAACTACTGACACATTGTGTTCCATATCTTTACTTTGAAACACCTTTATACAATTTTTCTTTCCTTTGTTGAATGCTGCAGAAGTAGTATCGCATCCACTGAACGCATGGAGAAAAGGGATACTTTGGTATGTCCCGATGATTGCATTTTATTTGACGAATGTATATTTTTCTTTGCTTTCCCTTTGCATGGTTTAACAAGGAAAATGTGTTTTCTGTAGCAGTGAGAGCTGTTAATAGAACCATGTGGTCAACTTCTTCACCGATGATTACAACGATGTTGTTACCAGAACAAGTTTCATTAATCGCAGTATTTACAATGAGAATGTCGGCTTCGTCCTTACATTGTCGGAAATGGATCCCACTGTTTTCCAGCTTGGCTGATAGCATGCTGATCAGTTTGCGTTTGTTGTTTTCATTTGAAGGAACTGTTATTGTTGAACAGTAACTCGCATGTTTCCATCAAAACTTATGTCTTCAGATTTTATCACAACAGACCGTAGATTTTCTTCCATTTTTTGTACTGTTATTGGTGTTGGATTAGCCATTAAAAACGACTATACAGCTGGTCCAATAAGGCTTTTTTTATATTGTTAACTTAATGCCAACATCTGAAAAAGTTAATTGTGTTCCCCATTTGACACGGTGTAGAAGAAAACCACAGTCCACAATGATGACGCAGTTCAGGAGGTAAAGGTCTTTGTTTGGAACTTCAAAAACGTCGTACCTAGCCAATATCGTTGTCTCTTGCATGCCAGCTTCATTAAACAGAGCAAACGTAAAAGAAGCTAACTCATATTCTAAATAAAATTCTAGTCGTTTCTTCGTCGTTTTGTTTAACAATCTCTATGCTCTGGAAATTCAACAACGGGTTTACTAATGTATTGAAACCGTTTACTTTCACCGTACAATTGACGGTGATCAAGCTTTCATAAGCTTTACCATTCCAAAGTACTGAACCCAGAGGGATGCAGTTGGGCCATTCTCTTTCAACTGCCTTCCTCATTTTAATCTCAATGCCTCGTATAGGAGTATGTCCGTTTATGGTTTCTACTGATAGTAGTTCAGTACCAAAATCTCTAAACAACTCATGGAGATTACTGATTTTGAAATCAGATATATACATGGCGTCAAAATTTATTTTTGCTAAAGCTGTTTGGGTAAATAAATAAGCTATGTTTTTCTAGCGTATGCATGGCCAGGCAATGTTTTTTCTACTGACGTAGTTGCAATTTAGTATTTATTTTAATAAATTAGTAAAATTGTAGTAAATTAGTAAATTAGTAATTAGTAAATTAGTAATTTTAGTAAATTAGTATTTTAGTTTTTGTAGTTAATTTAGTATTTATTTTTACCCACTTCCAGCCATTTTGTACCCAATGCAGCCTAAGTATGACATAAAAAGATAGACTCCACCAAGCCTCTCAATACAACCTGATAACAATGGATTGGAGGTTGCTGCAACTTTATCTCGAGCTTTTATATGCAGACGTTTGACACACGTGAGTGTGTAAGACTTTTGGGGCACATGCGTGGGTCATCCCCCCCCCCATCGCGATGGGGATGACCCGCGCATCCGCGTCCTACGCGTGATTGTTCGCTATTTTCAAAGTAAATTATCTTTGTTCGTTTTAGATTTATAAAAAAATGTAAATGATGTTTTTGTTCATAATTTAATGGTCTTCAATTTTTGTACTCAATTTTTTTACATAAAATCAATATTTCTGAAATTACTTGCAAAAAACCACAAAAGGCTACACATTTACCGAGATGTCGGCGAAAACTCAAGTCTGATCGGTTGGGACTTTTAATGTGTTCATTAACATGCTCAAACAAACATCTCCACCAATTTTCAAAACTTTCATTATTTTTTTTAGCCATTCTTCAAAATCGGATCTATTTCGACTGGGGTAATATGATACAAAATAATATATATATATATATATATATCCTTCTTAATTGAAATGATTTTTTTTCTCTTAGTCAAAAATTCCTTTCGCTTAAAACCGTTGTGTATTCCCTATTGGATCCCCTCACCTCTATGTTAACCTATGGCGAAAGTTTGTCCTAGGATTACCATCTTGTATTTAAAGATTGAAAAAAATTATGCTCCGTAATACAGAAAGAAAATTTACACATTCGGGCATTTTTCCTTTTAAAAGAAATGAAAATAATATTTTAAAATTTAATTTATGTGAGAAAAATATCTTGTATAGTGTGTTTTAAACACCCGTTGCCAGCTGCAGAAAAGTTCAGGATATCTGAAAATACCATTTCTATTGAAATATATGTATTTATGTAGGTCTAGATAGTAGATGGATTTTCTCCATAGCTTAACACTGAGTAGAGCGAATCCAATAGAGTTAGTACACAGCAGTCTTAAAGGAGGTATATTTATGCTAAAGCCTGTGGTATGTTTTTAGGAAAACAAATGTTATTGTGTTAGGTTGGCCTGTTTTTTAAGGTTAGGTTCTGTTTTTTTAAGGAAAAATAAAACATACATTTTTTAAATCGTTACCAGTAACATAACTAAACATGTTCACCGTTATGTTACACTACCAATTGCAATCTCTCAGAAGACTTAATAAATTCATTCACGTTAATTTCATAGCTCTCGTCATCAGAAAAAGTCTTTAATTTTAATCTTCCTGCTGCATCAAGTACCCGTCCTCTCAATAAATTTTCTCTACACTTTATTATTAAGAAAGCCTAATTTATGTTTTATTTTGTAATAGGAACATTTATGTAAATACGACTCGATTTCATATTGTTAAGTAATCTGATTTTGTTTTCCTTTTTGAAATAAATGTTTTATTTTCCGAAAACCAAATGTATTTTTTACTATATGTACAAGGATTTATATAAAGTGCACTTCAAAATTGCTACTTTAAAGTTGGTTTTTTCAAAAATAGATGTTTTTTACAAATATACGTTTCGCAATTTTCACACTTTGTAAAACATGTATACATTTTGATATCGCCAAAATTAATATTTCATTACGCTTATTTATCAATGGAGTAATTTTCTGAAAAATAAATTTTACAGTTTTTTTCCGTATAATAATGCGACTTTTAATTATGAACCTTGTATTAATAACAATTTTAAATAATTTGAATTTGAATATTAAAAATAATTTTTAAATTAAAATATTTCGGGCAAAACTGAAATCTGATATTTAATGATTGCCATTTCGCCTTTCGGAAGGTAAAAATAAAAATTCATTCCGAAATAACAGTTGGAAAGACATCATTTATACTTTTCTCAAGTGGACCAAAAATTATTTTGAGTCGGCGATCCCTGATCTATGTTGTTATTTTGTGCACCGCTTGCCCAGTACTGAAAAAAAAAAACTTGACAAGGCGAACTTAAAAGAGTTTGTTAACCTACGGATATTTTATTTTATTTCAGCCGATTTTGTTTCATCTTTGCCCCCAAAATTGCTGTCTTGATGGAAAGAATAGAAAGTTTAAAAAGTCTTGGATCACGGGAATATCTTTTGACCAACTGTTTTAAAGCACTAGATAGCGAGTTAATCGTTCTGGTTATGTCTTTAAAGAAGTTCTTAGAAAGCTTTCAGGCTAGTCTGCTGTATTTTAAAAATATGTGTGCAATAAAAAAACGGTAAAATACTAGAGTGTCACTTCTTTCTTTTCTCAAACAACCGAACATTTTAACTCTGATTACTTACATCAAACATATAGAAAATGCTATATCACGCACTTTACTAGATCATCAGTTCACTAATTTTAAACCGAATGATGCAATCGATGGTCCGATGGGGATATAACTCGTACTTGATTAGTCTTTAGTAGTGCAGTCATCTTAGCACAATCGACATAAATACAAGCCTTTAATCTCTTAGAAATATATTTATTCATCCACATAAAATTTCTCTGCTCCATTCTTAATACTATCGTTTCATTGTTTAATTTCTAAATCATAAAAATTCTATGTAATGAAAATCCCTTTTCCGCTCACTCTCGATTTACTCCGTCCCCAATCAATTATCTTAGCCCGCCCAGCGGTATGTCTACTCCCTTTGGAATATTACATGTCTCTAACTCTATTATTTGTACGCAAGCGCGCCTAAAAGAAATCTGATTAGCTTGCACCGAATGTTCTCGAACTTTATTTGCCTAATCTGTAGTATTTTCGCGCCAACAAAAAGTAGAGCTTGCAGGAAAGCCCACGTGAAACCGAGACGAATTCTATAAATACCTTTTAACTCCTCATAATCCCTGTGATGTTAAATTTTATAGACAAATGTTGTGATCTAACGATTAATCTAAACCCTAACTTTATTTGCAAAATCACTACTTTAATGACTAAATCCAGTTTTCTTTGGAACCCCCCCCCCCAGCCTTTTAATTCGATTAAGTTATCCCAACCCTTTTAAAAATCTTTTATATATATAGGGTAAGTATACTGAATATGAGACCCCGTTTTATTTTAATACATAACTAGGCAAGTAAGTGAGGGATTATAGTACCAACTTGATATCCTTTCAATACATATATTTTACTACATATAACAATGACAGATAATTTCAAATAACCTTACAATTTTCTTGTATGAAATTGTAAATACAATTGCTCCATTTTTGGGGTCTGAAAAAAGTAGTCCTAGTACGAGACCCCAATTATTCAACTCTTAATATGAGTTAGAATTACTGAAAATTTCGGAAAAACAAAACTATATACAATAATTAGATAACATTTACCTATATACACTAATACGTGAAAAATAAAAGAGACATTTTAAACAAATTAGTTGGTTTACACTACAGGTTTTGCTTACTTTTTGTTTTTAGATTCAAACTTTTCACATTGTTTACAAATAAAAAGTTTGTCAGCTCCACAATCTTCATGGGTCCACCTGAAACACCTTCGACATTGACACCACTGCTCTCCCCGTTTGTGTTCTGAAAATAAACAACCACAAAAAAGGCATTCATCGTCTGTTTCATCAATGCTACCATCACTGCTGTCACGGAAAGTTTTTCATCATCTTCAAATGAGCTGATATCATCATAGCTACAATTAGGCTTATTCACTCTCTGTTTTTTAACTAGTGTTGCATTTTATCCATCCTTAATTTTCCTACTTTCAAAGGGGACAAAGAAAAAAGACAAAAGGGTCCTACTTTCTGTAGGACCCCTTTGTCTTTTCCAGTTATTGTTTCCTTATTCTTTTCTTTTTTATCTTAATCTCCTTTTCCTTGTTTTTCCTTTGATTTCTTATCTTTTTAGGTCTATTCCTTTTTTTCTCTTGTATGAAACAAAGTTTTTTTATTCGAATATACTGCAGTTATTTTATTAACGCAATCAATCAATTTATTTTTATAGGGCGATGCTGTGATAATATCGGCTTTACGGGCCCTACTTGGTTTCGAGTTGTTTTTATCTCTAACGTAGGCAAGGGTTTTATTTCTTCAGGAGTCACTAAGAACTGGTTTGAACTTGTTGTTTGATCAATAGCTTCCACATTGTCACTACTGCTACATGATTGTGGATTTCGCCTGGGCATCTGTAGCTTCAGAGGAAAGAAGGCTGTGAGAGTGAAAACTAAAATGCCTAATATGAGACCCTATCTCATATTAAGCATGATTTTGGGTCTCATATTGGGCACGACCATGTTGTTGAACACGCCAGCGAATTATTTAGGTTAAGATTAACGTTAGCTTAAAAACAAACAGGTGTGTTTACACTCCACATTTATAGCTACCTATCCAATACTACCAGTTTTAATAAGAATCTTACCTTAAGGGTAAAACATCCAATAAAAATGGTGATGCAAAAATGTTGGCGATCACACATTCAGGAAAAATCATACTGCGCTTGCAAACACTCGACTGATTCACCGATTACGAATGATGCAATAGACTATTGTTTTACGCTCCAATCGCCAGGCGGTAGTACTTTATACGTTCTATAAGCTGGAGTCTCATATTAGGCAAGGTCTCATATTAGGCATACTTACCCTATATATTTCTTCTTTAGTTCCCTTTAATTGTCTTTCCTTATTTTAATTGTAAATCATAAAATGCTTAATGTTCTTATCATCTTCAGATCTTGCTTGAAAATAATTTAAGTAAAAACACACATACATTGTAAATTCTAAATTCAAAAATTTTTCAACGCGAAAAAATTTAATGTAAATTATCCGACAGACATACGCCGTCATTCATCTGAGCAAAAAGAAATCATTTACACAAAAACGAACAGCCTTCTTTTTGAAATAAAATATTCCGCTAACCTTGCTTTTATATCCAATTTTAGTTTAAACTATCTCGAAAAATAAATACACTCTTTTTTTAAGTCTCCTTCTCATTTCTAAGCTATACGGAACAAAATGCTTCCGTAATAAACTCTCCCGACCTGCAAACATTTTCCAAAAGTAATAGAAAAGCCATTCCTTTTGTTCCACGCTAATAAAATTTCATTTTGACGGCGAAATAAACATAAAAAAAATCCCTTCACTC
Organism: Dolomedes plantarius; assembly: GCA_907164885.2. Lineage (NCBI taxonomy): Eukaryota > Metazoa > Arthropoda > Arachnida > Araneae > Dolomedidae > Dolomedes > Dolomedes plantarius. The sequence goes on from OU015502.1 coordinate 63,811,892, forward strand.
TTAAGCATTTTCCGCCTAAAACAATTTTATATTAATTCCCAACAAAATGCAAAACTGTATAACCCTCTTCAGATAGATGCTTGTACTTTATCACATCGAGTAAAGAACCGTCAGAAGCTTTTTTTCCCCGTAAGTCGGCAAATAAATTTTCACTTGTCAGTGAGCAGTGCTGCAAGAGATAAGATTTTTTGTTCTCCGTATTTTTTTTAATAACAGGAAGAGCGTCCCATTCCCCCTTATCTGTTATAGTTGAAAGATGTTTACTCAAAGAACCAATTGAATATCTTTTTCTGAATGCAATATTTTTCTCCCTTTTGAAAATGTTATTTATTGCTCCTGGAAGACTTCATTTTCCACTTTATTAAAAAGAATATTCGTTAAAATATGCCTTTGAAATTACACGTGAAAGCATGCACTGCTTTGTTTGAAATATTGCGTTACAGTTTAAAGGGTAAATCTAGCTTAATATAGCAGACGTGCTTTAAAAAGGAAATCTTATGCGTTAGCGAGTGATTATATTATATATATATATATATATATATACAGAATTTTTCGCACCATGAGACACATCGGACGATAAGACACGCCACAAATTTATGGGAAGATTTTTAGAAAAGAATATTTTGTGTTTTGTTAAGTACACAAATATATTTTCAATTTATTACCTAATAAAGCTGAAAAGTTATATGTAATAAATATAATAAATAATATATATATTAAAAAATAAAATAAATATACATAATATATACAGGGAGATTTTTATTAAACTGACACTACTCAGAGCCATCTGTAGCGCGATCTATCAACCGGAATTCCACCAAAATTGATAGAGGGACTAAGGACAACACGGGAAAGAGTTTCCTTGAAAATAAATTAGTTCCAACAGTCATAGATAGGTGAGATATGGCATTGTTGTCTCTGAATTTGCACCCAAGATTTTGCACAAAACGCAAGTAAAAGATCAAAATGCAAATTCATGTCTACGTAGTCCGCAGCAGCGCCAGTTCGGGCTATAAAGATAAGGGATGAATACCGAAAAAGTTGTAATAAGAAGACAAATGAATAACAAAAAAATTTCACATCAACACCGAGTTATGCAGCAAATTCACTTCTCCCTCCTTCAGTGTGACCTCCATCCGATTGGACGACACATTGCATCCTGAATACTAAGTTCTCAACGGCCGAGCGTCACATGACACCAGGAATGTTCATCACTGTCTTTGATATGTTGTCCTTTAGGTCCGCCAAGTTAGAGACTCCACCAAGATGCACCTTGGAATTTAAATAATCCCACAGAACGAAGTCACATGAATTACATCAGGGGAGCGAGGTGGCTATGCCAGTGGAAAAAAGCTACTGATGACCCTTTCTTCTGTAAAGCGATGACGCAACAGATTCCGCATCTGTCTTAATAACCGAAAATGCTGGCTCTGCTGTCGACTACGTAATCATGAATTTGCATTTTGATATTTTACTTGCGTTTTATCCAAATTTTCGGATGCGCGTACAGCAACAGCGCCATATCTTCCCCTTTCGGCTGACTTTTGGAACTATTTCTTTCCATGGAAGCTCTTTCCAGTGTCTTCCTTAGTCCCTCTATCAATGTTGGTGGAATTCCAGCTGATAGATCACGCTACAGGTGGCTCTGAGTAGTGTCAGTTTAATAAAAATCACCCTGTATATATAAACTATTCATTTTATTGTTACCTTCAGACTATAAGACGCACCTCAACTTGAGGTCAATTTTTTTATGTAAAAAGGAGCCCCTTATGATCCTAGAATTACGATATATAACTAACTAACTAACTAACTAACTAACATACATATAAAGAATAATATTGTCATGTCAAAAATAAGATAGTGAAGATGAATAAACTGGTATACAAATCATATTTGGAATTCAGATATTTGATTCTGCATTTTACAACACTTAGAATGGAATAATTTCAGATTTTAATGCAGATTTATCTTTAAAATAAAAAAAAATTACTATCGTAATGGGAATAACGTGTTTTAGAAAAATCCAACTTTCTTTTACATCAAATCTCGCTTTTGTTTCATTTGTCGGATAAACAACGCGTTATTAGTTTTCTTCAGAATTCGGAGAAATTCTATATTTAAATGGGAGAGACTGTCAAGAGAAATAATGTGTTTTCCATTTCTTTTCGGAGAAAATGCTATATAAAATATGGATATTTAAATTTAAAACGATGTTAATGGATTTTAAAAATCTATCAGGTTTCATTTTTGTATTTAATACAGGTAGCCCTACTATACAGCACGGCATCTTACAATACGGTTTCGCTTTAACACGATAGGATGAATTGAGGAAACCCTCGTATAACACTGCAACCTGTAACAGGGATTTTCTCTAACACGATAAAAAAATTGGGAAAACCTTCGTACATCACTGCACTTCTATAGCACTAGATAACATGATTTTTGTTTAACACATTTAAATTAAATTACCTTAAAATAACGACCGGAAGAATAATGTCTATAGTGGCTTTACATGAAAATGCATAAAAAAATTATAATTTATTCATTTATAACTCTATAAAATTACAAGAAGGCCTAAGTTTAGTTGAAAATCTTGAATGCAAACCCTTTCGCTAAAAAAAGCGAAAAATTCTAAAGGGAGCTGCAAAATTGTCTATCTCCATACCATGAATCTACAATGACCTTGTAAGAATCAGCAAATAAAACAAAATTACAGATATTTAAAGTGAAAAAAATCTAAATGAAGAAAAAGGTTCTGAAAGTAAAGATGATATTGTTCAATCGAAAAAACGTTCTCGTTTGATTGTACTGAGCAGTGATGAGGAAGAAATTTATTAAATTAAGGTCGCATTAAATGAAAATAATAGTCTTTTCTTTCTTTTCGTTTTGTGTTATACATACATTTATATTTTTAATAACAATTAAGTTGTTTACATGGAATTAAAAAAAAATGTTTGTTTTTAATAAGTTTTCAGAACGTAATCCCCTTTTTTGAACTGTCTCTGGGTCTCATATAACACGGTTTCACACAACACGGCATTTTCTAGGAACCTATCTACCGTGTAATAGGAGGGTTACGGTAATAGTAAATGTTTCGGGCGATTGCACTAAAAGATTTTTTTTGTATCTATCTATACATATATGTGTGTGTTTATATATATATATATATATATATATATATATATATATATATATATATATATATATATACAGTGATTAGTGATTGCAATATCTGAACACCTGCATACTGAATTCCGGTATTTCGTACTGTTTTTAAAATTTCTTGAAACCGGTATTTTCTAATGTAAAATACCGGTATTAGCTATAAATATTTTTTTAATTAAAGGGTTTAATTTAACTTATTGGGCATTTACAAAATTATTGGTGAGTTCCTTTTTCACAACGACAGATACATTTTGTATCATACTTTATTGTTCACAATATTTATATTTGTAACGTATATGTTTTGTGTTTCATTTATCCATAATGAATAATCATGACTGCATAAAACAAAAAATCTGCCGATAATACCTCCGATTGTACATAAAATTATTTATATTTTTAATTGTTTATGCAATTTTGTTCTATAAAACTAATAAATATGGCAAAGAAACAATTGTGTTTTTGTTACTTTTTTGAAAAAAATCCTAATATCGGTATTAACACCAGTATTCCGGTACAACGTTTAAAAAAAAAGCAATACCGGCAATGTATTTTTGGACCTGTATTGCAATCACTAACAGTGATTATCTGTTTGTTTGGTCTTGAATAGAATGAATAACTAAGTATTTCATAGGTTATCTCTTGGCACTTATACTCGTAAAACCGATGTATTTAAATGAACCTTGATTAAAAATAATGTTTTACGGAATATGATAAAAATCTGTTACTTAAGTCTGTTAATTCTATTATAAAATATCTACAGTGAATATTTCTCTGTAGCCGTAGCTTTCCGAAATACTCATATTTAAATATTTACTACTTAGTTATCGAAAATTTCGAGCAAGTGCATTGAAAAATATTATGCGTTGCAATTTAAAATATTTCCTCTCCTCTCACTAGGCTGTAGCTTTTTTGCAAATTTTTATTTTCCCAAATTTTTAATCGCATTAATTTTTTTTCTTTTGTGCTTCTAATCCTTTATCACGTCCACTGTACAATGACAAGGAAAACGCTGCTTTTCATACATAACCACGATAAAAAATATAATGTGAGAAAACAGTTTTAAAGTAGTAAATCTTTTTATTGAAAGAAACTTCTTTCCTTACTAATTCGTTTCAATGTGCGTTGAGTTTAACGAATGAGTTGAATCAAGACTTAAGAATATTTGCAAGTTTTTTAAACTTTGGGAACATGAAAGAAAAAGAAAAACATTTTCGAGGTTTTTTTAATCCTGCAACTTTTGTTTGTTATGTGTTGAATAAAAACTTTAATTCATGTTTTTAAAGTAAACGAAATGTATTAAAACTTGATGAAAGCATAAATAAGCATAATAGATGTTAAGAATGTGTGAAATTCCTTATTTTTGTTCAAGACACGTTTCGTTTCATTGAGTTAATAAAGAAATAATAGTTCAGCTCTTAGGTTTTTTTTTTTTAAACGGAATGGTGAAAAGTCCTTAAAAACAATAATGAAAAGTATGAATCGTGATATTAAGAGAATTAATCATTTGAAAAGTTGAAATGAACAAATTATCTTCTTTGCCTGAATTTATTTTGTACATACCCACATAGTCCATTTTCATAGAAAGTACAATAAAATGAAGAAAGTACATAAAAATTTCCCAGTAGAAAGAACACATTATCAATGTATTTCAAGACGCAGCATTGCGTACGCCCATAAATAAGTTAAAAATTTTTTAATTTTTACTACCGCGTACATTTTTTTTAATTAAAATATACACATAAAATTCCCGTGTACCACAAAGTATCACACGGGACTTACAGAGGTAAGTATAAAACACTAAGAAAACATAAGAAACAGACAAAATAAAACAAATAAAAGAAACTAAGAAGAATTACAAATATTTACAATAAATTTACAAAATAAGCCGAAAGCACACTTCCCAGAAACGAGCAGAGAGAAATTGGGAGGCCAGTTAATATTTAAGTCCTTAAGAGCCAATTTAAAAATATTTCTCTCCCTGCGGTACTTCGAACACAAAAACAGAACATGTTCAGCATTTTCCTCGCCACCAACGCTGCAATCACAGGGGGTCGCCGAACACAATTTGAATCTACTCAAATAGCTTTTAAAATTTCCATGTCCTGTGAGGAACTGAGTCAATTTGTAGTTAGCAAAGAAGTGATGGCAAGAGAGTCTCATTCTAATGGACGGGAAAAATTTCTTGGTTAAACTACCATTATTTGAGCTGACGTATTCTTGGTTCCATGACTCCACCATACTCTCAAACATGACCTTCTTAAAAAAAGATTTGGGAATATTGACACTAATGTCAATTTCACGCCTTGTAGCGGACTTGGCAAGGAAGTCGGCTCGCTCGTTACCAAAGATACCAGTATGCCCACGAACAAAAGCAAAGAAAACAGAGACGTTTTTACTTTCAAGGGTAACGTCGATAGTAATTTTGAATTTCGACGATAATGCTATTGGCAGAAGCAATACATTTTAAGGTCTCCAAGGATGAAAGTGAATCGGTACAAATGAGATAATCTTTGTCAGCACTATCTCGATTCATGATCCATTTAATGGCAAAGTTTAAACATAAAAGTTCAGCTATAAAAACAGTGCATTCATCTCGAATTCTAAATTGAAAATGCTCGAATTCAATGCCATTCTTGAAGGCAACAAAAGCGAAACCAACCTTGCCATCAATTTTACTGCCATCAGTATAGCAAGTAACAGGGAAATCACCTGCAGTTTTGTTGCAATAATTAATAACATTGATAGCCTTTCTCTCTGTGGGATGAGGAAGATCAGATGGAGGTAAAACATAATCGTAACCAGAAGTAGAAGAAGTAGAGATATTTTCTCTAAAGGTGATATTATGAAGAATGGCAGTGTCGATCGGAGGAAAACCAGAAATTGCATAAACAGATTCATAGCTTAAGGTGCGATATCCACATATGACTCGCAAGAGAATACGCCTTTGAATGCGTCGGAGATATTTACAATTAATCTTCTTCTTGAGCGCCATACCCCAAGCTCTAGAGCCGTACAAAATAAAAGGTTCAATGCCTTGCTTATAAATGAGCGAATGGACATCAAATCTGATGCCGTACGTATTACGTGCAATGCGACATAAACCACGTTGCAATTTGTCACACTTCTCTGAAATGTAAGATAGGTGTTTTTTCCAAGAAAACTTGCAGTCAAGAAGAACTAAGATATTTAAATTGCCCTACAACAGCCAAGGGAGTTCCGTCGAGAAACAGCTGGAATGCGTCATAAAGAACATTGCGTTTTTCAATAAACATGACTTTGGTTTTAGCAGAGTTAAATTCCAATTTAAAATCTTTTGACCATTTGGTAGCAAGGTTCAAGGTTTCTTGAGCACAAAGGAAAGTCGCAGGAAGATCCCTACCCTGGAAACAAAATAGGAGGTCATCCGCAAAAGCAATAGTATCACAACAGGCAAGTTTATTAAGTTTTATGAGGAGATCGTTAATAATCAAATTCCAAAAGGCAGGTCCAGAAACTGAGCCTTGAGGGCAACCCCTCTCAAGCCGATGGATAGTGAAAGCTGAGCCCAGTCTCAATTTGGCTACTCTGTCCTTTAAAAAGTCAGCAGCCAGTGAAAAAATATTCAGTGGTAGTTCCGCTTTTTTCAGAAGGTTGAGAATGCAAGGCCACCAAGCATTGTCGAAAGCGCCTTTTATATCCAGAAAAACCAAGATTGTGTGCAAATTTTTCTTTTTACCTCTCTGAACAATCTCACTTAAACGTAACAAAGCATCCTCAGTACTCTTCTGAGGTGTAAAGCCGTACTGGTCACTAGAAAAAAAGTCTCCCCGGTGCAAAAACCAGCAAATTCTGTTAACGAAAAGTTTCTCCAAGCACTTACCTAAAGCAGGAAGTAAGCTAATGCACCTTAGATTATCCAAATGAGGTATTTTAGACTCATTTCCCTTGGGGATAAGTATCACTTGTGCACACTTCCAAACACGTGGAAAAATACCAACATCCAGACAAATATTAAAGAGTTTATGGAGAAAAGAAGGAAACATAAAATGGAACTGTTTAATGATCTCATTTGTGATGGAATCAGGACCAGGTGATTTATTTGGCTGTAGCATAGCTATAACTGTATTAACTTCTTGTACAAAGGTCAGCGAATCAAGCTGTTATCATGTGGTACCCGGCTCGAAACATATACGATATACCTCGGTCGCGCATAATACTAAGTACTCTGTTGACCCCTAAAGAAGAAGTCATCAGTCTCACAAGGGATATCTTCATATTTAAGATTATATCCCCCAACTTGGAGCCTATATATATAAACACAATAATATTTGGGAATAAAAATCCTTAAATATTTCAATATACTTAGTAAGAAAATGGCGCTATTATATTTACTGTTTATCAGAGTTAAATATTATGGTTTTCTTATTTATGACAGGTTTTATTAGTTGTGGTGCAAAATGTCTAGTCATTAACGTTAATTTACATCCTCTATCCCAGTGCGTTAATATATACTAACTATCGCTCCCCTTGGGAAGAGTGAATAATTAGTTGAAACATTCGACTAACTCTCCCGAAATTGTGAACAAAAAGTTTCTTCCCTCTACTTTTCCTCACAGGTTTTTAATTTTTCCTTACGGAGTGGGATAGCATGTATCTCAAGAATACGGGCCCAAGAATGAATATATATATATATATATATATATATATATATATATTTTAAGAATATTTAAAAAAAATAATAATAATGAAACAATTTAAAGGGGGGTTAAAAACAAACACACACACACACACACACAATTTGTTTACTTACCTTTGATTTATTTTCTGCTGCAAACAGAATATGTGAAGTAGTATTTTTTTTTATTTTGGTATAGCTTTTAAAATATAAAAACACCGAGGAAAAAATCAGCTTAATCAGAGTGAATTAAAATGTACAAATAACACTCATATAGGTTTAGAATAATACTTTATTGCAAGAAGTAAAAATCGGGAAAATAAATATATATACATATATGGAAATAGAAATTGAACAATAAAATAAATAATTAAAATTAAAGTTAAATTGGGTTTAAAACACCCCACTCAGCTCCGTAGAGAAGGTTGGACGTGAAGTTTCAACAGTAGAATCGGTGGCATAGTGCTGTGGACCTGGTGGGCGTTTTCCAGCGAATGAGTTCGAGTCCAGCTCCTGATGTGAAGGAAAAATATGAGAGGAAAATATTATATATATGTCGTGCATGCACATTAGTATGGAGCAAAATAGGCGAATTTTTTAATATTTTCTTTTTTTCTGTATTATCATTTTTTGTTACAATAATAGAACATGATCTATGCCAAAAATCAGTTGTCTACGACTTCACCTTCAGGTGGCGGCCGACTTGAGATCGTTAAAAAAAACTCAGTCTTAGAACTTCATTCTAGCCTTAATTGAATGTCATATTTTAAAAGTTTTGTCACAGATTTGTTATTGTAGGTTTGTGTACTGTCCTATTCTGCATTTTTAATAGTAATTTGCCTTCAGTTCTGACTAGATTACTTGCATTAAGGTTTAAACTTTAAGCCAATTTTGCTTAGTGTTAGACGGATGCTGCACTACTGGACTGGCGCCATCTTACACACATCGGAGAATATATTAGTTCTATCAACTCACCACAGTTTTCCCAAGTCTTAGAATGCTCTTCTGACAGACCTACTCAAACTAACCCAGATGAATTTTCCATCCCAAAACCCTGCCAGCGAGCAAACAAACAGCAAGAGGAAACGATCCATATGAGACATAAGCTACAAAATCTCAGCAACAGCTTGTGATCGAACTGGGATTTCTGATCCCTCAGCAGTAATCATAGTAAACGCTGCAATGCAAGATTTAAATATTATCAGTAGTGACAACTCATCAAAAGTGATAGATCGACATAAATTACGTCACGAGCGTCGAAAAGTACGCCAAAACCTGCAACAGTTAAGTGGCCAACAACCTATATCCTCGCTTTATTTTGAAGGCCGTAAAAATAAAACTTTAGTCCTGGCTAAGAGAGACAATAGATCACATCGGAAGACTGAAGAACATATTTCTTTGATTTCTGAGCCAGATTCTAAGTACATAGGATATCCTTCACTTGATTCGGGTAAGGCAATTGCGATTCAAAAAATTATAGCTGAATTTCTAGGAAAAAAGTTTTGAATTTCATACACCTTTGGTGGCAATTGAATGTGACGATACTGCTGTAAAAATATACTATAGGAAGCTAAACCCGATAGCTGGTCAGTACTGCGGTTAGTATCTGTTTCATCGTAATTGACAATCGTAACCACAACATACGAATCAGAGTTTCGTCTTATTTTCCGGCAGCCAATTTCTGCATCTCATTAAGCAAATGGGATGATTTACAATCCCCGAGTTGTAAGTCAGAAATTAAAGACCTTAGTTTGACAGTCTCGGAATCTTCAAATTGCTTGATTAAACGTCCTTTCAATTTAGTATACGGATTTTCTAATTCTGCTGGTCTACGTATAAAAATCAGAAATTTGCGAGAGTGCTTCACCATTTATTGATAATACTGCAGGGCGATAATTTGTTAATTCAACAGTTATATTCGCGATAACAAATTACAATTCAACTGAGGTAAACCAGAGTTGAACATTGTTACGCCAAATAGGTGGAATTTCAATAGCAACGCGAGCAATTTTCTGACCAGCTGATTATTCGACTCCATTTCCTATAACATGTTTGGCTTCCCCGTCTTTCGACATGACTCAATACAGAAAACACAAAGTATATTCCAGAAAAGTTGCAAATTTTAAAAAGTGTAAAAAAAAAATGGAAAGTCTTGAATTCTCAAAAAACTAGTAAAATCTATAAATATGCAAATTGAAACTTCGAATACCATGATATATACCTAACTTTTCCTGGTGCATTGACGGAAAACAATAAAGGAAATAACATAGATTGAACTCGCCGCTTCATAAACGTGTTAATCCATTACTGGTAAAAGTCCACTGCTCAACACTTGTGACCGGTTTAAACGTATCCAGGCGTGGAAGTGTAATAATTATAAAAACATTATTATTTTATTATAGCCAACCATTAAAACCACTACTTCGGTGACTCAATAAATAAATGACTGACTGACTGACTGAGTGAGTGAGTAGAAGCAGTAAGCAATAAAGGTGAACGAATCACCCAACGTTAAAAGGCAGGACTATAAGAAATTCCTATTCCCTGCAGCTCATCTCTTCTGTGCGGGAAGCTCCTTTTTATGTGCTAGAAATGCACACGTGCCGTGGGCGTGTCTAGTGTTCAAATTTCCATATTGCATTAAAATTTGCATTTCTGCATAAGTATTGACATAAATCATTACTTTTAATTCTAAGGGTCCTCAATGTATAGTAAAAAGAAATCAAATTACTCTTAATTTGTATATAGAGTTAAAAATTAAAAAATTCGAGGTCGAAGTCCCCTTTTACCCATAAAATTTTTTTGTAAGATTTTTGAGAAAAAATTCGTCTCTTTTCGTTTCGAAAAGATTTCTCTAAAAATTCTCCTTTTATATTCTACAACTTCAAATGGACTTTTTTGATTTGTCTGTAATACACTATTACACTACCTTCACGTTTCGGCTTCAACTCCTCCGTAAAATATATCTGCTTTTCGTATGGATATGTATCGACATTTCAATATTTCGTAAAAATAAGGTAAATAAATTTTTGAAGTCACAATAAGTAATAATTAATCAGCTTAAGGGTGATTACTGGGATGGTAATGTAATAACGAACAAGAGAATAAGCTTTCCGGTTCCATTTAACCTGCAAAGCCCATAACTAATCCAATTACAACTGACCATTTCAGCTCGAATATGTAAAATGAATCTAACATCATCTAACGATTTGATATGTATAAAACTCATAAAAAAATTAGTAAATAAGGGAAACAAAAAGGTTATCTCAATTTTGAAGATTTTTTTCATCAATAGCACCACTGAAGCTTTTAGTTATATTGATTTCAACTTTTATGGTGGAATATCAAAAGTTCTTTTTCATTTTAAAGAAAGCTCATAGCTTGTAAAACTTGGTATAAAAAATTTCCAACCAATTCTAAAATTTTTAAATTTTATTACGTACTAATTTTTTTGCCTATATTTTACCGAATTAAAGTTACTTGTTTCATTTAACAGGCATCCGATTCGATGCTATTGTTTATATGAACATGTTGATGCCTAACAAAGAAAGGGATGCATTTTACGACTGTATTCTATATCAACGTCTTATTAGACTTCTTTTCAAAAACTAAAGAATGAACTTCGTGCCTTTTGAGGGTTTAAGTGGCTTTTTTTTTGGAAAAATGAAAGGAATGCCAAGTGTGTAAGCTGATTATTAAAACTGGTGGATTAATTCTTTAAAGCAAAAATTTTAACATGGAAACAATACATTTGCTTTTGTTTTTGCGATATTGATTCTTATAAACGGTTGATTCTTATAACCACTGATCATTATAAGCGGTGGTTAGTGTATATATATATATATATATATATAGGTAGTTATCAAAATAATGAAAATACTAAGAAACATTATGAAAACCTTTATTAATATGGCGCAGGATTACCTTGGTTATGTAATACCACCAGATTCACCTTTCAATTTGATTATACAAGTCATGAATAGTGGTTAAGAATATTTTATACCATTTTTCAGGGAAAAATCATGAAAGTTCCTGTAAAGATGCTGTGGTGGATATCGATACCTACCTCTATCCGATTATACAGATCAGAGTGATTGGATGATATATAGTCGGGGGGGTGTACAGGGCAAAATAAGATATTTGATTTCTTTTCATGCTCTTCAAACCAATACTTGATAAATTTAGTTGTATGTATAGGAGGATTATCATCTTGGAGAACGCCATCTCCTGCAAGAAACAATGTTTGCATCATAAGATGGACTAGTGAGATAAAATTTTGACATAGACCTTCCCATTCAAACTCCCTTTTAGGGTTACAATAGGGCCTGATGAAAACCATGAGATGCCATCCCAATCCCTGACAGATCTACCTCCATAATTGACAGAGGAGATGAGACAGCCAGAATCTTACACTTGTGTAGGTGTTCTCCAGGCATACGCACGTCCTGTTGTGCGGAACAATGTGAACAATGATTCGTCGGACCAAATGCCGCTTTTGGACAAATTTCGCTACCAGAATTTGCGCTACTTGTACCACAGTGGACGATATTTGGTATTGGAATCTATTACAAGTGGTTTCGGAATAGCTACTTTTCCGTAAATGCTTTGTTTGTGAAGTTCTTTTCTACTTCTAATGTCTGATACCGGAACATGCAGATGCAGATTGAGCTCTTCGGTCATTTTGGTGGGATATTTTTTTCTTCAAGTCGCAATCCGCTTCAATACCTCATCCGTCTCTTTCATTGAGCTTTCCCTTTCGTATCCTATTCTGTTTGGCTAAGAATGTTTTTCCGTGCACTCTGTATGCTATCATTATTTTCGATACCATAGCTGGATAAACACCCATTTTCTTGGGGATTGCAGTAACAGATACAGCTATTTAAACGCGCCCAAACTATTTACCCCTTTTGCAAGGTCTGCAAGGTTTTATATTTTGCGTTGTTCCCCCCAAAAGCACGATGCCCTTAGCTTCATTGCTACTACCTGACAGTAGAATAATATATACACTATATTATATAAAAAAATACCGGTTGCCAGACTTGTTTTTTAAGGAATACGTAGCACATTCATAAGCACCACTAATAGTGATAGGTGTTTCCATTATTTTGATAACCACCTGTATATATATATATATATAGTAAAGAAAAAGAGGGCTGAATTGTATCGGAATTTCTTCACTATATTTTGGTAATTCTGCTTTGAGTTTAAAATTAACTTTTTCCCTTTTATGATTTTAATTAATTTATTGATTGTTGAAAGGATTTAGCTTGGAACTATTTGAAAATCAACAAGAAATTTAGAAGTTAGATATTTCGTAATTTTATTCGTTGTTGACGTCTCTAAAATATTATTAAACTCAATAGTGTGTCCCATACTTCATGACTAAAATATATGATTACGCCATTTCATCCTTCTGGCATAAGCATCAAAGGTCAAAATCTATGTATTTATGCTTCTTGCTCTCTTTGGAAGGTTCAGCTATAATGTTACAATTATGATCAAATTTCCAAAAGTTCGAATTGAATTCCAACAGAGTGACGTATTGCAGGGCAAAAATATTGGAATAGGGGTCTATGACGGAAATTTTGAATGGGTCTAACTCCCGTTCTAAGGAAACGATTTAAAAAGCAAAAAAAAAGGATATTTTGGAAAGTAGAGATCCCGAAGAAGTTAGAACATTAAGCGGTTAGAGGATCGCTGCCATAGAACCCCTCCTGATTGCAACAATCTACAGATATTGGCGTTTCCAGCACTTTGCTGCATTGAAAATTTCGTTAGGGTCTAACTTAAGTTCTAATGAACCTATTTTAAAAATGGATATTTTGGAAAGTAGAGATCCCCCCGAGTAATAATCTGAAACTACTAGAGGATGGGTGCCACAAAACAGGCCAGATCTGCAACAATCGATGTATCTTAGCGTTTCCAACATTTTGCTGCATTCAAATTTTCGGTAGGGTCTAACTCCCGTTCTAGTGAACCGATTTAAAAAAAACTGGATATTTTGGAAAAAAGAGAACCCGAAGAAGTTAGAACATTAAGCGGCTAGAGGATCGCAGCCATAGAACCCCACCTGTGCAACAATCTACAGATATTCGCGTTTACAGCACTTTGCTGCATTTAAAATTTCGTTAGGGTCTAACTCAGGTACTAATGAACCTATTTTAAAAATGGATATTTTGGAAAGTAGAGATCCCCCCGAGTAATAATCTGAAAATACTAGAGGATGGGTGCCACAAAACAGGCCAGATCTGCAACAATCGACTTTTCTTGGCTTTTCCAACATTTTGCTGCATTTAAGATTTTGGTAGGGTCTAACTCCGGTCCTAGTGAACCGATTAAAAAAAACTGGATGTTTTGGAAAGTAGAAATCCCGAAGAAGTTAGAACTAAGCGGCTAGAGGATCGCTGCCATAGGGCCCCACCTGATTGCAACAATCTACAGATATTGGCGATTCCAGCACTTTGCTGCATTCAAAATTTCGTTATGGTCTAACTCAGGTTCTAATGAACCTATTTAAAAATATGGATATTTAGATATCTCCCCGAGTAATAATCTGAAACTACTAGAGGATGGGTGCCACAAAACAGTCCAGATATGGAACAATCGACGTATCTTGGCATTTCCAACATTTTGCTGCATTCAAAATTTCAGGAGGATCTAACTCCTGTCCGAATGAAGCGATTAAAAAAACAACAATAAGATAATTTGGAAAGTAAAGATACCTCGAGGAATTCAAAGGTTCATGCTATCCTTTACCTTCAAGAGAAATGAAATCCTTCTGAGAAATGTTGTAAGGAATTCCTGACAGTAAAGTATTCCTTTTGAGGAATATTTTACTGTAAGGAAAACGATATTCTAGTGGCATATTCCCCTCCTAAATTTATATGTATCCGGTGGTATTTATTATTTGTGTAACGTAAGTTTAATGCAAAATACACAAAAATATTTTATTTTTCACACTGGATTTAATTAAAATATTAGTTATTTAACAGTTAATGGAAATAAATTGATATAGTGTTGTTCTTTGTGTAACATAATTTCTCTTTTCTGAATAAATTACAATAAAATGTCTGTTTAAAACAATCAAAGGAACGCTTTGTGCTTATTTCCTTTTTCTTTAAATATTCAGACATCTGTAGTATGAATATAATTTAATAGAAATCATACACACGTTAAAAATCTTGTATGAATACAGTATAAACTAAAAGGCTGTGAAAGAAATGGCATAATTTTTTTTGGCTTGTTTTCGATGAAATGGAAAAGTATTTCATAGATTATCGAGTAGTTCTTATAAATACGATGAAATTAAATTGACCGCGATAGATAAAAATGTTTTGCGGAATAAGAGAAAAATCTGCTACGTAACTCTCTTTAATTCCATTATAAAATACCGAAGGAGAATAGCGCTAACTTACCAAATTATTTGAAATTCAGTATTTCCCATTTAGTAAGCCAAAAATTTCTGCAAATGCAATGAAAAATCTTATGTGTTTAAATTTGTAATATTTCCTCTTCTCTCATAGGACTGTAGTCTTCTGCAAATATCCATTAAACCAACTTTTTCATCGCATTAGGTATTTTTCTCTTTTTTTGCTTCGTCTCTTTCTAATCCTTTATCATGGCCACTGTATAAACTTACGGAAAATGCCATTTTTAAGCCATAACCAAGGTTTAAAAAAATGGGAGAAATCAGTTTTAAATCAGTAAGTCATTTTATCGAAATATACTTCTTTCCTTGCTAATTTATTTCAATGTGCTTTGAGTTCAACGAAACAGTTGAATCAAGGATTCCGAACTTTTGCAAGTTTTTTAGACTGTAGGAACACCAAACAAAAAGAAAAATACTTTCGAGATATTTTTATCATGCATGTTTTGTTTGTTATGCGTTGAATTAAAGCATTATTTCGTGTTTTTAAAGTATAAAAGAAATGTATTAAAATTCAATGAATGCATAAATAAGCATAACAGATGTTAGAATTGTGTGAAATTTCTTACTTTTCTGCAGGACGCTTTTTATTGAGGTAACAAATAAAGAATGGTTCTACTTTAAAGATTCTTCTTTTGTAGCGGAGAGAAAAAAAAAGTCAAGATAAAGTAATGAATATATATATATATATATATATATATATATATATATATATATATATATATATATATATATATATATATATATATATATATAACTCTCTCACAAAAAAACATGTTCACCCAGAAGGAAATGAGGTACTATCACGAAACTTAACATGTATGTAGTGTTTGAGGAGATAAGCAAATGATTATAAATTCAGAAGAGCAGACCGTTTTATTAAGAAGATATAGCATGAAAAAGGTTACAAATCAGTAAGTAGTAAATCCACCTCTGGCAGCTATACAAGCCGAAACACGGCGTGGCACCTAATCAATGAGGTCACCTATTAACGTCCTGCGGGAGATCATGCCATGGTATTTGTAACTGGGCAGTTAATTCACCAGTATTTCGGGTCAGATGCAGTTGCCTTCCAAGCACGTCCCAGACGTGCTCTATTGGCGAGAGGTCTGGTGACCTGCCAGGCCATGGGAGTATGTCATATCGTAGAAGACATTGTTGGGAGAGTCGCGCAGTATGTGGACGAGCGTTGTCTTGCTGATAAACGGCACCTGGGCGACTTGATAGCATATGCAGTACAATTGGCGTTAAAATCTCATTCACGTAACTGCTTACCGTCAAAGTGTTTTGAAGGACGACTAGAAGTGATTGTGCGTCCCAACAAAGCGCTCCCCACAGTGTCACACTTTGTGTAATCGTCATATGCGTCTCGACAACAAATACCGTATCGGACCTGGCAGCCTCCATACGCGTATGCACTGGTCATCAGCATTGAGACTGAATCGGGAATCATCGCTGAAGGTCACACGCCTCCGGTCGGTCACACTCCAGCTTGCCCGAGGTCGGTAAAAATCCAATCGACCCTGCCTTTGATGTGGAGACAGTAGTAGGCGTCTTAATGAACGTCAGCCCATTATACCTGCGTCGGCCAGTCGGTTTCCCTTGATACCACTGGATGTCTGGAAGGTGGTAAATGGCGTTGAACCGATTCTAGCGACGTTGTTGGTGTGGACGTGGCCGCTCTTATGATTGCGCGATCCTCGCGCGCATTTGTGTTCCTGGGACGCCCTGACCCTACGCGACGGTAGACTATCCCTTCCGTGATCCATTGTTGCCAACACCGAGCAACTACCATATCTCTCCGACCGAGGCGGCGGCCGATACACCTGTTCGACCAACCTGCTTCTCTGAGGCCTACTATACGCCCTCTCTCAAAGTCCGACAATTGTTCGTACTGTCACCGGTTACGTCTCAGAGGCATCTCTAGTCACAATACCGTCCATCCAAATCGACAGATTTCTTTAAATAACCCTATGGCACGAGCAATCCTGCATTTAAACTCTCCCAAATGCGCATCTCATATGTGCTTAGCGTGCTTACCCTTGACTCATTGGCGTCCAAATTTTAATCATATGCATATACCTTTTCAGACTACATTTCTGCCAAGTTTCGTAACAGTAGCTCGATTTCTTCTGGGTGCATAGATTTTTTGTGACAGAGAGTGTTTGTATATATATATATATATATATATATATATATATATATATATATATATATATATATATATATATATATATGTGTGTGTGTGTGTGTGTAAACTTTAGATAAATGATGTATTCGTGCTTTGTGGTTAATGGCTGCTATAGCGCATGGCCACGAAAGCTATTTGTTGTTTTTTTTCACGTGGTGTACATATACACACACACATATATATATATATATATATATATATATATATATATATATATTGGGAGATTTTATTCCACTTTAGACCATTTACCTCACGAAAAAAGAAGGTCAGGGGAAAAAGGAAGTTCAGTGAAAGTCACTACGAAGCCCACAAGTCAGCTGGTGTTGAGGGGTGGACAAACAGGCTTTTGTCCGTTCTGGGATTCGTAAATTCTCCTAACTCGTTTTCGAATTTTGGTTGAGACCTGTCCTGTAGTAAAACCAGTTTCTAGCTATCCCATTTGTCTGATGGTTGTTCCTCACTCTTACATCTGCTTAGTTTCAGCGAAAATTTTTCACATTAAAGTAGTGTTTTATAATTTCGTTTTGAACATTTACTTTTTTTCTCGATTACAATGTCAAAAAGAAAATCCCTTAGTGTTATGGATAAACTTGAATTGCTGAAGAATGTAGATAGTGGAATGCGCAATAAAGACTTTTCTGCTAAATTTGGTATTCCCGCAAGCACAGTACTGACTATTATAAAAATAGGAATCCCGTATTGAAATCCTATGATAGTATTGAACCTAACAGAAAACGTTCGAAAACATACAGTTACCATACAGTGGACGAAGCCATTTTGAAATGGATAAAGAGCGTTTAAAACCCAAACTTGCCCATCTCTGGTCCTATCATAAAAGAGAAGGCATTGGAGTATGCTAAACATTTTGGAAATAATGAATTTCAAGCAAGTTTTGGGTAGCTGAACAAATTTAAGAAAAGGCATGACATCAAAGAAAAAGTTATTTCTGCAGAAAGTAGAAATGTATCTGAAGTAGTCTGTGATGACTGGAAAAATAATGACTTGAAAAAAAATTCTAAAAGATTATCAGCCCGATATTTTTAATGCTGGTGAAATGGGACTCTTTTATAAGTGCTTACCCCACAGAACTATAACTTTGAAAGACGATGATTGTCATGGAGACAAGGACAGTAAGGATAGAATAATTGTACTGGTAGGCGCTAGAATGAGTGGCAAAGAAAAACTACGATTATTGTTA
>OU015502.1:63835525-64138025 GCA_907164885.2 Dolomedes plantarius
AGTGCTTTGAAGTGGCGCCACAGGCGCGCGTGATGTGCGTCTGCGCTGAAATTCTAATTATTTGCATATCTCACCCCCGCTAATGCATGTTGTAAATTTCATGTTATTTGCATGTTTCCTTCAGGGTGTTGCATTTACAGTGGCCAGCAGTGTACTTGAAAAACAAGAAATAATGCTTTAATTCAAGGCATAACAACAAAAACTTTCAGTATAAAAAATATCTCGAACGCATTTTTCTTTATTTTTTGTGTTCTCGAAGTTTAAAACACTTGCAAATGCTCGGAATCCTTGGTTCAACTGATTCGTTAAAGCCAAAGCACATTGAAATAAATTAGGAAGGAATGAATTTTATTTCGATAAAAAGACTTACTGCTTTAAAACTGTTCTCTCCCATTTTTATAAATCTTGGTTATGGATGAAAATTTGTATTTTACTTACGATTGTACAGTGGCCATAATAAAGGATAAGACAGAGACGAAGGAATATATATATATATATATATATATATATATATATATATATATATATATATATATATATATATATATATATATATATATATATATATATATATATATATATATATATATATATATATATATACTGAAGTGCCACTGAATTAGGGATACCTACCTAGTAACGAGTTGGGCCTCCTCTGGTCTTGATAACGGCTGCCACACGACGAGGCATAGATTCTACAAGTTTCTGGAAACGTTCCACGGGAATGGCTTGCCAAATATTGGCTATAGCTGTCCATAATTCAGTAAGGTTCTTTGGTGCTGTGTGATGGCCTTTCACGTTTTGTTCCAAGACATCCCAAAGATGCTCAATAGGATTTAAGTCTGGGCTTCTAGATGGACAATTCATGACAGAGAAGTCAGAGGAATGCTCATCCAACCAACCAGTAGCCAACCGTGACTTGTGAGAGGTACAGTTGTATTGCTGGAAAACTCCATAACCGTGCGGATAACAGAACAGCATACACGGATGGAGGTGATCACCCAGCAACTCTGCGTACCGAATTGCATTGAGGGAGGTTGGTACACGCACCAAAGATCCCAAACTGTGCAACGAAAAAACACCCCAGACCATGATTGAGCCACCATGCCCTTGTACAGTTCCAGCCAGGCATGCAGGATCCATGGCTTCATGAGCCTGACGCCATATTCTCAGCCTCCCGTCGGCGTTAAGTAGTCGGAATCGAGACTCATCACTCCATGCTACTCGTTTCCAGTCCTCTACACTCCAGTCTCTGTGCTCTCTTGCCCAGGCAAGACGTGCAGCCCGAAGGCGAGTATAGAGCAATGGTACTCTCGTAGGTCGACGGCTCCCGAAACCCATACGGTGAAGCGAGCGTTGCACAGTCCGTTTACTGACTGTACGACTGACACCGTCATTAAACTTGTTGGTAATTTGGCTTCGCTGGCTACGTACAATACGCCTGAGCCGTCTCTCACCACGCACTGTCAAGGCTAATTGTCCTTTGCAGTTTGCCCGATCTCTAGTTTTTTTCCACCATCCATGTATTCTTGGTATACTCTTGGCACTGTCGACCTTGAAAATCCTAGCTGTCTGGCGATTTCGGAAATTGAATGGCCCATGTGTCGCGCACCTACGATTTGTCCGCGTTCGAAGGCGTCTAAATCAGGCAGTTTACCCATACTGGCAATTCCAACAACTAATTCAGAACAACCACAGTATCGCTATATATGCAGTTATACCACAGCGCCCTCACTTGCGTATACATGATGCGCAGTGCTACGCAATTTGCATAGACTTTGCTATCTCCCTAATTCAGTGGCACTTCAGTGTATATATATACTTTTTGCATATATGTGAAGGAAAACGATATTTTAGTGGCATATTTATCCTACTTTTATACATATCCACTGGTATGAATCATTCGTGCAATACAAGTTTAACGTAAAATGTATGAAAATGTTTAATTTTTAAACTGGATTTAAAATTTTGGAGTTCAACTGTTAATCTAAATTATACTATTCACTTACAGAGTTTTGTTCATTTTATAAGCAAAATTCTTTTGTTTTGAAGAATTGCTTACACACACACACACACACACACACATATATATATATATATATATATATATACATTTACATATATGTAAAGAAAAACGATATTTGAGTGGTATATTTTTCCTACATTTATACATATTCAGTGGTATTAATCATTCGTGAAACACAAGTTTAACGTAAGATACATGAAAATGTTGTATTTTTAAATTAGTTCATACATACAAGGAAAAAATTCTGTTATTTCTGTATGAAATAATGGTTATTGAAATTAATGGTATCATCTTTTCATCTTGTAGTATTCAATAAAGTAGAATGTATAGTATTTCACAGACTGTCTCTTTGCTCATATAAAACCACTAAATTTAAATGGACCTCTATTAAATAAATGTTTTATGGAGTAAGAGAAAAATCTGCTACTTACCTCTCTTAATTCTATTATAAAATATTTACTGTGAAGTTTTGTCAGTAATGCAAAACTGAATTTATAATTAAATATTTTCAATTTAGTTATAAAAAAATCCAGCACAAATGAATTCTTCTATTGAAAAATATTATTATTAGAAATTTGAAATATTTCCTCTTCGCTGCAGTCTTTTGCAAATATTTATTTTCCCAACTTTTTAATGGTATTAAGTTTTTCTCTTTTGTGCTTCTAATCCTTTATCACGGCCACTGTACAGTCACAATGAAAATGCCACTTTTCATACATAACGAAGAAAAAAATATTATGGAAGAAAACAATTTTAAAGCAGTAAATCTTTTTATCGAAAGAAACTTCTTTCCTTACTAATTTATTTCAATGTCCTTTGAGTTTAACGAATCAGTTGGACCAAGTATTTCCAAGTTTTTTTAACTTTTGGGAACACGAAATAAAAATAAAATATGCTTTCATGTTTGTTTTTTGGGGTTTGCAGCTTTTGTTTGTAATGTGTTGAATTAAAACGTTAATTCGTGTTTTTAGAGTAAAAGAAATGTATTAAAGCATAAATAAGCATAACAGATGTTAAGAATGTGTGAAGTTTTAAGGATTTTTTTTATGTAACAGAATGAAGAAAAGTAAAAAAAAAATAATATTTTGAGTAATAATCGAGAGTATAAGTCGTGGTATTACGAGAATAATACACTTGAAATATTGAAAGGAAAAATTCTCGAAGGAGATAATCTGTTTCAAAATTTGTTTTCAGACTTTGTCTATAAATCTGAAATGATTTGTAGATACCCATATGTCCACTCGTAAAGAAAGTACAATAATATATATATATATATATATATATATATATATATATATATATATATATATATATATATATATATATATATATATATATATATATATATATATATATATATATATATATATATATATATATATATATATATTTATTTATTTATTTATATTTATATACATTGTAGGGAGTATAAGAAGGGATATTAAGAGATTTAAACGCTTTAAATGTTGAAAGAAAGAAATCCTTTTTTAAAGCAGATAGTTATATGTCACTGGAGATAGTCATATACATATATATATATATATATATATATATATATATATATATATAACTTGATCAGGCATATATATTACTCTGCTGTCGCCAAATAAAGTAGTCACCAGGCTCATGGAATATTGGTATATATTAGAAATTATGATCGAACTGGTTGTCCACAAAGCTTAACTCAATAACAGTATGGAATTGAAAATTCTTAATACTTTAATATAATTAGCAAGAAAAAGTCGCTTTTTACTTATTTTTTATTAAAATAAATAATACTGCTTGCGGAGGTAAGCAATCAAACGTTTCATTTGCCATGAGAGTACACGTTACTTATTGAACACGTTCATTTTTAACCCCCTATAAACAGTTTATTTTCATATCAGTCAAAACGCATTTTTGCCATAAATCCAGAAAAAAATGGGATTTTTTGCACTAAGTTTAATTTAAAATGTTAAGAACACCTTCTAGTTTAACATATGATTTTAACAGAAAATCGATTTTTTTTTAAGGTTTAAGAGTCCCATGACCCCCTAAAGTTAAATATTATGTTTTTTTCTTTCAAGAGTAGGTTGAATACTTGTGGTGTAAAAATTCTTATTTTAATGCTAATTTAGATTTTTTATCTCAATTCTGTAACTTTTGCTAAATTTATGTCCCCTTGTGGAGAGATAGTTAGTGGAAGTTAAAGTATTCGACTAACTATTTCTACCCAAATTGTGTACAAATAATTTCTATTCTCTACTTCTTCACCGTTTTTTTGGAATAGCTACGATGATTATTAGACTTGTATTAGCGTATTTAGTTTAGGTTATAAGTTTTAATTTAATATTAGACAAACGTGTATATTTCCGTTTTATTGTTTTTAACATTCTATTTTTCAAAATATGTTTATATTTATATTTTCTAAGGGAAATAAGCCGTTTACAATAATCAATATCTATTATTTTTTCCTGTCCAAGTTAAAACACAGAATGCCACTAGGATGGCAGAGATTGTATTAAAAATTAGAATCACCGTTCTTAAAGGCAAAGATAATGTTGATGAACAGGAGTCTGGAGAAATTTTATATAAGAAAGTGAATTTTAAAGGTCATGCTACCCTTTAACTTTAAAGGAAATAAAATTCTTGAGTAACGCGAAATTCTTGAAGTTGATTTATTACTGAATTTTTTAAAACAAGGTTAAAAATTATTTTAAAAATACTACTTTTTGAACTAAAACAGCTTTAATATTTTTTTTTCAAAACAACACATTTTTACTGTGCGCGTATTTTAGTTTCTAAACTACTGTATACTTTTGGATGATCTTTTTACTCTAAGGAAAAGGATATTTTATCATCCTAGTTATCTTAGATTTTAATGTATCCAGTGATATTACCAATATGTATAAGGTAAATAATCTTGTCATGAAAGATACAAAAATTTTGTCTGTAATGTAATATATTTCTAACTAAATGTAAATAAACAAACTTTGCACAATCAGTATGCGACATTTAATATTCCTTTACGCATATAATACTACCGCTTCTCATCATGAAATTCCTTTATGAATACATCATTCTCCTCTGATGATGTTAGTGACACAATGCACTAACCTCAGTTAAAATCCTTTATTTTTTCGGTTAGAATCACTCTAAAACCTTTAAGGATAATACACGTTCTTACTTGTATTCTAAATTAAACTTTAAAAAAGCAAGAATTTCAAGGAATCGAAACGTTGTGTTAACTACTCAGCTAAAAGGTCTGCTGATTTTTACAGGATGCGGCTCACTGGACCTTCTCATTTCAAAGGGTAATAAAGAACGAACAAAGCAATTCACAGAAAAAAGCTTTATATTTTCGAAAAGTACTTATAAAATATACAGTTTTTTCGCCACAATGTTCTGAAAATAACATCACTGAGTTGGCGCACGTTATTTGGGATGCACTGCAGATGTAGTTCTCTGAAGTTTTCCATCATTATATGGGTCATCTCTGGGGCTAATTTCCATGTGTTCCAGGTCTTGTTGCCAGTTTCCAGGTGTTCTAATGTTTCAAATGGGACTACTCGGTTTCTTTGGTAATACAGAACCATTATTCTCACGTTTAAACTAGTCGCAGGATTGCTTTTTAATCAGAAAACGACATCATTTGCATAGAGCCCGAAGCATGTCCCAAATGCATGTCTGTGTCGCGGTTAGAAGCATGTCTGTGTCGCGGTTACAGAATCTTTTTTTTTGTTTTTGAAGAACGTCGGGATAAGAAAAGCGTAATGCTCAGCAGACCAACTCATGGTGTCTGCTGACAACTGAAAAATCTGCCCGAACAAGTGTAACCTTCTGCATCACCTCCCCCCCCCCCTTCGTTCCTTAATAGTGTTACCTTCAGAAATATGGGTGTCCATTCTGCCGCACCCTGTACAACTTTAAAATATTCCTTGACTTCTCATTCCGAGCTGCAGATTGTGTTAAGTTAAAATCTGATTTTACATATAAAGAAAACAGCATTTGAATATTTCAGATTCTTATTTAGGAAATAAATAGTTTTTGTACTGCTGACAACATAAAAATAATAGCTTTTCTTGAAAATTCCATTATTATTTTTTTTTGTTATTCACGTTTCTTTCAGTTTATGACTCTAACTCGATAAAGTCATCCTACACGCTGATTTGATTTAGAAAAACTCCAGTTTTTCAAAAAGCTTTCAATTTCAATTTTCTTTCGAACCTAAATAGACTAAACACGTAGATGGCACATAAAAATCTTCTAATATTTCAAACTTCTGGAAATTTAAAAGACTTTTTTGATTGTTTCCAAGAGAAAATCCTCAAATTTTATCATCCTAAATTGATAGAATAGCGAGAAAATCTAGTTTAGAGCGAAATATCCTCATTTTTTTAGTTTAAATAAAAGTTTTACAATCTTCTGTTAGTGTAAATTATAAATACCAGCATTTTTTATTCATTTCGTTTACACAAAAATTCCGAGAACTACTGTAAACAATTTTCGGTTCGAAGATTTCGCTTTAATGCACGTCGAGTGTTTTTCTTTGTGTCAAACAAGATTAGAAGTTTAAAGAATAAACACGTTTATGTAGCTTACTTAAAAACAAACA
Source organism: Dolomedes plantarius (assembly GCA_907164885.2). NCBI lineage: Eukaryota > Metazoa > Arthropoda > Arachnida > Araneae > Dolomedidae > Dolomedes > Dolomedes plantarius. The sequence goes on from OU015502.1 coordinate 63,842,146, forward strand.
ATGGTAGTTAACTCGATATTTCTTCTTGAATATTTGCTCTAATTTGTTAGACATTGCTACAAACATTATTCCATTTGCATAAATTCATTTATGATGAAAAGCGTATTTGAAAAATGTAATATCGCCACGATTTTTCAGTAATGAACTGTAACAAAAAACAAACTGTGCTTCGGAATTTCATATATATTTAGAAAAAGTATTAATAATTTATGTCTGCTCTAATGGTATTTTAGTTTTATATAATGACTATTTTGTAGCTGAATATGTTTCACTTTTAGAAAAGAATTGCTAATTTGCATTATTTAAAATTTTGACGACGAAATAGTCTTTCATTTAAAATGTAACTTTAAAAAAACGCAACTAACTCAATCTCATAAAATAGGTAAAACCAACGTTATTCCATAAAGTAGTTTAAACCAACTTTATTTAGTAAAATTATTTAAAAATAATTCAATCCCATATCCGATGAAAATGGAGACACATGTTTCATTTTTTTTCTAGGAAACTGGTTAGAGACTTGGTTAGAGACTATTATTGGTTAGAGACTTTTCCTATTATTGATATTGTCGGATAATTTTGAGTATGATAAAATGGTGATACATGTTGTCTTCTTACATTTCTTCACTTTAGGCTACTTACTTAGCATCACTTGAAGCTTCTTAGATGGTTCTTCATCAGTATTCAATGTGATAACTGAAATGAAACATTGTTTATTTAACAATTTTATTCATTCATTGCTTTACGCAATTAAATGTGAGCGTAGGGCGCGGTAGCCCAGTTGGAAAGAACGGCCGGCCAGTGATCTGAACGTCCCTGGTTCGATGCTCGTCGCTGCAAATCTACCGCCGTGTTCACTAATGGTGGCCGGGGCTCGTAAAATAGGTCGTGGCTAGAATGTCCTCCAAGTTCTCAAATGTACCTCTGGAGGTGCGGGGTCAAGTGATCCGGTCTCATCTCTTGACTTGGTTCAAAATTACGGGACCGGTCATTTAGTCAAGTCGACTCCGACCCTTGTGGTGCTAATTCAAGACAGGAACCGCACCTTCATACCGCATAGCAGTCGGGACTTGATCTGATATACAGCCGGTCAAGGGGCATAAGGCACAACAACAACAAATATGAATGTCAGCGACAATTTGTTTTTCCTAAACTAGCAAACTACTTGATTCGTTTTAGCCTCTGTGACCGTAACATATGGCTAAAAAGCTGGTACTTTATTAACTAAATCGCTGCTACATGAATAAGGCATTGGAAAGGTAACCAATAGAACGTTGATATTATTTGACTCGAGGTTCATTCAAAAGTATGACAAGGCCAGACGTTTTGACGGAAAAAGTATAATTGTCTGGTATGAATTTACTAAAGGGAAAAGATATGCAATCCAAATTCTGCACAGGATTAGTAAAAGAAAAAACGAACAGAAAACTAAAAATGTAAAAAAAAAATGTGATCACGTTGTTACAGTCACAAGAGCCTGAAATAAACCAGAGATGAGTTACCTGTAAAGAGGAATATCTAGATGGAAACCAAAATAATTGCTGTACATTTCGCAGAGACAATTTTCTTCTTACAGTACTAATAGATGCATTCCTTGAATTTGTTTTTGGATTCTGCTGTAAACACAGGACTGTCGGAGATATATTAATTGGTTTTATGACTGCTAGGTTTATCTTTTGCAACACATACTAAGGCTTGCAGTCTGAAACCGATTTCAAATACCTACCTTTACCCAGTCGAATCAGGAGAAACGAGTTCGTGGCCTCTGATTCTGAAGGTTAAAACGGACCCTATTTATCCCTACATTAAATTATCGAAATTATACCAGTATTTTTGTTGCTCATGAAATATATATATATATATATATATATATTTATATACTGCTGACCATTAAAACTGCAACACCAGGGAGGAAAGCTTATAACGTAAATTTACTTATCGTACGTATACAGCATACTAGGAAGAAAACATTATTAAATTTATAGGCAATTTGAGGGTGTACAGGGTCCTAAATTAGTGCACACAGCTGCCACCTCAGGCTGCTAAGACGGCTCTAACCCGGTTAGTCACCGATATATATCGAAAGGGGCTTGGATGACAGACGGGCATGTCATTCCATGCTGCTTCAAATCTATGTGATATTTCATCCATCGTAGTGGCTGGAGAGCGGTGGCGGCTCAGTCTCTCGGCAACTCATGACCAGATGTTTTCAATGGGTGAGAGATCTGGAGAACGTAATGGCCTGGACAACAGTCGAACACCCTCTGTATCGAGGTATCTCAGGGCACGACGGGCAACGTGCGGTAGTCAACGTGCGGTCTTGCATTATCTCTTTGAATGATGATGTTTCAGGCCTTGAAGATAGGACACATACACCGGCCTTAAGATCTGAGAACTGTAACGCTGGCTGTTCAGATTACCGACAACGCGAACAAGAGGTGTTGGTGTCACGTAACCAATGGCTGCTCGTACCAGAACACCAGGTGCAGGTTCCGTATGACGATATCGAATGCAAACAGGCCACGTGCGTTCACCTCCAGATATGGAAACGTTCATCATGATACTGCACACAGAACCGGGAATCATCTGAAAAGACAACGTGGTGCAACTCATGTATGCAGTTTTGTCGTTGGGCGTACGACTGCCGCCTCGCGTCTGTATGCTGGAATGTCAAGAGAAGCCGCAATAATGATCACCGTGTAGACAGTCTATGCTGCTCCAGACATCGTCGTACTGACCGTGTGGATAATTGTCATACTGGAAACAAGCCCATTTCCTGACTCAAAGTTCGTGATGTTGCTGTACTATCCTGCAATCCTACCAACCTGTACCTACCGACCTGACAATATGTCTGTCATCTCGGGCGTTACTGGCGGGGGGGGGGGGCGTTGAGATCCCGAATGGCGTTCAGTATGACCATCCTTAACCCATCGATTCCATATTAGAATGACAGTCATTGGATTCTGACCAATGCGACTAGGAATATCGCGGAACGATAAATCGCACTCTCGATATGCCACAATTCTGCCGCAATCCAATTCCGACACGTGCTGGTAGCCATTTCTCCTTCTTATACTATGCTTAATATTACAATCTTCTCACGAACAATAACCTTCAAAGGTGATTTCCGAATGAGAAACCCGCTGAGCAATTTTCCTTTTATACAGGGTTTGCGATGCCATTTATCTCTCTTGCCTCGTTCGATTGCGCCTAAATGCTAATAATATGTATATCCCAACATCTTCTTCCTTTCATGGGAATGTTACGTTTGTATCTTCCATCCTTCATGGTGTTGAAACTTTAATGCCAACAGTATATATATATATATATATATATATATATATATATATATATATATATATATATATATATATGCGGGTGATTATCAAAATAATGGAAACACCTATCAATATTACTTGTGTTTATGTATGGACTTCGAATTCCTTAAAAAACAAGTCTGGTAACTGGTATTTTTTATATAATATAGTGTATGTCTTATTCTACTGTCAGGTAGCAATAATGAAGCTAAAGGCATCGTGCTTTTGGGGAGATTAGCGTAAATTGTCAAACCTTACAGACATTGTGAACAGGGAAATTGTTGGGGCGCGTTTAAATTGGAGTACTGCAACCTCCCGGCTAATGGGTATTTTTCGAGCTATGGTATCCAAAGTCATGATAGCATACAGAGTGTACAGAAAAACATTCTTTGGGAAAACATCCTTTGCCAAACAGAATAGTGGATGAAAGGGCGTGCTGAGTGAAAGAGACGGACGAGGTATTGAAGTGGATTTTGACACGAAGAAAGAAAAAAACTGCAACCAAAATGACCGAAGAGCTCAATCGGAATCTGCATGTTCTGGCATTAACCATTAGAGGTAGAAGGGAACTTCACAAACAAAGCATTTAGAGAAGAGTGGTTATTCTCAAGCCACTTGCAATAGATGCCAATACAAAATATCGTCCACAGTGGTGCCACGACCACAAATCCTGGTCGAATAATATGTTGAAACATCGCATTTGGTCCGACGAATTATTGTTCACACTGTTCCGCGCAACAGGACGTACGTATATCTGGAGAACACCTATGCAAGCGTAAGATTCTGGCTGTCTCATCTCAACTGTCCATCATGGAAGTAGCTCTATCAGGGTTTGGGATGGCATCTCATGGTTATCTTCAGGCCCTTTTGTAACCCTAAAAGGGAGAATGAGAAGGACTTTGAATGAAAAGGCCTATGTCGAATTTTAACTCACTAGTCAATCCTGTGGTGGAAACATTGTCTCTTGCAGGAAATGGCATTCTCTGGTATGATAATTCCCCTATACATACAGCTAAATCTATCAAATATTGGTTTGGAGAGCATGAAAAAGAAGTCAAATATCTTATCTTGCCCTGTACAATCCCCCTGTACAATATATATATATATATATATATATATATATATATATATATATATATATATATATATATATATATATATATTTGTAAATATCTTTCATTATTATGCTGCCGAAACACTGCCTAATATAGCCTAAGAAGAACAACACTAGGTTAGTTTTCTACCACATAGACTAGGACTTTTACTCTGATATCCCACGGCTGCCAAGACCCATTCCAACTATGTAGACAACATACTATCCTCGCATTGCTGGCTCTTTGGCCAACTTCCAGCACGAACCGCCATAGGATAATGTAGGATCAATAGACTATCATATGCATTGGGATCTAATTTGACCGCAGAATAAAGGATAGACGTATGGTAGAGCTCTAAATATTTCAACATCGAAGGCTGTTTTTCTGCGAGACTTAACAAATAGCAATAGAAAACGCGTAAAGAGACAAATCCAGGAAATTTTAATATTCTGATATCATTCTTCTCTCAGGTGCAACATAAATATTGCTACAAAAAGCCTCTTGTAGAAGAAATAGGTCGAACGTGAGACTTGTGTCAATAACGATCTATCATAAAATTCATATAAACAGAATTATTTTTCCTTCAATTTTCAAATCATGTCTAGCTCTGCAATAACAAAAATCTTAGTATCAAATGAGGTTTATTATTTTTTTTATTATTCTTCCGTGTTAAGGTCGAGACGATAGTATCAACTCTTAGACTATACTCTTAGTAATAAAACAAATTCCGAAAGTAAAGTCCACGTTTCTTAAAATTTAGTACTCTTTTAAGAATTACTTAAAAAGAAGGGATAAAAAATAAAGTGAGCCATAAAACTCAACTGTTCCTCTGTGTTTGCCTCCGTTGTTTAAGTATGTATAAAATGTTTTGCTTCTAAGTCCCAACAGAGTTTTCAAGTGCGCGCATTTTCTGCAGATAAGTAAGGCAGGAATTACGAAAAAAAATATTTCTTTTCGGAAAAAGTTCCTGTAGAATTCAGATTGCGTTTGAAGTTTGTTTTCGATTAATGAAAAATGCGCTTCTTGAAAAGTTTTATATGGAGCAAATAAAAACTAGTTTAACTTATAAACAACCTGTTTGTTTTTTATGGTAAAGTTTTATCGAATTTGTTTCTTCCGCTACGCGTAAGGTGTTACTTTATATTTTAGAAATGGACAATGTCCCTCTAATCATTACTAATATATACATACATATATATATATATATATATATTTATTTATAAATATATATATATTTATTTATATATATATATATATATATATATATATATATATATATTTATTTATTTCTATATATATATATATATATATATATATATATATATATATATATATATGTGTGTGTGTGTGTGTGTGTGTGTGTAAGTAATTACACACCGCCATTCATTTATTCTGTTCCTTTTATTTTGTCTAGCCCTGTCCATAACTATTACATATAAACCGTACCTTTACATTTTAATTTGTGATTGATCCTACTCTGCTAATACTTCTGGTGCCTAACTGCTGCTGTGCATGTCACACCATATATGATTACGTGGCAAACACAAACTTTCTATTGTTATAGCAGTATATTTTGCATATTACAGTTAAAACTTGAAATTTTGTGTAAAAAATTGCATGTTTTGTAGAATGGTTAGAATGTGTAAAGAATGAAAGGTAAATAATATTTTTCTTATGATGCAGTATCAGTCAATTGAATATTTAATTTCTCAGAAGTATATTTCTCTGAAATGTCGAACAACTCAAAGAACTCCCTAAATTTTTGGAGTATGGGTTTTACCCATCTGTAACTTTACTTTACGCTATCGGCTTACGGCATAGTTTTCTACGACACATACATTTAACTCATTCAATTATTAAAACATCATCTTATATAAATATCAGTCATATTAACCTGGCTCAATTTACTGACATGATGATAATTCCACTCATTTATATTATGTTAATTCAATCGCGTCCAACCATTTTAATTTTTATTATCAACTATTCTGGATCGGGTGAAGCAATGATTATGAACATAATTTTGAGGAAAGGGGACAATACCTGTACTGCCGAACTTGAGACCTATCGTGATGACCTCGGAGGCATTTAGGGCACCGTTCGTATATAAAGTTAAATTAGTCGGTGTCTGATTATGGCGATAGACATGAAATCTCATCCATTTTCGGCAAAACGTCATAATTCAAAGAGTTATCAGATGACGGATGTGGGCTCGGGTTTCCATCGATTTGCTTCGGGGTTCAATCACTTTTTAAGTTCATGGAAATTCCCTGTGAGCAGCTTGCCATTTTTCTTCTTCTTACTTGACAGCGCGACGGCATTCAATTGGCATACTTGCAATCATTCGTCTACACAAGGCTACCACTACTTATTCTTGAATAGGCAACACTCTTTCTTTCATGGACAATCTCCATCGCTAGCGGCTTTTTAGCAGGTAATCTCATCGTGTCGATGAAATACATCAAGTTACGTTGCAACTCCTAGCTTACCAGCTGACTTCATACGACTGATTTCTCTAGTTACTCTTGTCTAGAAGAGTAATTTTTTATTTCATATCCTTTCTCTATTATCAATTTATAGCCATACATCTTCCAATCTCATGGGCCACATTATTCCAATTTCTTCTTCATTGGTTTGCGGTTTCTTGCCGAATAATTACTCCGCCCACTGGGCTAAATGGGCGCAGCTCTCTTCGTGACCTCACTCTCATCATTCCATGGATCTGGACCCTTTTACAACCTGGCCAGGGGCTAAAGACTTTTGCGTTTGGTCCCCCTCTTATTACGGACATAACTTTGTTCCTCATTTTTACCTTTTTTTCTTGCTGTCTACTCAAATATATATATATATATATATATACAGGGTGATTTTTTTTAAAAACTTACACTACTCAGAGCCCTCTGTAGCTCGATCTATCAGCCGAAATTCCACCAAAATTGTTAGAGGGACTATGGACGACATGGGAAAGAGATTCCGTTAAAAACAAATACTTCCAAAAGTCGCCGAAAGGGGAAGATATGACACTTTTGTTGTCGGCGCACACGAGAATTTGCATAAAAGGCAAGTAAAACATCAAAATACAAATTCACGACTATGTAGTCGACAGCCAGTATTTTGGGATATAACGATCGGTGCGGAGTTTTTTTTGCGCATCCGCCTTACAGAAGGGTTATCAAGCGCTTTTTTCACTTGCGTAGCCACCTCGCTCCCCGGACCAAACCCACGTGTTATTTTTTGTTTAGTTATTTAAAGTCTAAGGTGTACCATGGTGGGGTCTCGAACTTGCCGGCACAAAAGGACAACATATCTCAGACTTTGATGAACATTCCTGGTGATATGTTACGCTTGGCCGTTGAGAATGTAGTGCACAGGATGCAATGCGTCGTCCAGAAGGACTGAAGTCCCATTGAAGGAGGGAGAAGTGAATTTGCTGCATAAAGTGGTGTTGAAGTGAAATTTCTTTGTTATTCATTTGTCTGCTTACAACTTTTTCGGTATTCATCTCTTATCTTTATAGCCCAAAATACTGGCGCTTCTGTAGACTAGATAGTCGTGAATTTGTATTTTGAGTTTTTACTTGCCTTTTATTCAAATTCTTGGGTGCGCCGAAAACAAAAGCTGCCATATCCTCCCCTGTCGGGGACTTTTGGAACTTTTTTTTGACGGAAACTCTTTCCCATGTCGTCTTTAGTCCCTTTATCAATTTTGGTGGAATTCCGTCTGATAGATCGCCCTACAGATGGCTCTGAGTAGTGTCAGTTTAAAAAAAATCACCCTGTATATATATATATTTGCAATAAATTAAATATTAGGCCCTCCATTCTATCATTTAAATTCCCTTTCCTAAGTCCAGTCCCCAGTAACATTACTTTAGCGCTTTAAAAACCCATAGCAACAGAACTTCCCATAAAACAGCAAACGTTGCATTTCTACACGTGTATACGTCTCGATAAAAGCGTGGGTTCGCATCGCCAGCCCCAAATTCCGCTGACATTTCAAAACAACAGCCACATGTACCTCGCTTCTAGCGCGTAAGGTTGAAAGGTGATATTACACTTCGTCTCAGATGGACAGATGTTACTATCGCTCTAATAAAACTATTCGACACGACTGCTTCAAAATTCTAATTCCTTTCAGGCTGAGTCTAGCTCCAGCCATGTAAATTTGAGCTAGTTTTCCTTTTCAGGTTGACTTTTAAGAACGATATGTAATGATTATATTACATATATATATATATATATATATATATATATATATATATATATATATATATATATATATATATATATATATATATATATATATATATAGCGACAGACATTTGTAGAAACTTATAAAGCTGATTGGGCAGTGAGTATAGTAGGTGATTATGATTTAAGCGAACTTAAACGATATATAATAGTTGGTGCTTGGGTAAGGGACTTATAACATTCCGGAGATAAATCAAGGAATAAGTTTTCCCCCTCAACTATTTTAAGGGTGTACGTGGAATACAAGAATGGGGTAAAACATCCAACCTATGGAAACAATGTGGACGCAGAAAGACTCTGGATGACTGTGAATCATTACTTCTGGAAACAATCATTTGAAGCGGAATACATGCAACATTGTCTGCACTAACACCACAAATTTTTTCTGGGGCCTCTATTGACATCAGCGTGAGGGCCGTACAACATTGCTTGCATGATATTGGATTAAATGGCTGACTCCTAACCCGAATAATGTTGCAATCAATAGAGCTCTTGGCTTCTTCTATGGGTTCACGATCAGCGTCACTGAACACTGGAAGCTTTGAAACGAGTTTCTTGGTCTGACGGGACTCGTTTGCAACTGATTCGGGCATCGAGCCTGTTTGTGACTAACACTCTATAATTCAAAGAATTCATCAGCTCAACAAGGGACTGTCTAGACTCGTGGTACCACAGTAATGGTATAGGATTTGTTCAGCTGGCAAGAATTGGTACTCCTCATACGTCTACAACTTCTCTCCAGGGAACGCAAAGTAACTGTCTTTCAGATGAGTGATCAGTTGCCTCTGAGGGTATGGCATCGTCCAACAGGCCAACACTTCACCAAAAACATCCACAGCTGACAAATTTTGGTGTGACGAACACTTATTCAAGGTTTGGAATATGAGAATGCCCCCCTTGTCCCCTAGATCTCAACGTTATTGAATACATCTGGTATGCCATTCAATGTTCAGTTCAAAGCATAGATCCAGCTGCTAGGATTGTTACAGAACTGTGGACCGCCGTTCGCTAGGCATAGTAACGGTGATGTTTATTGTCTACAGACTTCCTGAGATAGATCATGGACTTCAAGCCCCCGCGTGTTCCCTTGAGTTCTGTGATCCAGAAGTGGACCTACAGGGTATTATACAAGCATCCCAGTTTTTTTAACTCCATTATATATATATATATAAAATATATATGTGTGTGTGTGGCAATTTTTCTTGGATAAATGTTTTTCCAATTATGTTTATAATAGCTTTAAAACAACATGTTTATAGCACGATTATTTAATGCTGTTATCCTTATTTAACCGAACAAAGTTAAAATACTTCCTTATTATTAAAAACTGTCTATTTAAAAATCAGGAAACATGTTTTCAAAATATTTTTATTCTTTCATGGATTTTTAAGCCATACGACAATGTTTAACATGAAAAAGACAGGAAATATTTCTCTATGCTTACACTGAAAAACGTAAACTCAAATTTCTTTTTGAATGCTAATTTTTTTTTTACGGCTCCCTCAAACACTTCCCAGTAAAATTCTTTAGAACTTTCATTTTCAACAGAATATTGGGTAAAGAAACATTGTTTTATGAACTCAATCTCTATGCTTTATTTGGCACCGAGAGTGAAATGTTTTTGTTACCATATTTTTCTCAAAAATCACATTCGCAGATTCGGCTTCACCGCGTCTCTATGACAAAATTTTTTCTCTTTGGATATTTCAGAATGCAAAAATAAAAACTGTAAAGAATTTCTGAATTATGCTCTTTAAAATTCCTTCGACCCGATAAAAATCTTTTCAAAGCGAGATTATGATGCATTGTGTGTTATGAATTAAATTTAAAAATGCTTTTCTCCGAGTTAAAAAGTTACTTTTTGTTGTATAGAATAATGCTGTTCAATTTTGTAATGCTGTTATTCTCTTAAAATGGGAATTTTTACTACTGAAAGGAATCAAACGTTTTCTAGGAATTCGATCTCAAACCAAATTTAATTCATATTGTAACTTTCATTGTTAGAATGTAACTTTCATTCTTGTATTTATGTTTAAATGAAAAAATAAATTTAACTTCGTTATAAAAATAAAAAATTAAAGTTTTCTGCTTAGAAAATAAAAACCCTCCAGGTATAAAAACAAAATTAAAATAAATGTTCAAAGAGTCGCAAATTTCAGTTAACTGCCAAACGAACATATTAATGATTCATTTCGCATGGTTGTTTATTTTAACCCTAACATTATACCAAAGATATATCTAAGATGATGTCATAGATATATCTTTGGTATATGATGTAGATCTTTGTAGATGATGTCATACATATTGTTGTGAGTAACTATACATATTTGTTTATGTTTATGTCTATTTTATGTGAAATTTCGGTTATTTATTGTCATTATTGTTTATATATCAATCTGTGAACTTTTAGAGATATTTTCGAGAATTTTAGTGAACATGGCGAAAATTTGGGAAGATTGCCGAAATATTTGGTTACTTTATGGGTGTCCAGAGAAGACATCAGATTGCACCCCTGTGGCATGGTTATGTAGTTATGGACGGTTCCATTTGTTCGATAATCAAGACTGTCACCAAAGGTATATAAGGATGCCCAACTTGGCTCCTAAAGTACAGATTCATTCTTTTCTCTGCTGGAGCTTGGTTGCTCTGCTGGAAATACGTGTCCTATTATTGTTCCTGTGTGTATTGTTTCATATCTAAAGCCTTTTGTTTATACTTCGCTGAAGATCTAATAGACTGTTTGCTTAATTTGTTATCAGTTAAAGTCTAAAAAACAAATAATCTTTCACCGCTGTGACCTGGAGTCGCCATACAGATATCGATGTACGAGAAACGCAATAATATGTTACAATATCTCTTCACATCCCTTCACATCAGAAGCCTTTTGTTTATATTTCGCTGAATGTCTAAGTGACTGTTTGTTTAATTTGTCATCTGTTGGAGTCTAAAAAACAAATAATCTTTTAATGCTGTGACCTGGAGACGTCATTCAAATATCGATGACCGAGAAACGCAATAATATGTCAAAATATCCCTCTATGAAGCTCAATTTAAGACACTTTGGAATTGATATGTCATTTTACAATATTTTCACTTCAAGTCATAGAAGTTGTACGGTAAAACATTTATACTACAGTCGCAAAGTAATTTGTCAAATCAGATTATCATGAATCTGAGCTGAATTACTGCAGAGTCGTTAAATTAGATCCCTAAGAGAAGTTTTGCAGTGACTTTAAGTTGGGACAAGCATATCATTGTTTTGGTGGTTACACTGGCGTTGGTGTGACATCATTTTGCTTATACACGGCAACGAATAAAATCGGAAAGGAATGAATGTTACTCAATAAATATTTAACTGTTCCGTAAGGGCCTGATTTAACCTATCGGTAACGCATTGACCATCGGACTGGGAGTACGCAGTCCTAATCTCTGCAAAACCCATTGAATGACCTCGAATCTAGGCCTGATAGGCCCACATTAAATTCGTAGATTGGAAAGTCATTCTACAAAATCAGAGGGTGGGGGAAGGCGTGTCCATGATACATATCGCCCCCTGTAGGGGAGGTGCTTTGTCTAAACTGAGGTGAGACGTCGCGGTAATATTGACTCACCTGTATGGATCTCCCAGATAAGAAATAGTCAACTATTTTCGTTCTATATTGCACAAATGTCTCTCCACATAAAAAAATTATCTTATAGTCAAACTGACCCCTTTAAAAGGGAAAATGAGTTTTCAAGAAAAATTCTGCTGGCATTATTATTTACGATAGTCTTATTTATATACACACACATATATATATATATATATATATATATATATATATATCCTCTCAAACTTAGCAAAAACACATTAAATTAAAGTCTTTAAATAGCTTTAATTCTTTCAACCACTCTTTTAAATCTTTTTTTTTTTCATTCCCAGAAACATAACCTACTGTTTGTCTGCAACGCTACGGAGCAATTTGTTTGCTTTATTATTACTTATTTTTTTTAAACAGCTCTGTCACTCAGAAAGTGTTAAACGGTTATATAGAGATCAATAAATTCTCCTTAGTAAGGACTTGAAGATACCGTAATAGACTTTGATTTCGTTTACAGAACGTCTACAAAATATTCCTTCCATATTAACTATTAATAATTATTTACAAATGAAAAATTATAGTTACAGTAAAGATACATTTTTGTTAAATGTAAAATGATTTCAACGAAGATTTTCATACATAGATTTAGGAAATAAAATGAAATTAAATTTAAAAGCGAGGGATATTATTTCCTAATTTGTCAGGAAGAGGATAAACTAATGCAAAAAATTAGGAAGTAAAAGCTATAGGTTTTTTTATCATTTCCACATTTTAGTTTTCTTCTGATTTTTGGCTTTTTGCCCCGTCTGCGATAGTGTAAAACTACAATAAGAACTTCTCTAGTGGTAGCTCCAAGAAATAGAACCAATAAAGAAAATTAATAAGATTCGCATCTGGAAGTTTTAAAGGGCTTTTCTCCTAAATATTTTGGCAATTGTTTGATATCGTTATTTTTTCTACGTGTTATCGTCTAAGGTAAAAGATATCCCCAAAAATAATATTTTTTTAAGAATATATAGGAATATTTGGCTAAAGAAAGGGTTGAAGAGCCTTCTGCATTTAGAAGCTTTTAGTTAAAAAAACTTGCAATATAGTGGTTTTGATTTTATATTTATCTTCGTGTCCGGCACTTAAGCAACCAGATATTTATTACCAGATATGCCTAAAACTGCATTTTATATTTACAGTGTACAGGAGTCTTATTTGAAAAGAATTCTAAATAGGAAAGAAATTAGTGGTGGTGTGTTAAAAAATGACATCCCAAAAATCTTTTGTCTCAGTCAAAAAACTTTAATAGTGCAATTTAGCGTTAAGTAACATACAAATGAACTAAATTTAAGTATACAATAAATACAAATTATTAAACAAAATTCAGTTTAAATACGCACCGAAGTGTTGCTAATTGAATTCGTTATTCTTTCTTCATCTGTTCGCCTTGGCATTGCTGCATTAATTTTTGGCTGTATAATTCATTCAAAATTTTGGCGAACTTAGAAAAAGGCGGAAAAGCAACTCTGTCAAATAGATAACATTGGGCTGGGGGCGGCCCTGTGGTACAGCGGGCTAATTTTTGGTGCTGAGTGTGCTCAGATCGAATCACGGCGTTGCGCCACGAAAATATGCCTCCGTTTGTATCGTCCCTTCAGGTGATAATGCTGTCCGCCTGTATGGTGCACCCATAATAAAATGAACAGTAAAACTGCGGCGTAGTATAAGCGAATGTTTTATGACAAGTGCATCCGCATTGGTAAAAAAAAAGATAACATTAGTATATCTGTCCTAAACATTTCTCGAGCTATATGATATTGTTATTTTTTTTATGAACTCTATCTCCAAGATAGCAGATAAAAAAGTCTATTTTGAAAAAAAAAAACTTTGGTGTTGATGTGTATCCGTATTTATAAATAAAAAGTAAAATTTATCACCGAGATGTATTATTTATATTATTTGGATTATGAACACGCTTTTAGGACAGATTATTACATTCATTAGTATATGTGACATTTGTGAACTAGAAATGAAAATCATTTATTAGAAATTGAGAAAAAAAAATGTTACATCTGATTTCACAGCCGGAGATGTAAGTGTAGGCACATTGCGCTTGAAATAAAAGTCAGTTCCAAAATAAGTTTTAAAATTTATATATACGAAGTGCCAAAGGGCTATTTCGGTATTGAATAACATTTGTAAGGTATACATAAGATTCGATTCACAAGAATCGAACATTTGAGTGAATGAATTAAAGAAGCTGCTTGATGTATGCTAATTTCGGCATACGCACTTGGTATAAATACCATGCAGCTTGATTAATAGAAATGTTGTTAAGGTTGATAGTTAAGCGATTTAAGGGAGCTACGAGGTAAGCAGCTCCAGGTGTTAACCGGCGCTTCTGCTTATGGGGCCCAAAGTTTACGTGGCAGAACTGCTGGTTTGATTCTCTAGTTTGTGAGTATTGCAAAGTGTATTTTTATTGAATGCTAATATATATTCCGTACAAGTAGTACGTATGCTTATTGCTGTAAAAGCAAATTCTATATGTGCAACGAATTCAATAATCATTGTTTCATGTATAAAGTGTGTTTGTATCAAATTTATTTAGAGTGCCACTTCAAATTATATACACCCAAGTGCGGGTGGAAGTGAGCTATCCTCTACACATTGGAGTATTAGAAAATGTCATACAGAAAAATAATATTTTGCGAACGAAAACGAAGATATCCCGTGCTCTATTTGAATAATTGGAAATATGTCAGTGAGAGAAGAATCACTGAAATAGTGGCTTAATTCAGGGATTTGTGCCACCGGAACAATATCCATTTACAGTAGATACCATTGTAGACGGATCGCAATTCAAAGAGTTATTTTAAGCGGATTGTGCTTAAAATAACAGAAAGCTTCAAAATAGGATTCGTATATTCTGTTTACTAGGTGTTACCAGACTTTTTCTACGGAATAACTCAAAAATTACAAATTGAAATAGAAGAATACCTTCAAATGGTTTGACTTTGGCTTTTGCGGGTAATTTTGGCCCAACAAACGAAAAATGATTTATGTACTGTATCTAGACAAAGGAGAGTGATTATCACTTATTTATTGCAATGTCCAATAGGTGGGTTAAATATAATAGGTATAATAAGAATATAGGTATATTATAATAGATATGTTGGGCCAAAGTTACCGCAGGTGGCGGTACCTACTCCAGGAACCAAAACTTTTATATGCACTGTTCCATACAATATCTCTAATATCACAGCGCTATATAACGACTGAATAACTGCAGAGATATCAGTGATTAGATAGCTGTTAAAATGGTAATGTTGAGTTATGGAATAACTCAAAACTACAAATTGAAATAGAATAATACCTTCAACTGGGGTAACTTTGGCCCTTCAAACAAAAACAGATTGTATGTGCTGTATCTAGACAAAGTTGAGTGACTATCACTTATTTATCGCAAGGGCCAATAGATGGGTTAATTATAAAAGCCATAATAAGTATATAGGTATATTATAATAGGTTTGTTGGGCCAAAGTTATCCCAGTTTACGTTACCTACTTCGGGAACCAAAACTTTTATATGCACTGTTCTATACAATATCGCTGATATCACAGCTTTATATAACATTTGAATAACTGCAGACATATCAGTGATTAGATAGGTATTGAAATGGTAGCCAAACTCCAAGAACAGTATCGGTTTATGACAGACTCCTGCCTAATGGCACCACTTTTGGATTAGTAAAAAATACAGTTAATACTCACAAATTGTCTGTGTCTTATAGTGCTTCATGATTTTTTTAAAAGGAGTTAAAAATCATTAATTTTTTATGTTAAAACCCTTAAAAGCACATTTAATCTTTACAAATTGTCTGTGTCTTTTAGTGTTTCATGTTTTTTTAAAGAAGTTAAAAAATATAATTTTTTTTGTTAAAACCAATGAAACACAGTGAATCCTTACAAACTGTGTGTGTCTTTTAGAGTGTCCTGATTTTTTAAAAGAAGTTAAAAATAAATAATTTCTTATGTTAAAACCCTTAAAAGCACTGTGAATCCTTACAAATTGTATGTGCCATTTAGTGTTTCATGATTTTATTAAAAGAAGTTAAAATCATTAACTTTTTATATCAAAACCATTAAAAGCATTGTTAATACTTTAAAATTGTATATGACATTTAGCATTTCATGAATTTTTTAAGGAAGTTAAAAACCATAAAGTTTTTATGTTAAAACAAATAAAATCACAGATATTTCCTTACAAATTGTCTGTATCTTTTAGTGTTTCATGATCTTTTAATAGAAGTTAAAAATCATTAATTTTTTTTGTTAAAATCCTTAAAAGCCCAGTTAATCCTTACAAATTGTGTGTGTCTTTTAGCGTTTCATGATTTTTTAAAGTATTTAAATATCATTTTTTTATTCTGAAACCATTAATTTTTAAGCTTTTCTCGCTCAGAATTTGTACCTAACATTTTCTTCCTAATGATGGTTTACATACACCTATACATAAGGTACTTTTAGTGAGATATTCGCCTTTCGTCATTCACCTCGAAGTCTTGCTGGCTTTGTGGTGAGCACCATTTTGGTGAGCCACCATTGCTCCCTTTGAAGGGACAACACGGTAACGACCAAGCCTAATTCGGTATTTGAACCCAAGCCCATTGCATGGAAGCTCACGACGCAAACCACTATACCATATTGATGGCATTTGTACCTGGTTTAACATTCAGATACAGCACTGGTATTTGAAGGAAATACAAAAAGTTCGAGTGCTCTTTTAAGAGTAGCTATTTTGCATCCGAAATCACTGAAGGTCACCGAGAAGAATAATTTTTTTGCCACTTCAAAAATAATGTATTAAGGAATGTCTTCGCGCAAAATGCCCTTACCACTGTTAACCCTAACATATATACCGTCATTGTAAATCGTTAGATCCGTAAGTCATTATATCTTAATCGTACCGTCGTCTCTTCTCAACTGCACTCTAAAATATAAACATTTCTTTCTGGTTTCCTGTTACCATCACATAAAACAAAGCTAAGAAGAAAACATGGATGATGAAGTTGCACCATGTTGATATCCACAACCGGCCATTGTGACGTGTGGTCTGTCCCCAGACCAACACTACTCTTGCTGAGGAAGTACGTCGTCGGGGAAACACGTCTTAAAGAATGAAGAACGACCAATTATTCACATCAGGAGTTCTGTAATCAAAATCCGAAGTACCAAGGATTCAAATCGAAATTCTGACAGTCTATATTCTGGCACCACTTATTGTAAGACCAGGAGGCGAAGTCTAAATCACTCGATGGTAACGCGGAAAAAACATTTATTTCTTACGAAGACATTACCAAAAATGCTCTTTAACAGATATACCGTCATACGTCATTTCATCTTACACATACCGCCTTCTCTTCTCAACTGCACTCTAAATTGTAAACATTCCTTTCTCGTTTCCTGTTGCCATCACATAAAACAAAGCTAAAAAGAAAACAGAGGAATGGCGTTGCACCAGTTTGACTTACACACACACACACACACACACATATATATATTTCTTTTTTTTTTGGGGGGGGGGGAGGAAATTCTTTGATTCGTTACTCGTGTGTCCTTAAACAAACTGAAATCGTGTTTTTGCTTTTGCTTTTGTGTTGTCGGGATCACTTGACTAAAAACTATAAATTAATATTCTTTTAAGAATGAAGCAAAATACATCTCTATTTGAGAATAATTCAACGCGATAATAGAATTTAAAGAAATTAAACAATTCTTGGCACCAACTTCAAGCATTTCTATAAAATTTAATTACAAAATCCACATTTATTGCTTTGTGTTTTAATGACGGGAAAGAATGAATGCATCATTGTAAGAGAAGAACAATGATGAAGAGGGCGTACTGCCAGCACTTGAAGTTCAGTATTTGAAAACCATCCAACCTTATCATAGCAGCTGCTTTCTTTTTTTTTAAAATATTCTATTTCTCGCAAGGCTGAAAAATATCTTTCATGCATTTGTACTCGCATGACTGGATTCTTTAAATGCTTTCTAAAGAAAAACTGAAAAGCAACTTCGCACAGTGAATAAATTAAGTTTTTAAAGGAATTTTTGGCAAAATGTGAAAAGAAAGTCCCATTACATATTTTATGGAGGGTTATTTTACTTTTATCCAAACTGATGTCATTTGTATTATAAGAGAGTTTTTATTCTCTTATAATACAAATGACTATTTAATTTTATACTTAGCATGGTTTGTATTGTGACATAGCGTATAACTTAATAAATGAACTATTTCTTTCTACTAATAAGAATCAATGTTATTATACAGAGAGAAAGAGTGTATCTTTATGAAATAATACATGATTTCAGAGTAGGAGCCACTAAATACAATAAACATAACACAATGTAATAGAATATTTAATATAGCCATTCTATGGAATGAACTTATTTACGTTTTAATAAGGTGTGAATTTAATTCCATTATTTAAAATCCAGCTTGAAATTGCCCACAATTTTACTGTAAGACTCCCCTGTGAAGGAGTCTTATAAAGTTTTTAGCAACTCGTTTCGTAATTAACGTATCATATTATCCTCTGAAATCTCTTACAACCTCGAGGGAATATGCAACCCTTAGATGGTGCTTTCCCCAGTGGCGGAGCAGGAATTCCCCCACTTGAATTTCCATTGGGTGGTAGAAGGGATATGAAACGCCTTCACAGATCAACAGGAAGGCCAACCTCTTTCTAGGCAATGGCACCCCCTTCTAAAGAAAGTGCAAATTATTTTTTTTTAATTTTTCTTCTTTTACTTTGTTCTTCGTTTTTTTTTTCTTGTGCACTATTCCTAAATACGGCAACAGCAACAAGGCTTTTACAGATTTATATATCTCTTTGTTTTAACGTAAATATTTTCATGCCTTTTTAAACCTTTTCCAAAATTAAATATAATAATTTTATCTTAAAAGAAAGATTTAACTTGTTTTGAAGTAAAAATTTAGTCGTTAAGCACTCGGAATTATCAAAGAGTAAAGTTTAGGCTTGTTCTAAATTTTCGATCTTCGTTTTAAAATTTTCCAATTTAACATCCATTAAGCTTAAATTTCTCTTCTCGTATTTCATGTTTCCAAAATCAATAATAGAAGGCCATATATATGTTTTAAGACACGGTCAACAAACAACCTACAAGAGAACAAACCTGAAGAAATTTTTCATTAGGCATGATTCAAAAACTGTGATAAAAGCCTCACAAGAATTGCCTTGGTGGTTTTGTTGTGTCTTTCAAATGTCTAAATTTCATGATCTGTAACCAATGATGTGCTATCATGGTTGCCTTCGTCGTCACGTATTATTTCTTGGCTGGCCTGAATAAGTGTAATAGAAGAAAAACGCATAGAATATTGCCTATTTCTTTTAGTAATCAATAAATTACAACTCTATATTCCCAAAACACTCGATGTATGCTGCTTATTTTATACCTCAATCGTCACAAAATATCAAATTTCTGTAGCCAATCAATGTCGTCTTCATTCTGAACTGCGCACTCACCGATAAACAGCTCGATACTAACTTAAACTAGTTCAATTAACTTATTGCCCAAAAGGATGCGACGCTCTGTATTTCGAGAATTCTGTTGATGCCTATTCTCCAGTGTCAGACGAGATCCATAAGTCCGTTGAATCTCAGGAAGTTGAGCACAAGAAGAGGATCTCGATAGATGCCCTTTCTAGAGAGACCCATGCAATCCATTATATGCTCTGCTGAAGCCTGCTGGTCGTGGCAGTCCTTCCTGCAGGTGGTGAAGTCCTTCCTGCCCTCATTGAATGAGAGGCACTTGATGTGACGGCTCGCAAGTCTTGAAAGCACAGTCCAGGAGCCTCTGTCTCACGGGAAGTCTAGAAAAAATCCCGGATTATTGCCCATATAACAATGATGGGTGGGCGGCTCTCTCCACTCTGCCAAAAGTTTTGATTTTTCCCATGTATATAATTCCTGAAAAGTCAAGGCGGAAGAGGAGGGGATGGAGTGACTGCAACCCTCCTTAGCTAGTTTATCCTCCAATTCGTTTCCGTGAATGTCCACATGAGAGGGGATCCACTGAAAATGGACATCGTGACTTATCGAAATCATTTTTTGTTTAAGGGTGTCCAGGACACAAAACTTTTTCAATTTTCAAAAAAAAAGTTATTGCATTAAATTTTTTTCTGTTCTTTTCTGCTTAAAAAGACGTTGAAATCATGTTTTTATCTAAATTAGAACAGAAGATATTAATTTTTTGTTTTGCAACATTCTAATAGCAGCCAATCTTTGTTTAAATCTTTAAATGAGTTTTTCTGCATGATGGGTATTTACACCATTTTTCGTCTTTAAATTGTTAGAAGTCAGGAACCATTAAAGATAAATGATTCAACATGGAACATGTCTTTTTCAATTATTTTATTTTAATTTTAAATCAGCAAATTTGGAATAAAGTATTTGCTTTTGAAAATATGATTTTTTAAATATAAGTTACTTCTTTTTTGAAATTTTTACTCCAAATACTTTTAATTTTTTAAAATTAATATTTAAAAAAATTCTAAATCAGAATTAAAACTTATATACTTATGTCAAATTAAACGAAAAAATTTTGACATTCGACAAATATTTTTTCAAGTTATAACAATTTTAAATTACCCCACTTTTTTTAAAATTTAAAATAAAATTTTTTAAAAAACTTTATGAGAAGATTTATAATGTGATTTTATTTACAAATTATATGGTTAACCATCACAAAAAAATTCAAAATTTTAACTCAATAAATAAAAAAAAAATTAAATGTGTCCTGGACCCCTTAACCCTTTGAGGGGCGTAGTTTGCACAGTGCAAACGGTATATATCGCCTCTTTTCAACTTGCATTCAATGTATTCCAGTCAAATGATCAGAAAAATGGCCAGTGCTGCCATCTTTTATCTGTTTAAAGAAGTAAAAAACATTTTACAACTGAAACATTTTTCACTGGAAAAATCTTCAAGGTTTTTTAGGTTAAAAAACGATAAGAAAATCTGCCCCGGCAATCCTGAAAGGGTTAAGCAGGATAAAAATACTTGTCCTGTATCCTGTAAGTAACCAATTGTTTATATGTTAGAAAGAGCTGCAGCGAGAACTCTTCTGTTCCCAAATTCGTCGTTTAAATATTTATAAGTTTGGCAAAATTATTAAAGCCTACCAAAGAGGCAGAAAATTAAGCCAAAATTTACGCGTCCAGGGTACAGATAGGCTTGAACCTATAAATTGTCCTGTTATGGGCTTTTCAGTTTAAAACATAATACTCTCATATAATAAAAATTGGTATATTCTTGATAAATTTCTGAAAGCACTCTTTCTAAAAATATTTTTTTTGTTTTGCACAACTAAGTGAAGTAATAGAACATTTTCAAATTCGTAGGGATACTCGATTATAAAATGTATGACGCCTTTAATGCTGTTGTGTGCTAAACCTATTGGATTCACTCACTTCGACGTTAACCTATAGATAAAATTTTTCTATTTACAGCTACATAAACGCTAATAATCCAATAAAAATGGTATTTTCAGATAGCTTGAAATTTTCTGTACCTGGTCAACAGATTTCATTTTATAAATTTCATCCCCCGAAAGAATTTATGAGAGTTTAAATGACACTATACCAGAACTTTTCTCCTAATAATTTAAATTTTAAAATATTATTTGCATTTTTTAAAGTGAAATATGCCCCTAAGTGTAAAATTTATTTCTCTATTATTGAGTACAGTTTAAAAAATCTTTAAATCCAAGTCGGCTATCCTTGGATAAATTTTATCCATAGGTTATCATTGAGGTAAGCAAATCCATTACGGTTAATACACAGCAGCCTTAACCGTTGAAAACGTTAGAGGGAAAGAAATTCCTAAAGTGAAATTTCTTTAAATTTACACTGGTGACAGAATGCAGTGGAAAGAAACAGTACACATAAAGTTCAAATAAAATTGTTCAATAAAGTTATTGGGGAAAATCAAAAATGTGTCATTTATTATTACTTAAAATCTGAACGAAACCTTTAGACCAACCTAATATTTTATGCTAGCATGGAGGTTAAATTTCTAAACAGTCCTTTGAGAGAAGAATAACCTGCAGACTGAAATCGCAGAAGGGAGAGATTTCATCCCACGGAAAAGATAGAGGGATAAAACGTGAAATTTTAAAATTTGTCTCTTAGCCCATGAAAATTCTTGTGTGATAATTTTTAGCCTGTTTTTCAAAGGTTTCTAAACTTTGCTCGATAAGAAGACAAGAAACAACGTATATTTAAAGGAGGAGAGGAAGCCTAAAAACTTGTATTTTAAATTGAGGCATACGTACGTCGTAAATATATTTGTCCTCAAAAATGTTGTATAAAGATCATCAAACGTAGCTCAGAAGTTTGAAATTGTAGTTAAAAACATAAAATTTAAATTCTATACCGTGGATAGGGTTTGATACCTTTGCGCTAACCAACATATCTATTTGTGCAGTTTTTTGAAAAAAAAATTCATCATAGGAAGGGTTTAAAACATTTCGTATACGGGATTTATAAAAGTATTTTTTTATGAAATTTCGCATCATTTTAAAGAAGAAAAAAAATTTGAGATTACATTTTACTTTAGGGAAGATGTTTTCAGAATTTGTACTCTCAATGAAAAATTTTAAAGACAGTTTCGCGAACAACGGAATGCTAAAAGAGATACGTCGCAAGGAATTTCAGAAACGTCTTTTTAAACAGGGTAAATCGGGAAAAATTCCATCCAGAGATAAATAGACATAAAGCTCATACATGCAGTAACATTGGTAAAAGGCAATACAGCTTAAAAATGTCGTATCTTGCTTTACCTTAGATACATGATTTTTTTCTGATTTTTGATTCCAGGTCTACCGGCGAGAAAAATCTAATAATCCTAGATAACATAAAAAAACACATTGGAATGAAAAATGCTAAAAAAAATCCAAATAAGATAATACACAGCAAATTTTTTGAAATTATTTGAGTTTAATTAAAATTATTTTATTTTACCGTTGTCAAATTAAACCAATATAATCATTCACTTCCAAATTAATTATTTTCCTTTTCATCCTTGCTTCTTATGGTTTATAACATTTTTCTTCTATAACGTCTTTTACGGGTCCTGTCTTATGTTTCAGGGTACGACAATATTGACGATATATTTTGCCATTCTACGATCATTTACAGTTTCAATTTAAATCAGTTTCAAATATTTTACTTCAAATCCTTTAAAGTGTATTTTTGTTAATGCCTTCGTTAGAAATAAATGTTTTGTCCGTGTTATCATCGTGTGATTTAGACTATACCTCCTGAGCTTACACACACACACACACACACACACATATATATATATATATATATATATATATATATATATATATGATAATAAATAAAACTATCCATGTTTCTTCTCAATAAAGTACAGTCCCTTTCTTCTAATTGCGACCTAGGAATTAACGAACTAACCATCCCTATTATCCCTTAGTGCACGCGCGTTAAAGATATTTGTAAACATGAATCAGCACCACGTGTTGTTTTCGCCACGGTGCGCTTTTCGGAACATCATGCGAACTTTATTTAATCAAGTCAGACGCCCAATTCTAGCCAATAAAAAGATTTCCCCGCGGTCAGCGTCCCTACACTTTATAACCTTCTGCAAAAGATATCGGCATACACTTTACTGTCTGTCGATGTCTTGTCCTGGTGTCGTCCTAGCTCTACTTCCTCGCCTCTCTAATTAACCTTAACCGCGCTGCTCCGCTTCTGTCCGATATAACGATGTAAAATCTGCCTTCTGAATGCGCCCCGGAAGGGAACGGTGGCGTTGCTATTGTGTGTCTCCAGTTGTGAAGATACCTGTGTTTTGCTGAATCATATGTCTACATTATAATCCGGAATAAAATAATATGCATCGTATCTCTGTTCTGTGTGTCCCTTCAATGCCTGGCATCTCTGTGGATTTTCCTCCCCTATGTGCGGATTACACTATGTCTGACTTAGTGTTCCTCAAGTATCTTCTCATTCCCCTGCCTCGACTATAAAAGTGTTGAATCACGCTCGCGAATCTTGGGTGTATCATCTCCTCCACTACGTGATGTACAGCGCATTACACACACACACACACACACACACACACATATATATATATATATATATATATATATATATATATATGTGTGTGTGTGTGTGTTTGTGTGTGTGCGTACATGGTTATTAAAATATTAGGAATATTGTTAATTTTAGTAATGTTTATGGATGTATGTGTGACCACCAGTTTATTTTTAATGCAAATAGTCTATATTTTATTTTACTGTAAGGTGTTATTAATGATGATGTGTACTTTGCGCTTTTATATGGATAATGTAACATGTCAGACATTCAGAGAGGAGTAATTGTTGATGTCTGTCAGTTTGAAGCATCTGTATTGGATGAAAGAAAAACTCAATGAAAGAGACCAAAGAGTATTGAAGCAGATTGTGACATCAAAAAAATAAGTCAACTACAAGTCACTAAAGAGCTCAAACTGAATCTACTAGTTCCTGCATTAACTATTACAGTTAAGAGAAAACGTTCTAAGAAAAGCATTCATGGCCTGCATTCATATAAATTCATACAAAGTATCGACACACGGTATCTCTGTGTTGTGTTTGATCAGATCGCCCACTCTTCTTCGTTCTCTTCAACTTCTTTGTGAGGTTGAATCGTGGCAGTATTTATGATATGAGTGCCACTCGTATGTTTAAACCATGGTTCACGTAAATACATTCTAATCACTCAAGAAGATTTTCTTCATAAACCTTGTCAAATCCATTTAAATTGCAATTAAATAAATTGTTTTAATGCAGATTAATTAATTGCAATTAAATTGCCTCAAAACCGTCATTTCACATCTATTTTAGTGAAATGCTATGATTAAAGTCAAGATCCTATGTCGTAACTTGTCTTCCAGCCCTTACGGACTATTGCGTTACTTTCTTGTTGAATATTATGTTTTAATTCCCTTAAAAGTGATTACGAATTTTATGGTTTTTTAGAAATTTTGGGGTTGAATTACTTTGAAACCTAAATTTTGCACAAAAGAAAAAAATTGTGCATACAGAGCAATTTATAGCTCAATTTATGTATCAAAAACTAACTAGATTTACAATTTTCCATTTTAATTTTTTGAAATCGAAATTTCAAATTCCTGTTTCTTTTTACATGTAATAATGAACTTTACATAAAGACACATTTCAGAATTTAAATTAAAATTATATGTGCGCTGAATTTAAATAATATTAAAAATAAAATTTTTTGCACAGGATCCGTAAAATAGCTTTATTTTAGTTATATTCTAATTAAAAGGGTATGAGAGAAACTGTTATTTTAAAAGTAAGTACGTTATGGAAAGTAAAATCGCAAAGTGCGTAATTATTCATTTTAAATATTTTTCTACTGTTCCTGGGGGACTATAAAGAAAACAATTAAACGAGTGACTCTATCTTCTAATCTGTCCAACAGAGGATAAAGTAAAAAAAAATCTTATGAATTAAACTCGATATGGCATTTGGATTTTCACAGTTTAGTAAATATCTCATGTTTGGCACTTTGCCCGATTTGCAATACGTCGGAGCTACTTCAAAATTTATTTCAGAGATACTACTAAAAACGATCGATAAAGAAAGATATTGATCACCATCGAACGTTTTAAAGGATTTTTTTTCATAAATATTTTGCAATAGTTTCAAATTCTGTACTTTTTTTTAAATGTATTAAGGTCAAAAGGAAAGGAGGTTTTAATGAAATGTACTTGTTTTGGAAAAAAAAATTTGCCGTTTATTCTTGAGAATTTTACAAAAGTTTCTGTCTGTATATGTATTATTATTTCTAAAGCGTTATCAAATTTTTTGTGAGTATAGCTGAAAATTTAATTGATTGTGTTATACTTAAGAAACGGGTGAAATTAGAACTTTGTATCAGATATTTTTCTTACTCTGTTCCCTTGCCGGAACAACTGCGTAAAAGGTCCATATTCGGCAGAAGGTAAATGAATGCTCCTCCGGTTTATAATGGAACCAAAAGGTTAGGTGTCCGACATCTGAAGGGCTCGTAACTTCTTCCATCCTCACAGACCCCATAGAAAGACTTTCCTATCAACAGATTTAATGTGCCCATAACCGGCCTAGACAGAAAGGTATTTTATGGAGCTTGTCGGGATTCTATATGTGCATTCTCAGGCTACCTCGAAGCAAGAGAATCTTAAGTCTATCCTACAATATTTCTTTTATTATATACTTATTTGTAAGTATGAAAATTTTATGTTTTATTCTGTCTTTATTTAAGTTTTTGTATATTCATTTATATTTCTGTTATTAGTGGTATATATATATATATATATATATATATATATATATATATATATATATATATATATATATATATATATATATATATATATATGTTACCGCTAAACTGCCGAAATCAGTTAAAGTGCACATTACCTACTAGGCACTCGTTAAAGTGACAATAAGATCTTTGCTGGAACAACAGCAACATTTCTGTACGCCTTAATTAACATAATGTTATTTATTTAATTTTCGAAATCTAAAGAATCAAGTTAATACAATCAAGCAATCAAAAAATTAGTTGATAGATTCAACCCTCAATCAATTAAAAAATATAATACAAAGAATCAAACGGTTTAAAATATTATTGCAATTAAGGAAAGGAATTTGCGAAACATATGATAAAATTATGCTTAATTATTCGTGCAATCTAAAGATTGGTGTCACTTTGAATTGCATAGCAACTGGTTTTTGCGACAAGCACACCTATTTGAGGTACATTTAGATTTGCAGTCACATTTTTTAAACCCTTCCCAGTACCAATATATTGTTTTATTGTTGTTTGACGTACAGATATTTCTACATCAAGGACATCTTCGTTCCTTAAAAATCTCTCTTTGCAAACATTGAATTTGAATCTTAAATACAATTGTTTTGAAATACCCATTTTTGTATCAAGTTTATAAAAGCCATCTTCTGTTTTACTGAGAACCACAGCTAAAATCAAGCGGGCATCAGTCTTTGCTCTGTCTACTTCGGGTAAATTAATCCTCATAGTGACACCTTCATCGGCATTTGGGTGTTTTGCTTTAGAAACTGCTAACATTTTCTTTCCTTTCTTTTCTGAACATTTCTTGGCTTCATCCCGCAGTATTTTTTTATCCATATTCTTTTTACAGATGTTGTACAATGCATTTTTACCACACCCGTCCTCTTTACGATCTATTTCACAACAAATTACGTAAGCAAACATATCACACTACCAAACTAAAAGTGGAGGGACCAAACCAAACTAAAAGTGGAGGGAGAGAGCGAAAGAGTAGGGAAATGAAATGAGAGAAACAAACTTTTGAACTTTAACGATAATGTGTCACCCTTAATGTGCACATAACATAAGTAAAATGCGGAAAACTCTTGATTCCACACTTTAACGGATCAAATCAGTAAATCGGCAGATAATGTGTACATTAACGGCTTTCGAGCTTTAGCGGTAACATATGTTTATATATATATATATATATATATATATATATATATATATATATATGTATATATATATATATATATATATATATATATGTATATATATATGTATATATGTATATATATATATATATATATATATATATATATATATATATATATATATATATATATATATATATATATATATATATATATATATATTATATATATATATATATATATATATATATTTATATTAGGGTGATCCAAAAAAATTAACATTCGAAATATATTGCTCCACAAGGTTTATTTTATTATTTTACATGTAAATAATGCGCACAATTTTTTTCTTCAAAATAATAATATTTACAGGTCGCTCAAGCTCAAACTTTAAAATTTTAGATTTACAAAGATTTCTTAGAAGTAGTGGGAGAGCTCTTTTGTTGGTTTGCTACTAGACGAAGCAATAACTGTTTTGATCTTAGTATTTTGTAAGGGTTTCATTATATTTTTCTATTAGGCTTATAGCTCTTTCAGCATTGTCATTTTCAACTTTCATTTTTAAGCACCTTTCTCGAAAGTCACAAAAGTAAGGATCACTTTCCCACAGAGATGGGGATTTTTCTATGAAAGCTTGTGATTTAATTTTACCTCCTTTAACCATGGCATCAAAGAATTGTTTTGTATTTTTAGTCAGAAGTTCTTCGATACTTATATTTTTCTCTTCAATTTTTAGTTCCAGTCGATAATCACGGGTAGGTTTTGGTGGACGATCAAGATTTTGTATTATTTTCATTTTTTTGTCAATGCTGACTCTGTTATGAAAAAAAGCTAATGCTACCAAGTGCTCAGATGAATACCATAGGTGTCTGGAAAATGACGATAATGCGATATTTGCTACAGAAGGTTTTGGATAATTCTTCAGGTCATTTAAAAACTGAATATCATTGTAAGGGGTCTCAACAGCATGCGGTGCTTCATTCCAATATTTTATATATATTACGGTGACATAAAGGCACAATTCTGTAATCTTACCAGATTCTTCAGATGACAGCTTAAACTGTTCTCGAAAAAAGAATATTTTTAGCGCATAAATACCTTTAGTCATCCATCGAGCCTGAATGTGTGGGTCCAGGAGCGCGAAACGACTAATTATTATTATATCCTCCAAGAAAAATTAATGATAATTGCATAAACTCTTTATAGTCATCCCTTATAGTTGGAGATTTAAGTGCTTTTGGTAGAAATGTTAACATAGTATATTCTCTCAATTTAGTAAAGTTTACATTGTAAAATGTTCCTAATGTGCTGGATTATAAGCAGAGTTATCTATTTCTGGCCATACATTCTTAAAAAGCTTAAATATTATTGTTTCTGGACGTTCAGATGGGCTGAATATAACAGAAAGCACACTGGATAGTGTGCTTAATATCTGGATAGTGTGATTAACAGAATCTCCATTATATGGTGACGACATGCAACCCAAATAAGATCTGTCTCTACATTTTTTTTTAATTCTGATGTATGCACCTTTGTGTAAACCAGCATTAGCGGCTGTGGTATCGAACACCAATCCTTTAATTTTATATATAATATTCCATTTTTGAACTGTCTCAATACATTCTTTTACTTGTATTTCTCCAGTTCCTTTTTCAATCTTCTGAATTCCAAGGAGTTTTTCTTGACCATTTCCTGAAACAGTAACTGCAACTCGATAAACTTTTGTTTTTGATCCATCAATATTTGGTAACAACTTACCATCCCAGTGTAGTAATATTGGTTCATCTAGAGAATTTTATTCTAGATCTGCAGCTTCTTGCCTCCTTTTTCTTCTATGTCTTCTTATTGAGTTCGAGAAAGGCGTTTTGGAAAAATATCGTTCCTAAGTTTACGTGCAACAACTCCAGCCACGAATACAGCTTTCCGATCAGAAATAGTAATGCGATCTAGTGAACCTACAACTTCAGGAGACTTAAATATATTTTTTACATATTTATCTTCAGAAGCCTTGAGAACTGTAGTTGTAGTATTGAGATCGGATTGGGATGTAGATGACAGCGGCAGGTACTCTTCTTCACTTTCAAATTCTATCGAATATGAAGTCTGAAAATTCTGACATGATTTTTTCTACCCAAATTTGTAATTTTGCTTCTTTTTCTTCATATCGTTCTTTCGTTTACACTTTTTGTGTAGTTTTCATAACAACTCCACTCATAGAACAACAAAAAAACATTTTCTTTTTGCTTTTGAAAGAACTCTCTGTCTTCTTTGTTGCTTATTTGGCGGATGGCATACTTGCTAGATATATCAAATAACTTTTCTAATTTAGCTTTCAAAATATTTTCTTTAAGTCTATCTTTTCCTGAATTTCTTTTTTTGTTCCTTTTTTAGGCTTAGATATTCTTCATATAGTTTTTTCAGTTTCCTGGTGTACGAGTCTATCCGCTGAGTGGGTATTCTAGCATTTTGCCATATGTTGCACAAATGTTGAGCGTCCTCTTAATATTATCGGATTGGCCTGAAATTTTATTTACATATATTTTGAATACAGATTAACAAAAAAGGGCTTGTGTAAGGAAGATTCTTAAACTTTAATTTTTTAACATTATGTCATGGACCACCCTAATATATATATATATATATATATATATATATATATAGAGAGAGAGAGAGAGAGAGAGAGAGAGAGAGGGAGGGAGAGAGAAAGAGAGACAGATAGCGAGAGAATTTCCCATCTGTTTGAGGAAAGAAATTAGTTATAAAATACAAATACACCTCTTCAGTTAATCCTTATTCTGAAAAATAATATTATCATCCTATTATATTCTAAATAAAAATTTTCACACTAATATTGTTCAACTACTTTTTAATCCTTATTTGAAATTTAAATATTTATCTTTGGCATGTTGGTTTCCGGGGAAAAACTTAAATATTCATCATCAAAGAAAAGAGATTAGATAATAAATTTGTTGATGCAATCTTTTGAAGAGATAATATTTTGGAATTCTAAACTTGAATGCACCAAATTTGCAAAAAGTTATTATTAGGTGTAGCGTCGAAATTTAATATTTATGTCATGGGAAATGCTATTTTGGAAAGTAGTTATTCTGAAGAGCAGATATTTTTAACATTAATTCCAGATGAGATATTTTTAACATTAACTCCAATACAAGTTTTTTGGGGCCTTTGGATTAGTTCGAATTAACCGAAAGTTCGAATTAACCGAGTTCGAATTAACGAGCGTCTACTGTATATATATATATATATATATATATATATATATATATATATATATATACACACTCGTATGGGCACTTACATACTTTAAACGCAGTTACCTATGTTCATAGACATATAAACGGGTATTTTCAGTTTACAGACTCAAAATTAAAATTTAATATAAGAGATAACTGGAGGTAAAACTAAACTTTCTGAGGATTATTTCGTGAAACAATGGTTTCTTTATCAGCGATTTTATTTATATCAGTTGATAAAAATTTTTGCTTCAGAGTCGAGGGATTTTCGATAAATATAGTGAAGTCTAGTCATTATCTATTAACCAGAGAATGATAAATAAGGCGATTCAATGGTCACTTCTGGTTTCGTTTCCTAAGAATATGCTTTTCTAAAAGAATAGGGAAAAACGAGTTTTACTATTGTTTCATTTCCAGTGTAAATTCAGGATGTAATATCGATGAAAAGAAAAAGAAGTTGTGTAATAAATATATCTAACCTCAAAAATAGAAGACTTTCTAAAACATGTTTCCAAAACCAAACTCTTCTTTGAGAACTGACGTTTCATTATAATGATCATTATAAAGATTTAATCTTTCACTTCTAATATAAACTCAAAAATATATATGTATAAACACGCACACAGATATATAATATATACTATATATATGTATATATATATATATATATATATATATATATATATATATATATATATATATATATATATATGTATATATACACTGCTGGCCACCCAAATTGCAACACCAAGAAAGACAAGAGATATCACAACAAAATTTATTTTGTAGATAACATGTTGACCAAGTATCAAATGATTAAATTTATGGACTTCTGTGAAGTGTGGTTCCTGCCAAAATCAGTAGCCAGAGTAGCCGCCATTGTTGGAGATCACCGCTGCCACACGCCTCGGCATTGATTCAAAGAGACTTTGGATGAGTTCTTGGGGTACAGCAGACCAAGCAGCTTCCACACGTTGCCAAAGTTGATCTGCTGTGGCAGCTGGGGATGGAATCTGGGTCAATCGTAGAGCAACCATGGACCACATGTTTTCTATCGGCGTAAGATCCGGAAAGCGAGGCGGCCAGGGAAGCAATTCCATCTGGCGATTGACGAAGAACCGTTGGACAATGCGTACCACGTGTGGTCGCGCATTATCCTGTTGAAATATGGCTGTGGGCGAGACCTGAAGGTAAGGAAGGACAACTGGCTCCAACACCTCGGAGATGTAGCGCTGGCTGTTTAAAGTACCGGCAATGCGTACTAGAGGTGTGCGAGAGTGATATCCAATACCGCCCCATACCATAATACCCGGTGCAGGACCAGTGTGGCGGTGCCTAACGCAGCTGTTCAGCATCCTCTCTTCACGGTGTCTCCAGACTCGAATGCGACCATCGTGGTGTTGCAGACAGAAGCGTGACTCGTCAGTAAAGACAATTTCATTCCATTCTGCCGTCCACATCCTTCTGTCATCGCACCATTGGCGGCGGAGACGTCTGTGGTTCTGCGTCAAGGGTAGACAAAGCAATGGACGTCTTGCGGACAGACCACTCTGCTGTAAACGGCGTCGAATGGTAAGCGCAGACACTGGATGATGCGTTACAGACTGCATGTGCTGTGCTATGGTTCGCGATGTAACTGAGCGATCCGTCACTGCCATGCGCACAATTTGCCTGTCATCACGTGAAGTGATGCGCTGAGGTGGATGCGATCGAACACGCCGGTCCGTCGTACCCTCCTGCATCCAACGATCACATATCCGCATTACAGATGTTTGGTTTCGTCCAACACGACAACCGATTTCACTGAAAGATAATCCACAATCTCGGTAGGCCACTATCCTTCCTCTGTCGAACTCGGATACTTGATCAAAAGATGATCGCTGTTTTCAACGAGGCATAATTGATTGTTTTTTTTTTAAACCACTAGAAAAACACAATTGCCGAACTTGAAATCGTCGAAATCTCCAAGCCTTAAATAGCGCTTTGAAATGGCGCCACAGGCGCGCGTGATGTGCGTCTACGCTGAAATTCTAATCATTTGCATATCTCACCTCCGTTAATGCATGTTGTAAATTTCATGTTATTTGCATGTTTCCTTCAGCGTGTTGCATTTACAGTGGCCAGCAGTGTATATATATATATATATATATAACGTTATATATATATATATATATATGTATATATATATATATATATATATATATATATATATATATATATATATATATATATATATATATATATATATATATATAACGTTAATACAACGAATAAGTTTCCCCAGGAGACTGTGGAGAGAGGTGTGTATGGAAGACAAAAGATATAATGATACACTAAAGATAAGACCTAACTTTATTTTTTCACATAAGCACCAAGTACGTTTTGACATTTGTCACACCGCTTTATGAGCTTCAAAAAGCCCACCGGGAAAAAATCAGGGCTCTGCATACGGAAGAAGCGTTTAACGGCTTTTCTGACTTCAGCATTGCTTCCAAAGCGCATTCCTCTGAGATTCTTGTTTAAAGCAGTTTTGTTGCTGGACTTTTTGGAGGTTGGACCATCAATGCTACGCGGTGCTGTCATGCTCTGTCGAAGTTGAAGAAGGCTATTCGGAAAAAGCGGCCTGGCCGTCTCACATCTGGCGTTCTGTTTCTGGATGACAATGCGAGACCCCACTTGGCGACAGCAACGCAAAACCATATTACAATTCTTGGTTGGGTGCCCCTCGACCAGCGTCCATACTGTCCTGATCTCGCAACCAGTGACTTCCATTTGTTTCCGGCTTTGGAAGCAATGCTGAAGTCACACAAGCCGTTAAACGCTTCTTCCGTATGCAGAGCCCTGATTTTTTCCCGTAGGGCTTTTTGAAGCTCATAAAGCGGTATGAGAACTGTCTCAACGCACTTGGTGGAAAGCACCATTATGTGGAAAGCACCATTATGTCTCATTATATTTTTTGTCTTTCATGAACACCTATGGCCATAGTCGCCTGGGAAAACTTACTTTCGGACTCCCCCTCGTAAATATATATATATATATATATATATATATATATATATATATATATATATATATATATATATATATATATATATATATATATATATCCAGGATTTAGGAAAGGGAATTTAAACGTCAGAATGTAGGGTATAATATTTAAGATATTACATGTACGCATATATATACAATTAATCCTAAGTAATAACACTAAATATTTAAAATAAATTATATAATTTTCAAAAATTATATAACATTTGAAATTTAAAATTAAAGTGTCCTATACTTTCTACAATTTATCTTTATTATCTAAAAGGAGACATAATTGAAGTACAATATAGAAAAACATTTTTTTTCTTTAAGAATTTGGCCATTAGATCCAATTGAAGAGGCTAGTAATTTTGCCCTAATAATTTACAAGCGCAGTAATTATGAAATCGAACATAAGTTATAGAACTATTAATTTGTAATTAATTATATAATTTTATAATTACATTTGAATAGAGTAAACAGTTGCATACTTTTTACAGCATATCGTCGAAATAAATTTTTTTAACTTTAAGCATCCGGAAATTACATTATATTAAGAGCCTAGTAATTTGCGCTAATATTTCAGAAGTATAGTCATTATAAAATTATATAACTAATTGTAAATTTTTGCAATAATAATTTATAATTAATTACATAATTTTATAATTACATCAAAAGTCTTTTGAAAATTACATTTTAAAAGACAAAAGTAAACAATTGCATTTGTAACATACTAGCCGGGCTTCGCCCGTCTACCCGGTCGGTTTAGGGACCCGCTCCCTTTAGCAATCATTGTCAGAGAATGGAAACCCTAAAAAACAACTACTAAAGGTATTTAAATTTTGTGGTGCAACAATCGATAGCGCAAAGACTATGTATGTGTCACACTCTATATAGCGCATACTGTATCACTTTCGTGGCGCCATCTAGTGGACATTAGCGCAAATAGAATCAAATATTGCATAAAAAATTGAATCAATTTTTTTCTAGAATAAAATTTAAAATTCAACATGCTCACACAAATGAACGATGACATAATAAATGGAACAATTTACTTTAAGAAATAATAACAAATGAGATTGAGTACTGAAATTAGCCATATGAATAATAAAAATAATGCATATTAGCTTTTTGAAAAAATTAAAATTTTACCAAGGTTTTTTTACAAAAATAATTTTTTGCCTACCTGAATCAGTCGATAGAGTAATCCGAAAAGAAGTAAGGTAATCAACACTTATAGCACTGTTAGGCACATGTTGTAAATAGATCGGTAATTCTTCGAAATGTGTAAAAATATAAATTTTAGATTATAAAATTGGACTTGAAAGATTATTATTTTCATTTATTATTCATTTATTAAAAGCTGCATATTTTTAAAACATATTTTAGAAAAGCATTTTTTTGTCTTTAAACATCCGACCTTTAGATCAAATCTAAGACGCTAGGAATTTGAAGGCATTTCTTTGGGAATATAAAACTACTCTTTCTAAAACACTTCTCTAGCTAATTATGAATTATTGCACTAATAATTTATAATTAATTATATAATTTTAATTACATTTTAAGAGACAAAATTAAGCAGCAGTATACTTTTTATAACATATTTTAGAAAAGCATTCTTTTGTCTTTAAACATCCAACCATTAGTGCAATTCTAAGGCGCCAGTAATTTGAAGGCATTTCTTTGGGAATATAAAATTACTCTTTCAAAAACACTTCTCTAACTAATTGTGAATCATTGCATTAATAATTTATTATTAATTATATAATGTTTTAATTACATTTTAAGAGACATAATTAAAGAGCAGCATACTTTTTATAACATATTTTAGAAAAGCGTTCTTTTGTCTTTAAACATCCGGCCATTAAATCAAATCTAAGACGCCAGTAATTTGAAGGCATTTCTTTAGGAATATAAAACTACTCTTTCAAAAACACTTGTTTAACTAATTGTGAATCATTGCATTAATAATTTATTATTAATTATATAATTTTTTAATTATATTTTAAGAGACATAATTAAAGAGCAGCATACTTTTTATAACATATTTTAGAAAAGCATTCTTTAGACTTTAACGATCCGGCCATTAAATCAAATCTAAGACGCCAGTAATTTGAAGGCATTTCTTTAGGAATATAAAACTACTCTTTCAAAAACTCTTGTCTAACTAATTGTGAATCATTGCATTAATAATTTATTATTAATTATATAATTTTTTAATTACATTTTAAGAGACATAATTAAAGAGCAGCATACTTTTTATAACATATTTTAGAAAAGCATTCTTTTGTCTTTAAAGATCCGGCCATTAAATCAAATCTAAGATGCCAGTAATTTGAAGGCATTTCTTTGGTAATATAAAACTACTCTTTCGAAAAACATTTTTCTAACTAATTGTGAATTAAAGCACTAATAATTTATTATTAAATATATAATTTTTTAATTAGAGACAAAATTGAAGAGCTGCATACTTTTTATAACATATTTTAGAAAAGCATTTTTTTTTTGTCTTTAAACATCTGGCCATTAGATTAAATCTAAGACGCCAGTAATTTGAAGGCATTTCTTTTGGAATATAAAACTACTCTTTCAAAAACACTTCTCTGGGCTGCGACCCAAACTAGCTAATGGCCGTCTTTCAGTTAAATTGCTCTCCATTTCGGTGTATTTTTGCTTTTTTTTAAAGATAAAGATAAAACTATTATAAACTATTTTAAACAAAAACTCTTTCTTTGTCTCGGGTGAAACCTAAATGAGCATGTAAGGTCCCGGAACGGGAGTGTCTGTAGTAATTCTATTTCAGCCTGTTACGGGCGAGAGATGTTCGAGAAATGTACGAGCGAGTAAACAACAAAAGGCACAGAAAAGACTATTTCACGGACGAATGGCTAAAAAAGCTCGGTTTGATTTCATTGCTATGGACACAATTCTTTTTTTTCTTCTGGCCGAAGAATGCTGGAGTAATTTGTCCTGGTATGAAATGTTTATGATGACTGCACTGTGTAGGACAGGAAAAGTGGATAATAAAGGGAAAAAAAACTCACTGGAGGGTATTTAATTGCGTTCTAAATAGATTGTTTCCTTTCCGGATTTCTGTGGATGAAAATGAAGAATTCATGTATCATAAAAGCGCGACTGACAGTTTCCATTGATTTGCTCGTTCATTTTATGTTCAATGAACGTGAAATGTCATTGTCGTTCAAGTGGATGATTTAGTTTTCTTGAAATCAAAATAAAAATTTCTTTGACAAGTATGCGTAATGAAATATGCAATTCAATAGCATGACAACTACGAGATGCATTGATATAAACGCTTTCATTTTCCTTTAAAGGCCTAATTTGTACAGAAAAATAAATCAAATCCTTAAAATTAGAGAGCATAAAAAGATAACAAAAACTGCCTGCATTGTAGTCTGCAAATTATGCGAAAATGCGGGTAATGCAAATTTCAAAATGTAAGTATAATTTGTTATTTTTCAAAAATGTGCAGTGTCCCTCATATTTTACGATTACAGGATCAATAGGCAAAAATGTTCTTCCCAATCAACAATTTTTATAAAATTTCATATCTCCTTAATCTGGTCAGGCTTTTAACTGTTAAGTTTTGCAAAAATAAGGAAAATGTAAATTC
This sequence comes from Dolomedes plantarius, assembly GCA_907164885.2. Lineage (NCBI taxonomy): Eukaryota > Metazoa > Arthropoda > Arachnida > Araneae > Dolomedidae > Dolomedes > Dolomedes plantarius. Next base: position 63,879,830 of record OU015502.1, read on the forward strand.
CACAATGTCATTAGTTTGCTGCTTTAAACTTTGCAATGTTTCTCATAATTTGCAATTTCGCACTTAAACTGCATTTTCCCACATAACTGCATTTCTCCCCTATTTTATATTATGGCTTGAGGAAACCCTGGTTTAAGAAGTTACTGCTTTACCATCAATTAGAGCAAAGATATGGTTTTAGGAGGAAATGGTTGATGGTTTTGATAGAAAATGAGACTACACGGAAGGGGCATAGTTGACATGCGCAAGTCTATGAATAAAAGTATTTATGTTACTGGATACATTCAGTTCATTGTGGAACCGTAATCCTTTAGGACACGCTGACCATCTCTAAAGAATCTAGCGTGTCCATTCTCACAGCCTATAAGGAGGCACTCACACTCCTATTTAAACAACAGATGAAACTTATGGTAACCTTTAATTTTCTTAATTTGTTTCTGTTATAAGGGTATTAGAAAAAAACAGGCAAATCTGAACATTTACTTCTGACTAGCAGTAACCATCCCCAAAAGGGTAATGTTTTATTACCCTAGATTGAACATCATGATGTGTTCTTGAGTTTTAGACCCAGATGAAATGTCAATCTGAAATTGGTTATTCATAAAATATTCCTTTTTTTAATCATAGGGGGCCCAGTCACTAAGAAGTATGGAAAGCTAAGAAGTAGGGAATGCACGGGTACCAATCTAACGATTATTTAAATTCAGAATCACTTTCAGCGACATATTTCATTTACAAGAAAAACCAAACTGTTCTTCCGGTGACACTAGATTTTTAGCCACATTAGAAAGGTTTTATATTACACTCAAATAACAGTAAATCAATGTCTCTGAAATTTTAGGGACATTCCAGTGGCTATTGAACAGACTTTTCTTTACTTTAAATATTTCGAATAGTGCTTGAACTGAAATTACACTACATGTGATCACAGAAACAATTAATTTCTTTTACTGTTGCTTTGTTTTAGCACATTTCCAGACTGCTGAATAAATTTAAATCAACTTCTGCTTAATTTATTGAGCCTTAGGTGTCTGGGATTTATAATTTCGAAAAGTCTGATTTGAAAGTCCTGTGGTATTATCCTACAGAAAGAAGATAAGTGTCTATACTTTGACAAAATAATGCATGATGTACATAAATCACTGGAAAAATATGTGTTATGAGACCTGACACACTTTCTTATATTTTCTTTGTAAGTAGGAATAATATATGAAGATAAATGAATAGTATAAATCCATCATATAAACCATCATGATATAAATCGTTTTACACTTGTCGTATATCATTTCACACTATTTTATACTTTTTATTTCTCTCCCAAATTTAGTTCATTCTTTCATTCTGTCTTTCCAGTATTTAATATTCCTCCATAATTGATATATTGAATACAAGTGTCTCTCTTGTGTAATCTCTTGTGTAATTAATATTTACAAGTGTACCCAAGGTAGCCTATCGGTAGCGCGCCGGCATTCGGTACTGAGGGTACTCGGGTCAAATCCTGAAAAGCGCCGTTAAATACTTTCGTGTCTAGGCCGGATATGGGTACATTAAATCCGAAGACCGAAACTCTCCGAACAGGTCAGTGTGTTCGGAAGGTACGAACCCCGCAAATATCGGCCCTGGGGGTGCTTGGTCAAAATTGTGGTGGCACCTAGCCAAGTCGATTACTGTGCTGAGGATGCTCGAATCGAATCCTGACAAACGCCATTAAATATCTAGACCGAATATAAGCACTTCAAATCTGTAGACCAGTAAGTCCCTCTATGCCGTGAGAGACGGTGGGAGAGGGTACCATACCCCAGATGTCACCCCAGGGTTTACTGGGGGAAAATTGAGGTGGCAATTCACTAAATCGGACTCCGACCTTTGTAGTGCCATTTTAAACTGGAGTCGCACCCTTTAGCCCGCTAGATTATATGGACCTGGCTTGGAAATCTTCCAGCAAGGGGGCATTGCAAACAACAACAATAACAATTATTTTGTGAAAAAGATTTTCATATAAGTTCAAAATTTTAGATTTTGTTTACCGTGATCGGATTACGAAACTACAATTTAACTAAAAGTAAAATGTCATTTTATCATTGTAATAATGAGTTTCATTATCATTATCATTCTTATTAGTATTTTAACATGGCATAACTATCTCATATTCTACAATATACAAAAACTTCAATATATTGATTAGTGTACAGTAACTGTTGCATCAAATGTGGGAGTTATTATAAACTGTAACTATTATAAACTATACATTATATAAACTGCTGTCAGAGGATGAAAAATAAAGGAACAATTAATCACTTCAGTTAGAATATGGTTAGTAGTGAAGTTATATTCAGAAATTAATAATTAGGGAAACTATTAGTTAATATATAATTCTCTGTAATCACCCCTGATATGCTTGTTATCGTTCAGTATAGCAACTAATGGCTGTAAATACGAATTAACAGATTCATTTAAAAGAGATTCATCGAACTTGTACATTTAATTAATGGTCATTTAAAATGGATAATTTATCGGTATAATATTAGGAATTTGTTGAAATTCGTTTATTGATAGAGGAAATATGAATTGGAATTTAAGGCTTTTAACAGGTTTTTTTTTAATACAGGATTTACAAAATATAATTAATTAGAAGATATTTTCAATGGTGATTTTTAGAATGTAAATATTTTTTATTGTTTGATTATGTTACAATAATATTAATTTTATTAACACTTAACCTTTAGCTTACGGGGCCTATTTCTGCGATTCCCTCTTTTGAACGGGGAATTTCATACCCCTTTTGTAAGAACAGTCATTAAGGGGGTTATATATATATATATATATATATATATATATATATATATATATATATAACATTAAAAATCCTATAACTCTTTTAAATTCTAATTTATTCTAAATTCCCTGCGGCGTTCGAACTAATTTCGCTTTTGATTCTAAGTTCTAATAACCTCGAGAGAAAATATTAAATGGCTGCCTATCTCTCGAAAACTAAACTTGCTTAGCTTGGACAGAAAATTAAATGCTTTAGCGCATTAGTCACGCCTTTTCCTAACTTTTAACCAATTAAACCCTACTACGATCACATGACGAGATAAGTTTATATAAGGTTTTGTATCACGTACATGTAGACTTTTTTCATTTGTAAGTTGCCCCGAGATGTTGTATTTCTGTGTATCTTCAAAATAAAAGATGTAGTTAAATCAACGTTGTGGTGTTTTGCGTGTCCGAGGGTGGAGTTGAATGCGGGAATGGATTTTAATATTTGTGATGCACGGCCGGGCGACATGATGAACCATTACTCAAAATTATGCCACTCAGCCCTTCCTTCGTCGGCCCGTGCCAGTGCATTATATATATATATATATATATATATATATATATATATATATATATATATATTTATATATTTTTATATATATATATATATTTATTTATTTATTTATTTATTAATTTATTTATTTATGTATTCTTGGGCTCGTATTCTTGGGATACATGCTATTCCGACCCGTGAAGAAACAGTTAATCTAGTTTTTGATGTTCATGTTCCTTATACCCCCTCGCCGGAGGTTTTCTAGATCATGGTCATATAAGCTGAGGGGTGCATCTCCGGTTTATAATGGCATCACAAGGATTGGAGTCCGATCTAACCCGGTGCCGCCTCAATTTTGACCGACACCCTCGCAGACATCTGGGGGATCGTACCTTCTCCCACCCTCTCTGACCTAACAGAAGGACAATCCGGGCAACGGATTTAACATGCCCATATCAGGAAAGACGCGAAGGATTTAATAGCACCTGTCTTTATTCGATCCAAGCGCCCTGAGTACTGTAAGCCGACACGCTACCACTAGGCTATCTCAGGCCCCAAAATGTATCCTAGAATAGCAAAACTCTGGCAATTTCATAACATATCGTAATATTATAACTGCTTTTGCTTTATCATATTTTAAAGTTATATTAAAGAAATACTTATAATCGGTTGGACAAATTATTTAAGTGAGAAATCAATGCAGAAATATGTTAAAATAAATGGATACATATAATTATGGTGGAATCTTTATGCAACAGTTTATATATAGACAGAAGAGAATTTCTACCGTAAAGAGAATTAGTATTGCAAAGGGAGTCATAAAAACATGCGCATATTTTATCACCTTGAAGTTAATTTTCTCCGGCTACGGACTACGTTTATTATTGTTTCATATTATACTGGTTGTAGTTTCTTTAACTAGAGAGGAAGAAATGAAAAATTCATAAGAAATCATAGTGTCTAACATGGTTTTTTTGAGAATATTTGAATTACACCTTTACAAATTCATGTTAAGCTCAAAAAATGTTTATTTTATTAAAATTATTTAGAGAAATATGCTTTACGAAAATCAAATTAAATTTAAAAAAAAGTAATTTTAAAGGTACAAAATGAGGAAAAGTTTTAATTCTTTTTTACACTTTCAGTCCTAGAGAACTAACAAGGTTGAATCATCCTGTAAGTGCATCATCATGTTAGTGCAAAGCAATCATCCTGTAAAGCAGTGTTTCCGAAACATTCCCTGATATGGAACACTTCGTAAATCCTGAAATTCTAACGGAACACTTTGTTTGTTTTGTAGGGTATGTAACAACACAAAATAAAGTAAATTTTTAAAAATCAGAAAATAATCAATTATTTATTTAGTATTTAAATTTTTAAACATTTAAGAGCATTAATCGGTCAAACTTGTGTGAATTCCTTGTTGGTTGTTAGCCGTTTTCTTGTTGGCCGTTGCAGGATATAATATAATTCGAGGGCTCCGCGGAACACCTATTAACTTTCTTTGGAAAACGTCTGTTCAGCGGAACATAGTTTGGTAAATCCTGCTGCAAATTATCTTTTATTCTAAGAATGGGGGAGATTGCCCCCTAAGGATCCGTCTATCTTACGAGTTTTAAGGCGACAATGGACCTTCAGATTGACAAAAATATGTCCCCAAAACGAATTTTTTTTTTCAGAAAATGATTATGCAACTCATAAGTTTTTAATTAAAAAAAGTATGTTGATCCGATCATTATGAACCGAGTTATAAGTATTTTTTCAAACGTAAACAATGGAAATGTTACTTCAAACTAAAACTTTAAATGCTATTTTCTCAAAAGAAGTTTTCATGTCGTTTCGGTAAGTTCAAAATGTTCCATGCGTCATAATTTTTCTTGAATTTTCATAAAATTTCATAAAATGATTATTTATATATGCTAGAATAAAACTTATTAATAAATTCATTATGCTATTTTAAAACGCCTTAAAATTTTTCAAAACAATCAATCAAAAAAATTTTTTAGTAAAATTTTGCATAAAATGACCTATTTTTATCTATTTCTCGTGTAGTTTTTTATAAATATGACTCTAAATCAAATATTGCTACTAACGTTTATTATAACTTATATAAAGCTAGCTTAAGAAAGAAAATTAGATACCTGAGACAAATATTGATGCGCATAGAACATTTTTAAATAGAGTAATTAACAAACTGATTTATAATTAATATCTTAGTTAATTGCATTCTGATTTTTTTTATTTAGCATTTTCATCCCTAAACAGAACTGTATATGTATACAAAATTCATAGTAGTTGATTGATAAATAAAAAAAAGTTTTTCATGGTCCATTGTCACCTTAAATATCGATTCGAGAAATGAAGCAAAACGTCTACTATTTAAAACGAAAAGTAACTCTTAAAAGACAATCTAGCAACACATGTCAGTAGGAAATGATTTCAGTAATTACGACATTTGATGAATAAGACTATGGGTGATTTATTATCGCCCCACCTAGTGTTTTAAGATTCTTGAGGTCCTTGTAAGACCAGATCTCTATTTCCTTTCCTCTCATCTCGTCCCCATGCACCTCTTCATATGTCATTTCATAAAAGAATATCCTTCAGTACGATATCTCGGAAAATCTATTTTTTGATCGCTTATTATTACATGTTCTTCATGAGAGAAGAGTGACACATTTCCAACTGTGCCGTCAAATTGGAGCAATGTATTTTTGCATAGACCAAAGCTCCATAGTTCCTGCTAGAAAAATATTTTGCAAGGAGAAAATTATTTTTTATATTTGTTATTGTATTGATAACATTTTCCCACACAGTTACGAGTCTTAATCCGCGTCACATCTCTCGAGCTCTCTTCTAGTCCTGTATCATTAAAAAACCGTAAATATAGCCGTCTTTTAATGGCATAGTTGAAAAAGGATTTATTACCTAATTGGATGGCATTATTGCGATGTTTTACTGTATGTTAAAGGGTTTGAAGTCAAACATTCATCATAGGCATCAGTGACATTAGTGATCGGAGAAATGCACCATACCGAACACCGTTAGAATCAAATAATTCTAACTAAAGAGATAGGATAGAGACTGTAAGATCCTCTGATTTCTCAGACCAGAGAGAGATAACCAGAAATTTTAGTAAATAAAGTTACAAACACAAAGACATTTATTTTATAGTCGATAGACTACGTATAAACATTTGATTATATATATATATATATATATATATATATATATATATATATATATATATATATATATATATATATATATATATATATATATATATGTATATATAAATATAAATATATATATATATATATATATATATATATATATATATATATATATATATATGTATATATATATATATATATATATATATATATATATATATATATATATATATATATATGTATATATATATATATATATATATGTATATATAAATATACAAATATATATATATATATATATATATATATATATGTATATATATATATATATATATATATATATATATATATATATATATATATATATATACATATATATATATATATATATATATATATATATATATATATATATATATATATATATATATATATATATATATATATATATATACGTATATATAAATATAAATATATATATATATATATATATATATATATATATATATATAAATATAAATATATATATATATATATATATATATATATATATATATATATATATATATATATATATATATATATATATATATATATATAAATAAATAAATAAATATATATATATATATATATATATATATATATATATATATATATATATATATATATATATATATATATATATATATATATATATATATATATATATATATATATATATATAGTGGAACCCTGATTTTACGTTTTTCATGGGACCAACGGTAAAAAACGTACGAAACGGGAAAACGTAAAATCGGGGTTAAAACATAATCTAAGCATAGTATAGGCAATTTTCACGGACCAGCAGAAAATGACGAATGAAGCGGGATAACGTACGAAACGGACAACGTAAAATCGGGGTTCTACTGTATATATATATATATATATATATATATATATATATATATATAAATATATATAACTAAAAACTAAAAGCACGCGAAGTAGAACTTAAGCGTGCGAGACTCAGAACTTGGTAATGAAGAGAATGCTAACTGGTGGATAGGGAGTAACTGTCAGCGCAGTGAATCGAATCCTCCAACGGCAGATTGCATGTCCACACAGACATGGCTGATTTTTGTTTGATTGTTTATGATTTTATGGCGTTATTAAAAAAGTTTTTAAAGAAATATACGAAAAAATATTGCGGATGACTTTGTAATCCTTGATAACGCTTCTATTACTCGAAAGAAACTTATTTCTGAAACGCATTACACAAACGTATTACTAAACTAATTTCGCAAATTTTCCTGTTTCATAAAATATTCAAAATAATTTAAAGGTTTTTATTACTTGCCTTAAAGTCTTACCCGAAAATCTGAAAGCTTCGACATCCCGTCAGATTTCTGACCAAAAATATGAATTTATCACGTTCGAAAAATTCAGATTTCTAAGCTGCGAAAATGGATGAAAATAAGCACAGATTTAATACGCCCTGTGAGATTAGTCTGGTAAAGAATTATGACAGTCTGGATTAAATTCCAGGAGCGAGTCGTTTATTTCGCAGCTGAAAAAAAGCATTAAATTTAAAATGCTAATCTTCCACTCTTGAAAACTTATTCTTTCTTTCGAAATATTCTTCTTGAATTACGATCGTTAAACTCATTTTTAAGAAAAAAATAATCGGGGAGTTTTGATTTGTTTTCGATTTCCCGAACGCCATTGAAATTTCGCTTATATAAACAAAACTACTATGCACTTTTACACCGTGAAAAATAAACTTTCTTTTTTCTGATATCACATTTCTCGAACTATAAAATGAAATTCCTGGAAATCGAAATGCATTTTTGGTACACCAGAGGATTATATTATTAAACTGTATTGATAATTAATATCTGAATGTACGGTTATTTCATTTATTCTACGTGCTTTGATAAAAAAATTCAATTGAAGTAATTATAGAAGTACAAATAAAGGTTTAATGTGTCGAGAAATTCAAAGAATTCATCGGAAAATTTAATGTAAAAGCACATTCTCAAATTAATAAAGACGTCTTTTCCATTAAATTATGATCCATTCGTGTTTCTAATTTATTCAGTAATTCCTAGAACTATAAAATTAAAATTAAGGGAATGAAATGTAAATGTTTTTTGTCAGGTGGAAATGTAAAGTCTACATTTTTTTCACAGAAAACTATATAAAAACCTATATTTTTTTAAATTAAGGAATAGCTTTTGAATTTTACTATCTATCTTTTGAACCTTTATAAATAGCAAAGTGCCACCAAATTTCCGTTCGGGAATTTATGAAAAAATTAATGTCAAATAAATGTTTTTTGATATATTATTAAAGTTACTATTATGCTTACACATTAGATGAAATTTAAAAATTCTTTAAAAACACGAAATTGTATAAAATACCATGTGTCTTTTTTTGTTTAAAGATATTGTTGCGGCTTTTCTTAATCATTCTTTGAACATTTATAAATTATAAGGTACCTCAAATTTTACGGCTCGCAATAAAAAATTAATGTAAAATGAATTTTTTTGACATATTATGAAAGTTATTAATGTATCTAAAAAATAAAGGAAACATAGACGAATTTTTTTAATATGTCTACAAAAGGAACTTAAAATTTCAAAATATACTTAATTCAGATTTCTGATTGTTAAGATATTACGAAAAGTGTAAAAAAACCGTGAGTTTTTTTTTTAATTCCATATATCTAGGACTGTGGACGATAGGGTCATATTTGCAATTATTTTGCAGTAGCCATGACATCAGAAGTATAAGACAGGAACAAGCTTTTATAAACACATTTCATTAGAAAATGTATTTAACAAAACTTGTACTCCTATTATACGCAAAAGAAATTTTACCATTAAGAATTCATTATAAAGCTTCATTATTAAATATTTAACCATGACAAGTCATGTGACTTTTGAAAAAAGTTCCGCCCACATACTATAGTGGTTAGCGTTCTCAGCTACATACAGTGAGCTTTGGTTCGAATCCCGAATAAGGTTTGGTCGTTTCTGAGCTATCCCCCTTCTAGGGGCAATGGTAGCTCACCTAAATGAGGCTCCCATAATAAAGTATCCCGCAAAACTTCGTGGGTCTTCATGGGCCAGAGATATACCTCCTAGCAGATACAAGTGCTTGCTACATTGAATTAAGATTTGTTTAAATACTGTTCATGGATTGCCAGTTAATTTCCTTTAGCTCTATTTCATAGTATATTCCTGTTTAAGTTTTAAATGATGCGGTGTTCATTTCAAATATCATTCTCGTAAATGATATGAAGTATTGTTTAGCAAAAATGGCCTATGGCGGAGACGTTTTAATTCAGATATCTATAGATTTTTTTAAAAGAGACCGATATTATTAAAATTTTTAAAATTAAAAGAATGAACTGGGCCTCTCATATTGCTAGAATCGATGATAAAAATCCAGTAAAGAAGATTTTTGTTGCAAGGCCCTTTACTAGTCGGAAAAGAAGAAGGCCAAACCTAAAATGGCTCGACTCTGTTGAATCAGCTTTTAGAGTTATTGAAGTGAGGAACTGGCAGACCAGGTCTAGAAATAGGCTGTACTGGAGAAATCTTCGACTGAAGGATCTGGCGCGCCCTGGGCTATCGTGCCAAATATGGTGATAACTGTTTAGGAACAATTTTTTAAAGAAAAATCTATATAGGTTAGTAAAAACCGCAAGTAATAAAAGCGTAGTAATAAAAACTTTCTTTGGTGGACATTGACAAATATTCGGGTTTCAGGTAGCCTAGTGGTAGCGCGTTGACCTTCGGTGCTGTAAGTGCTCGGATCGAATCCCCAAAAGCGCCATTAAATACCTCCGTGTCTAAGCCGGATACGGGCACGTTAAATCCGTAGACTGGAAAGTTTCTCTATGAGATGAGTGGGTGGAGAAGGAACGATACTCCCAGATGTCTTTCCTGGGGGTGCTCGTCGAAATGTGAGGAAACACCTGGCTGCATCGGACGCCGATCCTTGTGTCATTATAAACAGGAGCCGCACCACTCAGCCCATTAGCCTATATGGTCCATTAGCCTATATGGACCCCTTCTAGCCAGGGGGGCATTAGAAACAACAACAACAAAAGACCATAATTCTGTCAAAATGAGAAATGTGTAATTTAAATACTAGATGTAAAATTAACACAAATGAATTAAAAAATATCGTTTATCTAATTATTCATTTTCTAACACTGAAGCGAAATGGAACACATAATATTACCATGAATTGAATGCAGTTAAAAAAATGGTGGTAGATAATGTCCTTCTTCCACAAAATTAAATTTGTTATAATTGTAAAATTGTTTCAAAACACTAGACACGCAAAAATATTTTTAAAAAATTCTTGAAATTATTATATATCTGTAAACGTTAGAGAATTCAGAAAAAACAGCCATGATATTTTTGTTTTAATGTTAAGCATGACTGTTTTTTGAAATGGTAAATTAAAATTAGATAGATTTTCAACCGCATAATTTTCTCGTTGTTAATAATTTGTGCGTGGGGTGCGATTTTAGATCCACGCCCTCGTGGTGTACCCCGAATAACGTACTTTTGCGGCTAAAAGATCTATAACTTTCTGGCATGCAGTCCTTGACTTTTCAACGCGTAAACTCCTTGTGGGGAATGCATTAACATCAGAATTCCTGGAAGATAATTCTCAGCGTGTTAGTGCCAAGAACTGAGTATTCTTGAAATCTGTGGTTATCCCTGTTGGAACCCGGTTTGAGGCTATGGCACTGTTCCGACTGCTTACTGGCCACGACTGTCTGGCAGCATATCTTTTTCGCAATGGATTGTTGTACCCCTATTTGCTCCATTTGCGGTAGTGACTTTATTATTGATGGTTCCCGCATTTTTCACTGCGGAGCTCTGCTCAGGACTTTCCTGCCAATGCGCTATTGGAAGAAAAGATGCTATGAGACAATGACTTCGTTTTAATTTAATATTTCAAGTCTGCCTTTGGAAACTTTAAAAAAATTTAATTTGCCAGTGTAAAAAATTCGTTGTTTAAAGTTATTTATAGTATTTCCACTTTCTAGTTTACATAATGATGTTCCGCAATAAAATTTTATTAATCACTTTGCCCGGCTATAGTCGCGGGACTGGCATCCAGCAGTTGATGAGTTCGGTTGGTTGGTTGGTAGTTTGGGGTTTAATGGCGCAAGGTCCAGAGAGGACATGCTGCGTCAAACACATGGTAAAACCTGAAAAACATTACATAAAACAGCATTTTTAATAGTAAAAACCAGTGAAAGTCAGAAAGGTAACAGTAAGATAATTTAAAACAGAGATAGATAAAAGGTGATAGGAACAATGATTAAAATAGGTGTAAAACCAAGGATATATGAAACGTAAAACCAAAGGTGACAATTTGCAAAAAGTGACAATTTGATGATAACAATGAATAAAACACAGTGCATTATTTTTTTTTCTAAAGGAACAAAACCAGGGTAAAGTAGAGTGTAAATATAGCAAGAAAATATATACAAGAAAGATAAAAGCTGATAAAAGCAAAAAAAAAAATAGGAGAAAAAAAAGGAGGAGTTAAGACTCATCAAACACGACATCATTGTCGAGTACAAATTTAATTCAATAGGATTCTCCGCGAGCCTACGGACATACATGTTATTTTTTAAAATATAATTTGGATCTTTCGACTTTCTCGAAAGGCCAACGCACTTTCGGGGAATGGCTACTTTCTTTCTATTTCGGTTAAGAGGTATTGGTATATCTGCGCTTATGTGAAACGAGCACGATTGTTTTGGTTCGACAACATTTTGATCAACAGAAGGTTGGGCAGTTTCAAAAATTATTGGTTTTAGATGAAGTTGTCTGTTTGGGTGCCTATTTTTTATGTTGAGTCGTCAGTTGTGCCTTTCTAGATTCAGAATTTCGATGAGCGGAAGGTGGCGGAGATTGTTTGAGTTTTTTGCCATGTGCAGAATGAGAAGTGATAGCAGAGGGTTTGGGTGGATTATTATCTGTTTGTGTACTTGTAGATATCATAACTTTTTTAACAGCGGCAGCGTATGGTACACAGACTCTAGGTGTTTTTAACTCCACTAATTTCCTGGCCTCCGGGAACGAGATCTTGTTAGTTACTTTAGTGGTCTGTATTTCCTTTTCAACTAACCATTTCGGACACGAACGAGAATAAGCAACATGATCACCTCCACAGTTTATACAACGCGGAAATGCTTCGCAAGTTTCACTGTCGTGTCCAACTTCTGCACAACGGGCTCAGGTAATGGAACCACGACAAGAAACCTTGGAGTGTCCGAAGCGTTGGCATTTAAAGCATCTAAGTGGATTCGGAATATATGGTCGCACAGATGTACGCGGCCAAGCCATTTTCACATAACTGGGATGGTCCGGCGAGTCGAAAGTCAGAATTAGGTGCTTTGTTGGAAGCACCTTTCCGTCCCGACGTATTGTAATACGTATTACTGCTGATACCTGCTGGTCACGTAAATTTTATATAATCTCGTCCTCCGGAGTATCCATGAAAACAAATTCCGACACGACGCCACGCGACATGTTTAAAGAACTATGGGCAGATACTAAAACGGGAATTTGGCTTAAACAGTGACATGACGAAATGACGGCGGCTTGTTGTGTTGACGATACCTCAATTAATAAGTCTCCTGATCTAAGTTTTCTAAATTCCTTTTCCTTCTCCAATTAAAGATTGTAGCCCTCTATGAATCATAAACAAAGATACGTTGTTAAATGTACCTTCTTTTCTTTTCATGATTAAAAACGAGTATTAACAAAACTGGTCTCAACATTTGTTTGTGGTGACTTATCCCTCACTGTGGGATTTTACTTTAAAGTACCTATACACAAAGGGGATAAAATTCAGATCTCGGCCACACCACCCACCATGGAGCCCAACAAGGGGATGCAGGATCCTGCACCAGTGTTAGCCGAGAACTATACGCTAACGAAGCGACCCTGTAGCAGACCCTTAGCGAGATGCCCAGTAATCGTAACGATTGCTTGGTTCCTACCCGAAGACAATGTCAGCGACATTGTCTTCGGGGTTGACACATTAGGGAACCACTAAGTACCTCCCATTTACCCGAAGCGGGGGCCGAAGGAATCTCTTGGGCAACCAAAACTGACCCTCAACTACCAGGATTCCCTTTTCCGGGGACACGGGTCTTCACGCACAGCAAACACGTGGGTGATAAAGACCCCAATAGCAGCAAGAAGCAACAGAACGGCGACAGCTACTAAAGTTGTGACCTCGCCTCCGAAGAGGAACCACATCGAGGGAGAGAAAAATAAAAAGGTAAATTAAGAGAGGAGAGGAAAAAGGAAAGGAGAGATAGTTCGCAGGGGTACCTCGGGATTGCGACACCCGTGTACCGTACGTTTTCCTAAAGAAGGTTTTCCTCAAGGAGGTTTTCCTACCCGTGTACCCGTGTACGTTTCCCTAAAGAAGGTAAACCCCCTGAGGGGAGTTGATGAGTTCGAATCCATTAGACTCAAAAAATATAATAAAGGGAAAATTAATAAAGCGAAAAATATATGTATTCAGAAATTATTAATAGAATGAATATTTATTGTATATTTATTGTATGAGTGCTTATTGTATTAATATAATAATGATAATATTTAGAATGACGTTGTAAATTTGTAAATACTTTATATCGTTTGTATGAAAGCTATAAATGAATGTAGGTTTGTATCTCAGTTACTGTAATTTTTATGTACGAATTGTACTATGTGTGTACTTGCAAAATTTTTAACATGGCAATATAGATATTGTTAATGAAGAAATGAAGTATTAATATAAAGTGTAGTATATAAAATTAATATGTATTGTGTATGTGTTAAATGTATTGCATCTGTAATAAATGTAATATATAGAATAGTGTTGCATATATGTATATAATTAATTAGCCATGTGTGTGTAAATAATTTGATTACCATGTGAATGCAAATTTTTTATTGAGGGTGGATGTCCCAAATATTGCCCCTGAGCATAATATAGCCTACACGTCTTTTCAAAGTACGATTAGCGCTATGTATGAGAAAATGCAGTAACTTCTTAGTTCTGGATTTGTACTAACAGCATCACTAGCGACAAAGCTCTTATCACTGACAACAGAAACTATATGGCGTCTAAAGTTATTTTGGTTGTTGTCTTCGTAAATTTTGGCTCCAAAGAATCCAGTGACTGACCAGGTAGGTGCATCGAAATACTAATTTTGCTTATATCATTTGAAAGTGCATTAAACAGAGAATAAAGAGGTGCTATTATTTAGCTATCAACGCCTTTTAACAGGTGCTCCTAATTTCGCCTGCTAGGCGGTAATATTTACAGAGGTAGGTGATTTTAGGAACTGCTCTTGGTTTCACTGGAAATTTGAATTTTTCCAATTCAGGGACATAATTTAAAATGAAACTTGTTTTGGAGCTGGTTGATCGCAGGATACCAAAGGAAATAGTTCTTAGTCATGTTCTTTGAGTTTCCAGCCTAATCAGACACTAAAAAATGGATGAAATGTCGAAAACAATGTTAGAGTAGGTAATATTTGGGACATCTACCCTATGTAACCTAGAATGTAACCACTGGAATGAAAGTGAATATACCACTGTATGGAAAAAGACAACACTATAAATGAAAGAACTATGTAAATTGTAAAAGCTATAGAAACAGCATAGCAACAATGAAAATTGTATAGATATAAAAAAAGAGAGAAAAAAAGAAGTTTGCATCTCAGGAACGGAGCTAGAAACAAATTAAAATTAGTAATAAAATTCAAATTTAGTTATCTGTGGGCGCAACGACCCTGCGATATCTGTTGTGGATGGACAGGGTCGCTCTCGCAAGATTAGTCACCATGTCTTGACCGTAAAACCACAAGGTTGGGCCATGCGATAATTGTAATCGCTTTGCCCGAAATGCAATAAAAGAGATAAATATTCAGTTTATTTCTCTAATTATCAATCTTGTTTCATAAGTAAAAATTTAATAATTACAAGATAAAAAGAAATGTTTATATACCATGTTTTTAAATTTTCTGTTGAACCATATAAACTTGACAATTCTATGCATTAATAAATACTTTTTTAAAATTTTTTTGATGAATCATCCCATCAACTTGAAGCAAGGATGTACCGTGAACCCACGCAGTTCTGTACTTCGGAAAAACTCGTCGCCGAGGTACAGGCTTACGTCGCATTAAGCCGAGTTAGAACATTGGAAGGACTGCGCATCGAGGAGTTTGACTGTTCTAAACTTAATGGAAAGAACTCTTATTTCGCCAAATCACAATTTTAATATTTCCTTATTTAATTATTTTTTACTTGTATTTATTTTTATTTTTCTCTCCTTTTCTCTCTTAATTGACCGAACCTTCACATAATTATTCTTTTTCACTTTCTTTTATTTAATTTTAATCACTTTTTAGTCGTTTCCATTTTCCACATATTTTATAAACTTGTAACTTTTATAATATTTTTTTAATTTATCGCACAATATTTTTGTAAAGAAATTAAATGCACATGTATTCTGTTTTCAAAATCGTCAAACGCCTTTATGCAAAAGTGCAAACACTGAATTCGATCAAAGCGCCACCTTGTGGATTTTTCTGCTTAGCGATGGCTAAAAGTATTAAAAGAATGCGTTGTCATCGTGTTCTGAGCTATTCTAAAAGTTTCAAATTTCTAGCTAGTCGAGAAGTTAGTTGAAAATCGATTGCAAGATTTGTACTGGACAAACACACAGACAAGAAAGCGAGTTTATAAAAACATGGTAATACAAATATGACAGCTGATATCCAATATAAAATAAGCAAAATGACAACCTTGTTTTATTTTCAACTCCGTCAAAGAAGGGTTCACGAGTACCTGCTCTCTGGGCAGATAAAAACAAAACAATTTGCACTCCTTAATAAAGCTAGAACTACGAGTAACTTCCTTTAGTTGCGATATTTCTTTCTGCGTAAATTGAAACCCCTAGAAATGAAGATCGATGTTGAGCGCTGGAAGGAATAATAAGTCTTTACTGATAAGAATCCTCTCACATAAGAATAAAATGTTGTAAGCTTGATCTACGCTTTGTTAACAAAATTATTTTGGATTATCTAAGGTAACGGGGCAGAAAAAATGACTTTTAACCAAGAATAGTAAGATCGGAAATTCACCGTTTCAAGTACTTTTTTTCTTAAATGTTCCAGATGTTTTTAAATCCGTTTTATGCAAATTTCTTGGCGATATATTATTAAAATTGATGAATAAATAGAAAAATTATTGTTAAATCTTCGACATAGAAATCTTCGACATTACATGTAGACTGAAACTACATTGTAGAATTTGTATTACAAGCAATATATAGTTTTTGTACCTTTTGTTATAAGATTGATGCATTTAAAAAAGTTTACTTCAAGGCAAATTAACAAAAAAAAAATAACAACTGCTATAAAAGGGTATCGAACAAAACGCATTTAATAGAGTTTCCGCTTTTAAATATCGTATAACAAAAACGAACATAACAATCTGATATTCTTTTATTAAGTACTTTGAAGCGTTAAGGTGACTGATAAATATAATTACTTTCCAACACCCTCATTAATTCAAATAATTGTATTTGCTGTTAATATATCCTTGAACTTGTTACAACTATATGGAACTTTAACATGCAATTATTGTTGATTACAATAATATAATTTATATAATTACCTATTCAATTTTTTAGTGTATCACTAAATTAGAATCATATAAAATCCCTTATAAAAATATGTATTTTAAAATTCGTAATTACAGGGAAAATTTAACCTTTCATAATTTTTAAACTACGCATACACACTAGGGCGGAGCGTAAAAAAAAAGTTTTCGATTTCGTTTTTTCCCTAGTGCGGAAAAGTTGGGTACTGGTGGGTAGGTCACGTATGCAAAGTTTTGGGAAAACCAAAAAATATCTTCCGTCTCCATTTCGACCGTGATTTTTAGCAGATTTTTACCATACAGTTAAAAATGTGTATTTCCATTGTTTTGTATGCAACTCGTCATTTTGTTGTTAAATAAAATACAGAGGTAATTCGAAACTTAATACAGAGAGGCAGCAGCTGACACACTGTGTGCAGATAGATAAAGAATTATTTTGGCATGAAAACATTGTCAACAACAACTTTAGAAACGAAGCTTAAAACCTTTGTGAAAGACTCACGGAAATTGTTCGACATTTTTTCCTGTAAGTGTGTTTCTTTTAACAAATGTTCTTCCCCAAAGCATAAAAGTATCTCTGAAATGGAAACAACTTTTCTTATAGACAAATGGGCACTTATGCAAATGTCCATAGGCGCAGTTTACTTAAAAGAAACTGAAAGCTGAGGAAACAAGCCGATAGGAAGCAGAAAGAGACAGAATTAGTAAGTCTTAAAACAAACGTTTCACCATCTGTTAGTCCATCTAGGCTCATACTTCCTGATCCAGATTCTGACGTGGATCCACATAACTACGATAGTGACTCAGATTATTTGAAGTCTTCCCTATCCACATCCAGGATGACTCAATCTGAAGGGAAAAAGACGTTACGATC
Source organism: Dolomedes plantarius (assembly GCA_907164885.2). Taxonomy (NCBI): domain Eukaryota; kingdom Metazoa; phylum Arthropoda; class Arachnida; order Araneae; family Dolomedidae; genus Dolomedes; species Dolomedes plantarius. The sequence continues at coordinate 63,897,878 of OU015502.1, forward strand.
AAGCCGATACCCAGCAATAGCTATAGCTTGTGACAGAACAGGAGTTTCAGATCAGGCTGGAGCCATCATTGGAAGAGCTGTTTTGGAAGATTTGGGGATGATTACCGAAACAGACACTTTAAATGTAATTGATAGACATAAAAAAAGAAAAGAGAGGGAAAAAGTTCGGAAAGAATATCAGCAAGGAAATGAAAGACAGTTGGAACCACTGAAGGGACTTTATTTTGACGGAAGGAAGGACAAAACTCTAATGTAAGAGAGCGTAGGGGGAAAGATGTACCAGAAAACAGTCCTGGAAGAACATGTTACAACCTGGAAGCAAGTACCTTGGACACATAGCACTAACCTCATCATCAGCTTTGAGTATTTCTCAAATGATGCTGAAATTCATGGAGAATAAGAATATTGACATTCATCAACAATAGGGTGCGATGGACAGTTGTTAATACTGGCTATAAAATCAGCGTGATTCGCCTTTCTGGGGAAGCCATTGGGAAACCCTTGGACTGGTTTATCTGCCAGTTACACGCAAATGAGTTACCACTCTGACATTTAGTGCAGCATTTGGATGGTGGAACGAGTGGCCCTAATTCATTTTCTGGTCCTCCTGGGAAAGCATTGGCAAATTGTAAAAACCTCCCAGTTGTGAGATTTGTAGACATTTCGAGCGAATTTCCAAAAATCGACATAAAGGATCGTAGCACACACAAGCGATAGCTTTGGGATATTTGTCAAGCTATCACAAATAGAAAGTGTTCATCAAGTTTGTCACAAAAGCACCATGGGAAAATGTCTTATGCACGTTGGCTAACAACTGCAAATCGAATAAAGCGTTTATACATTAGCTCGTTAGAGCCTTCAAACCAACTTCAAACTCTGGCAGAGCTCATGAAAGTGTACCCACCTACGTGGTTTACAGTCAAATTAAATACAAATTACACGTATGGTCAGCGAAATTTGTGGACCATATGTGCACTTGGGCAAATGTCCGTCAAGACAATAAACGTCTCACGCTATCTTAAAAACGATTTAAAGACTGTGGTCGATCCCATTATCCAGAGAAATGGCTATTTCGGCCACCTGGGAGCAATAATCTTGTCGATGATCACAGACGACAGACACTCCATTCGAGAACTTGGACTACGTAGGATTTTACAAGCAAGAAAGGAAAAAAGGAAGGAATCAGACACTGCAACATTCCGTCACTCAACTTAGAGGCAGTTCCATATATAGACCTTATTGATTGGCAGAAATGTAATTTGACGGAACCCCCAATTGACAGATAATTTAAGAAATTTGATTTCCAGTGGATAGTCTGTAGCTCAACACCTGAGAAGCGTAAAATTTCCTTGCCACAACCACAGTTTTGAACATTTTGGGAAACTAGTAACAGAGGTTTATGAGGCTTGTATGTATAGAAAATAAGCGTGACGGTTTAGTAAGAACCCGAACAGAGTCGATAAAAGCTATGCTATAATTTGAAACCAAATGCGAGTACCGAGTAAAACCGAAATAACTGCAAGGACAAAGGAGTTAAGTGCCGATATGGTTGGGTGGATGGGTGGGCACGGGTGGAACTCGCAATGCAGCCACCTTCCCGTGGTGAGTTCTGGGTTTTTTTCTGAATTTTATTTTAGAAAAAGCGAAAAGCTGCATGCAAAACAATGGAAATACACATTTTTAACTCTATGGTAAAAATCTGCTAAAAATCACGGCCGAAATGGAGACGGTAGATATTTTTTGTTTTTCCCAAAACTTTGCATATGTGACCTACCCACCAGTACCCAACTTTTCCGCACTAGGGCAAAAACAAAATCGAAAACTTTTTTTTTTTACGCTCCGCCCTAATACACACATATACAGCAATACATAAACCGGCCAATAAATTATATGCCTTGGTTCAATATTTTACTTGAACTTCTTTGTCCCTATTTACAGAACATGTGCAACTAGACATTGTTTCAAGAAGGTACAGGAATGCAATTAAGTCAAGACGTCAGGGGAACACATCTTAAAATCCTGTAAAGTTGATGGCAGAGTTGTTTGCTATCGGGTGTATCTTTCCAACAAGCTCCGAATGGTCTTTATAGGGTTCCGATCTAGCGAGGGTGGGTGTCGGAAGTCAGTGTCACTCAGTGAACCACTCGTGAATAGTTCTTTCGTGGTGGAGGGCAGCAGTATCGTTCGTGAAAGGCACGGCACCTGCGGGATAAAAATACAAAATTGAAGAACGGACTTAATGTGCAATGCTTTTCAAGTAATCTGTGCATGGCACATGATATTCCATAAATACCAGAGGATCCGTGCTAAACCAGTAGAAAATGCCCCACCACAATCTTGAACTGTGCTAACAAGGCAAGATACCTTCAGTATTCATGAGTCTCGTGCAACTCTCTCCACCTGGCGCCCATGTACAAACCGATGTGTGGCGTCATCTGACATGACTTTCGTCCGGTTTAGATGTCTAGTTACGCCGTTGCCAACACCGCTGTAAGCGACATGCCGGATCCTGCTATACCGATTATCTGCAATTCCTTGTCCACTGTTCGGCTCACGATCGACTAGGACGAGCCTTCAATGAAGTTTTCCGTTGGTTGCTGCACAGAAGACCCGCATCTATGTCTTACAATACGTCGGAGTATCCACTGATCAAGGGTTTTTATCCACTCACGATCGACTGGGACGAGTCTTCAATAAAGTTTTTCGTTGGTTGCTGCACAGAAAAACCGCATCTATGTCTTACAAGACGACCGAGACGCCGCTGATAAAGGGTTTTAATCCACTCACGATCGAATGGGAAGTGTCTTCAATAAAGTTTTCCGTGGGTTACTGCACAGAAGACCTGCATCTGTTCCTTACAAGACGTCCGAAACGCCGCTGATCACGGTTTTCAATCCACAATTATGCTTTTTAATCAAGGACTGTGGGTTCAGTTTCCAACGGATAAACACTCTGGCTATCTCACATTTCGAGAGAACAGTGGGTTGTTCTGTTCAGGCAATTGTGGCATCTGCAGAACGGACTCCTACATAAAGACGTTATTAAAATGGAGACAAGTACAGGGTGGTTTTTTTAAACTGACACTACTCAGAGTCATCTGTAGCTCGATCTATCAACCAGAATTCCATAAACATTAATAGAGAGACTAAGGACGACAAGGGAAAAAGTTTCCATGAAACAAATAGCTCCAAAAGTCGCCGATAAGGGGAGATATGGCGCTGTTGTCCCCGGCGCACCCGAGTATTTACACAAAACGCAAGTAAAGTACCAAAATACAAATTCACAATTCCGTAGTCGACAGCAGCGGCATAATTTAGGGCTACAAAGATTAGGAGTGAATACCGAAAAAGTTGTAATAAACAGACAAATGAATAACAAACAGAATTCACTGGAACACCATTTTATGCAGAAAATCCACTTATCCATCCTTCAATGTGATCACCGTCCTGGTGGACGACACATTGCATCTTGAACACTACGTTCTCAACGGCCGGGCTTAACATGTCACCAGGAATGGTCATTAAGGTCCGGGATATGTTGACTTTTAGGGCCACCAGGTTAGAGACTCCACCAAGATACACCTCGGACTTTAAATAACGCCACAGAACAACGTCACATGGGTTAGGTCCGGGAAGCGAGGTGGCCATGCAAGTGGAAAAAAACCACTGATGACCCTTTCTTCTGTGAAGCGATGTAGCAACAGATTCCGCACCGATCTTTATAGCCCAAAATACTGGCGCTGCTGTCGACTACACAGTAAAGTTTGCATTTTGATGTTTTATTTGAGTTTTATGCAAATTATCTTGCACGCCGACAACAACAGCGCCATATCTTCCCCTATCGGCTATTTTTGGAGCTATTTTTTCATGGAAACTTTTTCCCATGTCGTCCTTAGTCCCTCTATCAATTTTGGTGGAATTGCGGTAGATATATCGCGCTACAGGTCGCTCTGAGCAGTGTGAGTTTAACAAAAAATCACCCTGTATATCGCTAAAACGCTTTAGCCCACTTCACTCCGAATACACTCTATCAGTATTTTGTATCTCGGTGTTGTGATGACGTGTGACTCACATGACCCGTGCGTTTTGCGTAAACATGTGTGTTACATACATTTGCATACATGTATATGGGCTTCTTATTCACTTTCCGGTGTGTATAGAATCCCTCTATGAATGCATAAAAAACCTGCATGTCCCTGAAACCGTTTTCAGATCTTATGTCCATTCTCTATTTGAAATAATGATATATTTTACAAAACATATGAAATCGAAATCAATAAACTTTTCGTTCTTTCTCCTAATTGTGAACTTTTTTTAATAATTTCAAGATATGAAACTATTAGTATCTTAAAATTATTATTAAACCATTACGTCATGTATATCTTCTCATAGATCATTCATTTTAATAAGAAAGACCTTGGAATGTTTTTAAGTATTTAAAGACATATGTTTTCTGGACTAAGAATAAGCGTTAAAAAACAAATTTATCTTACTCTACTAAATATCTGTATTTTTAAAAACCCTAAAGAAACTATGGAAATTATAGTGGAAAATTTCAAATGAATATTTTAATTTCAGCAAAATTTTAATTTATTGTTTTAAACAGAAAGGGCATTTCATCTTTTCTACTTAATAAAATAGGAAATCATTTTGAAAATATACAAACAAAATCGATCAGATTAAATTAATAACAGAAAAGTGATAGTTTGGCTGTGTGATATCAATGGATTAATAGTTTGGAGCTTGGGTATATATCAAGGTATATTGTCAGGTAAGAGAAAAAAATATTTTCCTTTTCTACTGTGGATGCACTTGTGTTGAGACATTCACCTTTAGTTATTCATCACGAAGTCTTGCTGGCTACTTTATTCTTGGAGCACCATTTGGGTGTGCCAGTATTGCTCTCTACGAGGGAGCAAAACGTTAACGACCAAACTTTATTCCGGATTTGAACTCAAGCCCACTGCGTGGGAGCTCTACTCACTATATCTTGTAGGTTGCAGAAAATCAAATGTAAAGCACAGAATTTTATACCTTAAAGGAGGAGATCACCTTAAAACCTTCAAAAAACTCAATTATTTATTACGATTTAATTTTTATGAATGGAATGTGAGGAAACTTTTTTTTAAAAATTGAGTCGATACTGCAATTAGAACCAATTTTATGGCCAAATGTATAAAGCTAGTAAAGTAATTTATGGAAATTTTAAACTTTAAATGGCTTTTTCTAAAAACTGTTATTTTCAAACTTGTGCGCACTATTTCTTCAAAAATAAGGGTCACACATTGCTAAAATTTTATATACATGTATATCTAGTATGTTTATAAAATTTCTACCTAAATTTAGTTAAGTTCATATTACTCATTGTTTTGCAGCAATTTTTTTAAAACATTTTATTACATTTCTTGTACATTACAATACATTTGCCTGAAAAAATATTTTTATGTGAAATATGATAATTATTTAAAAAGTAGATTAAAGTATAACCTATGGATAGAATATATGCAAATATTTTAATATATTTCTCTTATAGTTTAAAAAAATTGCGCACAATGCATTGATCTAAGATTCATAATTCATAAAACATTAATTTTTTTTTCATAAAATAATTTCTTATAATCTACCAACAATTCTGATTTTGTTTTCTAATAGATTAATCTCTGCACAATTCACACTAAAAATTGGTTTAAATTAATTACAAATTTTTTACTTGACAACACATTAAGCATGGTAGTAAAATCACTATATTTGTGCGAGTGTAAAGGTGATCCCTCCCTATAAGGCGGAGAATGAAATAACCATACACTCCGGAAACAAGTTCTATGTTTAACTAATAATATCCGATAAAAATAATTTTGAGAGTATTCATTTGTTAACGTCTGTTACATCTTTTCATCCTACTATTTTAAGGATTTGTGTTGATAAAGTAGTTGATTCATAAATAAAAATTCAGGTTTTAAATCTGAATTTCTTATAGGCAGCTTTTAATTTTCAATGGCAAATGGCAGATTTTTTTAATATCAGCAACTTGCTTGGGGGGGGGGGAGGTGTTATCCATGGGTAAAAAGAATGTTTAAATGAAGATCCAATAAATTTTTGTGATTCAATGACTAATCAATATACTTCCGAAATTTTCACTCCCACAACACTATCGTGAAAATAAACCATAACCATTTTTTTCCAATCATATTTCTATTTGAAAAGCAACAAAATTACTAAAAAATATAGATGTTCAATGTGTCGATTATAGAGTGCTTTTGTTTGAGATTAAAGGCTTTGAGACAGTTTTCCGCTCCTTGAATATCGATTTGCTAAACGTGAAGAACAATTACATATTATTGTTACGATTAAAATGTTCTTTCGTTTAAGATAGTTATACCTTATTTGGATTGAATTACTATGTACTCGCTAATAAAATCTGAATATTGCTGCTTTTTGGAGGCCAATACTTAACGTCATGTTTACAGTAAAACTGTAACATGGAGCAGTTCTCACGTGCGAGTTTTCAAAGAAACTGAATATTAGAAACAGTCTGTAGTAAATAGTTGTGCATATTTCGAAACATTTATAAATATTCTTTACTTGTCCTATATTAAGGTTTTGTTTGTGTGTTCAATGCCATTTATTTACTGTCATTGAACTTTAGATATCAATAAATGGCCCTTTGGCGATATTTTTGAGAATTTTGGCTAATCTGGCGTCAAACTTTTCGACATTTGGTGACTTTTCTGGCGTTAGGAGAACTAATCAGATTTCACCTAGGTAGCTTAGTTGTTGAGTTCTAGAATTTTCCATATCTAGAACAATCGAAAATCTTGTCAAGGGTACATGAGGATACCCTACTCGTTTTAAAGTTTTCGTTGATTAATTTTTCAGTTACAGCTCGGCTGCTCAGGTGGAATTTTAAACCTATTGTTTTGCCTATGTGTGTTGCATCAAATTTGAATTAGTTTGCGAAACTTAGTGGTAGTCCTAAGTGATTGGGATCTGTTTAGACTTTAAAGGAAATAACCTTGTGTCGCTGTTAATTTTATTTTGCAATAAAAAGTCTTATAAGAAGAGGTTTTAGCTACGCCACTGAAGAAATCCTAACTGCATTACAACAACTGAACAACATATTTTTGAAATATATTTTATAATATTAGACATTACGATCAAAAACACATACAAGGGGAAAATTCTCTGGAATGGGTTATGAAAAAATCTAAATTGATTTTATTTTCAGATAAAATTTATGTTTATTTGAATGATCATATCAGCACTTAATCTCAATGAAGGTATATCTGAAAAAAGATACAATGCAAAATTTGTAATTAGAACCGCAATATATCACTTCAGAAGTTTTGTTGCAACATCTACTATTATCCATAAATGAGACAACTATTCAAGATTTTGCTTTTACAATTTTTGTGAATATAATATATTTCAGTTTTTTAATGATAATTTTTTCTAAAAAAAGTATTAAACATCAGCTTACCGGTTATCAGATCTTTTAGTAACCAATATAAGCAACAATGCATATCGTGGTTTTTAAAGATAATTATTTTATCAAAAATAATTTTTCATGATAAACATGCGAGATTGTGTTAAAGTAACATTTTTCAATCACTAAATTTCAAATAATTATTTACAAAAGAAAAGAAAATACAGCAATATAGAAACCATCAATAATTCAATTAATTATTTCAAAAACCAAACATGCTGTGACAAATTAGAAAACTTCCTGCAATTAAAATTAGTAATTGCAGGAAGTTACTCCCTTCAGTTACTAATTTCAGTAAAACAATCTAAAGTACGAGATACGATGCGGTATATTTGATATTGTTTTGTTCGCTGTAGACGAAAGGCACTAGTTTAGATTCATGAAAAATTATAGAGGATAATTTTTCAAAAGCAGTAGCCTTCAGTTACTAAATGCAAATATAAAAATAAATTTTTCCAAATTTTCAGCTATCAATTACAGTAATTCAAATAAATATTTTTAAAAAGGAATGGATTGTCTGCTGAATAGCAAACTTTAATTATTTCTTTAGATGATTTTTTTTTGTGCGGAATTAGTAATTTTTGTAAAGCGATCTAAAATACCTGACGTGGTGGGATTTGGTGCTAGATGATATCGACCGCTGGAGACACGAGGCACAATTATATAATTCAGATTCAGGAAAAAGTATTTAAGAGATTTATTGTGAAGTACATCTAAAGTATTCTACAGTGCCAATAAGTTTATTAATTAGCTTTATCTACTGTCTGTTGAACTTTTAGTAATACGAGGTAAACAAAATTATTATTATTATTTACTTAAGAGTTTTGATTAGTTTCATGGAAACACACTATCAGTAGGGTTAGTGACATATAAAAATCATTTTATGATATTATCTTTGCTGTGGGAAATTCATGCAAAATATTATGTAGGCCCAAAAAATCGTTTGGATTTAAGTAAAAATGACAGACATATTTTTTACTTTGCCTGATACCTTTTATAGACCAACATGTTCAGCGTTATGTTCCACTACCATCTGTCACCTTTCAGGGGACATTAAAATTCCATCATCCCAAAACATACACTGTACAAATCTTTTTTTGTGTGTGTTTACGATGCGTTTTTATCTTTCTTTAAATAATAAAACCTAATAGGCGGAGGATGTTGCTAATTTCTTTGTGTTGTTGTTATTGTGTGTATTGTTGTTATTGTGTCACTGGAACACCGGTTTATGCAGAAAATCCACTTCTCCCGCCTTCAATGTGATCACCGTCCTGGTGGACGACACGTTGCATCTTGAACACTACGTTCTCAACGGCCGAGCTTAACATGTCACCAGGAATGTTCATTCAGGTCAAGGATATATTGACCTTTAGGGCCACCAGGTTAGAGACTCCACCAAGATAACCTTGGAAGTAAAATAACGCCACAGAACAACGTCACATGGGTTAGGTCAAGGAAGCGAGGTGGCCATGCAAGTGGAAAAAAGCGACTGATGACCATTTCTTCTGTGAAGCGATGTAGCAACAGATTCCGCACCGATCTTTATAGCCCAAAATACTGGCGCTGCTGTCGACTACGCAGTAATGAATTTGAATTTTGATGTTTTATTTGAGTTTTATGCAAATTATCTTGCACGCCGACAACCACAGCGTCATATCTTCCCCTATCGGTGACTTTTGGAGCTATTTTTTCATGGAAACTTTTTCCCATGTCGTCCTTAGTCCCTCTATCCATTTTTGTGGAATTTCGGTAGATATATCGAGCTACAGGTCGCTCTGAGCAGTGTCAGTTTAATAAAAATCACCCTGTATATCGCTAAAACTCTTTAGACCACTTCAACCTGAATACACTCGAACAGTATTTTGTATCTCGGTGTTCTGATGACGTATAACTCACATGACCCGCGCGTTTTGCGTAAACATGCGTGTTACATACATTTGCATAAATGTTTATGGGCTTCTTATTCACTTTCCTGTGTGTATAGAATCCCTCTATGAATGCATAAAAAACCTGCATGTCCCTGAAACCGTTTCAGATCTTATGTCCATTCTCTATTTGAAATAATGATATCTTTTACAAAACATATGAAATCGAAATCAATAAACGTTTCGTTCTTTCTCCTAATTGTGAATTTTTTTTTTTAATAATTTCAAGATATGAAACTATTAGTGTCTTAAAATTATTTATAAACCATTACGTCATGTATATCTTCTCATAGATCATTCATTTAAATAATAAAGACCTTGGAATGTTTTTAAGTATTTAAAGACATATGTTTTATGGACTAAGAATAAGAGGTAAAAAACAAATTGATCTTACTCTACTGAATATCTGTATTTTTAAAAACCCTAAAGAGACTATGGAAATTATAGTGGAAAATTTCAAATGAATATTTTCATTTCAGCAAAATTTTAATTTATTGTTTTAAACAGAAAGGGCATTTCATCTTTTATACTTAATAAAATAGGAAATAATTTTGAAAATATACAAACAAAATCAATCAGATTAAATTAATAACAGAAAAGTGATAGTTTGGTTGTGTGATATCAATGGATTAATAGTTTGGAGCTTGGGTATATATCAAGGTATATTGTCAGGTAAGAGAAAAAAATATTTTCCTTTTCTACTGTGGAGGCACTTGTGTTGAGACATTCACCTTTTGTTATTTATCACGAAGTCTTGCTGGCTATTTTATTCTTGAAGCACCATTTGGGTGTGCCAGTATTGCTCTCTACGAGGGAGCAAAACGTTAACTACCAAACTTTATTCCGGATTTCAACTCAAGCCCACTTCTGCGTGGGAGCTCTACTCACTATACCTTGTAGGTGGCAGAAAATCAATTGTAAAGCACAGAATTTTATACCTTAAAGGAGGGGATCACCTTAAAACCTTTAAAAAACTCAATTTTTTATTACGATTTAATTTTTATGAATGGAATGTGAGGATTCTTTTTTTTAAAATTAAGTCGATACTGCAATTAGAACCAATTTTATGGCAAAATGTATAAAGATAATAGTAAAGTAATTTATGGAAACTTTAAACTTTAAATGGCTTTTTCTAAAAACTGTTATTTTCAAACTTGTGGACACTATTTCTTCAAAATAAGGATCACATATTGCTAAAATTTTATATACATGTATATCTACTAGTATGTATATAAAATTTCTACCTAAATTTAGTTAAGTTCATATTACTTATTGTTTTGCAGCAATTTTTTCTTAAAACATTTTATTATATATCTTGTACATTACAATACATTTGCCTGAAAAAATATTTTTATGTGGAATATGATAATTATTTCAAAAGTAGACTAAAGTATAACCTATATGGATAAAATATATGCAAATATTTTAATATATTTCTCTTATAGTTTAAAAAAAAAATTTGCGCACAATGCATTGATCTAATATTTATAATTCATAAAACATAAATTAATTTTTTTTCATAAAATAATTTCTAATAATCTCCCAACAATTCTGATTTTGTTTTCTAATAGATACAGCTCTGTACAATTCACACTAAAAATTGGTTTAAATTAATTACAAATTTTTTACTTGACAACACAATAAGCCTGGTAGTAAAATCACTATATTTGTGCCAGTGTAAAGGTGATCCCTCTCTATAAGGGGGACAATGTAATAACCATACACTCCAGAAACAAGTTCTATGTTTAATTAATAATATCCGATAAAATAATTTTGAGAGTATTCATTTGTAAATGTCTGTTACATCTTTCCATCCTACTATTTTAAGGATTTGTGTTGATAAAGTAGTTGTTTCATAAATAAAAATTCAGGTTTTAAATCTGAATTTCTTATAGGCAGCCTATAATTTTCAATGGCAAATGGCAGATTTTTTTAATATCAGCAACTTGTTTGGGGGGGGGGGAGAGGGATTATCCATGGGTAAAAAGAACGTTTAAATGAAGATCCAATAAAGATTTTTGTGATTCAATGACTAATCGATATACTTCGGAAATTTTCACTCCCACAACAGTAAACAAATCGTGAAAGTAAACCATAACCATTTTTTTCCAATCATATTTCTATTTGACAAGCAACAAAATTACTAAAAAAATATAGATGTTCAATGTGTCGATTATAGAGTGCTTTTGTTGGAGGTTAAAGGCTTTGAGACAGTTTTCCGCTCCTTGAATATCGATTTGCTAAACATGACGGACAATTACATATTATTGTTACGGTTAAAATGTTCTTTCGTTTAAGATAGTTATACCTTATTTGGATTGAATTGCTATGTACTCGCTAATAAAATCTGAATATTGCTGCAATTTGGATTCCAATACTTAACATCATGTTTACAGTAAAACTGTAACATGGAACAGTTCTCACGTGCGAGTTTTCAAAGAAACAGAATATTAGAAACAGTCTGTAGTAAATAGTTGTGAATATTTCGAAACATTTATAAATATTCTTTACTTGTCCTTTATTAAGGTTTTGTTTGTGTTTAATGCCATTTATTTACTGTTTTTGAGCTTTAGATATCAATAAATGGCCCTTTGGTAATATTTTTGAGAATTTTGGCTAGCCTGGCGTCAAACTTTTCGACATTTGGCGACTTTTCTGGTGTTAGGAGAACTAATCAGATTTCACCTAGGTAGCTTAGTTGTTGAATTCTAGAATTTTACATATCTAGAACAATCGAAAATCTTAAGGGTACATGAGGATACCCTATTCGGCCTAAAGTTTTCGTTGAATTATTTTTCAGTTAGAGCTCGGCTGCTCTGGTGGAATTTTAAACCTATTGTTTTGCCTATGTGTGTTGCATCAAATTTGAATTAGTTTGCGAAACTTACTGGCGGTCCTAAGTGGCTGTGGTCTCTTTAGACTTTAAAGGAAATAAACTTGTGCCGCTGTTATCCAGATTCGTCCTTCACAAACAAATGCCATCGAACGAAATACAACAAGTCAATGGCATAAGAAATAATGTTATTTTGCAATAAAAAGTATAAGAACAGGTTTTAGCTACGCCACTGAAGAAATCCTAACTGCATTACAACAACTGAACAACATATTTTTGAAATATATTTTATAATATTAGACATTACGATCAAAAACACATACAAGGGGAAATTTCTGTGGAATGGGTTATGAAAAAATCTAAATTGATTTTATTTTCAGATAAAATTTATGTTTATTTGAATGATCATATCAACACTTAATCTCAGTGAAGGTATATCTGAAAAAAGATACAATGCAAAATTTGTAATTAGAACCGCAATTTATCACTTCAGAAGTTTTGTTGCATCTCTTATCCATATTTTTAGTTTATCTACTCTTATCCATAAATGAGACAACTATTCAAGATATTGCTTTTACAATTTTTGTGAATATATGATTTCAGTTTTTTAATGATAATTTTTTGTAACAAAAGTATTAAACATCAGCTTACCGGTTATCAGATCTTTTAGTAACCAATATAAGCAACCAGAGCATACCGTGTTTTTTAAAGATAATTATTTTATCAAAAATAATTTTTCATGATATATATACGAGAATGTGTTAAAAAAACAGTTTTCAATGACTAAAATTCAAATAATCATTTACAAAAGAAAAGAAAATACAGTAATATAGAAACCATCAATAATTCAATTAATTATTTCAAAAACCAAACATGCTGTGACAAATTAGAAAACTTCCTGCAATTAAAATTAGTAATTGCAGGAAGTTACTCCCTTCAGTTACTAATTTCAGTAAAACAATCTAAAGTACGAGATACGATGCGGTATATTTGATATTGTTTTGTTCGCTGTAGAAGCAAGGCTCTAGTTTAGATTCATGAAAAATTATAGAGGATAATTTTTCAAAATCAGTAGCCTTCAGTTACTAAATGCAATTATAAAAATAAATTTTTCCAAATTTTCAGCTATTAATTACTGTAATTCAAATAAATATTTTAAAAAGGGAATATATTGTCTGCTGAAGTAGCAAACTTTAATTATTTCTTTAGCTGATTTATTTTGTGCGGAATTAGTGATTTTAGTAAAGTGATCTAAACTACCTGACGTGGTGCGATTTGGTGCTAGATGATACCGACCGCTGGAGACACGAGGCACAATTATATAATTCAGATTCAGGAAAAAGTGTTTAAGAGATTTATTGTAAAGTACATCTAAAGTATTCTACAGTGCCAATAATTTTATTAATTAGCTTTATCTACTGTCTGTTGAACTTTTAGTAATACGAGGTAAACAAAATTATTATTATTATTTACTTAAGAGTTTTGATTAGTTTCATGGAAACACAGTATCAGTAGGGTTAGTAACATATAAAAATCATTTTATGATATTATCTTTGCTGTGGGAAATTCATGCAAAATATTATGTAGGCCCAAAAAATCGTTTGGATTTAAGTAAAAATGAAAGACACATTTTTAATTTGCCTGATACCTTTTATAGACCAACATGTTCAGCGTTATGTTCCACTACCATCTGTCATCTTTCAGGGGACATTAAAATTCCATCATCCCAAAACATACACTGCACAAATCTTTTTTTTGTGTGTTTACGATGCGTTTTTATCTTTCTTGAAATAATAAAACCTAATAGGCGGAGTATGTTGCTAATTTCTTTATGTTGTTGTTAATGTGTCTACGAATACTGCAGAAGATAATGTCTTAAGCAGAACCAAATTCCTGGATAACAGGAGCTACCAGATCAGGTACCTATGGGAAGTAGAGAAGTTCTTGCGAAGACAAAACAACCTTAAAAAGGGCAGCCACCATGGCTGGACATTCCAAGATATGTTCTGAAGAAAGCTGGATTTCTGGATAGTTTCTAATGTTGATAAAGGATTTGCTGTCCCTCAGAGGGGGGGGGGGGGCTGTAAACACTAGAGAGCGCGTCCCCAGGTGGCAGTGACGGATCGGAGAATGCCTCCACTGGAATTTCCATTGGGTGGTAGAAGGGAAATAAAAAAGCTTCCTCGGAACAACAGGTAAAAGTTCAACCTCTTAAACAATAGAACCCCTCTTCTATGGATAATTACTTTCCTCTTCAATATTAACATGGCCCCACTAAACAATACCAATTAATTATTTAAATGCGTGATAATATTACTGCTATCACAATATACTTTAATAAAATTATATCAAATGACGTTAAAGACAGCGAACTGCTATTAAAACCCTCTTACAAAAAATGTTTGGACAACTCAATATATAAGTTCTAATGCACACAGTTATTTTTAACAAAAAAATCTGTAGAATTGTTTCCCTTTTAAAATATAAGAAGTAGTACAAAACTAGTAGAATATCTTGATCAAGTTTCGTAGTTAATATATTTTTATAATCTTGTGTCGAGTGAGTGTTCTAGAACAAGGGTACTGTTCTGCAAATCTCACTGAATAAGTATGTCATGCGTTCTCCCTTAAAATTTTTCGAAGGATTTATAGAAAATTTTATATAAATCTGAACGAGGAAGTATTTGATATTTGAATGCCGCAGGGATATATGCTGAAAATAAGCTTAACACGCATAAAATTATTTTTTTTTAAATATACTTTTCTAGGAATAGTTGCCAAGTTCTTCTCATTGATATATATTCTTTCCAATTGTTCAGTTTTTATTTAAAAGAATATGATAAAATAAATAATGTTTCAACAGAATAAGTACACTGTAGCAGATAATAGTATTTGATTTAAAAAACAAGGTCATTCTCGTTAGGTATACTAAAAGTTATATATATATATATATATATATAACAAGCATTCTTTGCAAGGCCATAGAGAGAATCATCAAGAGTAGATTGAACTGGTATCTGGAATACGAAGGGATCCTAGAAGATGAACAGGCTGGCTTTAGGAAATTTAGGTCTACCAGCCAGCAGGTTTCGTTACTTAGTGAAAATATAAAGGATGGTGTGGGATCTAAATATTCTTTTATCCAATTGTTTACTTTAATTGAATATCAAATAAGACTTCTTACCTTGTTCCCACGTGGTTCTTTTTTGCTGCTGGTTATTCTGTACATCAAGTTGCTATCTTATTCTTAAAGAATATTAAAACTGAAGTCACACTAAAACAACACTACGAATGAATATTATTATATTTTCCTTGGTTAGATACTTTACACATTACGGACATTAAAAGATATACAATTTCTAAGCTAACTATTTACAAACATTGAATATTAATTATCGGAAGTTTCTCATCTCTGACTGAGACGTCTATCATGCTTCGCGATCAAAACAGTTCTGCTAGTCGTTACATAAAGTCCCGGATGAGCTGGGAAATTGTCTGGTGATGCTGCTGTTACGTCACCTGATCGCGTTCTTTCGAATTCGGCGACATATTCCCACCTTGAGTATGGAAGATGTCTGAAATACTCAATTTGGTAGCCGATTATGTCCCAGTCTATCAACGGGTTTCACCATCCGGCCGTACTTGGTCTTTTTAAGCTGCCGTAACTGAGCAATCGGAGCTTCTTCTGACAGATATTGTCGCAGATTCAAGTCCTCAACTTGGTTTCCCTGGAGCTCTAAAGGACAAAGACGTTGGTAAGGACGCAAAAGTTCTCCTGTTTTGGTTTTTACTCTTGCAAGTCGGGATTGACCATCCTTCCCTAGGTATAATTTTATCACCTTCGCTAATGGCCAATCAATACGTCTCAGCTGACCATCATCTATGAAGACTAGATCGCCTTCTTTGATCTCGACACTTGTTTTTCGAGTTTTTGTGCATTCTCTTAAATATCCCAGGTATTCACTGCGAAACCGGCGACGAAGATCATCTCTTATTTTCTGTCTGTATGCGTATCTTCTGTGCATTATTGTCTCATCGATACTGTCGAAGTCTGGCACTCCTGTGTCACGAATATCTTTCATGAACATCTCTGGAGTCAAAGCTATTAAATCTGATGAATCTTCTGAGATATATGTTAAGGGTCTGGAGTTGATAATACTTTCTGTATCACAGATAATTGTGTACAATTCCTCTAGTTGTAAGCAGGCTTTTCCTATCACCCTTTTCAGTATTGACTTGCGGATTCCTATTAACCTCTCCCAAAATCCTCCATACCAGGGCGCCGATGGTGGGATAAGTTTCCAATGAATTTTCCTTGTGGTTGCGTAATCTTGAATGTTTTCCCAGTTAACTGTGTTCAATTCTTTTCTACTACCTATCATATTTGTGCCATTGTCGGAGTATATGGTGTGCGGCCTACCTCTTCTGGCGATGAATCGCCTTAAAGCTTGCAACAGTCCATCAGTTGAAAGGGTTGTGGTAATCTCCAGGTGAACCGCTCGAAAAACTGCACATGTAAACAGTACCACCCAGCATTTTCTACCATCCCTTAGAAATAGTGGTCCACACAGATCGACCCCTGTAATGTCGAAAACGTTGGCATCACGAACTCTATCCTCAGGCAGGGGAGAACTCATTACCTCAATGGGTTTTGTAGAAAATCTCTTACAGCGGGTACAGCTCCGTATAACTTTGCGAATCATCTTCCTGCACTTTAAAATCCAGAATCTTTCTCTCAAGATTGACATTAAAGTCTGCACCCCAGCATGACTTGATTTCTCGTGTTCTTTTCTGATCAGTTTGATGACAAGAGAATGATCAGATGGGAGGAGGATAGGATATCTGAATTCAGGCAAATCTTCTCTTCTCGAAATTTTTGATTCTATTCGGAGAATGCCTAAAGAATCAACAACAATTTTAAGGGTTTTTAATTTCTTATCTTCTGTCCCTTCAAAAGATTCTTTTTGCACCGTCGTAAAAAGTATCATCTCAGCTTTGTTCATTTCTTCTAACGTTAAATTGCCTAAGTTCTTGTTAACATTACTTGGCTTACAATTAAGCGAAAATCTCAAAATCCAGGCTGTGACGCGCACTAATTTGCTATATGAAGATATCTGGTCATAAATTTGTTTAATCGGACTCTCAATATTGGTCGCACCGATAACTGTCTTTTTCTTTTCCAAATTTGTTATATTAAAATCTGGAAATGCTTCGGATTTGGGCCATTCACCGGGAGGCTTCTTTAGCCAATCAGGACCTTCCCACCATTTAGATTTGGAGAGAGTTTCAGGACTGCATCCTCGAGAAGGTAAGTCAGCGGGATTCAAGGGTCCAGCTATATGATTCCACATTCCAGCATCGCTCAAAGATCTGATTTCTTTCACCCTGTTATAAACGAAAGTGGCCCAGTTCTCATTTCGTTTGATCCAATAAATCGCGTTTCCTGAGTCTGACCAATAAAACGTTTGGATTTCTTCTAAGGACAAATCATTCTTGACACTGTGCGCTAATCTTGCCCCGATCATACAAGCCAATAATTCAAGTCTTGGGACCGAGGTTGTTTTAATTGGAGCAACTCTAAATCGGGCTTGTATCAATTGACATTCTACCGATTGTTCGGTTTCACTTCTAAGGAATATACACGTCGCGTATGCAGAACAACTTGCATCACAGAAAACATGCAACGATGTGTTTTCATTTATTTCAGAAAACTTTCGTGGAATTTCTATACCGTCTAAAAGTTTTAATCGGTATGCCCAATCTGCGAATTTCTTGGAGATCGTTTTAGGAAGCTCGGCATCCCAACCAATCTTAAGTTTCCAGCATTCTTGTAACAGTATTTTTGACATCAATGTTACTGGAGTTAAAAAACCTTGAGGATCGTAGATCTGGTTTGCTGTAGACAAAATTAGCCGTTTATTTATTTGGCCATCGAAAATAACGTTAATACTTTTCAGGTCACAGCTCAATGTATCATTTCTAACGTTCCATTTAAGACCTAACAGAGAAACAACTTCTTCCTTATGTAACTCGTTGCTCTGAGTTTCTGGCATTAGTGAGAAAGGGTTTTCTAAAATGTCTTCTTCCCAATCTTCAGATCTAAGTTTATTGTATACCCAGGCTCGGAGATCGAATTTTCCCGAGAACATAAGTTCCCTTGATTTGTGGACAAAGTCCTTTAATTCATCTAAAGAGTCTACGCTAGTAACACAATTGTCGACATACATCGACTTTCTTAATTTATTAGCCACTCTTTCCAAGTGTTTGGGTGAGTTTGTCATGAGATGTTCTAACGTGTCGGCCAATATAAAAGGACTTAAGCTGACCCCGAAAACTAGACGTCTATGTCTTAACACTTTCAATTTTTCAGGATTGCCCTCTTCCCACCAAAGGAATCGCAGATAGTCTCTATCCTGCGGGTTGATGTTAATTTGGAGAAAAGCCCTGCGTATATCAGCTGTGAGCCCATATTTTCCAAGCCGAAAGCGATTTAAAATACTCGGAATCAATTCTATTAGGTTGGGTCCCTTTTCCAAACAGTCGTTCAAGGAAAGGGAATTTTTGCCCTTCGCAGACGCGTCAAAAACAGGACGAATCTTTGTCGTCGAGGATTCTTTGACTACAGCCCGGTGTGGTAAATAATAGCACTGAGAAAGTTCAATTTCAGTGTCTATTACTTCTTCAATGATATTCTCATTCAACCATTCTCGAAACACGTTTTGGTAGGCTTCAAGATGTCCAGTTTCTTTCAGTTTTTTTACTGTCGATTTTAATCTTACTTCAGCAGCTGATTTGTTATTTAAAATAAAAGTTCGCTCCCGCACCCATGGCAAAGAGATTGTGTAGCGGCCATCAGATTCCCTCTCAACTGTGTTATTAAAATGTGTTTTAGCTTCTGCTTCCAGCTCGGATTTTGTTTGTCTTTCGGAGGGCTCTTTAATACCTATTACATCTAACTCCCATAAGTCAGAAAGCTTTCTTTCTGTTGAAAGTAAAGATAATGCTGATATGGTTTCATTCCTAGTAGGTTCACTTTCAACGGGTGTCTTACCGATCAGCGACCATCCTAGTCTTGTTTCGATTGCGATAACACCACATTCTAACTCTATGATATTCCCAGTTAAGAGTTTTCCACATACGTCAGCCCCTATCAACAAATTGATTTCTCCATTCTCTAATTTATCGTTACAACTGAGGTCAGAAAAGTTTATTCCCCTTTTTTCAGCCTCGCTAATCCACGGACCATTTCTGATCTTAGGGACCTCTGTACAAATTTTATCTTGATCATAGACATCAAAATTGCAACAATAATTTCCGGATAAGTTACTCAGGTGAATTTTGTATTTACAATGTTTTCGAACTTCTTCTAGCCCACCAAATAGGCTATGATGCATCTTTTCGTGACCTGTCGCTACGTAACCTATCTTTTTAATTATATTTGTAGAGAGGTAACTGAATTGTGATCCCGAATCGTACAGAGCTCTAATGAATATCTGTTCATTATTGTGTTTATTAAGCAGACGAACCAATAAAGTCTGCAACACAACGTTTTGTCGACGAGTTTTATTTGATAAAGCATGATCAGTACTTGCAGAAATCCCTTTAAAAGAAACATCACCTTTTTCTGCTTCAGTTTCTTTTGTCGTCTCAGGGCACATGACAGCAAGATGTCTTCTAAAACATCTCTTACATTTAACATACGACTTGCAAGATTTTACCCGGTGGCCTAGCTTCAAACACGAAAAACAAATTCCCCTTTTAAGCAGGAACTCTTTTTTTTCTTTCATATTTTTATTGCTGAACGATTTGCAATCGTATAAAGGATGTTCATTCTCACAAAAAGCCCCCCGAAAAAGCCGCAGACTTGTTGACGCGAAATTTTTTATCTGTGTGAACTATCGCTTCACTACTAATGGTCAATGACAACATGCGTTCTCTACTAATCACTTCCGCTTTCAAAATCTGAAGTATTTCATCTACTTTCCATTCATCTGATCCGCATTTTTTAGTGATCTCTAAAACTATATCAGAAGGCAACAATTTTATCAATATTGGAGCTAACAGGCTCCCATAATTTTCAGAGTTTATTCCAAGTGCATTTAAACTTCTGATTTGTGTCTCGCACGAATCTAATAATTTTCTTAGAGCTTGTACATCTGAGGATCGTTTTACGGGATGCAGAGTAAGAAGTTTGTTTAAGAGTGAATTAGTTACTAATTGTTTCTTTCCGAACCTTTCCGCAAGGGTATCAACAACCGACTGATAGTTATTGTTTGTAATCGCAAAACCTTCTATTGATCGAGCTGCATCGCCTGTAAGATACGATTTTAGATAACTGAGTCTTTCTACATTAGACAAATCTTGATTTTTATGAATGGCGGACTCGAACTGGTCCCAAAACCTTTGCCAATCACAAAATTCTCCACTGAACTTTTCAATAGTAAGCAGCGGTAATTTAATAAAGGGGGATTCGACTGCTCGTTTTTGAATAAATTTTGTCCCTTCAATATCATCATTTGCCGTAGGAATTGAAATTGAGGGTTTACATTTTGCAACTGCTCTTTTTATTTTTCGTTTCGCTTTTAATATGTTAGTAGTGTACTCGTCACATTTCAGAACTTCCTCGTTAATCTCCTCTAATTTTGAGATCGCAGTTTGAATTTCAGTATCTAACTGTATTAATTCCTCTTGTTTCAAAGTTAACTCACCCAAGAGGTCTTCTAAGTGTTCTATACTAACGTTTTCATCTAAAATAGATGTTTCTGTTTTCGTTATTAACTTCGTAGCGAGCGATCTAAGTGTATTCCGTTTTTGTTTGGCTTTATCCATCTTTTACTTTTTAGTTAATGTTTCTTTAGATTCAAATCTTAAATAACTTCAACTATCATTTATTAAAGCCAATCTTAATAGCAATCAAAAAAATATAACAGCAGTCCTGTCACGGACGCCAATTTTATGTGGGATCTAAATATTCTTTTATCCAATTGTTTACTTTAATTGAATATCAAATAAGGCTTCTTACCTTGTTCCCACGTGGTTCTTTTTTGCTGCTGGTTATTCTGTACATCAAGTTGCTATCTTATTCTTAAAGAATATTAAAACTGAAGTCACACTAAAACAACACTACGAATGAATATTATTATATTTTCCTTGGTTAGATACTTTACACATTACGGACATTAAAAGATATACAATTTCTAAGCTAACTATTTACAAACATTGAATATTAATTATCGGAAGTTTCTCATCTCTGACTGAGACGTCTATCATGCTTCGCGATCAAAACAGTTCTGCTAGTCGTTACATAAAGTCCCGGATGAGCTGGGAAATTGTCTGGTGATGCTGCTGTTACGTCACCTGATCGCGTTCTTTCGAATTCGGCGACAGATGGTTTGGATAAGGGGCAAATTCTCTCCGCTGTCTTCATTGACCTAAAGTCTGCTTACCATCTTGTATGGAGAGAGGGCCTACTTGCGAAGTTATCAAACATCGGGATACACTCTCATATGCTTGATTTCTGAAAACCCGATTATGTAGAGTCCGGTACAACTATTGCCTTTCAAGATACAGAGCACTCAAAACTTGGTTACCACAGGGTGCAGTCTCTAGTTGCACACTTTTTAACATCTACATTAATGATCTGGTAAGTGAATTGAAAAAGATTGAAGGGTTACGGTGTCTGCTATATGCTGATGACTTAGTCATCTGGACTACTTCTCCCAAGAACAAAGCTAACGTGATCATTGAAAGTTCTTTGGAAAAGGCCTTGTTAGTTATTGAAAAATGGACAGAAATGAATGATATGAAAGTTAACCTCGATAAGACATTTATAGAGTCTTTTTCCCTCACGCATCAACCTTTCCATCCACAAATTTACTACAAAGGTCGTCAGATTCCATCGTCTGATGGATTTAAATACTTAGGTGTAATTTTCGATAGAAAACTTACATGGAGGTCTCATGTGGCGGACATCATCCGACGTGCTGTGAAAAGACTTAATCTCTTAAAAATATTAGCGGGTTCTAAATGGGGCTGTTCAAGAGCCACTTTGAATTTTACATACAAAACGTATATTTTACCTATTCTTGTTTACTGTTGCGAGCCGCTGATTACAGGATCAGAGCAAGTTTTTCACTTTTGTGAGATTTTTCAAAATCAGGCTCTTCGATTGATTACGGGGACAGTGAAGACAGCACCCATTGGCTGTATGCTGCTCAGCACTGATAACAGGCATTTCAAGATAATTATTCAAGAAAGAGCCCTTCTCCTTTGGGAGAGAATACTTAGAATCCCTGGGTGTTTGTCCCTGTGGAACCAGGACTCTCTAAACTGTGGGAGAAACTTGAAAACACAAAGTGGTTTTTGCCAGGGAGTTGCTGATATTAGATCTAAGGTAGATTTGAATTACGAGGTTGAACATTTCTCTCCCCCCATCAGCCCTATTGTTGATAAGAAATTTTCTATCCGCCTAGAACTGATCAAGGATGTCTCTAAAGCGGAGACTAGTGACATAGTGGTAAGAACTCTCGCTCTCGAGACAATGGAATCATTTTACCCTGAGGAGGAATGGTTAAGAATATATACTGACGGTTCCAGAGTGAGCGGTTGTGTTAACGCCGGTGCTGGTGTTTACTGTGAACTTTTTTGCCTTTATACTCCCGTCGGTATCCATAGATAAGCTTTCGATGGTGAGATCGCGGCCATCTGCCAGGCCCTGTCACAACTCTGGCCTCGTCTGGACTCCTTTTCGAAAGCTGTATTACTATCGGATTCAAAGGCCGCACTTCAAGCAATTGACGCACCCAGCCACTCCCGAACTTTAACCATCGATAATTGCTTAAATCTCCTCAACTGGCTTGCCAGTAATAATAAGACAGTAGTTCTCCAGTGGATTCCGGCCCACTGTGGAATCCACGGAAATGAGGCGGCTGACTTCTTGGCAAAGAAGCTCTGTCCTTCAGAGAACTAATCCCAGACTTCCTTTTAATAGTATCAAATGTCTAATAAAGAACATCTTCAGGGATTCTTTTCGCGAAGAACTCAAAAATCGCAACTTTAATTAACCATGGCTAAATCAGATTCTTAATGTCCCTTAGTGGCCAAGGATGAAATCTGTCGCCATGCTTCGTCTGATATCTGTGCCACGACTGCCTGCGTAAACATCTATGTCGTATCAACGTCGTCCCTGACCCTCTTTGTACCTTGTGTGATCTTCAAGAGGAAATGGACTTGCCTCACCTGTCCAGATGTCCTGCTCTTCCTCGGACAACAATCTGGGAACGCTATTGGATTGCTCGCTTTCATTTATAGATTTATTGTTGTAATTTTCATGTTCAATTGTCTTTTAATGTGCCATTGGAAAAAAAAATATATATATATATAATATGTATATATATATATATATATATATATATATATATATATATATATATATATATATATATATATATATATATAAATATATATATACATATATACATATATACATATATACATATATATATATATATATATATATATATATATATATATATATATAAATATATAAATAAATATATATATACATATATATACATATATATACATATATATATATATATATATATATATATATATATATATATATATATATATATATATATATATATATATATATATATATATATATATATATATATATATATATATATATATATATACACAGTGGTAGAAATTGATTTATAAAATATCACATTTCATTCATATTAATAGATAGTAATGCCGCCTTTCTTCAATAAAGTTGCTTTTATTCTAGATGGCATTGATAAAACAAGATTTTGAATGTACTTGTGTTGAATTAGTTAACAGTTTTAACAGATTGAAGCTTTCAATTCTACAAGTGATGTGTACTGCATACAATCTGCATAAACCTTTCGAACAAGCTGTTCCCAAACGTTTTCGAGGGGGTTCAAATCAGGACTATGAGGTGGATGATCTAAAAGATCAATATTCTGTTCGTCAAACAAATCTTTCATGGCATTTGAAGTGTGAATACTTGCATTGTCTTGCATGGAGATGTAATCTAAATTAAAATATTACCATGCAAATGGAAGAAGGAAAATTCTAAAACTGAGCTGTAATCAAATGAATTCTGGCGACCATTTAAAAATACAATTTCACTTCTGCCATCATAAGCAATCGCTGCGCAAATCATCAAACTTAAGGCACCAAAATTTCTGCTTAATGTAGATTTTGGTTCTTTTCGGAGATCCCCCATCCCAGTAATAATTCAAACCAATGGGGCCATCCAAATTAAATTTCTTTTCATCGGAGAAAATGACCTTCCGCCAATTGTCGCTCATTGCCATGTACTTCTCGAAATACTGAAAACGCATCTGCTTGTGAAGCAGAAGTTTCTTTCCAGACTTCATTTTCGACCATCTTAAGGTCCATAAAGAATGTACAATTTGCTTAACTCTTTTAGAAGTAACAGGAATGGATAGATCTGCACAAATCTGCTTTGAACTGTGGGCGGTTTTTGATAGAAGCTGAAGAATCCCCCTTTTCTCTATCTCAGTTAAACGTGGATTTCCTTTTTTGTTAAAATTTTTGATATAATTTGCTGTATCTTTTTTATAGTTATATGTCATACCAACTGGTCTTTTAATTAATTTACTAATTTCCGGAGTAGATTTTTCACTTTCTAGATATGCATCGATTTTGGCTCTTTCGTCCTCAGACAACACCTTTCGTTTACCCATCGTGAAAAGTATGACTGAAACGTATTGCTTCCAATAAATATCGCTTTTTATGTCTACTTCGCATGTCACATTATTTGGTTTTATGTAAATTTTTGTCACATTACGTCAGAATAGCGAATGAAAATGCGATATTTCATAAATAAATTTCCATGTTTGTATGTTATAAATGTCTAATTTTTTATCTTACGTTTTTGTTTATTATTATGTAGGAAATTTCATTTTTATAAATTATTTGTTATACATAGCATGTATAATGTATGAAATTTCATTTATTTTTAATGAATATGAAAGCAGTTTTTGTTAAAAAACCGTGTTTTCATAAATCAATTTCCAATACTGTATATAGATATATGTATATATATATATATATATATATATATATATATATATATATATATATATATATATATATATATATATATATATATATACCATTTTTTACAACCTAAGGAATGGATTACATCAAAAGTTTTAAAACTACCAGTAGGAGTGAAACTAAAAAGAAAACATTTATTGTTGAAAATTGATGGATACAATGCTATTTTTCAGTTTAAGGCTGATGTACTAACCCTATTTGATTCGTTCACCTAAATGTTTACTTATAGAGAATTTTTTTATCAAGTATTGCTGACTTGGATTTAAAGATTTTCTTTTTCAATTGTACTCAGTAATAGAGAAATAAATTTTACACTTTGGGACATATTTCGTTTTTTTTAAATATGCAAAAAATATTTTAAAATTTAAATTTCTCTGGCAAAAATCTGAAACAGTGTGTTTTAAACGCTGATCAATTCCTTTGGTGGACGAGTTTTGTAAATTCAACCCTGTTGCACTGTGCACAAAAGTTTCCATGGGCTATACATATTATACGAAGTACTAGGTGCATGCACCAAGAGGGTTTTGGGGACCCCTAGCATCAGGGGGCCCTGGGCAAAGTCCCGATTTCCCATGCGATGAAAAGGCTCTGGCTAGTACACAGCAACTTTAATGTAATGTTGCGTTTAACGCCTGTTGATATTAGTGAATGTCGACACCAGATGTCGGTTATACATATATATATAAGCTTTTTAGGCTTAAACAGATCACAGATATAAAAAGGTCATCTAGGACTACAGAGAAGCTCGGCAAAATACTTCAAATTTGAAACAGTGCACAGGCATAATTACAGGCATCACATTTGATGAACATCCGCCAATCTTCAACAAAGAAATTAAAGTAATCTGACGAAAATCCTGTACACAGGGAGTCCTGTTTAAGGATGTACGCCCATACATGCATTTGGCGACATTCTTGATTGTTCTATAAATGGAAACTTCCAAAGCTGGAATACCACTTCACATAGGCTAAATATGAATAATTTTCCGGATACCCCACAGCTCATCAATTCTGTCGCCAAATTAGCATAAATTATTGAAACTATCGCGAACTTTTACATAAAGAAATATATTGCTGAATATCGTTAAAAAAATCGATATATAACACAAAATAAACATACATTAAACAGAGACCAAGAATGTTTACAACTATCTACAAATATTTTCAGCTATTTACAACAGTACATTAACATTGTATTCTACTATGTTTATTTTTTTCAATGTTCTCTGGACTGTATTAACAACAATTTTAGTACTTTTACAAAGATAAAGTAATATTTACAGCTATTTGTAACAATATCTTCTAGTTATTCTAAGTGTTTACTGACTGATTTGCAATATTTAGAAAGTCTTTAATGTTAGATAGTTTTATATAAAATGTAGAAAATTAGAAACTTTTTGAATATGTTATATGTCCGAAATAAAAATGGATTTTTTTATTCACATTCAAAAAACTTCTGTAGTGCCTTTACCATAAAGAAAATTTTAAAAAAAATGAATCATAGATAGAGAAATGAATAAGAAAAGTTACAGCCGGGGAAAAATTGGAATACACAAAGCAGTACAAAATTTTCAATTACTATCCCAAACTTCATAGTCTGGCATCTGCAAGAAGTAAATATTCGGTCGCAGTTATTCTTGTTCTTCTCTCGGAAATTCAAATAAAAATATGCTAGTTGAAGTGTACGATGGAATAAAAGAAAAAATCGATTTAATTTTTCGTTTTTGACTTTTGTTATAGTATGAAAGTGCTAGTTGTAGAATAAAAACATGATGAATTTTCAATTCCGTATAAACAGAAAATATTTCACCATACCGTTGGATAGATAGAAAGATCGATTTTAGAAAATCCAAGGAAATAATGTCTAAGAACACTGTTAAAGGAATTTTCTTTTTTACGCTTTTAAATTTGGTGCGTATGAGGAACATTTTAAAGAATTTAAATTCCGCTTACTTGGGATGAAAAGAGAACTAAACTAAAAGAATTAGAATAAAAAGGAAGTTCCTCCGTAAGGGAAGGTTTGTAAAATTCTTCTGGATATACTCCTTTCTTTGAACTTCGTGTAGCTAACTAGGATTTTTCTAAAAGTTAGTGAAGTTTGAATCCAATGTAATTACAGGATCGAAATGTCTTTTCCTTATCAAATTTTCAGCAGATAGTTTTTATTTTCAAATTAATTTTACTTAAACTATTAATTTCATTCTGAATTAAAAATTTTCTAATAACAAAATAACTTATAAACTAGAAAATTAAATTAAGATTTTGATAAAACTATTATTATTTTGTTTTTGGGTACATCACGATTTCTTGTACTGTTGAAAAAACGAATTCATTTTCAATTGCATAGTTTTATTTCGTCTTTATCTTTCAATATATTTAGATAAACTAAGAAAGAAGCAGTTTATACATGTATATATTCATTAATATATAGACTATATCAATAATATTAAATATACTTAAAAGGATAATTTTTTTCTAACTAATATAAAAATAAATTAGAAATTTGAAAATGAAATTTAGATTTTGATTTAAATATTATTATTTTTATTTGAGTAGATAACAATGTCTTATTTTTTGTAAAAAAATAGTTTCTATTTCAACCACATACTTTTTTTGTTTTTATCAATCAATATATTTAGGTAAGCTAAGAAAGTAGCAAATATATTTATGCATTCATATATTTATTTATATATATATAAACTATATCAATAATATTAATTTTACTTAAACGGGTAATGTTTTTTCTAAAATATAACCTTACTAATAAGAGAGTAACTTTTAAATTACAAAATGAAAATTATATTTTAATTTAACTTTTATTATTTTCTACTGAAGTAAATTACCATTTCTTATTTTTTTTGTAAAAAAATATTTTCCATTTCAATCACACATTTTTTTTTCCCTTTTTTATTTTTCAATATACTTCAGTAAACTAAGATATCAGCAATTTATACATGCATATATTTATTAATATAAAAATAATATCAATATATATTAAATACAATTGTGTAGTTACCGGCGTCTAAGCTTTCATTTTTCCAGGAAGAGATATGCTAACTTGGTAGGTCTCACAGCTTTTAATTGAAGAAGTGACAAAATATATTGGGTGAGGTGGAGTAATTGTATACAGAAAGGAAATTTCTGTTTTTAGGCAAGGAATATTGCTTACATTGTTATTACATCATCTATTCAACTTCCCCCAGGACTTCAGAGTGTTGTTTGAATCATCTATGTTGGAGGTCATATGTTAATATTTGTGTTTGGAGTTTTTATGTCAAAAAAGTTGTATAAACAGCTTTGCAAGACTCTGGGTAACTCCTGATTTTGGGAACAAATACAGATAATACGGAACAAAATCATTATCTAAGTAAATATAATATTCTCTATAAACAACTGATATTGCTACTTAAAGGTATTTTGAAGATTTACACTTACGTCACACAATTCTCTAAATGGGGTGAACGTAAATATGATTTTCAGGAAGATGTGAAGACCGTTATTTAATAAATAATTTACTAAATAGCCTCAAAGAACCAGAATGTAATTGAATATTTATTTTTAAATAAAGACAGTACCTTGTAACGTGAGTAGTTTTTGCTTATCTGGATCGCCACACACCGAAGAGGAAGTAATACCAACGGTCAGAGATGTAGAAAATCCGTACTGTATTTACTCACAAACCCAGGAACGTTATGGTCAGCCTATAAATATTATTTTTCACCGAATAAAAGACACCAGAAAATTTCTTTTTATAAATTACGAGCTCACTTTTCTACAGCATTATCGCACCAAAATGTAATAGACTTGGTGAAGGTAATGGAGCAACTTATTCGACACGTGGTGGGAGACTTGGATAGGTAAAGTGCTCTTGGTTGGTGAATTGCATTAAACCAAGATCTCGAATGTGTTACCCGTGCAATAAATATGATGTTGTTTTAACTATATATATATATATATATATATATATATATATATATATATATATATATGTATACCCCAAGATTGGTGTTATTGGTTTTGGTTAGCTACTTTTTTCATTTCTTCTGTTTCTTATGGATTGTTCGGTGTCTAAGTATGTTTATTGGTTAAATCATACTTATCAGAAACAACCCATTAGTTTTTAGGTAGTGTAGACTCGGCTGATGACGAGATGCTGTCTAATACCTTGTCTAATACCTTCTAATACCCTCTTTTCTTTTCATGTTTTTGTTCCATACTGCATAGTGTAATATGTCTTATATTGGATTTTCACTATCAAATCTCTCTCTCTCTCTCTGTATATATACATTATATATATATATATACACTCATGGACAAAAAAATTAGCGCACCAAGAAGGAGTCTTCAAAATGAAACGAAATTTTACATACGTAATGATTACTTTGATATAAGTAAATGATAAGAAAATCAAAGAAAAAGGATAATTTATTTCAGAGAAAAAGGCAAAAGAACGGAGGAGTTAATACTCCGTTGGACCCCCTCTAGCGCGAATGCACGATGCGATACGATCGGGCATTGAGTCATACAAGTTCTGTATGATGTCTTGAGACATTTCGTTCCATATTTGCTGTAACCTTGCCTCTAGTTCATTCAAACTCGTGGGATGCCCAACTCGTCGTCCCAAATGATCCCAGATATGTTCGATTGGAGACAAATCTGGGGATCGGGCAACCCAAGGAAGGGTAGTAATAGTGCGGAGACAGTCTTGTGACACCCTTGCCGTATGAGGCCGAGCATTGTCTTGTTGAAAAATGGCTCCTGGGAGCCGTTGCAAGAGTGGCAACACATGTTGTTGCAGGATGTCATGAACATACCGCTGGGCTGTCATGGTGCCACGGAACAATACTAGGAGTGACCGTGTATTGTAGGCAATGGCACCCCATACCATCACACCAGCTGTGGGAGCGATGTGTCGCTGTACAGCAAAGGCAGGATTGAAGCGTTCACCACGGGCTCTCCACACTCGAACACGATTGTCATCACTGCTGAGATTGAATCTGGATTCGTCAAAAGGCGACCTTGTTCCATTCCGCCGCAGTCCAGTTTCCTCGTGCGCGCCAAAACACCAAACGGAGGCGTCGATGGGTGGGCGTCAAGGTCAGCACACGTAATGGGCGCCGCGATACCAACTGTCCTTCAGCCAGGCGCCTTCGTATGGTTCGAGAAGACACAGAGGCCCCTAGTGTAGGTGCTACCTGTGCCTGGATGGCGGCCGATGAAGCAGTTGGCTGTACGCGTGCATTTCTTACGATGTGGCGGTCTTCTCGACGACTGGTCTGTCGAGGGCGTCCTGATCCTGGTCTTCGTGTACATGACATCTCTAGGGTCCACTGGTCCCAACACCTCCTCACAACACAATCAGAGCGGCCTAATTGACGAGCTACTCGCCTTGCTGACCACCCAGCTTCTATCATCCCGACTATTCTCCCCCTCTCAAACTGAGACAACTGCTTATATTGTCTTCGAACACGGCGTAATGGCATGTCTATCTCGGCTCTTCCTTTGTAAATGATTCAGCACACTCAAACAAGCTTTGGTTACCTGTTTTATACTCCACAGAGTACGATGTTCAACGCCCTCTACCGGCTATACGTAATGCGCAATCACGCTGCATTTCTAATCATTTGCATATCTCCCCGACATGTACCTTCATTGCAAGTTTCGTTACGATCCCACAATTATTTCTTGGTGCGCTAATTTTTTTGTCCATGAGTGTATATATAATATTGTCAATATTGTCACTGAATATGTTAAAGCAAACAATCACCCTACACCATGTAAGGATGGAATTCCAGGAATTAACAGATTATATTGCTTCTTATAACTCCATCTTATTTTATCATTTAAAACTTTAACTCTAAATATGCGGTTTGATTTAAAAATACAGCTTGAAGGAAATACAATGCAAGCTGATTTACAAGTACCTACATTTTTGTATCTGTATCTTATTTCAAACACTTCTTAACAAATACACCTGTGGTGTAGGGATAATTAAAAATGAAAGGGATAGTTGTACATTTATTATAGAGCTCTTTAATATTCATATTTTATCATTTTTTATATGCAACATAATTCAAAATGTTTAAATAACTGTTATAGACAGTAATTTAAAACCTAAGTCGTATTCTTCATTATTAAAAATATTTTCATTATTCTTATACTGTTAACAATTGTCCTACATGACTCTAGTAATTTAAACAATCGCTGAAAAAAAGAAATGCATAGTTAAAAGGAAAATTTTTTCAAAAAGAACTTTTGATTCAAAAGGTTTTTAATTAATTTCCTTAGATTACTATATTCTTATCTTCCATTTATATTTATTTATATATATATATATATATATATATATATATATATATATATATATATATATATTATATATATATATATATATATATAAACTATTTGAGTTATGAAAAAAATAACAGTGATAAATATTACTTTTCTTTTTCCGTTTTGGCAGCATCATGGGAGTGGCTTTCTACAAATAAATACATAATGCATTTCAACTTCCGAAACAAAAACGAACTTGTCCTCCGTGCTGTGGGATTTGTAACAGCGTAAATTGAAAACCCTCAGAACAGAGATCGATCTTTGAAGACCCAAGGGAATAATATTCCCAGACTTTTTGATAGGATTTTTCTTTTCCAGTGGACTTACAAAGTACTGTGAGTCTCAAGATTTCTGCGGACGAACTTATGTTCCAGTTACCTCGGTAACTGTGACAGGAATATAAAGACTTCTCGAGGAATCATACAGGAAAAAAATTAAGTATTTTACACAGGATATGTTTTTTTTAAGCATTAGGAAAAGCATTTGTTTCATCAAATGCTTTCTGTTTTGAATAAGTTCCATAGAAACGGTCAGAGATGTAAAAAATACCAAGTAAGCATATCTCTTCCTGTAAAAAGGAAAGTTTAAACACCGGTAAATACAAAATTGCGTTTAAGATATATTGATATAATTTATATATTAATAAATATATGTATGTATACATTGCTGCTTTCTTAATTTACTGAAATATATCGAAAAAAAAATATGTGATTGATATGGAAAATATTTTGTATAAGAAAAAAGAAATGCTAATCTTAGTAGAAAATAATAATAGTTAAATCAAAATATAATTTTTATTTTCTAATTTATAAGTTACCTTTTTATTAGTAAGATTGTATTTTTAACGTAAGTCTACAAATGTTATTGAGTGCCTATAAGTGTGATCTTTCCCTGAATAAAAGGTAGAATAGTTATATTAAAAGATTCCGCGATGGCCGATATACATACATAAACATTCCTGAAGGAGTAAATAATGTGGTGCGGCTGAAGATTCCCTTGGACGTACTTACGTTCAAGTTACCTTGGCAACTGTGACAGGAACAAAAAGACTTCTTGGGGAATTAGAGAGGAGAAGAAAAAATTAACTATTTTACACAAGATTTTTTTAATGCATTAGGGATAGCGTTTGTTTCTCTAAATGCTTTCCTTTTTGTTTAAGTTCGAATTTTGAGTCCAGCATTATCGAATTAAATACAGAGGAAGTAAAGCTTTTGCTGTATTACATAGAGGATTGCAATATTGATATCGTAATAATATAATGTTTAAAAATTCTTTGGAAGTACATGTTTTTTAAACATTAGGCATTATTGAAATTAAAAAAAATATTCCACTAGACAATATTATTCATACCAAACTATGCATTGTAATACTGGAAAACATTTACAGCAATTTACTCAGTGTCGTATATACACTATCTACAAATAAGTATTTGTACCCCCATGCCAATGACGACGTCCTGATATACGTCACGCCCTCCCCCGCTGAATATCGTTTAGGAAACAACAGGGGCATTAGTTGCATGCAAGATGCCACGAAAGGCAGAGTTATCTGATTTCGAAAAAGGTGTAAATGTGAGGTATCACAGAAATGGTCGATCCTTAAGGGGCATATCTAGCGAGCTGAATTAACAAATTAGACAGTGTCCTATGTGTTTCAGATGTGGAAGGTGAGCGATGATCGTCGGAACGTGACCAGAGTCGGCAGGCCAATGAAACAGGGAGATAGACACCGACGGATGCTGGGAGGAGAAATATGGAGGTACCGCACTCAACTGATGGCCCACATACTCCAGGAGTTTCAACAGGCATCCGGGAGTGTTGTTTTCATGAATACCCTTCGTAAGGAAGCTGATCTGCTTGGTTTTCAAAGGTGCTGCCGCCATTATACCTATGATAACAATGTCCAACCACGCTGTTCTGTTAATGTGGTGCAAAGCACGTCGAAAGGGGACTGTAGAATAATGGAAGTGGGTTCTCTGGAGCTAAGAACAAAGGTTCACCCACTACTGTTCGGATGGCAGGGTTTTGGATTGGCGTCTGCCTGGATAACACCTCCTGCTAGAACGCATTATGCCCACAGTAAAGTTCTGCAGAGGTGGAATTAATGTCTGGGGCTGTTTCTCCTAGTATGGACAGGGACCCTTGGTCCCAATTCATGGTAATCTCATCGCCAACGACTACTGCAATGTTTTGGATGACAGTGTGCTTCCTACGTTGTGGCTGCTTTACGGGTTGGACCCATGTTACTTCCAGGACAACAACGCTAGCTGTCATGTTGCGAGGCCCAACATGGAGAGGAATGGTGACAATGGGGTTAGCAGAATGTACTGGCTTGCCCAAAGTCCATACCGGAACAATATCGTGAACATCTGGGGTGCAATGGATTGCTGAATTCAGGGGTGCGTCAACAGTCCAAAATCGGTGAAGGAATTTATATGTATTATCCAAGCCGATTGGAAGAAAATACCAGTAGCCATTATACAAGGATTTGTGGAAAGCAAGCCCCGGAGGGTTGAAGCTGTAATTGCCTCTCGTGGTAGCTCTACACACACACGTATATATATATATATATATATATATATATATATATATATATATATATATATATATATATATATATATATGTCACGGCCCTTCGCCGCGTACCCTTTAACAAACTAATTACTCTAAATGCAGTCATAAAACAATAGGCCGGTGAAATAAGTAATGCTTGAATAACACTTAAACAACTTTATTAATTAAGATTAAGTGAATACCCAAATAACCCAGCTAAATCGCCAATTTCAAACATCTCCCAGCTCACGACAGACGCACGTCCTATTTTTATAAAAAATATCCCTATACTGCGCTTTTTCGATGACCCTGAACTCTTCGCTGCGAAAAACAATCTACTTCCTGAATTGGAAAACACACTAGGACTTTAATAAAAATTACCGTTTAACGCTTATTAATATAATTAAATATAGTTTATGCTTTTAGCATCGCAATCCCCCCCCCCCTCTTCCCGAAATGAGTCTCGGATGTAGGAATGGCCAGTTCCCACAGGCGAGACCCCAAAAATTATCACTAAAATTTAAATTCAAAACCTAAATAATTACTAACTAAAAATTTATACCCTAACCTAAAATTAATCTCTACATGCGTTTAGCTGGATTAAATTGAGGTGTGGTTACAGGATACATAAGTCTCCATTTGAGACAACCTTGAGGTAAATGAAACAGCAATCATTACAATCAAGATAATCAAGAATACACAACATGAAATTACAAACTATATGAGAAAAAGTATTAGTTTAAAAAGTATGGAATTAAATTATCAACTTTCAATTTTCTATTTACCATCTTCCAAACAACTTTCTTTCTTTCTCATTATTATTCATGTACTTTTCATAATCGTTCAATTGCCAACTAAAAACTCTAACCAATATGTGAATTGAGGAAGCATGTACAAATGCTCATGCTTGTTCAAAACTTATAAATCCTTTTCTTAATTGGTAAAATATGTTAAATAATTCCCATTTTATTCAATATTACTTATACAATCCTACCATTATCAACATTAAAACATATCAAATCCCTCACTTTATATCAATGAAAAAAAAAATACTACTATAATTTCTATACCTTATTTTTAAAAAAATCACATAGTATCAATATAATTTTATTCAATACTTAACACACTCAAAATAATATTTTATCAAAACGTAAATCAAACTAAAGCACTTCAAAACTCACAATATAAAAACACAAAAATCAAATAATAATAAAAAGACAAAGAGGGCTATCACCAGCTCCGAAAAATATGCAGAATTATTTTATTTCCTTTACAAGTGTTCAAAATCTGATAGTCTACTTTGTCCCCTCCCCCCCTCAAAACAACAAAAAGTTGGATTAACATATTTTAGTTTCGTAGAATAACAATATTAAAACTTTTTCTAGTGTCAAGTATTAATTAATCTAAAAAACTTGAAATAAGTCTATCAAAACTCTCAAGATTCTAATCAAAATCCAAACAAAATCCTACACATGAACAGCAAATTTTAATTCAGTAGTCCAAAACTCCACTGAAATTTGTAATGTTTAATGCAAACTAATTGAGAAGTGCCGTCAGAAAAATTTTAGTGCCGAAATCCAATAGTTGTACCAAAGTTTTACCTGCTCTTCAGAGAAACTTGGGTGGATAGCATCAGTGTTAAAAGTATGGGTTTATTGCTCCCGATATTAAACTGATTTTAGTTTAGATTCTGACGTAACCTCCTCAATAACGTTCTATTTTTACATCAAAATATGCTAGCTTTTAAGAAATTCAAAAATCATAGACCTATCTCAGTTATGAAAGTTAAATCATAAAATTTAGCTTAACTTTAGAGACTTTAAATTTCATTATAATTTATTTAATTTTATTTTAATCAGCGTTTATTTTTTTGACACCATTGAAATTAATAATAATACAAATTCTACCACAGTCTTCTTTTCTCCCGGTCTCTAGTGAATTCTCATGGCGAGTCAATTCGAAACGTTTGATGGATCTTGTATCCATATCGTTTTGTGTTAAAACACGCACGTCACAGAATTCCGCAATGCTGTTGACTGTCAAATTCACAAACAAAACACCACTATTTTGAAGAACACAATTATTCACGCTGGTTGCACCGGATAACAAAACCACTTTTTCATCGGTCATTTAGTTGATTCACCTACCGCAAAAATTACGTTTTGTCTCGCTGAATTCTCTGGGAAATTATTGTACCCAGATATGAAGATCGGCATCTCACGGCACTGTATTGGAAAATCTCCTTGCTGAACCAGGAGCAGAACACGTCCCGAACAATAAAGATGACCACGATGCTGAAGACTATTTGTGGAATTCTCAGAAGACACACTGCAGCATACAGAATCAACGACCTCACAAGTGGCGGATAATCCTTTTTGAAGGCGGCGGACAGCATCCATCGTGAAGGCACTCGTGAGTGTGTAGCCGGCGTCGGCACTTGCTGTCGTCATAGGATGAAAATCCAAACAAACTTCAATTAAAAAATGCCTAAACCAAAATAATAACTTTCTGCTGAAGGACGACGCTGTCGCGGAGACGAGACATGATGAAACTGGGAAATTAAATTTTATTTTAAATTCCTATACAATAATTTCGTAATGGAAGGGGTTTCCTTAATACGATTCCCTATCTGCTCGATTTTTGTCACGGCCCTTCGCCGCGTACCCTTTAACAAGCTAATTACTCTAAATGCAGTCATAAAACAATAGGCCGGTGAAATAAATAATGCTTAAATAACACTTAAACAGCTTTATTAATTAACATTTAGTGAATACCCAAATAACCCAGCTAAATCACCAATTTCAATCATTTCCCAGCTCACGACAGACGCACGTCCTATTTCTATAAAAATATCCCTAAACTGCGCTTTATCTTTCTTGCGCGTTATACAACAGCGTGGGCGATCATCCCGAGGCCCTCTCTCAAACATTCGGCGTTGCTTCATCACATGATATCATAGTCAGGCACTGCCCGCCTGTATTTAGTTGACAAATTCCTGAGCGCGTGCGAGCAATTCAATGACCCCGAACTCTTCGCTGCGAAAAACAATCTACTTCCTGAATTGGAAAACACACTAGAACTTTAATAGATTACGTCCTAGTTGAGACAACGTAAGAAGAACTTAATAATTTAACGGTATTTAACTAAAGAAAAACTAATAATACAACTTATCAACACCAAACCATTTTATTTTTCAATTCAACTGCATTCTAAAGGGAAACTATGTATATAACTGTTGCTACACAATTATTTTAACAATAATTACAAAAGTAACATTTAAAAATTATCAAAATATTTGAGAGTCAATTTTAAATCAATTATTTACATTTTATGCCGTTACAGACCCGAGAAACGCAATGCTGCAAAAATGAAATTGGGGATCAATTAGTTTTTTATAAATTAATTTTTTAATGATTTTTGTCAATTTATTGGCCAACAATCGGCGAAAGCAAAATAAAATTGCCGTAGCAGTTGCCATTCTTCATTACACATAAACGTCAATTCCTGTGTCACGCACGTTTGTGTAAAATATCAAGAGATAAATGAAAAATATATTCATGCTGTGACGTCAAACTTTATCTCTTTTGAAGTTTGACGTCACCGCATGGGTATATTTTTCATTTCTCAGTGATTCATTTTTTAGTGAGAATCACGCTGTGAATGAATCATGCTGTATTTACGTTTTGTTCGGTGGAGTGTGCATTTAGAATTGAAATATCTCTCAAATTATTAAAGTAACAGAGTAAGTGTAAGCAGAAAAAATTATCAGTTTTTAAAGCTCTTTCCTAATATGTAACATTTATTTACTTTCATGGAAAAAAATACATCGATTTCGACATTTTCAAATATGGCTGAATTTGAGGCGGTACAACTGCAGGTGTGACCGACAGACAGACAACACGATTGCTTTAGTAATATATATATATATATATATATATATATATATATATATATATATATATATATATATATATATATATATATATTTACATATACATATATATATATATGAAAGATATAAAATTTAAGTTGATCCCCTGTAAATTCTCTTCCCTTCCCATGTTTAAGATGGCATTACCAAATTCTGTTTTCAAGAACCCAGGAATATTTTTCATAGCGTCAGCAATCCCTGGGCAAGCCACACTGTCTATGCCCAAATAAGGCAATCGTCCTGCACAACTGATGCAGCTTGCAAAAAACATCTTTGGTCAGCAAATTCTTCAACCGCAGATACCTCTATTCTCAAACCCCGGGAATCACTCGGGTGTTGGCTGTCAACTAGATCAGATGTCTGTTTAGCCACTCGGAAATAAATTTCTTTTTCTAATAGTTCTGTAATCTGATCTTATTTCATTACAGAATTTATAGCCGGCAGGATTTCCTGCAGTGAGGATACCAGTTTTAAAATTTTTATTTCAATATGTAAACGGAGTTTTAATTAATTTTACCAGCACCCGTCGTAAAACTTAATTCGCCCTTTCGTGCGTCGAAAATAGCAGCGAGCAGAAGTGGATTACTGTATTACTGACCTTGGTGGATTTACGCTGTTCGGTGACCTAGTTTTGAAGAGCAATGAAGAAAGGGGAAAATCCGATTTTGAATCAAACCGTGGACTTAACCGGTGAAAATAACGAGCCATCTCACGTCCGCTTTTCCGATGTAAATGTGTTTATTAAGCCCTATTCAAATGAAGTGCCAATCGAAAATTACATCGCAGAATATGAGCAGGTTTCTGAACTGTTGACATTAACTCCTATACAAAAAATTATATTCTTTCGCAAGCTGTGTACCGGAAATGTGGAACTATTTCTTCAATCCAAACCCCTGTTTAAAAACTTCGAGGAATTAAAAACAGAACTGCTTAAAGAATTTAAGACGGAGATAAGTAAGGCCGAAATACATCAGCAATTGTTAAGACGAAAAAAAGGAAGGGAAGAAACTTACGAAGCGTATTACTACACTATCCAGCAAATAGCTTCGAAAGCAGCGATGACCTCGGAAGAGCAAAAATTTTACATCATAAAAGGAATAAACGCACGCCCAGAAGTAGATCTCCAACTTCGTTCGACAAAAAATTGTGATGAACTAAAAAACATGTTAAAACTATTGGATAAGCAAAAGTCAGAGGAAAGGACTTTTTATACCCCCAAGCTACCAGTTTTCCATAGACCTCCAGCCTGGAGTCCACGCTTCCAACAACACCCAGGAAATTACCGACAGTTTCGGCCAAATTTTGATCTTCAACACCAGGAGTGGAGACCGAGGAATAATTTTTATCCGCCCCGTTTCCAGCAACGTCCCAGACCAGGGTTCAACACCAGTGCACCTTCCTTTCAGCCAAGAATGACAATGCAGAATCATAATAAAAACTTTAATGTGAGAACCAACGACAGTGACTGAGTGCCAGTAGTAGAGAGCCTGTTGTGTGGACAGAAAGTCCAGATTTTATTCGATTCAGGCTCAACTCTAAATATTTTACCAGGATCCACATTAAATAAAAATCACCAACTAAATTTCAAAAATTGCAACATTAACATTACAGCTGTGGGACGAAACGTCCAGGTAAGTCAGTATATAATGCTTCCGTTAAAATTGGGTGAAAAAATTGAAACATTAAAATTTTATTACTTACCTAATGTACAATTACCATATGTGATATTATCTGGTCATGCTATTGGACTCTTTAATGTCACTATTAATTTTAAAACTAGAGAAATTTTTCAGGATAATAAATTACTTAAGCATTTTAATTGTACCAGCTGTCATAATAATAATCCTAATAAGAGAAGTGGTCATGGAAATAATGAAAAAGTATCTGCATTTTTAAGTAATAATAATGATTTATGTAATGTGATTTCTTGTAATAATGATAAGTGTGATATTGACAATTTAATTCAAAAATTTGATCATGTTTTTGATAAGAATAAGTTTGATGTGGGAGAAATTAAATTAGAATCGCCAAAAGTAGTCTTAACCTCAGAACTTCCTATAAGTCAAAGACCATACAGAACGTCGCCTAGAGATGACGCAGAGATAAAGAAACAATTAGATGCCTTGTTAAAAGCTAAAATTATTAAACCTAGTTATAGCCAATATAGTTCACCTATTACTCTCGCATTTAAGAAAGAAGATAATGCTAGGACTCGACTATGTATTGACTATAGGAAAATTAACCAAATTACAAAAACCGATTGCGAACCCATTCCCAGAATAGACAGTGTTCTAGACAAATTGACCAATGCTAAGGTATTTTCTACGTTAGATCTATGTAGTGGGTATTGGCACCTGAAATTAGAGGATGAGGAAGCTGAAAAGCTTGCTTTCACTTCTAACTATGGCTTGTACCAATTTACCAGACTGCCGTTTGGATTTAAGAATGCTCCCGCAATATTCCAAAGAACAATTAGGCGTATACTTCATAAATATCAAGTTAACTTTGCTCTAAATTATTTTGACGATATAATTATTTTCTCAGAGACATTAGAAATACATATTCAGCACTTAAAGACCATTTTTGAAATTTGTGAAAAGGAAAATATTAAACTCATTGGAAAATATTAAATATTAAAATCGAAATGTCATTTTGCTAAAGATACTATTGATTTTCTTGGCTATGAAGTTAAGCATGGATCATACAGCCCAAATAATACTAATGTAGAAACAATAAAAAAATTATTGGCCCCAAGGAACGTTAAAGATTTACAAAGATTTCTAGGCACCATTAACGTATATCATAAATTTATTCCTGATTACGCTAAAATTAGAATTCCCTTAAATAACCTTTTAAAGAAAGACCAGGAATGGGCATGGACGCCTGAATGTCAACAAGCTTTTCAAAAACTTAAAGATAGTTTAATCTCAAAACCCATTTTGGCCCTTTATAATTCAAATTATCCTTGCCATGTCTATGTTGATGCGTCAAAAGAAGCCATAACCTCCATAGTAAAACAAGAACATCCTGATGGAAATCAACATCCAATTGCATATCACTCCCGACGACTTAGACCATATGAAATTAATTATACGATAACGGAATTAGAATGTTTGTCCATAATTGATAGTCTTGATAAATTCCATTGCTACCTTCATGGGTCACATTTTACTGTACATACAGATCATCACAGCTTAGTTTGGCTTAAAACTTTTAAAAATCCTACAGGTAGACTTTTCAGATGGTCTCTAAAAATTTCTATGTATGATTTTGACATAAAATATAAGAAAGGTACAACTAATGTTGAAGCTGACATGTTAACAAGAAACCCAATTGCTTTTAATATAACTACAACCCCGCCAGAACCCTTGTTAGATATAAAGGAAATCATCCATTTTCAAATGTTAGAAAATATAACAGCACCCAGATGTTTTAATAAGGATAATATTGTAGTAGTAAAAAGACAAGGTTTAATCAAAATTGTAGTACCAAAAGCGTTAAGAATTAAATTAATAGAGAAAGTACATGAAAAATTTGGTCATCCAGGAATAGCTTCAATGTTAAGAATTATTTCACCTCAATATTATTGGACTAAGATAATTAATGATGTTGGAAATTATGTTAAACATTGTGAAACTTGTCAAGTAAACAAGAAGTCTCATCAGAAAAAATATGGTTTTATGCAATCTCTTCCTCTGTGTGAAAAACCTTTTGAACTATTATCAATTGATACTGTAGGTGGTTTAAGTTATTATAATTCTACTAAGAAATATTTACACATTGTAGTTGATCATGCCACTAGGTACATCTGGACATTTCCCTCTAAAAGTGCCACCACGGAAACCTATATAAATTGTTTGAATTCTATTTTTCAAAATCATGTACCCGAGAAAATTTTAAGTGATAGGAATTCCGCCTTTACCTCATCAAAGTTTAAACATTTTCTCAGACATAATAATGTTACACAGCTCTTGACATCTGCTCATAGACCGCAGACGAACGGAAAGGTCGAGAGAGTTAACC
Source organism: Dolomedes plantarius (assembly GCA_907164885.2). Lineage (NCBI taxonomy): Eukaryota > Metazoa > Arthropoda > Arachnida > Araneae > Dolomedidae > Dolomedes > Dolomedes plantarius. Next base: position 63,940,071 of record OU015502.1, read on the forward strand.
AAACCATAGTAACTAGATTAAAATGTAAAGTTAGTAATAGCCCTAGTAATGTGCCATGGACAAAAATCTTAGACTCTGTCACCCAAGAATATAATAATACCCCTCATTCGGTAACTGGATTTCCCCCAATTTATTTAATGTATGGCGAATTGCCTTATAAAATTTCTTTCCAAGATAATGAGATATACCCTCCTATAGAAGAAGCTAGAAAAATTGCACAAGAAAGAACTAGACAATATTATCAGTCGAATAAAATAAGATACGACAGAAGATTTCAACAAGTTATATTTAAAGTCGGAGATTTAGTTTTATATGAAGAATTTCAATATCCAAATACCCGAAAACTTGCCCCACCGTATTCAGGCCCTTATACTATTCTAAAAAAATGTTCAGATGTTCTTTTTGAAATTGATAAACCCAATGCTCTTTATAAAACTCCCACTGAGATTGTACATTCTACTCGCCTTCGATTTTTCCGTCCTAGAGAGAATTTTCAGTTAAATGATATTAAAAACCCAAGCGAACAGAAACCAGAGGATACTGATGGACTCCCATCAATGGACTGCCAATATTGTGAGTCTCCGAATCTACAACTACTTTTTAAGGACAACTAAAAATGGTATAGATTGATCATGTGAAGTTTATTTTGAATTTTGTAATTATCAAGGTGAATTTTGAATTTTATAATATTTAATTTAATGTCATGATGCATTCTTTTCCTCAGTTGAGTTGTTCTTGTTTTGTTTTTATTTTTCTAATTTTTTTAATAAAATTGTCGGGTTGTGATGGCCACACAACTCGAAACTTTTTTTTCATTCGGAAAAATTTTATTTTTGGTTTTTGGGGTTTTTCTTTGAGAGCAACTACAGTTGAGAAACTGAATCCATTTATCTACATTTGTTCATCCACAAAAATTTTCTTTTGAAGTGGCGGGAGGAATTTGTTTTAACCTCCTTTCCAACTTCATAGTAAGCATTCCTCAGCAAACGTGAGGATACACGGTTGTTTGAGAGAAATGTGATTTGTTTGTTAGAAGTAAGGTATGTTTAAGGTATAAAATGTGTATTGCTATTGAAACGAATTTTGATGTAATGAAGTTGTTTTTTTTAATGTAACAGTACTGTGAAGAAAAAGAAGAGATATTGATATGAAATGAATGTAAAAATTTATAATATTGTAATTTTGCACGAATAGAGAATTGTAATGAATATAAGAGTACCCAAGGAAGTTAAATAATATAATAGAGTAAATTTTGATTGTGATATAAACAATGTCATTAATATAATATAATGTGAGAACTAATAATACAATATGTGGACAGTGTTAAGAGATAGTTTCCAGGTAGTGTAAATATTTATATTGTGTTTTATTCATATCAAATATATCAAGATAATATGTCATGTAATCATAGAATTTATGTTATCGTCTTATATTTTGAATACCAGTCTTATATTTTGAACTTATACTGTAAGTATGGTTAAGTGCATACGAAGCAAATAAGATGAAGGATAGTAGGGAAACCGCATGGACCTGCTATCTGGAGGAACCATTGTGGACTTTGCCAGATATTTTTGTAATCTTCTGTTATATTCTGTATAATTGTAATATTTTGTAGTTTATTTTTTTATGTTATGTATGAGAGCCTCCACCCGGGTAGACAACGTTTTTAAAATGGGGGGATATGAAAGATATAAAATTTAAGTTGATCCCCTGTAAATTCTCTTCCCTTCCCATGTTTAAGATGGCATTACCAAATTCTGTTTTCAAGAACCCAGGAATATTTTTCATAGCGTCAGCAATCCCTGGGCAAGCCACACTGTCTATGCCCAAATAAGGCAATCGTCCTGCACAACTGATGCAGCTTGCAAAAAACATCTTTGGTCAGCAAATTCTTCAACCGCAGATACCTCTATACTCAAACCCCGGGAATCACTCGGGTGTTGGCTGTCAACTAGATCAGATGTCTGTTTAGCCACTCGGAAATAAATTTCTTTTTCTAATAGTTCTGTAATCTGATCTTATTTCATTACATATATATATATATATATATATATATATTTACATATACAGGTAACCCCCGTATAACACGGGTGTTATGTTCCAAAAAATTGGCGTGTTATGCGAATCCGTGTAATATGAAACAAAAACTAGTGCGAAAAGGGGGGGGGGATTAGGTTCCAAAAATTAAAAAACATGCTATTATATTTTCATAATTAAAATAAATATCTTTATTAAAATTTTCTTAAGAAGTAATACATATTAATATGAATTAAACAATGTTTCCTTCGTTATCACTAAGCACTATTAACTGAGGGAATTTTCTTTTTGGCAAGATATCGTTATCCTCTAAGCATTTTCCCTCATTATCTACAGATCCATGCTCTACCATTTGCAAATAATCTGTTATTTTAGATTGCTTGCTTTTAGTTAAAATATCTTTATAAATTTTCTTTTATGGTGCTAAGCACTTATGAAGTTCTCTATTAAACTTTGTTCTCCTTTTATTTGAAGGATCTCCATTTAAGAAATATGAATCTAACTGTTCGGCTAAGTCTCTCTTTGTAGAGTAAACTTTTTAGCTTTGTCTTCACCTATGCTATCATCATCCGAGTTATTATGGAATCCAGATATCATTTCTACCAAACCTGCTTCACCAATTTCTTCATCCACGAAAATTATGCAAGAAAATTTGATAGTACGTAAGCGCTCGAAAGAAAAATGTCAAATGAGGTATCTTTCGCAATTAAAAGTTTTATCACGTTCATTGAGCTGTTGTACGGGGATTTCCCTAATTTCAAATTAGATAAAGTTCACTTGCAATAGTTTTTATTACATTTCATGTTGCACGAGGGTTTTACCTAACTCTCGAACCGTGTTAGAGTGAATCCGTGCTATAGAAGTGCCGTGTTATACGGGGGTGGTCCCAATTCTCGAACAGTGTTAGAGTGAATCCGTAGTATAGAAGTGCCGTGTTATAAGGGGGTGGTCCCAATTCTAGAACAGTATTAGAGTGAATCCGTGCTATAGAAGGGTCGAGTTATGCGGGGGTTACCTGTATTTCATATTACAGTTGCTGAAGAATATATTAGAGGTAAGCTTAGGAAACAAATTTAAATACTTAAAGAAACAAATGGTCCTTCTAATGCTTTATAAAAAATATCCTGTCTAAAACAGTTAATTTTTTCCTCCCTAATTCTACGAGAAGCTTTTTTTTTCTTTCTGTCACAGTTGCCAAGGTAACTGGAACATAAGTGCGTCCACAGAAATCTTTAGAAGCACAGAATTTTGTTCTTCCACCAGGAAAGAAAAATCCAATCATAAAAGTCCCAGAATATTATTCCCTTGGGTCTTCAAAGATCGATTTCAGTTCTGGGGGTTTTCAATTTACACCGCTAGAAATCCCACAACACGGAGGACTATTTCGTTTTTGTTACGGAAGTTGAAGCGCATTATGTTTTTATTTGTCGAAAGCCACTCTTATAACGCTGTCAAATAGAAAAAGGGAAAAAATGTATATTTACACTCATTTTTTTTCATAGCAGATTTCAACGGTAACATTTTTGTTTAAAGTTTTTTAAATAAATAAAATTATCAGAATAGAATATGGTAGGGATAGGAGATTATGCACTGTAGTATAAAAAGTTTCGTATTTACTATTTTTTATCATGTGATTATTCATTTAGTATTCGAACTGAGAAAGGTTATATATATATATATATATATATATATATATATATATATATATATATATATATATATATATATATATATATATATATATATATATATATATTTGTATACACTCATGTCCATAAATTAAGGATGATTCCGAATCACACGGAAATCGAACTCTAATGTAAAAATTTCACCTGTAGAATTATCACACACATCTTCAAGAATAATATGCAAATTACAGGAAGCCACCAGATGACGCCGATTGTACGTCACAATGACGAGAGTGTAAAAGAGGGGTTTATAACGAATGGTGGCAAAGAAGTAAAATTGTTCACTAGCGTTCTGTAAGCCGCCCAGTGCCAAAATCGAATAGTTATGGCACAGGGGATGCATGTGGATGACTTTTTACGTGGTAGAATTATTGGCCGCCAAGAATGTGGGCGTACTCAGATGGCAATATCGGAGGAACTTGGAATTACCCAAAGTGTCATCTCTAAGCTTTGGCAACGATTCCAAGATGATGGAAATATCAGTAGACGTTACATTACAGGTCTCGGGTTACCCCCGAGTTACAACGCAGAATGAAGACCGATATTTAGCAGTCTGTCAAAAGAAGCAGACGGAGCACAGCATCCGACCTGTCTCGCAAGCTATCTGCAGCCACGGGTACCGTAGTTTCACGGCAAACCATGTACAGACGTTTGGGAAATATTGATCTATATGCTGTCAAGCCAGTGAGATATATTCCGCTCACGGCAAGTCACTGTCGGCAGAGATTCGCCTGGAGTAGATAACATGCAATGTGAACATTCACAGTGGTCTTATGTGATGTTTTTCGACGAGTCCAGGTTAACTTGAAGTCTGATTCACGTCGGACTTTCATATGGAGAACGCCAGGTTCCCGTTACCACGAAGGCAACATCATTGAACGACACCGTTACGGTGGTGCAGGATTGCTTATTTGGGGTGAAATTATACTGGTCTGCAGAACAGATCTGCATGTTCAAATCGGAACCATGAACGGCCACATGTATTGGGACATCATTCTCGAACAACATGTACGTTTGTTTAGGGGTACCATGGGCGCAGAATTTGTGTTTATGGATGTCAACGCCCGTCCTCACCAAGCAAACATCGTAAACGAATGTCTTTAATCTTAGGATATCACACGTATGGAATGGCCAGAATTCTTACCTGACTTGAATCCGATAGAGCATGTGTGGGACATGCTTTGCCGACGAGTCGCAGCCCGTCAATCACCTCCTAAATGTGTACCGGAACTTCGGAGAGCATTGTTTGCTCGATGCAGTAATTTTCTCCAAAATCAGCTCGATAATTTGATATTCAGCATGCCTAGGCGTTGTACGGACTGTATTTCATCGCATAGGAGATATACAATGTATTAACCATTATACCAACCATGTAATATTAAGTTTTTGTAAAGGAAGGTTTTTTTTTACAATTGCTCCAGGGAGCAAAAATCGTGGTTTCAATGAATGGTATCATACATACACAATCTTTTTTTGTTCTTTATTATGCTTTCTTTGTCTTATATCCCGCGACATACGCATCCTGCCTGTCTGAAAATAAAATCTCATATGCTTTGTTTCAATTGCAAAGCGGTATCCGAAAGCGCGCAAAAAACCGTGATCCGGTGATACCATAGTCATACGCTTCCCGCCTGTAACTTTGTTGACGATCTTCCGAGTGCGTTGGAGCAATTAATTATCGATGACCATGAACTGCCCGCTGCTAAAAACAAACTACTTCCTGAATGGAGAGCGTGTGCTTCGAGTGCGTAAGCGTGGTTTGAAAACATGAAAACACTAAAATTTCTAATATTAAATTACTGTTCGAAGCTAATTTGCCTAATTTTAATCCTAATCAATATAATCAATAAAGTCTATGCTTCTAGCATCACACACACACAAACACACACACACACACACATATATATATATATATATATATATATATATATATATATATATATATATATATATATATATATATATATATACAAGTAACACACATTGTTTGTCCAAACCAAATTTTCGTTACATTATTCGGGATTGTTTATCGTTGACAGACCTTCCAGAGACATATAGGGGCCAACTGCAGTATGTTTATTCTGGGCCACCAATTATAAATTGTCTTTGTCTCAGCTACAAATGAGAGTTGAAATGCTCTCCTAACGGTTGGGCCAACCACTAAAAGAAAAATGTTGAATGGGCTGCAATACCAACCGTCGTTTCAACATAACCCCAACGGCCAATTACAAATGTTGTCCAACCATAATAAATATGGTTGCTAAAAATTTCTCCAACGGTCTTGTGTTACTTGTGTATGTACACATGTGTGTCATTGCTTCATAGTGTGTTTTTCTTTGTGTTTAATTTTACCTTAGCACTTAAGACTGTGTACTGACCCTATTGGATTATCTCACCTCAATATTAACCTTTGAAGAACATTTGTCCAAGGAGTTCAGACATGGATTTAAAGATTTTTTTTAATTCTACTCCGTAGTAGAGAAAACAAAATTACACTTTTGGTCATTTTTGATTTTTGAAAATTTGTAAAAAATATTTTAAAATTGAAATTATACGGGGGAAAATTTTTATAGTGTGTTTTAAAGCTCCTTAATTTTTTTGGAGACCTAAAATTACAAAATGAATACTTTTGGAAGGTTCAGAAAAGTTCAGGCTATCTGAAAATACTATTTTTATTGGATTATCAGCATTTATGTAGCTGCAAATAGTAGATAAATTTTCTCCATAGGTTAACATTGTGGTGAGGGAAACCACTAAGGTTAGTACACAGCAGTATTAAGAACAAACAATTTTTTTTCTGTATATTGTTTTTTATTATTACTGAATTTAATATTTATTCCATAACTAAACGCCAGTATTTGTTATTTACTCTCTTATCTCTAAAATTGAGATATCAAGCATATTTACAACAACCAGTGTACATCAATATGTCTTTAAATTTGCAAACCTCTCTTTTAGCGGCATTTAAAAATTATAAACATAATTTGCTTTCTACTATTTCTCCTCAATTCTTGAGTTTTACGTAAGGGCTTTAATTAACTTTGAATGCGTTTCTTAATGAAGTGATTCCTATCATGTGTTTTAGAATATTACTTATGAAATCATGCAGCTTTGAATCTCTAAATATTTACAACATCCGTAAATATGGAAATTCAAGCGTACCCATGTTGCATATATATTATTATCTACGTTTACTTAAAAACAGTATACATAATAACATATTTAAATGTTGTAAATGTATTATAGAGCAATACCCGCAACAACTAATATGACTGAATGTAAAATTTTGGCATCATAAAAATTTAATGTGTTCACATATTTTCTTCGACTGCCAAAATAAGGATGATATGGATCCAGAATAGTTGGCACACAATGTTTAAATATTTACAAGAAAGACTAATCGACAATATCTAAAAATTACGATACTGATAAAATATTGATGGTAGGTTTAGCTGTATGATTTACGGTTTTCATAATAATCTGCCCGGATAACGCTGATATGAATGAAAGATGGTGAAGTAAGTCTGATAATCATATTTTAATTTATAAAACATACTGTTTCGAACTTAATTGTGTAAATTTCTGGAAAGATATAAATTTATTTACAGTTTTTCCTAAGCAATATTTAAGATGATTTATGTTCAGAAATTGCTGCATGTGCCCTTAAATTAAAGCTCATGAGATTACTCTCTTGGCTCGGATTGCACAGAATAAAAGTTTCCCACAGAGCTTCATGTGTGTACGCCGGATATAGTGTCCAGAATGACACCTGGAAATCTTTTACGACTATATCAGTAGTGGACACTGAAAAACCTGGGCAACATTTCATCAAAAAAATACTGGGCTGCATCCCCCGCTCTTCATGTTCATCTGGCTAGACAGATTGCGCTTAGCGCGTTTCTACTGAAATGATATACAAACAATAAGAAAGAAAGAAACTTTGAGCCTGCAGACCTTCGTCTGATTATACGTATAAGTTTATTGTTTGTTTGAATTCAATAAGTTTACTGTTTAATTATATTTGTTAGATACTGTTTAATTAGATTTGTTTGATCCACTGTTTAATTAGAAATTAGCTTTATAATTTGCATTTGCCTTTATTATTTGTTTTCCCCTTAAAAGCTCAGTTTGTTCCACATCACCCAAGAGGTAAAGTGTAAGATGCATTATCCCCTTTATTTATTCAAAGTAAGGCGGGATTCCACATGAAGCCTATTTTCTTTACTTTGGTAATTCGGTTTTTATTGTCGACAGGCCCAAAACCGTAACGGTTTTTAATTTTCCCAAGGCCAAAAACAGTTGAAAAAGCGAATTGTAATTCGGTTTTTAATTTTCCTAAGGCCAAAAACCGTAGAAAAAGCAAATTGTAAATCGGTTCAAGCGATGAGAAAAACTGCAAATAACAAAAGACACAAAGCAGAGCCGGGAAAGTTGTGTAAAAACATACTAATTTGAACTGCATTCTTAAAAAACTCCCATCTCAGTTAGTCTAGTGGTTAAATTTTATTTTTACCGTATTTAAATATTTCTTATGTCAATTTATTTCGTTGTTATGCACGTGACGCAAAATTAATTTAAAGTATCACAAAAAGAAAAGAAACCACGTGATCAGCATTTCATAAATTAAATTCTAAAAATTAATATTTAAAAATTCACCAAAAATCAGAAAAGGGAGGTAAAGATTCGAAAAAGATTTCGTTTTAAAAGAATTTTTATGACATTTGTCGTGATATAAGTTTTATAACCCTCGGATTATCATTTTAAATGCAAACTTAAAAAAATTAGAAAAACAGCTTAAAAATTTAATTTTAAAAAATCGAAGAAGAATTTTCAAAAATCTTTCTCAGTTCAACCCTCCACTATAGACTCTACTATAGAAGAATCGCCATGCAAAATTTCAGCTCTTTATGTCCAACGGTTTAAACTGTGCTTTATCTGTCAGTCAGACAGTCAGTCAGTTAGGCAAGGCCAAAGCTTATTACCACGAAGCTCTTCCCCCGCGCGGGGGAATAGGGTTGTAATAACCACGCGGGAATAGGTTCGGATATCACTGGTAACATGTTGTGGGGAACTGTCTGTATATACAGGGGGTACTCGCACCTCTTAGGGGCATAAAAAATCATTAAAAAATTAATTTTAAAAAACCTAATTGCGCCCCAATGTTTTTGCTGATTTAAGTTTCTCGGGTCCTAAGCATTAACTGTGCCGAATTTGGTCCCTGTGGGTGAAACAGTCTATGATTCTATAGCGGGCAAACAAACAGACAACCTCTTTTATATATATATATATATATATATATATGGCGAGCACTGCGGCAGCGATTCACAGTTTCGCCGCGCAAGGTAGCATCGCTGAATTCACTCCGCTGATCATCTCCTTGGGCAGCCCAGACCATACTCAAATCAGGTACGACGGTGTGCGCTGTGTGTTTTTACACGCTGTGTGCGCATCCAAAGGCAAACGACAAACCAGCTCCTGATATCCAGCTCCAGGCGGCAGCTATACGAGACCTCAGGGCCAGGTACAGCTCCAGGCGGCAGCTACACGAGAAATTGCTGCATGTGCCCTTAAATTAAAGCTCAAGAGATTACTCTCTTGGCTCGGATTGCACAGAATATAAGTTTACCACAGAGCTTCATGTGTTAAAAAAATGTGTTATATTGCTTTGTTTTCTTATTTTGTTTTGCTATGCAACAGTTACATTGTTCTTTTAGGGGGGATCGTAGAGCTATTTTGGGCGGTTCTCAAAAAAATTCATAATTTTTTCTTTTTTAAAGTATTGGGAAAATTTATACTCAGGGCCAGGTACAGCTCCAGACAGCAGCTACTTGAAATGCCAGCAGTCATCCTTATGTATATGTTAAGTTTAGTCTATTTTAATTTCTTTAACCAAGTGATTGTTAATGTGGTTTAATAAATAATTTAAATATTTAACGCCTGGTGTAAGTCTCAACCGCAACAAGCATCCTGCAGCAGTAACAAAGATTTGTATAAGTGGGAATTTCATATCCAATCTACACACATATATATATATATATATATATATATATATATATATATATATATATATATATATATATATATATATATATACCATATTATCCCCATATTTGCACTTTCAATCCGTAGACATTCACGATGTCTGATGTAGGAGGAAGGTCCAAACCCCGCAAATGTCGCTCCTGGGGTTTCTGAATCAAAATTAAGGTGGCACCGAGAGAGCAATGTCGGCTCACCTGTATGGTGCTGCCACTTAAAAATTAATCAACAATTTTCGTATTTCTGTGAGAATGATTAAAAAAAACTTTAATTGATATAACCTTAGTGTAGTCGCGTCTCTTTTTAGAACATTAGTAGTCGCGTGTCGGTCCTTTCCTCTCCGTTAGCAATACGGAAAAAACAGAGATACAAATATAGTTTTCAATGGATATTAACATAATTTTAGTTATCTAACCGATGATACTAACGATACAGTTTTTTATATTTACAAATTAAACGTAAATTAATAATATATTGCTGAAAAGATAAGAGTTAGTAGCTTTCTTTGTTTTTTATTTAAATTTAAGAAAGAAGGAAAAGTAATGTACCTACCAAAAACATCATATGTATAAGCAGAACACACACAACCGAAAAAATTATTTCCTTTTATTATTAGTTTTCTAATACTTATTAGAATCTACTTCTGAACACTTTGCACATTTCACACATATGTTAAATGAATACTCTTTGCATATATATGAGCAATATTTTGAACATGCTTGCTTTGTTTTCGTATTTTGTTTTGCTATGCAACAGTTACATTGTTCTTTTAGGGGGGATCGTAGAGCTATTTTGGGCAGTTCTAAAAAAAATCATCATTTTTTCTTTTTTAAAATATTAGGAAAATTTCATATTTTCTTTCTTTGATTTATGTGCTCCTTCAGTAATTCAAATGCAAGTTTCTTCAAACGATGACGACTGGACATCTTATCTCCCACATTTCTTCGAAATATAATTTGGCAGTTTTATGCCAACAATGTTAAAGAGAGAGAAAAATATAGTAAGTGGCTATCTATTACTTTTCCTTGACACGGAATGGAGCTTTCATTTCATCTACAGCGTCCACACCTCCATTCGCCTCATTATAGAAATTAATTATTTCTCGTTTCTTTTTTTCTGGGTTATCAGTAGAATTACCATTATGCATTGTGGAAATCAATAAAACAGCAACATTTTTGAGGGGAACACGAGAAACAAGAGTCACATCTCTCTGAAATTGGAACTCACAGGGAAATATTTCTCTTTGATTTGAAAGTAAGAATGCTTGCGGGATCTCCTTTTAAATCTTCCTTAATGTTCCTACTTATGCCGAATTATGCTCCTTTAAAAGTATCTTGGCTAAAGGAACATATGTAAACGAGTTGCTCTTTGTAACGTTTCGCTCTGTGCTATATATGGGATTCACATTGCGCTTGAGCTAGGGGAAAAAACCTGCTACACCGTAGTCTCACAGCGGTCGAAACGACCGATTTCATTTTTCAAAAGCAATAACTTCTAAGAAAATAAGGATAAGATCTTAGTATCTCACACGGGGATAGGAATAATACATAAGGCCAGTTAACAGGAATCTTATGAATGCAAGTTTAACTGTACTGTTACATTTGTGGCTACCAGGGCCCGACTTAGCCTAATTGGGGCCCGGGGCAAAAACTTCTTTGGGGGCCCCCCTCTGCTTCACTACTTCAGTAATGAAGAACCGAACTTTATGGAGGTATTTAAATTTTTCACCTCATTACAGATATATAACAAGAAAATTGACTAGAACCTAAAATAGCCATTAAGTCCTCCCCCCCTCCAATGGTCAGACGAAATATCGTTCTGTCCATTTTATTGATTTACTGACAATTCTATGTCCATCATTAAAAGGGATATAGCACATCTAAAACCAGTTCATTACAGAAGGAAACGTGAAATAAACTTTCTAATTCATTTGGGGGCCCCCTCTAATGTGGGGGCCCGGGGCAACTGCCCCGTATGCCCCTGCCTTAGTCAGGCTCTGGTGGCTACAGTTCTATAGTTCAATAAAAGAGTTTCATTGCAATAATTCAATTAATGTTGTTCCAAGCACGAACGTTCTATCAAAAATGAAGAGGCTATGGTTGAAGGATAATGATGATTCACGATTGTTCAATAACATAATTCCCTATGAAAAAGAAGAATGTTTATCTCTGACGATGATGAGTTGACAGTTCGTTAACACAGGCCGGAAAATTCATTATCTAGTGGACGTACAATTCGCTGATTAAATAGTATCTGAAGAATCTGTCCGGTATAGGAAAGTTCATCTATAAAGGATATTATATCAATGACGAAAAATCACCTTGTTTAGCCGTCCGGAGAATCTTAGTATAAGAATGAATGCTATCAAGAAGCATCAACTCAGGAACTGTGCATAGGAGTTTTCACCAACTCCACGGAAACACAAAAATTCAAGAATAGACTTCAAATATAGTGTTGCGTAGAAGAAGATTTACTAAGGATACATACGTTGATGTGCCGCTAATAACCATATAGTTCTATTGCTGCTCACATACCTTTAAAAAAAAAAAAAAACTTAGGAAGGACATTCTTCGAAACCACTTGTTCGTAGAAACAAAAATCATTTATTATCTCTTCACGAAAATAAGCAATATCTTGGTTAATGAATATTCACAACAAAATGGTCTGCTACATAATAAAGAGAGAGCTTCAGGTCTACACGAGAACTTAGGTTAGCAGCCAAAAATAAAACTAATGAAGAAATGCTTACATATACAGGCACTAAAATATATAAGCTCACGAGAATACAGGTACTCATTATTCGAAAAAAAATCCCCCTCATCAAGTTACGGCAAAAGTCGATCCCTTGGATCAGGGTATCAAGAGCAAGTTTTTATATACGAATATATAACCTGAATCTCAGCATCGAATTAACTTTTTTTTAGCCCTGGACAACGCAAGGAGAGAAGGGTTGCCGTACAACTAATCTCGCCAAAGTATGCAGAAGGGAGAGGAGAAAGAAAACCTTAAAAGCGCACCAACACATTGCCAACACCTTGTGTCCATAAAATAAAATACGCGAAGCATCGCCAAAACTGGAAACCCTACGTACCACATTCCTATTGCCAGAAGAAAATGCCAGAAGAACCCTTTTAAGGAGTTTCATTGGCCGAGACTGGCTGAGTTTAACCAATCAGAAGAGCTGGTCAAACAGCGCGAAGCCCAAACGCCTGTTCTGAGAAAAACTAAGTTGCCCATGCAAGAGAACCGTAAATAAATTACGTTCGCCGCAGGCGTGCGGAAAGGGGAAACAGGAGCCTTTATCATAAACGGGAGTTTAACAGCTTAAGAAGACATATCAATGCTGTTAACAATAACAAGGGAACAGGGAAGAAAAGACATCTCATTTCGTGGACACGAGGCTAGCAATTAGGGGAATTAGCAGACAAAGACTTAAAGAATTTACGACGGCAAATTGCACTGCCAGATGTTAGAAGATAGGCTATTCTCAATTACCGACCTAACGGACTTAAAGTTACAGAAACCTCCCATGACTAAGAACCTGGGAAAAAAAATAAATTACTATCAGCTAAGAAAAGGAAACATAAATAGAAGAGTTAAGATTAAAATTAAAGTTATAATTTAAAGTTTAAGAGAACTACACAAATTAAATTAAATTAATCAAAATAAAGGAACCTGTAACGAATTCCTCGTTACATTAACCTCTTCCTTATTTGGTGGGATAGCATGTATCCCAAGAATAAGGGCCCATGAATGAATGAACATATATATATATATATACAGTAACCGTCGCTTATCATGATTAGTAGTTATGAGAATCAATATCGGAAAAACAAAAACAAATGCGTTATTTCCATGTTCAACTTTTCGGTTTAAAGAATCAATCCACCGGCTTTAAGAATCAGCTCACACTTTTCACTTTCCTTTCATTTTATTCCAAAAGCGCCACTTAAACCCTCAAATGGCACGAAGTTCTTTCTTTATTTTTTTCAAAGAAAGAATGATGATATGGGATGGAATGCAGTCATAAAATGCATTCCTTTCTTTGTTAGAAATAACATAATAGTTTCCTCCTAAACGCTTTAGCACAACACTGTTCTATTAGCTTGACAAGAAGGCATCTTTATCCGTCCGGGTCCGATTTCCTTTTTCTCCACTGACAAACATGGACTCTTTTTTTCACACATCCCACATCCTTGTTGTGACTTCCTGGACCCCGAAACACATAAATCTTCGGCCAAGTGTCCACTATCACTTAGGCAAACGTGACATTAGTAGATTCAGAACGTTATCAAACCGTGAAACTTAAGCTAGAAGCTGAATCTTCGTCTGAGACTATTAGTATTGAATGAGGTACAAACAGCCTCCTGAAAATTTCACTACGTCAAACTACCATAGAAAACTTCTCTGTCGCCCTTCCTGTAGTTGAAACGTTAAAACTGTTCAACAGGTATGTTGTAACAAATATTGAATTTTTTCCTTCTCTTACTATAATCATGTGTATCTATATATAGGACTAGAAATTAAGTTGTATTTTTAAAATTATAAAAAAATAATTTTAATAAAATATAATTAACGTAAATTAAAGAGTATTTTATTTTAAATTATCTAATATAAGCTATCATCTATTATCTGTATATATAGGTATGTGTGTGCATGCCTTTCCAAAACCTAAATTTCGGCTATAAGAATCAACCGCTTATAACAATCAAAAACAGTAATAACAAACGTATGGTATATATATATATATATATATATATATATATATATATATATATATATATATATATATTCATTCATGGGCCTATATTCCTGGAATACATGCTATCCCACCCCGTAAGGAATAGGTTAAGGGGAGGGAGGCTACAGGGGAACAGTTGAAAAATGGCTGGGAATCGACAAACACGCGACTACTGCCGGGTTAATAAAAAATGGCCTACCTGTTGTGATACACTCCAAAATTTTACATAATTGTTTTGTTTAACATGTTTGATACATACTTGCTAATATTTAAAATACTTGTCCAAAATGTGCATCAACTCGCGTCTTAAAAAAGTTTCATTTTTCTCGAAAAGTTAAAAATGTTAGTAATTATACCCTAATCAAGTAAAGCATCACAAGTGTCAGCAGGGGCCTTTTACATGCCTTTTGCTGACCTCATAAGCATAGAAGAAGTATCTCAATTTAAGTTTTTTTTGTTTATCTTGATTAGTAATGTTTATGAGCTACCTGACATTATTCTTATGCAAGAAGGCCGCATCTTATTTAGAAATAATGAAAAAAAAATAATTAATTCCTCCAATATTCAGCTCCTGAGGGATATACATTTACAAAAACGCTGATACCTAAAAGTTTCATTTTTTTAGATACGCCTTTTTTGCTTCGGACGGCAGTATAGGACAGTCTGTATAACTGTTCCATACTTCTACAGTCAGAACGCAACTGTGGCATGGAAGATTACAATATTTAACATTAATGAAACAAATCAGGATTCCTTAATATGTGAACTTTATACAACACAGTTCAATATGCTCATTAGTATTAATTTTTGCCACAATTTCTCCTACTTAAGTATTTAACTAAAGTGATACATTTATGTAAGATCAAAATAAAAACAATGTTATATGTAAGTACTGTAAAGCAAAATTAACGTAGGAAAAAGAAAAAAAGTTGTAATTACGTGTCCTTCCATAGTCAGCTGTAAACAGATATATTATCGAAGCAAAATACTTTAGATAAAAGGGGGGACATTATTCGCGGATTGAAAAGGTAGAAATAAACAATTTTGCACTAAAAGTTCACTTTCAAAGAGCTATGTCCCATAGTGACAACTGACATTTTAATTTAACTTAATGGATAAAAACGCATAGCAAAATACATAAAGTTCGCTATTATATTATCAAAATATTGCTCTTTAATAATACGCTGGATTACCCGTTGCATTAAGCATGGAGGTAACTCGTTTAGGTATGTTATGAGAAAATTTATTTCGGCATCGTAGAATAGCAGCTGATTTATCTATTAGAGATAATGAGAGATATTACGTAAACTAGGTCGCTGGTATTGACGATGTAGTCCGCACTCAAACACAAATTCAGTGTGTTTATATCCATCGAAATTCTCGCTTGGATCAGGCTAATCAAACATTTCGTATTTAAAATAACACCCCTTATTTGTAGAGCTGATATTTGAACATTTCGATTTTATCGAAGCATTCTGAATATTCATATTCTCTTATTGGAAAATATATAAATTCTTAAAATTCAAAAGATAAAGATTCATGGATTTTACTTCATGCGTCTTATTCAACGAGCTATGCAGTGTACTTCTTTAAGGCCTTACTTTCAAAGCTTGGGAATTTTCAACCATTAAAGTACAAATAATATTGCAAGTGTCTGATGAACAGCGCATTTGAAATGCATTTTCTTTCCTTCTTGATTCATGAACTCACAAGTGCAGGTTTTTCTTTTTTAAAGTTCTACATAGGGTGTCACAAACTCCAATCTGAATTGTTATGCTATGGCAATGATAACCCATGTAAAAGGGTTGGTATATTCCACAAATATTAATATTTAACCGAAATGTTTTATAATTTTTGTATAAAAGGGGTTACACTCAGTATCCTCAAAATGCTGGAAACGGCAGCAGATGAATTGCCCAGAATGTTAGACTTCTCTTCAGGCTACTAACGTTCTTTAAAACCAGAAAGTATATTTTCACGTGGCATGTAAGCTTAAGGACCAATGCAAATCTGCAAATGCATTGCATTGTTCCAATTATTTTGTAAATTGAATGGTTATTTTTCACCGCTCAGTTTAACCTTCAAAAATAACGAACCATACCAGAAAATGTTTCCCAAAGTAACTTACACTATTTATAGTAAAACTATAAATAAAATCTCAGTGAAATGTCTGCATTGTTCTATTACCTCACTAATAATTATGAGGAATAAGGTATAATGAATATAATTTTAAAAACAATGAATTTTCAGTCATGATGCTGGGACAATGATTTGAGGAAATAATTGAATTTTTTGGTGTAATTTTTTGATAAAAAAATTTGTTATTAAGATATTTAAATATTCCAATCAACGATTTAAAGGAAACTACGAAGAATTTTGCATGTTGAGTTACCTCAGGTCATGGGTTGTTAAGGGCTATGATAGATTAATTTACATCCAGTGATGTAGAACGTGCATTCCTTTAAAAAATACGTGTTAGTGTATAAAGTAAAAAATAAATCCTGCTAAATATCTGAAGACTGCTTTAATACACGTAATATCTCAATTCAACATATAGCTTAACACGTCATAATGTACACGTGTTGTACCGAGTTCTACAATCTGTTATTTACTATCTGTATGGACATTAACTTCCTCTATGTTTTACTGTTAAGGGAGAATGATAACATCGTTCTTTTAATTTTTTCTCTCCGAGCATTTCTAGATTTGTAACGCCGATTATAGTCTAATGATAATTTAAAACAGAAAAGGCGTTTCTAAAAACGACTTTTAATTCAGAAAGCTTTGAAAAACTTACGTAATAGGGTGAGTGTCCCAAATATCGCCCCTGTGCCTAATATCGTCTACTCGTGTTTCCAAAGTACGATTCGCGCTATCTATGAGAAAATGCAGTAACTTCTTAGTTCTCGGTTTGTACTCATAGCGGCGATAGCGACAACACTCTTATCACTGACAACAGAAACTATATGGCGTCTGAAGTTGTTTTGGCTGTTGTTTTCGTGAACTTTGGCTCCAAACAATCAGAATCCAGTACATGACCAGGTAGGTGCATCCAAATTCTAATTTTGCTGATACCATATGAAAGTGCATTAAACAGAGACTTTGCTAGCAATGCCTTTTAACAGGTGTTCCTAATTTCGCCTTGTAGGTGGTAAGAGGAACAGAGGTAGGCGATTTTTAGAATCACTCTGGAGTTCACTGGAAATTTAAATTTTTCCAATTTAGCTACATAACTTAAAGTGGCACTGGTTTTTGAGCTGGTTGCTCTCAGGATACCAAAGGAAATAGTTCTTAAGAATATTCTTTGAGTTTCCAGCCTAATTAGAAAATAAAAAGTGGATGAATTGTCGAAAAAAGTTAGAGTAGGGGATATTTGGGACACCTACCTTATCCAATTTTACATACCAAACTAAGCACAAAGAAAATATTATGTCCAAGCAACATTCATAAAATTCTTTTGCTCAACAAGAAAGAACACACAGAACAAAAAAGTTGGAAAGTATCGTTTCGAAATTTCACATTTCTTGATGAAATGTCAGTATTCTACAATACACAGAAAGTTATTTTTGAAGAGAAAATATACACCACTAGAGTTATTAATTTTCATTTAAAAAATTGCGCAACCTGCAATAAATATTCAAGTTATTTTGTCTTTTACTTCTTAAAGGTATATTTTGTTAACTTTCCTTCTGCATCACAGGAATCAAAACCTATCTATCTATATAAACATAACGATATATTTATTTTTCTGATATGAAATATTTCTTTAAACGGTTCAGCCTATTATAATTTAAAGCATGACGCTGATAAATGAAAAGGAAATTGCAAACATGTGAAAAATGCCAGAAACCCCTTGGAGATATTAATTTGACGATTATTTCGATCACAGTCTGTTGCTCAGCGCCCTAATTTCTTGACTTTCTAGAGCAGCCCCACGGTTCGGCATTTCTTACTGACTTCCAACTTTTCAATTTATCGAATTTCCTCGGCAATCAAAACGGTTTATGACACCAGAAAAAAAGTCAATCGGTTTATCTTTGTATCACTCAGCGTCTCAGTAATTTTGAAATTCTTCTTCTTGCATTATATATATATTTGAATATATATATGGTAGTATGGTTCTAACTAATACTTCTCTTATTCAGTAGTTTCCAAAAGTTTTACTAGACGTCACATGAGTATATGTTTACAGAGAGTTCCATAAGATATATGGATCTGTGTATGTATTAAAAAATATTTTGTTTACTCTGCTTCTGAATCACAAAATATAAAATCCTATCTATCTGAAGAAAGATATGAAGACATCAGTTTTTTTTATTTTTTATTATCAAATATTTCTTTGTAAGGTTCGGCCTAATATAACTTAAACCATGACGCTGAAATGAAAATGAAATTGCAAACGGGAGAAAAATGTCAGAATCTCTTTGAAAATATTGCTCTCGACCGATTATTTCGATCACAGTCTGTTGCTCGGCGCCCTATTTTCTCAACTTGTTAGCGCAGCCCCGTGGTCCGGCATTTCTTACTGTCTCCTAACTTTTCAATTTATCGTCTTCCTAGACAATCAGAAGTGTTTATGGTACCCGAAAAAAGGTAATCGGTATGACTTTTTATTCCTTCAGGATATCACTGAATTTTCCAACTTGCGTTGTATATATATATATATATATATATATATATATATATATCTTGATTTTAACAGGTGAAGGTAAACAAATGTTAGTTAGTTAGTTAGTGAGCAGACACTGGGACGGGCTAATCTCGCGAACAGAGCATAGCAGGATATCGCGACTGGTACTGATATACGCAGACGGACGAGACGCGTGCACTGATGCTATACTCAACTTTCAAAACTTTAAACTCTTTTAATTATTAAATTAAAACCGCCGAACTCAAAACAAGCGGACAACAGAAACAGCTGACATTCCGGGTGGGCCAGCCCCATTCCGTTTCGCAAATTTCCACCATTTTCATGCATGCAAAATTTAACTTTTCTGTCCACCAATCGACAATTTTTTTTCCATGTGTTCTACAACTCTTCAACTTTAAGGATATACACATTTTAATAAAGTTAAAGATCTTTTTCATTGCAAGCGAAGCATTTCTCCAAAGCAGTTTTCCGAATTTCACGAAATCGACAATTTTGATGGACAGATATTTCAGTTTTCTGCACCTATTAATGTCAATTTTACGATTTACTGGCATTTGCTAGATGATCAGCTTCCAAAATATACCAAATACATTTAATATTTTTTTTTCATTCTAAAAGACCGTACTTGAAAAACTCACTTTTAACTGAATGCCGAGTTCGTAATTTTTCGACTTATTATTTTACTCACTAATAATTCCAGCAAGTTCGTGAAATTTGTTTCTAATTAGTGAACAACTGATGAGGATTCTTTCCCCACCAATTTTGAATTCGTCAGAACTGTCTTTATATTTTTTAAGCACTTTTTCCACCCATGAGATTTAATACATTGGGCCTTACCGCAATACACCTCCCATCTTGCTCACCTGCTTGTGTGCTGCTGTAGCGCAGTGCCATCGCGCTAACCTCGAAAACCCTGCGTTGTGGGTTCGGTCCCAGGTGCTGTCGCATCATAAAAATTTCCCTGTCTTGATATTTTTTGTTTTCCTCCGCGGAACTTTGCAATCATCTCATTACGAATTCTTTGACCCTGCACAGGGCCTTTTTTAACCATGTTTTTATTAACTTGCTTTCTTGTTTGTTTGTGTGTTTGTCCCTTACAATCTTGCAATCGATTTTTAACTAACTTGACGACTAGCTAGACATTTGAAACTTTTAGAATAACTCAGAACACGATGACAATGTATTTTTTAATACTTTTAGCCATCTTTAAGCAGAATTAAATTAATTTTCAGTTATTTTCAGTTAATTTTGTTCTTTAGACTGGTGCAACCATCTATCGCCCGGAACGGGGATGAAAAGTTAAATAGAAGTTAATTTCCAATTAACTTCATTTTCTTTGAGGTTGATGGCATAATTCATCAAAATTTTTTTTTAAAAGTATGTATTAATACATAGAATTGCCAAGTTTACATTATTCAATAGAAAATTTAAAAAAATGGTATATAAAAAGTTGTTTTTATCTTGTAATTATTTTTTTTATTATGCAAACTTTCCATCTTATTTGCTGCGGACCATTTTTTTCCTTAAATTTATAATTAATTTCAACTTATTTTCTTAATTTTTTTTAATTATTCATTTTAATCTTAATTCATTTAATCTTAATATATTTCTAATTTTTAAATTTATCTTACCCTTCTAGTTTTTGAAGGTTTTAAACTTAATTTTAACATTAATGTAACTGGTAACTTTAAACTTAATTTAATATTTTTTTCCTATTGAGCACATGTACCTTGATAATAAGCATCTTGTGACAGAAAGTCAATAGACCCAGGAACTCTACTCTTCAAAAGAAATTCTGCTCAGTGGCTAAAAGGAAAAATTATTATTGAGAACGAGTCATTTAATAACTGAAATCCAGAAAAAAATTTAAAGTACCAGAGAATAATTTTAGTTTTAGGAAATGAGAAGTTAAAACCTTTAGAATTTTTTCTAATTGAATGATTTCTTTCTTGTCTAAAAAGCAAAAGATGAAAACGGAAAATTTGAAAGAATTATTTCAAAAGCCAAAAACCGAAATTTGAGAAAGAAAATTTTTAATTATTATTTCGTTTTTTAAAAATTCTAATATATTTTTAAAAGTGATTAAATTGTTTTTAATCATTAATAAATGAAACTATATCATTTTAAATCGAAAAAGCAACACATCGGGTTGCCACTCAGCTAGTATTTATATATATATATATATATATATATATATATATATATATATATATATATATATATATATATATATATATATATATATATACATATACAGTGGAATCTCCATCGATCGTTTTCTGATCCATCGTTTTTCCGTATGTGTCGTTCATTTTATCCAGTCCCAACGATAATATTGCTTTGTTATGTTACCGCATCTATCGTTTTCCCGCATTTACCGTTCATTTCAATCGGTCCCTTGAAAAACGATAGATCGAGATTCCACTGTATACATATATATGACATAATATGTCTTGTAGAAACAGCTGGAAAAGCCGTCACTGGAGTAGCTGGAAAGGAGTTAGTTATTGGGACGCAGTAAAGAGCCGATTTCGTTAATATAGTATTTTTGGCGTTCTTGCAAAGTTCCCCATAGGGAGGGAGCTAGACCGAGTGATATATGAAACGTAGCAAACAGTATCAGAAAAAAGGTGCGGCATTTATCTGTGTTCCCATTTTTTTTATCGGAAAGATCCAGAAGAGGTGATGCAAAAGTCATTCCCTATGATGTTATGTTACGTCATGGACTAAGGCGTGTCTAATGATTCTTATCGGCTCAGTCCCCTTAGACAGGGGTTGTCCTAAGTCTATGAGGATCTTTTTCTATCTACAGGGGAACGAGGGGATTAAGTACTACAATCTTTATGATAATTACATCATCTTTAGAAATCGAATAAATTTTGTTTTACAGGAACATGGAGAAGTCAGATTATTAATAGGAAAATTATTTTTATATTACATATATATTTACATCATTTACTGGATGTAATTCATCTTACATTGTAGCATATTTTTTTCAGGACCAGTTAAATGCACACCAGAGAGTCAATGTTATTTTACTCCCTTCTGCTGCAACTCCTCAAAACGGCCATTTTTCGGAACCATAAATGATTGCCACAAATAAGCTTTACTGTAATTAAAATTAAGTATGAAGAGATTGATTTTTTATTTAGGAGTAGGACAGTATTCAATTTTAAGGAGTAGGAGAGTATACAATATTAAGGACTAGGAAAGTATTTAGTATTAGAATATTCAAGTTTATTCTTATACTGGATCAAGGCGCCATAATAGAAATCATGCTTGAATTCGGAAAGTAGTTTCATAGATTGGTTATTTCTACAAAGCAATTATTTTGTTCTATGTTTCAAAATACGTCTGATTACCTATAGATTTTTTTAATTTTTGTTTTTTCTGCCACTCCTCAAAACGGCCACTTTTTTCGGAACCATAATTGACTGCTATAGAGAAGGAACTCTGAAATTAAAATTGCGTATGAAGAGAGGGATTTTATATTAAGCAGTAGGTGAGTATCCAATATTAAGGAGTAGGAGAGTATACAATATTAACGACTAGGAAAGTATTTAATATTAGTTAGGGTATTCAAACCATTCTTCTTCTGCCTCAAAGCGCCAGAAAAGCAATCATGCTTATAAGTTGAATTCGGAAAGTAGTTTCTTAGATTAGTTGTTGCTACAAAGCAATTATTTCGTTTCAAAATACGTCTGATTACCTATAGTTTTTTTTGTTATTTGTTTATGCTGCCATTCTTCGAAACGGTCACATTTTTTTCGGAACTATAATTGACTGCCATAGAGAAGCTTCATTTAATTAAAATTATGTATGTAGAGACTGATTTTATATTAAGGAGTAGGAGAGTATTCGATATTAAGTAGTTGGACAGTATACAGTATTAATGACTAGGAAAGTATTTAATATTAGTTAGAGTATTCAAATTTATTCTTCTACTGCCTCAAGACGCCAGAATAGAAATCATGCTTATAACTTGAATTCGGAAAGTAGTTTCATAGATTGGTTGTTGCTATAAAGCAATTATTTTGTTCTATGTTTCAAAATAAGTCTGATTACCAAGAGGTTTTTTTAATGCTTCTTCTATTGACTTGCTTTGATTTTTATCATTACTTCCCCAGACAGTCAGACGGAAAACAGATCTTTTTTTAGTAGACTGGGACGTGAGATATTTGCGAAATGTGGATGATGAAAAAAAAATAAACGGAACTATATAACTGATTAAAAAACCAATAAGAAATCAATGTTAAGAAACTAAGGATTCCGAAAAAATAGTTAGCAAATTGAGAAATCTTTACAGTCATGATTAAAGTTAATTTAGAAATTGATGCAACCAACTGTAAGTATGTTTGCCTTTGAAAGAAACGAATTAATAAGGGTAATGTGGAAAACCTTTTGCAACAAGGTTGTCAGTTATTTTCATGATTAATTTTCACATTATATAAAAAATTCTGTAAGTAATTGAAATAAGATTAATGCTGTTAAAATCCAACTCATTTTATGGTGTATCTTAATTTTGAATTTTATGGCATATCTTATATTTAAAAACTGTCCAGTTATAAAATTCATGCGTTAGGGAAATGTTTTAATTATTAATGTTTTAATATTCTATCTCCTGAAAAAAATGTTAGTCAGTTCACTTTTTAGTAACCTATTGAAATTATCGACAACGGTTTAAATGCAGTTGTTGATATTAAGCTAAGAATTCTGTAAGATGTGCCTGTTTTTTTTGTCAAATAAGAACGAAATGAAACAAAATTTACCGGTATTTTGAGTGCAGTCGGAAATAATCATTAAGTTAAAAATTCGTTATGAGTACAAAATGCAGTTTCTTTCTACAAGTACCACTGATATATTCTGGTGGTTTAGATGAAGATGTGTAAGTATTTTGGAGGATGAAAATGGATTAACGGTTAGTTGTCGTTTTTCGTACCATATGTAAAATTAAAATAGTTTTAGCACAGAATTTTATTACATCAATTTCAGGGATTTTTCTTATACTTACAGTGATTACTAACACGAATTTTATTAACCCTTCCTTCTCGCTTCCTGAAAATCACGGGGTGAGGTTTCGCCTTATATTTCTCGTGCGCGTGATATTTCCTGGCTGGAGTGTTTAAAAGTGAAGCACCAAAAAGATTAAAACAATCCATTTCATTTACCCTGAAAGTTTTTTATTTCTTATTTTAATACCAGATGGTAGTACCAGACTATTTATAATGTAATTGGGGATGGGTTTTTTAAAACTAGATAAGGCAGATCAAGAAATAGATGGAATCCTCCCAAAAAATAGGCTCTTTTATTACAGTTTTCTTGTAAATGATGCGATCGTTAAGGGATTAAAATAATGTAAGGGTTTGTGTTTGCTAAAACATGCCCCTTATATATCTCAGCGATATATGTGAGACATGAAAAAGGATTTACAAAACCCAGAGTTTGAAACCTAAATTTAAAAAAAAATGCTGAAATTAGTAGCGTTTTTATTTCCAGGGAGGCTTAACCCTGAGTCACCATCTACCCACTACACTCAGTCTGCGTTGCCCTGGAAGTATCGGAGGGGCTTTAGAAGGATCCAAGAGTTTTATTGAAACCGATTAGCGAAGCAAGCCCACCGAGGATGTAATACCACCAATTATGAGTTACCAATGTGACTAATGTACCTCAATCAATTTGGTCATAATAATTTAACGGCTCAAGAAATACCTTTTCTGTGAAAAGTGCATAGTCCCCGCAGGTTGGAAAGATCTAGAGAGAAGAATTGCAAACTATCAGACATTTGGTAACACGATCTATGAAAGGGATTTAACATAACGTACACTGATCAGAGAAGTTATAGACGTATGTGGGGTCCTAATTCTCGCCGGCTCAACACACTCCATCCTGTTACTGAGGTACCTAGAGAATGTGCAGTTCCTTGTCGACATGCTGGATTCATTCTGTGAGTTCTTCCTCCGCTGACCTTTCCATCTGCCCGAATCAGTTGGAAACGAGACTCGTCACACCTCGCTACTCTCATCGAGTATTCCAGTGTTCGGTGGCGGTGTTCCTGAACTCATACGAGGATCAGACCACTGTTGGAGGAAAGCAACGGCATTCGAGTTAGGCGTCCTATAATACAATCCATATCTTGCAATGAACTATTTACAATCTTAACGCTGATGCTAGTATGAGCTCCAACATTGAATTGAAATGTCTTATGCTCTAATGGTATACTCATTTCGCTTGAAGTGATTCTCGGCAGAAGATGTCAGACACAATCTTCTGGAGTCTTTCGACGGACACACTATTATCGTAGACCTCATGTTTTACCGGAATTCTTGAATTCAAGATACACCTTTTGAAATCAGCGAAAGCAATAATCTGCACTCTGCCTTAACTCCGAAATGCTACGACCCATCTCGTGAGCATTAACTATCATACCTAAATGAAAGTCACTTAAATCATCACCATCTGCCATGGTCACTGCACTGTTAGACCTTTAAACCCCCATAAATGTCTGCCGTTATGTATACACTCCTTTGGGGCGATATCAGTTACAAGAGATGGTGTCTTGCTGCGTAATCCGAATCGAATCGTATATCACAGTTACTCTGCCACTTCAGTGCACACACACACATATATTATATATATATATATATATAAATATGTCTCTATGTATGTATGTATGTATGTAACGTATACAAATATACATTTCTTGACGAATTTGGTTGAAACTTCGTATACTTATGTTTTGAAGCCTGGAGATAATTCTAATATAAGTTTGGAATCTTTAAAATGCTTATATATATATATATATATATATATATATATATATATATATATATATATATATATATATATATATATATATATATATATATATATATATATATATATGTAATATAAAAATCATTTTTATATTAATTATCTGACTTGTCTATATTCCTATAAAACATAATTTATTCCATTTCTAATGATGATATAATAGCTCTTAAAGTTTGCAGTAATTAATCCCTTCGTTCCCCTATAGACAGAGAAATATCCTGATAGACTTAGAACAGCCTCTGTCTAGGGAGACTGAACCGATAAGAATCATCGGACACGCCCTAGTCCATGACGTAACATAGCGTCATAGGGATTATTGCTTACACCAAGTCTTCTGTATGTTCCCGATATAAAATGTGAACACGGCATGAAGCCGGGCTCTTCTTGATAATGATTGTTCATATAATATGTCACACGGTCTAGCTCCCTCCCTATGGGGAAACTACGTAAAAAATGTCAATAAAGCTGTGTTAACCCAGTCGCCTGTTTACTGCGTCCCAAGAATTCCTTTACAGGTATTCCAATATCAACTGTTCCAACGATGCCTATTGCTATGATATTACAAGCCGTCAGGACAATAAAGGGGACTAGACAAAATGATTAAATTTTGTGGGACGCAGGCGATGGCTGAAATTCGTTCTTGGAGGAATGTGTTGTGTCTACCCGCCAAATTCCCTGCTAAACCGAAACGGAAGCTGGAATACAGATGGAGGATGACAGACAGCGTTTTAAGAGGTGTTAGTTCCGATGCAGTATTTCTACGGCCACTGCGACATCAATAATGTTTTTGCGTGTGAATACACTTGTTTTGAAAAGGACCAACCTTCTGTTCGAACTGGATCCCAAAGCCTGGATACTTTCCTATTTGAGTGCTACCTGTGGATTAATTACAGTGCGAGTCCAATGCTTCCAGGATTAAAATACACGAAAGTGGACAATCTAAGCCGATTTTTTTTTCGTTTCGTGCATGACGATTCCAGTGAAATATGAACAAAAACTGTACATAAGGAGTAAATTTTTTTTATTATTTTTTTTTCGTTCAAGGAAGTGGTGAATCATTACGTGAGTAATTTTTCTTTCTTTATTAAGTCATAAATAAATGTGGATAGGAATTTTTTTTTGGAATTGAATAATGAATAATTTTAACAAATGGTTTATATCTCAATATGCTGTAGTTTTATAATGGTTTATAACTGAATCTGCTTTATGTGTAAATATTTTGGAATTTGTATATTAATATTGTAACCATGGTACTTAAGGTTATTGACGTAATTTGTAAAGCTTTGA
Organism: Dolomedes plantarius; assembly: GCA_907164885.2. Taxonomy (NCBI): domain Eukaryota; kingdom Metazoa; phylum Arthropoda; class Arachnida; order Araneae; family Dolomedidae; genus Dolomedes; species Dolomedes plantarius. The sequence goes on from OU015502.1 coordinate 63,967,324, forward strand.
AGAAGCAAAAAGCTTCAACGGTCAAGTTATTAGATAAACTCATATTCCAAAATGGAAACACGAGATTAGATCGTAATAGAGTTTTAAATTTTTGTGGCTTTAAATATGAAGTTGGAAATAAAGAGTTGTTAGCTAAAGTGAATGAAATTTCAGAACAGTTTAAGTTAGCGGAATTGATTAAGATTTGTGATATTTTAAATATTTCGGGAGAAGGTGAAAAAGAGGAAATTACTAAACATATTATTTCGTGCTTATCTAATTTCGAATTTCTTAAAAATTCGATAATTGCAGAGGACATTTCGGAAGACGAAATTAGTCTCGAAACAGAACAGGCTGAATTTCAGTCCGGATCCACAAATAAAGTCAATAATGAAAATAGTACTCAAACCGAAACAGGTGGGGTACAACTTACAGATACTATCGCAAATACTACTCAAACCGAAAACCTTATAAGTAATAACGAAAATGATACCCAAACCGAAACGTTTGGAGTCAAAATGAAAAATAATACAAGTAGAGAACATGAAATCAAAAGCAGTAATGACGAGGAAAACAGTTATTCTAAAATCGAAAATGTCGATAAAAATTCAAAATTGTCAAACATGGGAGAAACAAAAATTATGGTAAACTTCTCTGACATTGAGGCAGTGATTCCTCTCTTTAAGGGAGAAAAACATGAAAATATCGCACAATGGTTTGAAACTTTTGAAAATCATGCTGCATTATTCTCCTTATCTGAGTTTCATAAATTTTTATTCGCAAAACGTTGTCTTAGAGGAAACGCACTTCTGTTCATTCGTAGTGAAACTTCAGTCAATTCTTTTGACAAACTAAAGAAATTATTAATTGAAGAGTTTAAAGTAACATATAATTCGGCGGAAATACATAACATCCTACAAAAACGTAAAATAAAATATAATGAGTCACTGCAAGAATATTTTTTAACCATGAAACAAATTGCTAATCAAAGTAATATAGACGAAGGTGCTTTAATCACTTACGTCATTAACGGGATTAATGACACTACACAGAACAAAGCCATTTTATATGGATGTGAGAATTTAGTTGAGTTTAAAAATAAATTGAAAATTTACGAACAAATTCGCAAAGACATGGACAAAGTAAAAGTACCGTTCCATCGAGTACCCTATACGAATGGAAAGACAGAAAAACTTAAACCGGAAATCCGTTGTTTTATTTGTCAACAGCTAGGACACAAATCTTTCCAATGTAGTAAGAACAAGAAAATTACACCACGAATGTATAATAATTCAAAACCAACAAAGGCTCAAACGACGCATGCGGTGCAAGAGTTGCCCCCCAACCCCTGTAAGTTTTGCGCAAACATAGGGATCATGAATTCTTATCATTGGGGATTCTCTTGCATCAATAGACCATCTACGTCTGAATTTGCAGCGCCTAAGCCACAACCCGAAAAGTGACAATTAATAGTATCCGGATACACAAAAAAAAACGTACGTACATAATAAAAGAAAAACAAACAATGAAAATAACTCGAGTTCAAATAATAAGATATGGTTAAATATTGATACTGGATCTTCGCTGAATATAATTCCAAGTAAAATTGTTGAAAAATTAAATGTTCACATTAGAGAAAATAAAGTGATAAACGTGAAACAAACAAAAAGGCTAGTACAGCTTAACAAAACATGCAATCTCTACCTTAAAATTGGTAATATTGTTAAATCGGCAGAGTTTTTCATACTTGACACCGATTTACCATATGCCCTCTTGGGTTTAAAGAGTTGTGTTGATTTTCGTTTGGTAATTAATTGTGCGAACCAAATTGTTGAGCAGAATGGGAGAAAACTGATCACTTTCTCTAGTTCTGAATGCAGCGATTTGTCTTTGCATATCGTGCCCGAAAATCATGTTGAGCTAAATGTTAATAACATTAAAGAGAAAACGGAAGTAAAGACAAAGTCTAAAAATAAAAAAGTTTTAACATTTTCGAATGTTTCCGAGATGGATTCTGGTAATGGGTGCACACATTATCAGAGTACAGTCGAGGAAAACACGAAAATGAGTGAAAATGTAGGAAGTTCCGAAATAAAAGAACTTTTAGAGGAATATGAAGACATATTTGCGAAAAATAAATATGACGTGGGATCAGTAAGAATAGAACCCCAAAGAGTGATATTGACTTCCGATTTGCCAGTTTCGTTACGCGCATATAAAACTTCACCAAAACAACAAGAAGAAATTGATACTCAAATTGAAGAGTTATTAAAAGCCAATATCATAAAAGAAAGTTCGTCTCCATTTTCGGCACCAGTAACACTTGTTTATAAAAAAGATGAAAACAAAAAGAATAGGTTATGTATTGACTTCAGGAAATTAAACCAGGTGACGAAGTCGGATGCCGAACCATTACCTCTGGTCGAGACATTGATTGATAAACTAGCTCAAAGTACATATTTTTCAAAATTGGACATAGCCTCAGGTTACTGGCATATCCCTATTCACCCAGATGACACAGAAAAACTCGCTTTTGCAACCCATAATGGATTATATGAATGGCTACGTTTACCTTTTGGTTGGCGCAATGCACCCAGCATTTTTCAGAGAACAATTCGTAGAATTTTAACTAAATATAAAATTACATTTGCTGCAAATTATTTTGATGATATTTTAATTTTTTCGGATAGCTATTCTAATCATATTGAACACATTCAACAAATTTTTGATATCTGCAGACAGGAAAACTTAAAACTAAAATTTTCTAAATGTTCCTTTTTACAAAAACAAATTCAATTTTTAGGATATGAAATTTCCAATGGGATTGTCACTCCGGATAACACCAACATTGAGGTTATTAAAAAGCTAAAACCACCCAATAATGTAAAATCTTTACAAAGATTTCTCGGTTCAATTAATGTGTATCATAAATTTATTGACAAATATGCCACTATTAGACAGCCACTAAATAACTTGTTAAGAAAAAATACACCTTGGCAATGGACTGAGAAATGCCAAGAAGCGTTTGAAATGTTAAAAAGAACTTTAATTTGTAAACCTGTGTTGAAAATTTTTAATCCAAAAGCTGAATGTCATATTTATGTTGATGCCAGTCACACTGGTGTAGGAGCGGTTTTAAAACAAACAGATGCTTCTGGTGTCCTATACCCTGTCGCGTTTCACTCCCGCTCATTAAAAGATTATGAAAAAAATTATTGTATTACTGAGCTGGAATGTCTCGCTATAGTGGATTCTTTAAATAAGTTTCATCATTATCTTTTCGGACAAAAATTTACCATACATACGGACCATGCGGCTTTAGTTTGGCTCAAAAATGTTAAAAACTTAAAAGGAAGATTGTTCCGCTGGTCTTTGCAGTTAAGTATGTATGAATATGATATTAAATATACAAAGGGCACCACAAACATCGAAGCAGACATGCTCTCTCGTGATGTACCAGATAACAATGTACACAATGATGTTATTGTAAGCAATGTTGAAACTCAGGTATCACATCTCTTGCAGTTGAGTGAAATTACCGAGGCTCAAAAAAATGACAATTTAACTGGAAAGTTTGTCGAAATTAACAATGTTTTATGCCTTCGTAAAAAAGGGTTTACAAAGATTGTAGTACCTTTTTCTTTAAGACTGAAATTACTCAAAATTACTCATGAAAAATTTGGCCATCCTGGTATTCAAAAAACAATTAATTTGCTCACCCCTGTTTATTATTGGCAAAATATAACTTCTGATATTAGTAATTTTATTAAACCCTGTCATACATGTCAAGTAAATAAAAAACCTCGACAAAAAAGATTTGGACTTTTGCAATCAATGCCTCCGGTTGACAAGTCATTTGACTTGATTGCAATTGATAGTGTGGGTGGCCTTAACCATTACAATTCAACTAAAAAATACCTGACGTTAATTATTGACCATCACACTCGATTTATATGGGCTTTTGCTTCAAAATCAATTACAACAGAAACTTACACTAACTTCCTAAACCAAATTTTTCAAATTCAAGTGCCAAAGAGTATCTTAAGTGATAGAAATCCAGCTTTCACATCTTCTCATTTTAAAAAATTTCTTAAGCATTATAACGTTAAACAACTATTGACTACAGCACACAGACCAGAAACTAATGGCAAAGTGGAGAGATTAGGCCAAACAATAATCACACGTTTAAAATGTAAAATTAATGAATCATCTACAAAAGTTCCATGGCCTAAATTACTAAAGGAAGTAACTCACGAATACAACTTGACCCCCCATTCCGTTACTAAATTTCCACCAGCCTATTTAATGTATGGCACAATTCCATATACAAATCCGTTAAAGGAAAGTATTTATCCTCCTGTTGAAGAGGCGAGAAAAATAGCAGTTCAGAGAACAAAACATTACCATGAAAGGAATAAAATACATTACGATGCTAGATTTGTGGATATACAATTTACACCTAATGAGTCAGTCATTTATGAAGAATTTAAATACCCTAATACTAGGAAACTGTCTCCAGTTTTCAGTGGTCCTTATAAAATCCTTAGCAAAATTTCTGACGTTAATTATGAAATTAATAAGAAAAATACCCACTCTCAAGAATCTTCAGAAGTTGTGCATGTATCGAAGTTACGAAAATACCATGCACCAGAAAAATTTAAACTGAGTCATGAATAATGTAAATAAAGTATGTATGTTTGTATATTATTATAGGGTTGTATCTTTTTTTTACGTATTGTTGTATTGCAATTTTTTTCAGTATTATGATAGTGCATTTGTATTCAGTTTTATTTGGCTCAGCAGTGAAAGGATAATAATTTCTCTGCAAAAGACTGTATAAGCCAAAAAACAAAACAACCATGGTTGTCACCACTTGTTACCACATGTTTTTTCTTCAAGACGTCTTATATTTTTATATTGTATTGTGCTTTTTGTAGTATACGTTGCGATTTTTATGTTGAACTTGCAAAGAATATTGAAATTGGAGAGAATATTATGCAAAGATTGTTGTTAAAAATTTTATAAGTGAGCATTCAGAGATTTGAATGTTAGTTTTGTACACAGAAGAGTTGGTGGATAGGTTCAGTTTTAAATTGTCAGAATAGGTAAATTAATTTTTCTTTTTGTTTGGCATAGGGAATTTCTTTTTCTTTGAGGGGGGGATGTAATATAAAAATAATTTTTATATTAATTATCTGACTTGTCTATATTCCTATAAAACATAATTTATTCCATTTCTAATGATGATATAATAGCTCTTAAAGTTTGCAGTAATTAATCCCTTCGTTCCCCTATAGACAGAGAAATATCCTGATAGACTTAGAACAGCCTCTGTCTAGGGAGACTGAACCGATAAGAATCATCGGACACGCCCTAGTCCATGACGTAACATAGCGTCATAGGGATTATTGCTTACACCAAGTCTTCTGTATGTTCCCGATATAAAATGTGAACACGGCATGAAGCCGGGCTCTTCTTGATAATGATTGTTCATATAATATGTCACACGGTCTAGCTCCCTCCCTATGGGGAAACTACGTAAAAAATGTCAATAAAGCTGTGTTAACCCAGTCGCCTGTTTACTGCGTCCCAAGAATTCCTTTACAGGTATTCCAATATCAACTGTTCCAACGATGCCTATTGCTATGATATTACATATATATACAGTTTTTAAATAATATTTCATCTCAAGGCGTTGGAATCAATCATTCATAAGAACTGCGCATGCGCACCTAGATGTTACAAGGTAAATAAACCCATTGAATATTGTTAATTTGTAGTTGTTTAATGTTATTTAAAGTTAATTTTCTAATAATAATCCTTTAGTTTTCTTTTCATTAATCCTTTTTTACTTGGCTAATTCCCAGCATACGGATTACCGTTGTAACTCTTTACAGTTGAAACCCGTATGAAGTGGTTATTTTATGTCACTTGCTAACTTGCGATTATTTACTTTTTAAAATTTCGTAATTTGGTATTTTACATATTGTGTATGTACTTCAGAATGTTTAGTATACTGTATTTTATATTGTTCTTAATTTTATAATTCACGACGTACTTTTAAAAGCATAAAAATTAGTATATCTTAACTAAAAATGATCTGTCTAAACTTTAAGCACAGTTTTACGATTTATTTACAGTTAACTATGTTTTTGTTTAGCTATTCCATTTGTTTGTTTTAAAGAATAATTTTTTAAAGGTTTTTATTTTTTGGTGTTTTATGGTAAAATTATACTTAAAAATTAAAAAAAGGAACAAAAACTTACCTCTAAATAGCATACTTTTTTATAAATTGGTCAATTTGAAGTAATTTTTATTGAAATTTAGCTAAAATGCATATAACTCAGCACAAAATCTAAATGCTACTATTTGGATTTCCGTCTCATACATGATTCATATGACAGTTATATTCAAAATGACCTAAAATCTAAGAGAAAATTTTAAAATGCAAAAATAATACACACAATTTTATGTTCCAAAATGAAAATTTTCCCCGATCGTCATTCCTTTCCTTATAAAAACAGCCCCAAATAAAAAACTATTTATTATACACCAATTATTGTACCTCATTTCATTAACAATAGCATCTAAAACATTTTCTGAAAATTTTATCAAATTATTTACATTGTTATGTAAGATATCATGATAGCCATAGAGATTTGTGCTAAAAAACATAATTCTGAGAAACACACATTTTTGAACTCTCTGTGGCCATCTTGAGTACCACAGCATATTTTGGAATTAAAGATTGGTGCACCTATTATGCTTCTCAGGGATTTGGATCCACCTTCAATATTATGTATAAAGAGATTGATGAAGAACTTTATAGAAGCGACTATAATAAGTGGACAAGCCGCAGGCAAAGAAAACTGTCATATGCATCATGTGTGAGAAGGAAATTAAAATAGTAGCAATATAATTTTGTGCAGAGTTATAGGCATTTTAGCTAAATTTAAAAAAAATTACTTCAAATTGACCAATTTATAAAAAAATTATGCTATTTACAGGTAAGTTTTTGTTCCTATTTTTAATTTTTAAGTGCTACTTTACCATAAAAGACCAAAAAAATCTTTAAAAGATTATTTTTTTTAAAAAATTGACTCCGAACGTAGAATATTAATCTAAAATTTAGCTAAAACGCCTATAACTCTGCACAATATCCTAATGCTAATATTTTAATTTCCTTCTCACACATGATACATATGACAGTTATCTTCAAAATGGCCTAGAATCTAAGAGAAAATTTTAAAATGCAAAAATAATACACGCAATTTTATGTTCTAATATGAAAATTTTCCCCCGATTCGTCATTACTTTCCTTATAAAAACAGCCAAAAATAAAAAAAAAACTATAAATATATCACAGAATTATTGCAAATAGTTGTAGACAAAATCATAAAAAGAAAGAATATTCTAATAAAGTAACTAAATTAAACAAAAAATGACAGATAGTCCAAATTCCACTTCATTATTCCATTGAAATAATGAAGTGAAAAAGTTCGAATAATGAATATCCTTCATTATTCGAAAAATAACTATTAATTTATGAAAAATTAGAAAATTAACTAAATGTAAAATAGAAAAGTAAATGAAACATAATTATATTTCACTGCCTTTGAAAAATATCCAATTATAACAATTTCCTTAGCAATACAAAACAAACAAAAGTGAAAACAGTATGTGACTATCACATAAATATTCCATAGTCAACGGTAATCCGTATACTGGGAATTAACCCAGTAGAAAAGGATTAATGAAAAAAAGAATACTAAAGGAGTAATATTAGAAAATTAACTTTAAATAACTCCAAATAACTACGGAATAACGAATCCATGCATTCACTTACCTTGGACATCTAGAATTAACATCCAATAGGTGCGCATGCGCAGTTCTTATGAATGATTGATTCCATCATTTGGAGATGAAATATTATTTAAAAACTGTATTTATTTAGAATTATTTTAAAGCTTCCAAACTTATCTTAGAATTATCTTAAGGCTTCAAAATATAATTATACCAAGTTTCAACCAGATTCATCAAGAAATGTAGATTTGTATACGTTACAAACAAACATAGAGACACTTTGCTTTATTTAAATAAATTGATATATGTTTTGCCCCGTAAAATAGAAATATATTTATTGTATTACTTTAGTCCTTTTTGTTAAAAAAATATGTTATAAGCTGAATGCTTCAAAGAAAATATATTTTTCAAATATTAATATGTTTACATTCGAATCCTTTTAAGTTAGATTCTCCTCATGGTTCCAATTCTTTAGAAATGTGTCCAACTTATAGATTTCGTTATGCATTATTGGTACTCTAGCTTTTTGAAGTAAATGCCTTGAACTCGTAACACTATCCACCCTCCTGGAAATAATATGTAATATGTAATAAATATTTTTTTACATTATAATATACCTAACTGGTTTAATATTGTCAAATGATTAACATATTTCATTTTAATTTAGCTAAATATAGTCTAATTTTTTATATTATAAGTTTCACTTTTCATTTACTTAAATTCAAGTTGAATACATTTAAAAATTAATTCATCTTCCCCTCGAAAAAAAGGAGAATAGAATAAACAAACTGAAAAACTTTACTCATCATATTTATATATATATATATATATATATATATATATATATATATATATATATATATATATATATATAAATATATATATATATATATAATAAAAAAACCTTAATTTACCAATAAATATTTTTATGTGCTATGAAAGTAATATTTTTTTCTTAATTTGATTTTAAAAAGACTCATGTTTTTTAATTTCTTAATCTCACATATTCCATACAATATGTTTAACCATACGATGCTCTTACGTTTATCTTCATCTCTATATTTTGACCCTTTCAACATAAGGATTATATTAATGAATGTTTGAAAAATAACATGTTTGGTTATATTAGTTGTTTCAAAACAACTGATCTTGCATTTATGGTGCGTGGAGCCATAATTGCAGATTACTATTAGTTTTTAAATTTGTCTGTAGCTTCTACCTATACTTTACTTTTTTCTTTTCTAAAGAATCTTGTATTTATCGTGCGTGGAACACTTAATTGCAGATTTCTATTAATTTTTTTGGTTGTCAATGCCTTCTAGTTTTACTTTAATATTTTTGCTACAAAATCTTGCATTTATGGAGACATTTATTATGCAGATATTAATTATGGAGATGTTTATTGCTACATAATCTTGCATTTATTGTGTGTGGAGCCCTAATTGCAGATTTTTATTAATTTTTACGTTTGTCAGGGTCTTTTACCTATACTTTAATACAGGGGTGTCCAGCCCGCGGGCAGCATGCGGCCAAAAGCAAGTGTTAGTGCGGCCCAGAGAGAGAGAGCTCAAAGCAAAAAAAAATACCCTGCCTTGATATAAAAAGAAATACAGAAAAGTAAAAAAATGGACCATGTTATGAAAATCATCTTCAAAATGGTGAATTTTATAAAGGCTTGGGGATTGATTCATCGCCAGTTTCAGGAATTTCTTAAAAGCTTGGATGCTGGATATGTCGATACTTTTAAGAAATAAGGTAGCTCAGTGGAGAAAATATTTAAAAGGTTTTACAACCTACTTAATGATATCAAATTGTTTATGACATTGAAAAGTAATCTGTGCTATAACTTTATGATAACTGGCTTGCAGATTTAGCAGATTTTGATAGATCTGAATGCCCATTTAAATGACTCAGACACCCGTCACTTCATGGATTTTACTTCAGTGTTAAATCAATGAAGTTGAAATTATGGCAAGCCAAATTGAATGTTAAAATTTTTTTGCATTTCGAGACGCTGACCAAGCACAATTCTAAAAATGTTATAAAGTACGCAGCCTTACTTTCCGATTTAGTACAAGAATTTAAAATTGATTTCAGGACTTTTGGGAAAATAAACAATTGTGTTTTTTGCATGTTTTCTACTCTATTTACAGTCGATTTAGATATAATGTTAGAAAATTGTCAAATGGAATGCATAGAGTTGCAATCTGACATCTAACTTAAAGAGAAATTCAATCCAGTCTCTTTGTTGTACTCATAAATCATACCTGCCCAGATATAAATATCCTTCACTGCATAGTCAAGCGTTATTCTGTTCATCAAAGATTGGAAGCACGTACATCTGTGAACAACTATTTTCAAGAGTGAAGCACACTAAGAGTCAAATTAGAACCAAAATATTGGATGAACATTTTAACAACACCATGAGAATTGGAACAACTTCAATCGACCCAGATACTGAAGCTTTAGATTTTCAAATTCAATGCCAAATATCATATTAATTTTATGACTATATATATATAGAGAGATAGATATATATAGTCATATATATATATATATATATATATATATATATATATATATATATATATATATATATATATATATAGAGAGAGAGAGAGAGAGAGAGAGATAGATAGATAGATAGATAGATAATGATAGCATTTTCTATACTACATATTAACATTATAGAACAATTTTTATATATCAAAATGTATCTGTATTTTCATAACAATACTACTAGCTGAAAGGCGTTGCTGATTGCATCAAATCTGAACATACATTAGTTATTTGTTACAATGTCCCTGATTTTTTGCTTTTTTATCCCTTTATTTATTTATTCATCCCCAGTAACTAATACACAAAGTTTCTACTCTCTGGATGAAATTTCCGTCATAAATAAGGAATATCTACACAGAATATTCCTTAATCCGAACGCTCCTTAATAAGAAAGATTATTTTACTTTTCCACTTCCGTGTACTCTCTGCTTGAGGCTCTAGTTTTCTCTTATTCGATCCAACTTCTGCGTCCATAAACAAGCTTCGAAAGCTGTAATCATCCGAGATTTGTATCTCTTGCAGCTTTTATTGATTTCTGAGTGTTGCCCGTCTTGTGTACACATTTTTTTTGTGGAGACAGGGCATAATTTAGGCGCCATTGTGAATGTTATTGCTCAAGTCTAGCATTAGTTTCTCTGATTTTCTCTTTGGTGTTAATTAATTTGGTTAGTACACGAAGTCAAACAGTTTCCTTTTGTGTTTTTGTTTTATCTGCATAGTTTATTTTATTAGCATAGAGAGCATTGAAATATTGGGTTGATGAGCGACAGCGTTTTGATATTATTATGTACAACAGATGGCGCTAATTTACGTTTTATTAAAAGTTGTTATTACTCTGTCATCTAAATCAGAGTGTGTGAAGAATTCTTAAAATATGCAGTACTTTACAAATTCCACGGACTGATTGACTAGAAAGATTGACACTATATATATATATATATATATATATAAATATATATAAACTTAAACATAAAACGGCGCAACAGTCCGATGTGGACCAGGGCCGGCTGTACCCATCTCCGCTTTCGTAACCGTGGGTTTGGGGTGCCATACAGCATATGTCTCAGTCAGGTGGTCAACCTGACGTGGGACCCCCAGAGTTTAGTTCCCAAGCATGCTTGGTCCTCATTTTATCCACCCACTGAAGGGATGAAAGGCTGAGTCGACCTTGCCCAGTCACAGGGTTGAACCCTGGACCTGTGGGATGGCAGCTCGACGCTTTTAGCCACTACGTCACCGGGCTTCATATATATATATATATAGTGGGTGGGTGGGTGTATACGTGCGAGCAGACAGAGAAATTCTTATTACAAGAGAAGGATCAATTAACAGAGATAAGAGGTGACAGGGGTTTAAAACTTAAACATCTAACAACAGATACTACTTCAGTTGGTTTACCTATTAAAAGCGAATTTCTCAATATTATTCACGTCATATTAAGGCGAGTATATATTTTTCCGCTATGAATAATATTTTGAACACAATAGATAGCCACTTGAAACTCTAGAAGAAGATAATCTTTTAAGAAATTCCCCCTAGTATTTTTGGGTTAAAAAAACATGAAGCTCAGATATCTCATTAAATATTAAATGCTAGTAAATTAGAGGAAGATAATAAATAAAAATAATTTTAAATATAAAACACCCGTAAATCTCAGATATGACATTAAATATTACTTGCCAGAAAATTAGAGAAAGATAATAAATAAATATAATTTTAACTATTTAAAACAAACATACGACAAGCTCAGATATCTCATTAAATATTAATTGCCAGTAAATTAGAAGAAACAATAGATATAAGGAATTTTAAATATTAAAAAAATACGTCACGCTCATATATCTCTTTAATATTAAATGCCAGCGAATTAAAGAAAAATAATAAATAAAAATTACTTTCAATATAAAAAAATTCAATATCAGATATCTCTTTAAATATTAATTGCCAGTATATTAGAGGAAATTAACGAATAAAATAAGTTTTAAATAATTATTAGTACTATTTTTTTAGTTTTATTTTAACACATCATGAACAAATTTGTTTTAAAAATTTTGACAAAAATGTACTTTGGAGCAAATAACATTGAATTTTACTGTCATTCTTGTTTTGAAAATCAATCAATCAATACCTATTTTTCATCAGATCGACAAAAAATAAATACATAGTGTAGCAGATTGTACTCCCACATTTCCGAAGGTCACTGGTAAAGGATTGGTGGAACCAGGGTAGCGCGGGAGTTGGCAACAGTTCGGGAGAATTTTCTAGATGTCAGCGGACACCATGATTTAGTCCGGTGAACATCGGGTATCGTTACCGAGGCGTTCTTTACCAGCAACGATTCTTTAACCACGGCACCGATGGCCTTTAGGACGCGCCATGAGTATAATGCAACAAATTATTTCGTGCTACCGGTAAATAAAACTTGGCTGTGCTCATTCTGTCAATATGCGGGCGTGTGATGTTTGTAGGAAGAGCACATTCACTCTGAGGTAAGGCAGGTATGCGTCATACAGGTGATGAAAACTTCTTTCCTTGGTTCTGATGCGTGTGGTCTCTACAACGGTGTTGACACTATTAAAGTTCCATCCCCCGTATACGTAGTTTTCGAAAGTATAAAGCTCTTTTCTGTAAATTGTTTAGTTTGCATTTTATTACCCTTTCATATGTGGGAGTCCATTCTACCGAACTCTGTAAAAAGGAGCATTTTTAAATTGATCGCTTGATTATCTTTCAATTCAGATGTACAATGCTTCGAGACTGAGATACTTATTGTGACGAATTAAAATAATTCGCACAATTAAATATACGCTGCACACGGCTGGAATTTGTAGCAGCTGACCGACACGCCCCCCCTTTAACGTATAGCAGGTGACGGCGAGCTGGAACGAAAGGAACACAAAGCGGTTGGAAAAACATGACATCTAGGCGGAACAGAAATTCGCTACGGTGCTCCAGATTAAAGACGCAGGACCACCGGAAAGCCGGGAAATCACGAAAATTTCAGCTTGCCTGCCAGCAAATCGAAAAGTCTAAAAATGACATCACTATTAGCAGATCCAATAGGAGACGAGTTCTCTGGACGGAGCGAGAGAGTCCAAAATGAGACGGGAGAGAAAAAGTTAGTTAGCGATCTGCTAAGCTGTGGTAGACTCCTCCGACCATCCAGGGTCGAAAGAAAAGGCTATACGTGAACTTGCGTAGTTGGCGGCTTATTTCTCACGAAGAGAACTTTTAGCTTCGGCTAGGAAGCTTAGTTACATTTCGTCGAGGTCTCATCAAGTCCGGATCATCCTGATCCTATAAAGTGCCTCGCAGTCATCCGCCCTGCAGGGAGCGAAAATCGAGAGACTTGCTCTAATTTTAATGAACTATTCGATAATATTGAATTAGCGAAACTTCAGGTGGTAACTCCTCCTAACGGAGTCAGTCGTGATCTTAGAGGAGTATCATTAACTGTGTAACTGATCATCAATCTCCAAATTTTCTCCTCCGAATTGAAATAAATTTGTCGATTTTAATTTATTTAGCTGTGATTTTTTGCTGATTCGATTGCTACCTCGATCAACGCGTTACATTATATATACATTACTGGCCAAAAGTATTGCAAGTTTGAGAAATCTAATATTTTTTCAAGAATAAGCCCTCCAAAATATTATTTTATCAATGCCACTAATATTTTTAATGTCAATATGATAAATTAGTTTAAAGACAAGATATGATTAAGTTATTGAACAAAATAATTATTGAATTTTATAAAAAATAGCATACAGAATATGTACAGGTTATCAGAAATCGGCACCAGTTTGGGTTCCGAGGAATAAAATGAAATAAATAAGCAATTTCAAGTTCTTCTGAGCAGAAAATATAATAAATGAAAGCAATTCAACCGAAAAGTCTTTAATATGTTGTAAGGCCGCCTCTGGCTTTGATCTCAACAACCACGCTTTTAGGCATAGAATCCACAAGGTTTTGCAACACTAGGTTTTGAATAAGTCCTGACTGCCTTGTTTGCACAGCAAAACAACGACAAAGCCAAATGGTGTGGGGCTACATGTCATCTAAATCAAATGGACGACTCAATTTTGTACAGGGAACTATGAAGGGTACCAGTATATTAGTGTGCTGAGGGATCGATTGCTTCCTAGTGCTCATGGCATGTTCCCGAGGCAGAAATTGGTATTTCATCAAGACCCTGCAATATATCGAAAACGGCAAGGAAACTATAAAATTAAATTGAATTTCATTAGAGTTCAATTCTGAACTCTAAATAGAAACATTCCTTATTTTAGGTTAAAGCTGAATTACCAAAACATGGTATTAATGTTCTCCCATGGCCAGGAAACTCGCCAGATTTAAATCCTGTTGAGAATTTAAAGAGTATAATTGGAAGGAAAATATCTCAAAATCATTCCAGAACAAAACGAGAGATTCAAGAAACAATAATTAAAATTTGGCTCCATGAAATACTAAGGAAGTGTTGCAAATCCTTGTGGATTTCATGCCTAAAAGAGTAGATGTTGTGATCAAAGCCAGAGGTGGCCCAACAGCATATTAAATGCTTTTCGGTTCAATTGCACTCATTTATTATCTTTTCTGCTCAGAAGAACTTGAAATTGCTTATTTATTTCATTTTATTCCGGGGAACCACAATGGTTGCCGATTTCTGATAACCTGTACATTTTTTGTAAGCTATATTTTATAAAATTAAATAATTATTTTTGTTCAATAACTTAATACTATCTTGTCTTTAAGATAATTTAACATATTGACATTAAAATAACAGTTGCATTGAAAAAATATTATTATTATTATTTTTTTTTTGGGGGGGGGGGGCTTATTCATGAAAAAAATATTAGATTTCTCAAACATGCCATACTTTTGGCCAGTAGTGTACTTCAATAAAAGCCCACAAATTTTCAACGTGTTTACATAGAAAATATTCCCTTTTCCTTTTTTAACGAGATAATTTTTGTAGAATGTTACATAAAATAAACCACAACACATGAGCCTAAACATTTTATCACGGGCTTAAAATTAGTGATAATTCTGATACGCAGTTAATTATGAAACTAAAGGTCCGTTACTCACATATTTTCGTAGTAGGTAGAAGAATTTGTTTGAAGCCTCTGATTACGTGTATTCACCAGAGGAACGGATCCACTAATTTGGATTATTCATTACTGGCATGAAGCTGTAGCTGGACAATCAAGGCTTAAATTAAAGCATCCGATTATATCTATTAAAAAAATATTTCAATAGGTAGTTATTCATGAATTTTCCAGGCTATTTTTATTTGAGTAAGTCATTTTGATCTTTTGTCGCACAAGTGAAAAGGGAGTACCATAAGAAAAAAGAATATCCTTTTCTCAAATTGGCAACAATACCAAAGTGAAAAACTGACGATTCCGATTCGACGTTAAGCAGTTGTTTAAGGTTATCCGGGATACACTTAATGTTTTTTATTTTTATTTATTGAGTTATAATTTTGAAATTTTTTATGGTTAACCATATAATTTGTAAACAAAATCACATTATAAAATTTATCATAAATATTTTTTTAAAACTTAATTTAAATTTTTTTTTTAAATGTGAGGTAAATTAAAATCGTTATACCTCGAAATATTATTTGTCGAATTTCAAAGTTTTTTCATTTAATTAAACATAAATATGTAAGTTTTAATTTTGATTAAGCGTTTATTAAAATATTAATTTAAAAAAACTTAAAAATATTTAGAGTAAAAATTTAAAAAAATTATGTAAATTATTTTTAAAAAATCATATTTTCAAAAGCAAATATTTTCTTCAAATTTGCTGAATCAAAATTAAAGTAGAATAATTGAAAAAGACGTGTTCCAAGTTTGAACCATTTATCTTTACAGTTCTTGACTTATAACAATTTATTGACAAGAAATGGTGAAAATATTCATCATGCAGAAAAACGCATTTACGGGTTTGATCAAAGATAGCTGCTATTAGAATGTAGTGATGCGACATCGATAACAAAACATCGATGTTTTGAAACATCGATATTCAATATTAAAACATCGATGCTAATAAAACATCGCCCAAAAACCATCGATGTTTTTAAACATCGATGTTTTAGAACATCCATTTTTTAAAACTGGTTTAGTAATCTCTAACATTAATGTTACTTCCGTTAGTCGTGGGGGGAGGGGGTGATTTAATTTTACTCTCTGATTGGGCAGGAACAAATGACAAAAACTTGGTTGCTTTGGGCTACATTGATGACTCAAAATTCTCGTTGTAAATACCGTCATGTTTTGCCTTCAAATGTCCATATAAATTCGTGGTATTGCCAGAAGTTTTGAGGGACTTGAGGCAAATATTGCATTTCGCTAATTTGTCAGTGGTTTTGTAAAAATATTTCTAAACGGTACTTTTGGGAGGCATCTTACTAATAATATTAACGTCAACTTATATAAAACCAGCACAAAACAAAACCTTAAATGGATGCACTCGTGTATATACTATTTGTAAAATAAAACCCATGGAAGGTTTTGGAGTGTCAGGAACATTCCAAGCGCTCTGATTGGTTCATTGGTTGTTAATTGCCATTTGTCTGTTTGCTAAGGAATCATTCCCCCTTTTGTATTCGTCCTTTTCAGAATTCAGACTTACATTTACTGAGTGTGAAAATTATGCTACGTGGTAAATTTTTTTTATTACGGTACTTTTTCATTAAAAAAAACATCGAGCACAAAACATCGATGTTAAAAAAACATCGGCTTCAATAAATCGATGTTTAAAACATCGACATCGATGTCGCATCCCTATTAGAATGTTGTAAAAAACAAATTATAATAATAATATATCCTGTTCTAATTAAGATAGAAACATGATTTAAACATCGTTTTAAGTGGAAAAGAACAAATATATTTTTAATTCAATAATGTTTTTTCGAAAATTTGAAGAATTTTGTGTTTTTGACTCCCTTAAAGGAAGTTTGCGTATTGCATACAGCAATAGAGATGATTCCTTTTGTGTTACGAAATGAAATATGTTGTCCGATAAATTTTTGCTTTCCCTTAGCAATATCGCTTATATATTTTTACAATTTTTAAAACATACCCACCATTGCCTTGTAGTCCTGACCTCAATAATTCTCTTTTAAAAGGGAAAATATATTAATGTACAAGTAGCAGTATTGTGTTTTAAAATAGACAACCACGTGGCCTGCCTTCTCTTGCTGTGTAAAGCAATCAGTTAATCCATTTTTGAGAAAGAAATTTGAATTTCTTATATAGATTTAATTTCAGATAAAAGATATTTTTATAGGATTTTCTATCTCCCTAACAGAATTTTTGTGCTGCATTGTAATGGTAGGATATCTTTTATACGATGTGTCACTCATAATGCATATTTCAGAAATGATTCGGGCTAAGGTAAGTGTTGCATAGAAATGGAAATACTACTATTTATATTAATTAACTGAACAATTCATCTGAATAAAAATGTTTATAGTTGAAGTGCTCATGTTAACTTGCTCATACTACTTCCAGATTAGCTTCTTTGGGTTATCTGTGGATGATTTATACGATATCAATCCTTGTTTTATTTGTTGTCTTTAAAAGCAGAAGAGAGAGATTATCTACCTTTTTCTCCAGCTTGAGAAAATAACGAAGTTTATACTTAATTCGTTAAAAAAAAGTAAAATATTATTTCGTAAAAAAGTAACAAAATTATTAATTCGTTAAAAAGTGAAACAAATAAATGTATCAGGATATTCGTTTCCAAACACCATATTATCAATACAATTTCTGACTAGCCAAGTATGAAAGCACGAAATAAGGTTTTGCTAAGTAACACTAAGACGAATCAGTATTTGGACAGAGCTGCTGTTTCGGGTAAAGCTTTAGATAGAAATTCAGGTACCTTCCAGTAATCTTCCAGGAACCTTCAGTAATCTTCCATCCTATATATATATATATATATATATATATATATATATATACCCAACAAACACAAGATTGACGGCAACTTGACGGGCCGGTGCTGGAGGCGCCAGTAGAACGATAGGCTCGGGAAAATGATCCGTACCGTTGCCAGGTGATTTACGAATCTCCGACAGGGGATCCCGTAGTGTGTACCCTTTTGAGGGCCGGTGATGGTTGGGTGGGAATCGACCCGAAACCGCTTTTCCTCTAACGTCCCGGAATCGGTCGTCCGATTCGTAACCACAAGTAACAGAAATCTTCATCAGAATTATGGATTTGAAAGGAAAGGCGAAGATTAAATTAAACAGACTTTTCATAAATATTTATTTCACTTTTGTGAAACTTCTTTTGCACGAAAAATTCACATAATTTTCCTTGTATGAAAAGATTGTATTATATCAGAAGTATACGGCTGACATAATATAATCTTTCGGTTATACTATGTGATATATGCATAATATATATCATCTATATATTTAATTTGCTAAGCCGACTTTTTGGGCAATCCGTGAGAGAAAACTACTGCATAAATTTACTTCATTTTGGTCTTAAACGAAAGATTGTAATCTGTAGATTTGTTAAATTTGGTTTTTGTGACAGCAATTTCTATTAATTAGTGATAATTTACAATTTACAATTGATTTTTACGCATGCTCAGTGGCATGTTTAAATTTGTCTTTAGAAACTCACTTTTTCCGCGCATCCTCAGTGACATGTTTTAATGATAAATACGTTTACTCCGAGAAGTCTCTCTATATCTATCTCTTCCTTATTTATATTTATGATAATTATATTTCTGAAATACAACAGTAAACCTTATGGAAATTGTTTATTTCATGCTGTTTAATTAGCGATAATTTACAATTTAAAAAAATTGCTTTCTGCACATGCTCGGTGACATTTTTAAATCTGTCTTTAGATACTTATTAAGAACGAAGTCGCTTAATCACAATTTGTCTCTGCACATTATTATGATTTTCAATATTTGACAGTGTTGTGTTGAATATAATTTGTGTATTAGTACATTCATTTACTTTCTAGCCGTCATGTTTTGACAGACATCAACTATTGTTAGGTTATATTAATTTATTTTTGGCTTTTATATAGAAATGAAATAAACATTCTCTTACAAATGGATAATTTTTTCGATCAAGAGTTTATGCACAAGAGAGCAAAGAGTAGTACCTGCCTAAATTGTTTTTCATTTTGATTAAGACGGACTTTTCGGCAGACTCTCTTGGATGCCAAAGCGGGTATCTATCGGGCGCTTCATTTCAAACTCAGGTTCTCTGCGATTTACCTGGCAACCCTACCAGCAGTTGCATTGTGCCAATATCAATTTCGTTAGGCGCTACATTTCGTTTTTTTTGGTAGACCGCTGGGTTACACTTATTTGGAATTCAAATTTTTCGGTGATGGTGTTGATAATTATTTCATGATTTAAATATTTCGTGACGCTGGAATTGGAGCCATTTTTTTTATAGAAACATGACCATTTTAGATTATTTTCGGTACTTTTTTTTTGGGGGGGGGGGGGTAAGTATATTGATTTTGTAATGAATAACATGACCGTTTTTATTTATCAGAAGATAGATATATTCATAGCATAAAGTAAAATACTTCGAGTGACAGTTCTCTTTTAAATGAAATTGCGTCCGAATGCATTTCAATAAATGTTTAACAGATTAAACACTAAAAACATATCATACATTTTTAAACCTCTATACAGTCATAATATTGTTATTAAAAATTGAGGTACATTGAATTTTATTCGTCATTTTTACAGTATTTAATAACATACTTTTTTACCTAGCGATGTATAGAACAATAAAGAATGAATCGAGGAAATGAAATAAAAATAATTGATGACTGAAAATAAATTTCACATAGCTGACGAACGTAGATGTATATGTAGGTACAAATACTTTATAAGTTTTAACACCCATTGATATGAACCGTATTCATATTTTCCAAATATGCTTCATAAAAACAAACTCCATCTCACCAGAGATAAAATTAGAAAGTGTGTGTTTGTATGTATGTAAATGTTGACAGTAATTTAGTAGCTTTTAGTGTGCTAGTAAATACAGGGCAGTTTCTAGGGTAGCTGCCACCCGTGTGCGAGAATAATTTCCCCCCCTCCCCTCATACCGTATGGATTAATTGAAATTTCTCTGAAATATTTTTACCTTAAATGAAACAACGAATTACAGAAAATATAATAAATTCAGTTTATTTTTTAATTTTATAACCTAACATAATAATTATTAATGTATTGATAAAACAACTAAATGAATACATTATATTAAATACATACAACACATATATATTAATACATATACTTAATAAGTCAGTCAAAAAGATAATATTTGCTTTCCTTGCTTTTTTTAATGCAAATTCTGTTATAATATCTGATCATCTTTATATCTTCCGAAATGTCCTTTTCGATGCTAATAATAGATAAGTCTGACAGCCTTTCTTTCCCATTGTAGATCTCAAATAAATTTTTATTATTTTAAGTTTTGAAAAGCTTCTTTCCCCGCTAGCCACAGTCACAGACAATGTTAAAAAAATTCGTATGGTAATCACTAAATTTGGAAACAGATAGATGAGGTTGTTTGTAAATAGGTATTGAATCACATTTAACGCGTTCATTTCAAGGGAAATATAGAGGGCAACGTTGTCAGTTTCATCGCATAAATCTTCAGCTATAATATATTTTTCATTTTTAAATGGATCATGTAACATACTTTCCACAAATTTACATTTTGTAGACCTATTTGATTTATCTGTTTCAAGGAAATCTGATATTGAAATAAATCCCCAAAAAATGCTCCCTAATTTCTATTTGCTTTGATTTATTATTTAATAGAACAAATCTTACTACAACAGTAAGTCGGTCTTGGTTCCTTAGATCAGGGTTGGAATCTAAATGAATAGAATAATATTTACAAAATTTTAAGAGTGATATTATTTCATGTCTTATTTTTTGTTCGAAAAGGGAAATAGTTCATTTTGAATATGAACACCTACAGTGGCTCCAAAATGTGTTCGTACACTTACGATTTTCAATGAAATAGGGATCTATCCATTAATTAAAATGAATGTTACAGAATGGGCATTTAATAATACGATTTATAATCTATTCTTAACAAAACTATATGAAATATTTTGAAAACATAGTAAAACTTTATTTTTAAGACACCAATAATCAAAAAGTAACAAAAACTTTATCTCACAAAAGTCATCGTACACTGAAATATTCTGTTATAATTTTTTGGCTTTAATTTTCAATGAAATAGGGATCTATCCATTAATTAAAATGAATGTTACAGAATGGGCATTTAATAATACGATTTATAATCTATTCTTAACAAAACTATATGAAATATTTTGAAAACATAGTAAAACTTTATTTTTAAGACACCAATAATCAAAAAGTAACAAAAACTTTATCTCACAAAAGTCATTCGACACTGAAATATTTTCCGATAAATTCATAACTAAAATTATCGCCTGGCGCTTAATTTTTATTTTTGAATTGTGGTGGCGTTTAAAATATCGTTTGGCTTTAATTTTTGCTTGCCTATTCCGTAATATTCTATTTATTATTTAAAAATGGCTCGCAGAGAAACAACAAAAGAGCATTGATCGAAAATTGATTATTTTTCATCACAGTTGTGGTAAATCAGTTCGGAATATTGCTAAATTACTTAATTTATCCCATTATACTGTGCATTATGTGATAAAACGCTTTAAAGAAGAAAATCGGATCAAAATCAAGATAAGAAAAGGTCGTCCGATAAAGTTAACAAAACGTGATTAGAGATTTATAATTAGAAAATTTGTGAAAAATCTACGTTTGAGTGCTGTAAAACTTTTTGCAGAATTTAATGAAACATTTTCTACTTCAATTTCACCTGAAACTGTTCGACGAGTTTTCAGAGCAGCTGGATTATATGGTCGTTCTGAAAGTAGAATTTTTTTTGTGAGTGAGAAAAACAGAAACCTCAGGCTTTCCTTCGCTCTATCAATGATTAATAAGCAAAAAACCTATTGGAATAATGTCTTATTTGCCGATGAAAGCAAGTTTAACATTTTTGGTTCCGATGGGCGTATAATTGTATGGAGAAGAAAAAAAATGAGGAACATAATCCTAAGAACTTAGTAGGAACATAATCCTAAGAACTTAGTAGGAACAGATAAGCATGGCGGTGGAGGTGTCCTTTTGTGGGAGTGCATGTCAACATCAGGACTAGGTAATTTGGTATTTATTGATGCCATAATGAATCATTCTGTTTATATAAATATTTTAAGAGACAATTTAAAATTATCAGCCTAAAATTTCGGTATTTGAAATTTTTATTTTTTTTTTATCAAGATAACGATCCTAAGCCCACGGCTCTCAACTTTTGCCTCTGGTGTCTCTATAATTGGCCACACGTTTTGAAAACACCACCTCAATCGTCAGAGTTAAACTCAATAGAACATTTTTGGAGAGAACTAGGGGTTCGAGTACGAAAACACGACATTTTTAAAAGAAAAAGCGAACTAAAAACAATTATGATGGAAGAATGGATGAACATTGATGCAGAAATTACAAAAGAACTAGTGCCATCTATTCCCAGACGTTTAAAAGCTGTTGTTGATGCTAAAGGATATCCTACTAAATATTAATTTAACGAAACATTAGAATATTTACTTATAGAGATTTTTTTACAAGTGTTCGATGACTGATGTGGGATAAAGTTTTTGTTCCTTTTTGATTACTGGTTTCTTAAAAATAAAGTTTTACTATGTTTTTAAAATATTTCTTGTAGTTTTGTTAAGAATAGATTATAGATCTTATTGTTAAATACGCACTCTGAAATATTCATTTTAATTAATGGATAGACCCCTATTTCATTGAAAATCATAAGTGTACGAACACTTTTGTGAGCCACTGTAAATAATGAGGCATATTTGGTGGATTTCTGCTGATTCTAGTGAGGTGCTCTGATATGTTAATGAAAAAATATCATCAAGTTTGTTTACCTGTGAAATATTTTTATTGGTCAGCAATCACAAAATCCAGCACAAAAATTAGAGACAAAAATCTTTGTTTTTCAGTTGTTGAGGTGGACACGTTCAAAATTAATATAGTGCAAATTTTCCCGGGCCGTGGTTTATAGGCTCAGGGCATAAAACAGTATTTTCCTGCAACCTGACAAAAACCGCCCGCACCGACGCTATTTGATGGGTTAAAACGTGTTAAAACAAAAACGAAAAATGTATTTCCCAACTGGTTGCTACGTGGAGTAGCATTTTTAAAACCAATGTGGTTTTGTTTATTTCCAGTTATACTTGTAAAATTCATTTTTAACTCTAAGTAGTTATCTAGCATAATGATAATATTTTTATATTCATTATTTTACTAATAAATTAGTTTTATTTTTTTTTAACCGCGCATCTGACTTGCGGACCCACCCCCCTCTCTTGACTTCCCGGCTGTGAGCCGCTCCTCGCTGTCATTGGGGTAGATTCCTTTGTCCTCCCTCCGTGGACACTCGTTGCATGTGTCAAGTAGTAAAAAGGACCGTTTTCTGAGAAAGAGTGAGAGGTAATTCTAAAAATAGACGGGAATACTCTTTGGGCAGTCGCCAATCTCTATACATGACTTATACAAATTGGCGAATTTGTGTTGGCAAAACTTTGGCGCACGCTATTTATGCCAATTATATTCCGACACAGTTAATGTCTTCAGTTCTCTACATGGTTGAACATTTCCTATCTCTCCGATGCTCGACTCTGTGGGATTTTCTTTATTTCCAACATTTTTAATATACCGTCATTGGACACTGACTGAGAGGTATGTTTATATTTTGTACTTGTTATTTTAAGTAAACTTTGTAAATTTTCTTGACATAAGAAAATTATAATATTTTCCATAGAGGAAATTTATTTCATTCTTCTGAAAGTTAAAAGTGAGGTGTAATATATATTTGAAAATCACGAATTACCTGATTATATAATCTTAATTTATATAATTTATTTGAAAATGATTTAAAATTAAAATTGAATGTAGTTCAATGTTTTATAAATTTTGTTCAGTCCTTTTTTCAGTCTTATCGCATTCAGGAATATAAGACTGTAGGATGACAGAATATTATTATTTTTTATCACCAAAGAATAAACTTATCAAGACGTATTTGAAGATGTCTCAAAAGAAAATATTTCTTGACAGCTAAGCTTTAACAATGAACCATTCTTTGATATGCAAAACTATGAAATTTTTCCACTTGTCAACTACTAAAAAAGGACTGAACAAAATTTATAAAACATTGAACTACATTCAATTTTAATTTTAAGTCATTTTCAAATAAATTATAAAAATTAAGATTATATAATCGGGTAATTCCTGGTTTTGAAATATATATTACACCTCACTTTTAACTTTGAGAAGAATGAAATAAATTTACTCTATGGAAAATATGATAATTTTCTTATCTCGGGAACATTTACGAAATTTACTTAAAATAACATGTACAAAATATCATTTTAAGGGATTATTCTGAACAAAAATTTTAGGTTTTTGCAGAGATTAATATTTACTATTACCTGAAAATACACGAGAAAAAGAGAAAAGTTAAAAATATTAATACTAGTTATACATGGAGAGCCAGAAAAAAAAATAAAGTGTAAGTGTAGATATCAGATGTTATATATATCAAGTATTATATATATAACATCTAATATCTACAGATATATATCATCTGATGTATATCAAATGTTATCATAAACACTGTTATCATAAACAAAGTACTGTTATCATAAACAATCTCATTAATAAAAATAAAAAGCATGTGAAAGGAAGGGGTCTAAGAAAAACTTAGAAAATCTGTCGGAATTCCAATTATGGCCCAGTACTGGAAAGTAACCCTGATCGATGGCGCTTTGATGGTTTCTAGATGGGTATTTGACGGCCTGTCGACACGAATTAGTGCTCTCGTAACCGGCCCGTCACCCTCCGGCAATGGTGCGGCTATATGTCCGCATCGACGGCTACCTTGCGGTTGTATCACGGTTCGCAGTCGGATGCACGATAGCTTCATTGTTACCGGAAGCGGCCCAGCACTCGACGGGGAAGTCGCGGGCGAGAGGAGAAGCCCGTGACGGATCCGATACTGACCTAATGCGCCGGCCCGGCAGTGGAGAAATCGGCTGGCCAGAATCATCCGGTCCCGGCCCGATTCCCCTGTGTTTGTTGGGTATATATATATATATATATATATATATATAAATGAATACATAAAATCTTTTCCGATTAACATAAATAATTAAACTAGCTGAAAACGAAAGACAAGTGAGAAATTAAGTTGCTTCGGGACAATTTATTTACTTTCTCCTTACGTTTTATTACAGTCATTATATTATATAATAGCTGACCCGGCAATTTCTTCGCTATTGCTAGATTTGAGTATATATGTAGATTAAATGAACCTGATTGAAAGTTTGATATCGATTATTGTATTTAGTTGTAAGTAGATAT
The DNA here is from genome assembly GCA_907164885.2 of Dolomedes plantarius. Classification (NCBI taxonomy): domain Eukaryota; kingdom Metazoa; phylum Arthropoda; class Arachnida; order Araneae; family Dolomedidae; genus Dolomedes; species Dolomedes plantarius. The sequence continues at coordinate 63,993,148 of OU015502.1, forward strand.
TTACATACACATTATAATTTTTATGTTTAGGACTACCAAAATTGTGATTACTCTTTTATTAAATTTTATGTTCATTTCAATGATCTTGGATATGCAATGTTTTTGGTGATTCCAGATATACAAACGAATCCCTTGGTTTTCCTACACGGCAGCATGCAACGTCGTCCAACAGGAAAATATGGATTCTCCAATTTCAATCCACATACTTGCAATGCCCACCTTGTGATTTGTTTATCGTTATTCCAAAAGCCAGATTAATTGGAAATTGCAATCATTTGAATTGGAATTGCATAGCTGTTGGTATCATTGATATACGTGTTATTAGCACATCCTCTCCTTTGATTTTACCACTTAAAATTGTTGCTTTAAATACATTGTTTAATAACCTTTTGACTGCGAATCTGGTACCATTGCAAAGACAATGTTTCTAAGAAGAATGATAGGAACACAAACATTCAGATTAATGTTGTGTGGTAGCAAATCCAGATAAATCAAGTGAAATTAAGAATTCAGTTGGATAATTTACTGCAGTGTCGCACCCAGAATTTAATCTTGGGGGGGGGGCGAGTTGAACAGATAAAAATATTTATAATGCAAATTCAATATTCATAATACAATTTCTATTTCTTTGGGGGGGGCAGGTTCCCTTGGCGCATCCCCAGGGTGCACCACTGATTTACTGCTTCATCTTTATCTATAACAGTATATATTGATTTGTAAGTAGCTGTTTCTCCTGGTAACATACAGAGCTTACAGACAGCCCGTCTTCTTACGTTGGGTGTCAGAAAACACTCTCCCTCCTTCAAGAATCGAGGTTCATGACCTTACCCCTCGCCTCCCTCACAAGAATGTTGAACATCTACATGAGTGGGGTGGCTATCAGGGGTTGTTAGGTGCTGCCATCCGTATGTTTTGTTTGAAAGTAGAAAGTTCATAGATAATATCTGAACAGACATCGAAAGAAAAATATTTTGAACTTTCTTATTACTGATCAGATTGAGGATTTCAATAGGTTTCAATCTTCTCGGGGCAACACGGACCATTTTGCAAAAAACCAAGTGGAAATCGGTTCAGTAGTTTTTTAGTCTATAGAGGACACACATACGAACATTCCCTTTTATATATATATAGATTCCATTAAAACATTTCATTGAGGTAACACGTTGTTAGTGGAAAGAAAACTTTCATAAGATTTAAAACAAGTGAAAAACCTTAAGAAAGACCAGGGCATCTATTTTACATTTTATTCTGTCTCTTATTGTGTTGTTTATTCCTTTTTACAGAAATTTTTTTGTTAAAGAACATGAAGTTGACTGTAAGTTAAATTCTTATGTGCATAGTATTTACATTATGTCTTGGTATTTATAAATATTTATAATTATACATGTTTTTAAATGCCTATATTATAAAATTGTATACAATTAAATATTTTTCTCTCAAATATTCCAAATTTTTTTACGAGTTAAATTAATTCCCCCTGTTTAAGAATATATATTTATTTAGTCATACATAATTTAATATTCATTGCAACTTAGTTGAAACTCTATCATGCCAAAATGTGCCAGAAAATACCAGGAAAGAATTTTCAGAAAACGTGATTATAAAATAATGAGATTTACTAAAAGAGAATAATTTGAAAAGCACCTTGCGTAAGGGAATAAAATAAACACGGTAGCATGCAAACAGCAGGGTGTTCGCAACTGTCAAATTTTCTTAATTGAAACTGCACGGAATGCTGCACAAATATTATTGTGAAAAATTTCCTCCTTTTGTGTTGCGTATCCCTCGGCATGGGTAAGTAATAATTAAAACTACGCTTTTGTCGTTGCTTATGATTTCGATGTCTAAATAAATCTTAGAAAAGTGGTTTGAAATTTCAATCCATGAGGATTCGATGATATAAGATAGCGTTTCAATAGATAATGAAAAACCTCGCTTTGTGATAAGCGTATCTCATTATATCCAACGTAATCAGATACATACACACACACACACACACACACACACACACATATATATATATATATATATATATATATATATATATATGTGTGTGTGTGTGTGTGTGTGTCTGTGTGTGTAAGAAAGTAACTATAAAATCCCACCATTATTAATTGTCTTATATATTAAAATCCGTATTCTAAATTAACCATTTATCCTTTCAATAAACTACAATCGCTATTCCACATTGCTACCTAAAAATAAATTAACTGATCAATTATTCTACTTCCTTAATGCACGCACTGAACAATGAAGTTATTATTAAACTCCTACCCACTAACATGCGCGTGCATTAAGGTCAGAGATGAGTCAGAGATGAGTCAGAGATGATTCAGAGGCGTGAGGACTATGAATCACACACCACATCGTCAAGTCATATGTCCGATTCTAACCAATAACATTATTCTAAAATCCTAGCGTCAGGATAAAGAACCCTTAGTATAAATTGTTGAGAAGATGATTTTCCAGCTCTGTCCTGTTTGTTGCCTTATTCTCCTGTCTTTGTCCTTCCTCTGTAACGGCTTAACTTTTTGTAATGTCAGCCCGAGTGAATAATAAGTCCTTAATTCCTCTAATAACAGTTTATTTGCATACTAAAGGCCTCTAGCTCTATTTACTTAAAAAAACCAGTTTTGATATTCAACCTCCTCCCGCTACACGTCTATTCTGTTTTGTTCACTCCATCGCTCTGCTTTTGTTCTTTTGTTCGGGATTTCAGAAACAGACGCCTCTGACTTAAGCACAATCTGATGCAATACTGATTCAAGTTACGAGAGATTAAATTGAAAGACGGATACGTACTGCCATCTGTCCACTTTTGTGATCATTAATTACCAGTTCTTGGATAATCTCCTACTTTATTCTAAATTTAACTTAATTTTCTATATTTAGCCTACACTTGCTATTAATATCATGACACGCACACACACACACACACATATATATATATACACTGCTGGCCACTGTAAATGCAACACCCTGATGGAAACATGCAAATAACATGAAATTTACAACATGCCTCAGTGAAGGTGAGATATGCAAATGACCAGAATTTCAGCGCAGACGCACATCACGCGCGCCTGTGGCGCCACTTCAAAGCGCTATTTAAGGCTTGGATATTTCGACGATTTCAAGTTCGGCAATTGTGTTTTTCTTGTGGTTTTTTCAAAAAAAACGATCAATTATGCCTCGTCGAAAACAGCGATCATCTTTTGATCAAGTATCCGAGTTCGACAGAGGAAGGATAGTGGCCTACCGAGATTGTGGATTATCTTTCAGGGAAATCGGTAGTCGTGTTGGACGAAACCAAACAACTGTAATGCGGATATGTGATCGTTGGATGCAGGAGGATACGACGGAACGGCGTGTTCGATCGCATCCACCTCAGCACACCACTTCACGTGATGACAGGCAAGTTGTGCGCATGGCAGTGACGGATCGCTCAGTCACATCACAAACCATAGCACAGCACATGCAGTCTGTAACGCATCATCCAGTGTCTGCGCGTACCATTCGACGACGTTTACAGCAGAGTGGTCTATCCGCAAGACGTCCATTGCTTTGTCTACACTTGACGCAGAACCACAGACGTCTCCGCCGCCAATGGTGCGATGACAGAAGGATGTGGACGGCAGAATGGAATGAAATTGTCTTTACTGACGAGTCACGCTTCTGTCTGCAACACCACGATGGTCGCATTCGAGTCTGGAGACACCGTGAAGAGAGGATGCTGAACAGCTGCATTATGCACCACCACACTGGTCCTGCACCGGGTATTATGGTATGGGGCGGTATTGGATATCACTCTCGCACACCTCTAGTACGCATTGCCGGTACTTTAAACAGCCAGCGCTACATCTCCGAGGTGTTGGAGCCAGTTGTCGTTCCTTACCTTCAGGGCTTGCCCACAGTCATATTTCAACAGGATAATGCGCGACCACACGTGGCACGCATTGTCCAACGGTTCTTCGTCAATTGCCAGATTGAATTGCTTCCCTGGCCGCCTCGCTCTCCGGATCTTTCGCCGATAGAAAACATGTGGTTCTTGGTTGGTCTACGATTGACCCAGATTCCATCCCCAGCTGCCACAGCAGATCCACTTTGGCAACGTGTGGAAGCTGCTTGGTCTGCTGTACCCCAAGAACTCATCCAAAGTATCTTTGAATCAATGCCGAGGCATGTGGCAGCGGTGAAATCCAACAATGGCGGCTACTCTGGCTACTGATTTTGGCAGGAACCACACTTCACAGAAGTCTATAAATTTAATCATTTGATACTTGGTCAACATGTTATCTACAAAATAAATTTTGTTTTGATATCTCTTGTCTTTCTTAGTGTTGCAATTTGGGTGGCCAGCAGTGTATATATATGTTGCGTCACAGTGTACTTAGATTGTCTCCCGCTAGGGGAGAACTTTGTTCTTCTTGTTTTTATGTAACGTCAGTGTGGCTTGTGTTTTCGTCTATTAAAGATGTGTCTGTCTTCAATAGAATCGAATATTCATTTATTGTTTTTAGTGTAAATAAATAAGATCATTTTAGATAGAGAGTAGCATCACTGATGAAAAGGAAGGTGAGTGAAAATCATCTTACTTTATTTGCTTTCAGTTCTAATATTATTGGCGTCCGTGACAGGACACCTAGACGGTTAGGGTAAAATTAAAAGCTTTGTAAAGATTATTTGCATTTGAAGTTATTGAAAATGAATATCGATAAGAATAGAAGTTTGAGAACAGTTATTAGAACTGCCACAACTAAGTTAATAAATAAAGTAGATTCATTATTACAAGAATCTTCAATCAATATAGATAGTATTGAAGAATGTATAGTTCTATTGGACGATAAGTTAAGAAGTTTACGTGAATTGAACGAAAAAATATATATTGATATGAAGGAAACAGAAATTTTAGAAAAAGAAGTGAGTTCCGCTGAAACTTATAATGATGAGATTTTAACTTGCAAATTTAGAGCACATAAGTACATAAGTTTATACCGATCAACTGTTCAATCAGAACATAGCTACGTTGAAAATAATGATAACATTTCCTCTAGCATTGTCTGTACGAAACAAAACGAAACTAGTGCGTCTCCAACAGTGACTGTTAAACTATCGCGCCTTTCTATTGAAAATTTTGATGGAGATGTTTGTAAATGGCCTGATTTTTGGTCGAGATTTAAAACGGCGATTCATGAAAACAAATCTTTGTCAGATGTTGAGAAATTTTCGTCCTATTTGAGTAAAAGGTCCTATTTAAGTAAAAATGCTGAATTAGCTATTTCTGGTTTGTCGATTACGCAAGAAAATTATTCTAAATTAATTTCGATTCTCGAGTCCCGTTTTGGAAAGAGAGAAATAATTATCGATATACATATCGCAAAATTACTTAGGCCTCTTTCAGAGAGGCACATTTCTTGATCCAACTGACTTGCCTTGTTTATTTTCATGTAGTTGACTGCCGTGAGAGGTTCTTTTCACACGAGGCGCGGCGCCCAATTCAAGGCGAAACCTTCTCTTCTGGGGTGATAAAGAATATATTTCGTTGAAATGACCAAATAAATATTTCTGTTCATTTTTTTTAATGATAATGCGGCTTCTAAATAAATTTTTTAAAAAATTCTAAAAAAGTTAAAAATTTTCTTTTAATTTTGGAGTTTTTAACCACCATTAACAAAATAACAAATGAACTTTTAAATTTGAATGGTACCGACTACTTTATTGAGCAGACATCTGTATTTATTTATATCGATATTTGCAAGGGGACTGGGACGTCTGCGACAACTAAGAAGTTGGAAATTTGAGCTATTCTTTTATAGCCCATATCTTATACAAATATGCATGCATCATTATCATTTTTTATGTTAATTTAGTAATACCTTTATGAATATTTTAAGATAAAAAAAATTCTTTTTGGATTGAAAGGTAAATTTAAAATAACAATATAAACAAACATACTTTTCCCCCTGAAATTTTTGAGGTATTCACTTTGTAACACTTTTTCAAACATTTAGTGAAAATCTTACCTTGAAATCTTGTGTGATGATCAAACACAGTATATTTTATATAGTTAACCCATTTAAATCTTCGTTGCACTATTTTTTTTTTAAAGATTATAAATTTCACTTATCAGAAATCTGCATATTTTTGTCATACATTTTCACCATTTACAAAAATATCTTAAGGTTTAAAAATAAAAATATAGGTTATTTTGATACAAGAGCACTTATTCTATTGACGTTTAAAATTGCAGAGATGTACTTGCAACAGATTTTGCAGAAAGTGTACCATTACATGAAAAAATCACATTTTGACAAAAACGCAAAAAATACTTTCCCATTATATGGGATTTAAATGTATGTTTACATTTTTAAGTTGCTAATAATTGTTGTTAGAGTGTCTAAAAGTACATAAATTATATATATTTGTAATCTGCAGAATCTGCTCTATTTTTTAAGCCACAAATTCAAAAATAAATTTTTTTGAAGTCGGAATAAAATTTGCGTGTCAATTCCCTCCAAGCTTCACCCCTTTTAATTTTATCGCTATATTTATCACACGTCATGTCCCATATCGCGGGACTAATACTAATTTCTTCGATGAATTGTTTCACATCCAAACTTGCAATTGAAACGTTTTCCATACTGAACTGAGCTCATGCAGCTAGGCGGCTGGTGTGAAGAGCGTACCTTCAGTAATGTCTTTTGTGTTGAGTCTACTCATCAGGATGAGATCGTTATCAGAACAAGTGCCAGATGTCAAAATGTCTGGGCACTGAATTCACTCCATGTGAAAAGGTTTCGGCGATTTACATGCATTTGCATGGTGGCTACATTCCTTGACAGCCGCCCGGAAATCAGTTTGATCAACTATGTGCCTCGTCTGAAAAGGGCCTTTGTTTGGAATGTTGTAAAAATTCTAAAAATGTTGTAGCTCTAAGAAAATTGTATGACACATGTCAAGATGAAATTAATGCATTAAAAAGTCTTGAAATTGAGCCAGATAGTTACGGAATACTTTTATTTCCGATTCTGATTAGGAATATTCCCACTGATTTAGCTTTGGATTTCAACAGAACACACCAATCTGAGACTAATAAAATAACAGATCTGTTACAATTTTTAAAATGGGAAATAGAATCCCGCGAACGTACAAATTTAATGACCAAGTCAGAGAACGAAAGTAAACATTTTTATGATTCAACTCGCAATTCCAATGCTCTCTGTCGAAGACGAGAAGCTGCCTACTATTGCAGAGGCACGAAAGACAAAACAAAAACTTTCACATCTGCCGATCTTTTCAGCACCACGATAAATGAAAATAAAAATCGAAATGTCTGCATATTTTGTAGTAAGCCGCATGATAGTGCGAGGTGTGAATCAGCAAAAACATTAACCATCGAAGACAAAAAATCTCTTGTAATGAGGTCTGGCGCCTGTTTCTGTTGTTTACGTGTTGCTCATCAGAGCCGTGCATGTAGAATGAAGCTAAAATGCGCTTTTTGCGGTTACAGACATTTAGATATGTGTTTTTCTAAGAACGATTTAAAAAACACCTCATCAGAGAATGATAATAAAGATGACAAAAATGTCAAGAGCATTTTATCTATAGAGAATAATGCACTGACCAACCGTTCATGCTCTCAGGAAGTCTGTTTACAAACTTTGATAATATGCATTAACGTGAATGGTGTACAACATTATATTCGTGCACTTATAGATACAGGAAGTTCAAAATCACATGTTAGCAAATTTGTTGCCGAGAATTTAAGATTACGAAGTTTAGGGAAAGAAACTGTTACTCACGGACTGTTCGGTGGAATAGCAAAAAATGTAGAGCATAAAATATATTTAGTAGAACTTCACAATATTGACCTCAGTTTCGGTTTCAAGATGGAAGTAATGGATCAGAAGACAATTTGTGCTTCCATTCCCAAACTTAAGAGCTCTAAGTGTATTGATAAATTGAAGAGTTCTGGCATTCTTTTTAGCGATGTCGTCTTTAATGAAAATTTATGTTTATTCGAAAGAGATCCTAAGGAAATACATTTTCTCATTGGAGCCGATTATGCGGGAAATTTATTTACGGGAGAGATTAGACAAGTGTCGGAAAAACTCGTTGCAATGAATACTCTTTTGGGTTGGACAGTTATGGGTGTAACTGAAGAAAAAGAAACGTGTAGTTCAAAGATTCTTCTGTCACTTCACGTTAATAATTCAAAACTTTCCGAGTTATGGGAACTAGATACCTTAGGTATCCGGGATCCATTCGAGAGTGGCAAAAAAGGACTAAAGGATTCGAGCACTATCGAAAATTTTGAAAAGGATTTAAAAGTTCTTTCTGACGGCAGGTATGAGCTTTCTTTACCCTTCAGGTGTTTACCAAAACAGTTGTTAGACGCTAAGTGGGTTAAGGGTCCTCTTTGGTTACTTAATTCACGTGAAACTTGGCCGGTTACGGAAATAGTTTGCAAAAAAGATGATCACTATTCTGAACGCAGGAAAGTAAAATTGAACTGCGTGAATGTGACAGAGGAATCTATTCCTTGGTATTGTACTAAATTCTCTGATTATCATGCAATAATTCATCTAATCGCATGGATTTTAAGATTCATTAATAATTCTCGCATAACGGCTGAAAATAGAAAATTTCACGAACTTTCAGTCTTGGAAATTGAGGCTGCAGAAAAGGCTCTTGTACGCTCAGTTCAACGTACTTACTTTCCAGATCTCAATACTGTTCCCATTGTAAATGTGTTTCAAGACAATGAAGATATAATTCGCGTGAAAACTAGAATCACTGAGCTAAATGATGATCCAGACTTTGTAGCGCCTATATTATTACCCAGTGAATGCACGCTAACAAAGATACTTATTGAATACGTTCACAAAAAGAATCACCATGCAGGTGTTCAGATTCCTCAATCAATTATTAGAGAAAAAGTTTGGATATTAAAGTCTCGAAAATCCATAAGAAACGTTGTCAAAAACTGTGTTCGATGTCGAAGGTACAATGCTAAACCCGCCGTGAGTGAACCGGTGACTCTTCCTGCCGATTGGGTCAAAGATGCAAATATATTTCAAGTGTTGGGAATTGATCTGGCTGGACCTCTATATCTTCGAAAAGGTGAAAAGGTATGGATAGTTCTTTATACTTGGGCGATATTTCACGCAATACACTTGGACATTGTTACTTCTCTGTCAACTGAGAACTTTTTACTATCCCTTCGTCGATTTATCGCACGCAGAGGTAGACCTGATACCATCTATAGTGATAACGGAACGAATTTCAGGGGAGCTTTTCGGGAACTCCTAAATTTAAATTGGAACAAAATTAAGCGTGAGACAGAAATAGAGAAACTTAAGTGGAAATTCAATCCTCCTACAGCGGCCTCGTGGGGAGGCTGGTGGGAGAGGCTCGTGCGGATGATAAAAGAGCTGCTGCGACGATCTTTGGGCAAAACTATTTTGACTTACGATGAACTCTCTACGATTTTATGCGATATAGAAGCAATAATTAATTCCCGACCTCTGACTTTCGTATCAGAAGATTCTCTTCATTTGGTACCGTTAACACCAGCAATGTTCTTGACACAAAATCCAGTTTTTGATGTGGCAGATATAGCTATGAGTGAATTTTCAAAATTTCAAAAAAGAGTAAAATATCGCCAGAAACTTCTTCAGGACTTAAAATCGCGCTTTCAAAAAGAATATTTAAGTCAGTTAGTTCAAGGCCGACCAAGAGCAAAAGCTAGAGAATTCGCCATAGGAGAAGTTGTTCTCATTGAAGATCCGAATAAAAAGAGGGTCTATTGGCCTTTGGGAAAGGTGATAGAGGTAATCCCGGGCAAGGATGGAAAAATTCGTACTCTTAAGTTAAAGTGTAACAACTCTATTTTAATCAGACCTGTGCAAAGAGTCTTCCCTCTAGAAATACAGCCTGATCCATCTGATGTGTGCTTAGAGCCTCTTCAGTCGATTGTGGTTACTACTGATTCCTCTTCGCCGGTGGTTCCTGACTCTTCTCCGGTGGTTCCTGACTCTCCTCCGGTGGTTCCTGTTTCCTCTTCGGTGGCTACCGACTCAACTCCTATAGTGGTTGCTAGCATCATTCCTCAGATAATTTCAGATGCACAGTCCCCCAAAATTCCGCCTGTTGGAAGACGTATCACTCCTGATGGTGAGCTGAGAGAACATGTGACCAGGTATGGTAGGAAAATACGGGTGCCTAAACGCCTGGACTCTTGTCTGAACTAAACTACATTTTTTGAGTCTTAATACGACCCAAAAAAGGGGGGAGAATATGTTGCGTCACAGTGTACTTAGATTGTCTCCCGCTAGGGGAGAACTTTGTTTTTTTTTGTTTTTATGTAACGTCAGTGTGGCTTGTGTTTTCGTCTATTAAAGATGTGTCTGTCTTCAATAGAATCGAATATTCATTTATTGTTTTTTGTGTAAATAAATAAGAACCCTACAACTCTAGGTGATCATTTTAGATAGACAGAGTAGCATCACTGATGAAAAGGAAGGTGAGTGAAAATCGTCTTACTTTATTTGCTTTCTGTTCTAATAATATATATATATATATATATATATATATATATATATATATATATATATATATATATATATATATATATATATATATATATATATATATATATATATATATATATATGGACACACATACAAAGAGCAACTTCTTTAACCGGTCACCTCTCTAAATCATTATATTTTGTTCAGTACCTGCGAGTATTAAAAACTCAACAGAGTCAATGCTACGGAAGAAGCAACTTTTCAACGTCCACCCCTGAAAACTGTCACTGATTGTTCTTAGAAAGAAATGTATCTGTTTGAATAATTTTAACATGCAGGGTTAGCAAGAAATAAGTTTCCCGATTGAGAGGGTTGTAGAATAAGTTCTGTTGGTCCAATAGAGATAAAATTTGAACTATAGATAATTCAAATGATCCACTTGACATTTATTAAAAAATCAGTACAAAATTCTTACGATAGGCGGCGCTGTACATTTGCATCTGGTAAAAAGAGTCAATATGGTGTGGTTTTACGGCTACTTTTATGATTGGACCGTATTATTTTAAGAGATAACTACAAATGAAATCCAAACCTCTTCCGCCACAGGGCAACGGTACCGAAAAATGCTAAGGAATTTTGTAATCCCACATCTTGAACAGCGTAGATGACTTCAGGACATCATTTTCATACAGGATGGCGCACCTCCTCACATTGATCGTCGTGTAAAGCAGTTGCTAAGACAGCATTTCACAGTTGCACGGGTTATCAGCCATCATTTCCCTACTGCATGGCCTCCTCCTTCACCGGATATTACCCACTGCGACTTTTGGTTGTGGGGTTACCTGAAGGACTATATCTACCGTAAAAGGTCCGCATATGTGCCAGATCTGAAGGATAGCATTTGTCGCCATGTTCCTGATATTCCGGCAGACTCACTCCGGTAAGCTGAGGAAAATATGGTGCTGCGATTAGAGCTCATTGTTGAAAATGTAGGGGGACATATTGAGCATTTGTAATGGTACTATTTCATTATTATTTTACATTTATAAAGCATATTACATTTTTACCAAGTTTTTATTAACTTGCTTTCTTGTTTGTGTGTTTTGTGTTTTTGTATTTGCCGAGTACAAATCTTGCAATCGATTTTTAACTAACTTCCCGACTAGATAGACATTTGAAACTTTTAGAATAGCTCAGAACACGATGGCAGTGCATTTTTTAAATACTTTTAGCCATCTTTAAGCAGAATGAAATTAATTTTCTGTTATTTTCAGTTAATTTTGTTTTGTAGAGTGGTGCAGCCATCTATTATCCTGAACGGGAACGAAAATTTATATGCAAGTTAACTTCCAATTAACTTTATTTTCTTTCAAGTTGATGGGATAATTCATTAAAAATATTTTTAAAAAGTATGTATTAATACATAGAATTATAAAGTTTATATGATTCAACAGAAAATTTAAAAACATGGTATATAAAAAGTTCTTTTTATCTTTCAGTTATTTATGTGTATTACAGAGCCACCTATAGGTGGAATTTCGAACTTTTTTAATAAATGTCAAGCGCATAATTTGATTTATCTGTAGTCCAAATTGTATCTCATATGGACCAATATAACGCATTCTCGAGCCATCTAAATTGGGAAATTTATTTCTTGCTAACCCTGTATATTCAATATATAACATATTCAATGTATAACATTTTTAATATATAACAATTTCCCTTAATACAAAGTACATTTTCAACGCGAACTTTTGACGGCTTTTAATCTATTTAATCGGAATAATATTTTACATTTAGCAAAAATTTGAAAATATCAGTAATAGTTATGGAATATTTAATTAAACTTAAACACTTTATGGAATATGAGGCTATACTATGACTTAATATTCTTACTTCGAAATGTCTCGAAGCGGAAAAATATAGGTAGAAATTCTTGTGATCATATAATTTCATTTGTCACTTAACTCGCTTCAAAAGTTTTCAGAATTCTTCCAAAAATCAATTTTAATAGAAATGTCGATAGCGGAAGACGATAGCATGAAAACGTGCATTTAGCAGGTCCTGAAGATTAATTAAATTTTCAGTACAAAACGGAATAACTGCAATTATGGAGAATTCTACTGAATTCGATGGCGATGTTTCAAAGCGGAGAATGGTATTCAAATCTGAGAGCCCATTCGAAGATAATTTGTCCTCAGCTGAGGTTTTGAGATCCCAAATTATTATGGATGCGTACTTTTATTTTTACAGCCTTAATCGTACACTGAGGTATTCTTCACTTTGATAGCTTTAATTGCTTACGCAAATAATTTGTTTTGTCACATGTTCCAAAATTACAACGAAACCTCGTATTTTAAATAATGTCAAGAATTTGAAAATATACGCAGCATTATATATATATATATATATATATATATATATATATATATATATATGTGTGTGTGTGTGTGTTTGTGTGTGTGTGTGTTTGTGTGTGTGTGTGTATGTGTCTGTGTGTGTGTGTATGTGTGTATACACAGTCGAACCCATTATAACGAACTTCAAGGGACCAAACATTTTGTTCGCTATATCCGGTGGTTCTCTATATCTGAACCGTTAAGAAAAATGTTAGAGTTCACAAAATGTATAACTCCTTAGCTTCTATGTGTATTCAATAATGGTGTATTAAAAAGGGATAAAATCTGTTAAAAATGATCATTAATGAAGTAAATTGACTAAAATCGATGACATTAAACTGACACAATACTAATTAAATTAACTAAAAATGAAGAAAAATGGAAATAAATTCATTTTTCCGTCAATTGTTGCTCACTGTTTTGATACAGAAATAATCGATAATTTTCTGCTGACGTGATGCCGATTTCAAAAACATTTTACGAATTTCTTTGTCCAATACATCAAATGACTCCAACACTCTTTCTTCCACTGTTTGTTTGAACAAACACTTATAAATTACACGCATCGCTGCTGTAGCATCTGAGATGGCGGGTATTTCGTCATTTATGTGCTCCTCTTCATCAGCATCAGAAGCAGAATCTTCGATTTCAGAATAATTCATTTTAATTTCTTCAATAACTTCATCAGTCGGATTTTCACATATAATGTCTTCATCATCTCATGTTTCGAACAATTGCATGTCACAATCTGAGAATGATGAAATTTTGTGCTTTTCTAACCACATCGCGATAGGGTAATCATCATCTTCTTCTTCTTCTTCATTCTTTGCTTCTTCAACATTCGTTGTATCTCGGAAATTCTTAAAAAGTTTAAAAAGTAAAAAAAAAATCAGTTTTCCACTGAAAAAAAGGTTTGTTATAGACGATTATTAAGATTTCGGATGTTCGCTATAAAATGATAAATTAGCATTAAATACAATAGGAAAGCGGCTGGACCAAAAATTTCGTTCGTTATATCCGTGAGTTCGTTATATACTGGGTTCGCTATAACGGGGTTCGACTGTATATATATATATATATATATATATATATATATATATATAGCCCGTTTTTAGACTGACTCTGCTAGCCTTTTTTAGACCAACAGTATGTTCAACGTTTACTGAATGGCAGCCATTATTAGTTAAAGATATCCTTTGATTAAGGATCTCAACATGTAGCTTACTATCTTATGAGTGACGTGGTAACAACAAAACATGTAGTAGTTGTGGATTAAAATGTACGAAATTCGAATTCCCCTGTCAATAAAGTTTCGAGGTCTCAAAATATGTGATTTTCAAAAAGAATGGCGACTGCTTTACACGCGAATGACTGAGATGAATCATCTGTTTAATATCTTCTACCTTACCAAAATGTGATTATTTCATGACATCGCTGCCAGATGACTGAACCTTCTTCTATATAAATCAACAGCTAGCCCGCTTTTAGACACTGGTATATATTTGGATCTTCTCCTCTCTCTATATATTATTTTTACAAACTAAAATTACATCAAAGGCACTAAATTTGTACTTTGAAATAAAATTCTCAGATGAGAAGTATGTTTATTCTATAATAGTATATCAGGGAAAAAATCATAAAAGGATACCCTGCAATTCAAGCTGTATGAAACGATCAAAAATACATCTTTCTCAAAATTTCTTATAATAAAGTAGTTTTTTATCTTGTTATATGAAAGTTTTATTGTGAAAATATCTGGAAGAGTAAATTTTTATTTACTAAGTTTATCTCAAAAAATTTCTATCTCTGATGCAATTTGACATTGCGTAGCTTATGTCATCTTTGAAGTCAATTTTAAAGTGCAATTTAAAAGTCAATTTAAAATTCATTTCTATTTCTATATAGCTTCCTTAATAGATGTGCATCAATTTTCTTTTCTCCTTGTGTATATCTTTCTTAGTTCGTTTGTTTTAATTTCAGATCTCATAAACACAAAGCCGAATTTAAAATCAAAAAAGAATTTACTAATGCACGGGCACATGCATCTTTAAACAAACAAACACACACACGTACACACACACACACACACACACACATACATACATATATATATATATATATATATATATATATATATATATATACTTATTTATTTATGTGCGTATCATTTGACCTGGTCGTACTTTTGTTATTAATGTTTAGAAAAGTAAAGATCTTTCTGCGACACGCTATATACCATTTTCAGATTCTTAATGAAGACCGAAACACAAATAGCATGTAATGACTTTGTAACATAGTACTTAAGAAAAAAATTACAAACGTCATTGTTTGCCTTATAGTAATGATGGTCTCAGATTTTTAAATGTACTTTCCATGTCTACAGACATTAGAATAATAACAAAGTCTGATGAGGCGTAACTGCAAATTATGATGTTCAGGAAAGATAATCTTAAGGCCACAGTGCGAACTCTTTCATGCGTATTTATTGCTGAATTGTCGATAACGGAAGATCATTAGGAAGAGCACGTAGATTCCAGATTTAATTTGATTTTCTATTTGAACCATTTAACAGTCAGCGATAATCCCGTGAAACAAATGAAACCGAGACGAATTTCAAGAACTTTTGCATTACATTATACACATTAACAATCAACCTCAAAGTTAGGAAATAAAAATAACAACTATCAGAATTAAGGAAATCGTAATGTACAACTAGAAGTGCCTAATTATGAACCACATTATTATGTTGAACTTTATTTTTGTGAGATCTTTCAAACATAGAAACAAATGATTAAAGATTTTTATTATGATCGGGAATTGTACCTAAGCTCTACCAGCAAACCTATCATTCCACAAATCTGAGAAGTCTTAATTTCGAAGTATTTTCATTTCTCGTGATAATAATTCACATCATTTATTGATTCTATTCACATTCTATAAAGTTTATATAAAGTAACTACCTATCCCATTTATGTAACTACTTCCGTTCTGTATGGCGTCTGGCTGTGGCCGGGAATATTACACCATATTTGATCCCGAGGACAAACGAAACTAATTTTCCTTTGTGCTGGTGTGGGGGTCGAATTGTGCGGATTTAGCATTTGGACATGATATAGGCAGGATGCAAAATTATTTCTACTGTATTTGTTAAAAATATGTAAAAAACTTTCCTTCATTCTAACTAGAAAGACGGCTGCCCACATTTTGACTGTTTTGGACATAATATTGAGCGCCATTTATGTCCTCAAGCTTCTGAAATTTTATGACATTTTATAATTTTATGT
Source organism: Dolomedes plantarius (assembly GCA_907164885.2). Taxonomy (NCBI): domain Eukaryota; kingdom Metazoa; phylum Arthropoda; class Arachnida; order Araneae; family Dolomedidae; genus Dolomedes; species Dolomedes plantarius. Next base: position 64,009,360 of record OU015502.1, read on the forward strand.
GAAATATGCTCAGATATTTACAAAATTATATTCGATAGTAAAGAAGTGGAGAAAATGTGTTGTATATCTACAAAGACAGAAATCCATCGATTTGACGGCAATATAGAAAACAGGAAAATATATTTAAAATAATACCGGGAAAATGTTAGTTTCTTTTCGTCTCTTCCCCCTTTTGCAAATAACAGATATATTGGCTCTTCGGAAATATTGGTGTTGAAAAATAAGGACTGCACAAAACATGCCTATATTTTTACAAATAAACCATACCAGGTTGTCTGCTTGGCATACCCGAATAAAAATTATACCTAAATATATACTAATTTATTATATATTGGAACGAAATAGTTCAAAATTTAAAGCATTTAACAATTTAAAAAATAGTTAAATAATTTAAATTCATGATTTTATTTTTAGCCGTCAAAATGACGGCGTTCAGTAGTTTTCGCAAGAAAAAAGTACCCGTGTTTCTAGTGTTAAACTTCTTATAAATGCTTCCCAACTAAATATCAGTAGATAATGTGTTTAAGCTAATAACGTATTATTCCCCTCGATTGGATTGTTGACTATCTCTGATGCTCTTGAAGCCATCTCACTCTCTCTCTCTCTCTCTCTCTCTCTCTCTCTCTATATATATATATATATATATATATATATATATATACATACACACATATATATATATATATATATATATATATATATATATATATATATACATATATATATATATATATACATATATATATATATATATATATATATATATACAAATATATATATATACATATATATATACATATATATATATACATATATATATATATATATATATATATATATATATATATATATATATATATATATATATATATGTACATATATGTACAGGGTGATTTTTTTTAAAACTGACACTACTTAGAGCCAACTGTAGCGTGATCTATCAGTCGAGATTCCACCAAAATTGATAGAGGGACTAAGGACGACATGGGAAAGAGGTTCCGCGAAAAGAAAATAGTGCCAAAAGTCGCCGATAGGGGAAGATATGGTGATGTTGTTGTCGGCACTTCCGATAATTTGCGTAAAAGGCAGTCAAAACATCAATATACAAATTCCCGACTATGTAGTCGACAGCAGCGCCAGTATTTTGGGCTATAAAGATAAGGATTGAATACCGAAAAAGTTGTTCGCAGACAAATAAATAACAACGAAATTTCACTGCAACACCACTTTATGCAGCAAGTTCACTTTTCCCTCCTTCAATGTGACCTCAGTCCTGGTGGACGACACATTGCATCCTGAACACTACGTTCTCAACTGTCGAGCGTAACATGTGACCAGGAATGTTCATCAAAGTCCGAGATATGTTGCCCTTTAGGGCCTTTAGTTCGAGACTACTCCAAGATACACCCTAGACTTTAAATATCCCCACAGAAAAATGTCACATGGGTTAGGTCCGGGGAGCGAGGTGGCCATGTAAGTGGATAAAAATGACTTTGTATATATATATATATATATATATATATATATATATATATATATATATATATATATATATATACAAAGTTAAAAGTTATAACAAAGATAGAGTCATTAAAGATTCTTTTTTAAAAATACAAGTACAAAAGTTCTGCGATTATTTTATCAATTATCTCCTTATTCTATTATGCGTTTATCAGAAATTTCAGCTTCAGAGAAAGATTTCACTAAATGTGACCCCGGTATGACATAATGAGTTATAGAAATCCACATGAAATCCGAGGAAATTAAAATATAAAAGCTATAGAAAATCTTTCGAAAAATGATAAGACGATGAATGACATTCCGCAAGGAACATATAATCAGGGTTTTCGATAAGAAACAGAAGATTTATTGAATGATGTGCATTGTTTATCACGGATAAAGCCTTACTTTTAAAAATTTGGTATTGCCTTTCCGACATTTAATAAGGTTAAACACAAAAGTAATAATGAAAGTTATTCTAATCAGAATTAATTTCATTTCCCCCGAAATGACTTTAAAATATTCTGGAGATTCGATAAAATTCAATTATAATGGAAGAATCGATAATGAGAGATGCATCAGATTGCAGCCCGACCACACCGAACAATTCGACCCACTTAATTAAATTTTAAAGTCAGATTTGTAGAGGGTAGCAAGAAGGAGAAATAAGGCTGTAATATGCTTCAGACTTTTCAGGACTTTATGACAGGAATTAACTTAGCATTAATGAATTCAGAACTGGGAACTATCAAAAATTATGTATTCGGAATTTTTTTCCTTAGATTGTATTTATAATTATTTTTTTTTAATGTACGTTTCAATAAACGATAACATTTAATGGTTAGTACAATTTAAGTAATTTTTGAAGCCTAACATCTGGTTTTACCAGTAAAATATGTCTTAAACTTTTAAATTTCAATCTTTTAGTTCTTTTGAAATTCACCTAATTTTAAGCTACTACCTGTAGATTAGTTCAGCTATATATATATATACATATTATTAAACGATAAGCTCTAATGATTAATATAATTTAATTAAATTTCTAACCTTGGTAAAAGTGATGCAGAATGGACTCCCATATTTCTTTAGGTCACTGGTGAGGTAGTGGTGGGGGGGTAGCGGGGCGTAGTATGTTTAAACTATTCGGGCTATTTTTCTAGTTGTCAGTAGACTCCATGAGTTGGTCCTGTGAACTTCATGCTTCATTATCGAGGTGCTCCCCCGGAGAGGTCGCGCGGGGCACAGAGTCACCCCACGCGTAGAAAATCAACAAACCTGACGGGAAATTTCTATTGTTGATCAATCACCATTTTAGTATCCTCCTGTCTGACCCTCCCCTTAGAATGGGTATCGTTATTTTGCACGAGCAATTCCTTTCTCTGGGAGAAGCAATCATTTCTTGGAATCCATGTGATAACGGGGTGACTCCGTCTCCCCATGCGACCGTTACTGCTTCGAAATTTTTCACTATAAGCAGTTTAGCTTCGTGCTCTGGAGTGTTTTAGTTGTTTTCTGCTCAGTTATTTGATAGATAATGGCGTACAAACGTAAATTTACGGAGTATGAAAAAGAGATGGGACGTTTGAGAACACTGTTGGATGAAATTCAGTCTTCTGAAGAAGAAATTGATCAAGGTAGCGAAAATGAACCTGATGAAGAAATATACAGTTCTCATGACAGCGAAAGTGAATTTGATCAGAATGATGCAGACGACGAAAATACTAATTTAGCAGAAAGCATTTTTGTCAGCAAAAATAAGACAGTTTGGCAGAAAGAAAAACCAAAACAAAAAGTGAAAACGTGTTCTCAAAATATAATAACTCATTTACCAGGAGTAAAAGAAATTGCGCGTAATATAACAGATCTTCTAGAAAGTTGGAAATTGTTTTTAATTAATAATTAAATTTTATAATGCAACAAAGGGGGGGTTTAGACAAAGTTGATGAAATGTTATCATTATATTCGACAGCTCGAAAAACCAACAGACGAACGATGGTCGTTTTTTATTGCGTTTTGAACGTCGCTGCAATAAATGCCCGAGTTGCCTTAATGTCAACAAAGTCCCCTCCCTTGCAATATAGAAACAGGAGAAAATTCCTAAAAATGTTGCCATTATCTCTTATACAGCCACACATAGAGATGAGAAAAAATATGCCAATGCTTCCTAAAGTGCTTCGTGAAAACATCAATGAAGCCACTTCTAGTGGATGAGAGGAACGCCCATAAAAAAAACCAAAACCCGATAAAGGCCGAAGTGCTATATGTCCAAGGTCCAAAAAAACCAAGTGGTTGTCCTCAGTACGCCTGAAAATGTTTAAATAGAACATCTGAAAATGCGTAATGAGTCCGTGAGACCACTATTCGTGAGGAAGTTGGCACTATTTCCCCAGAAATGCCAAACACATTGATGGAAAAGTATATACGATGTCTTCAGCATTGCATCCTAAATAACAAACGTCACCCGAGTAATATAATTTTCAAAATCTTGTGTAAAAAAATTAATATAAGTACTTTTCGAAAATGTAAGATTTTTTTCTGTAAATTGCATCTTTCATTTTTTATTAACCTTTGAAATGCGAGAGTCCATTCTGCGCACCCTGTATCTCGTGATATTTCTAGAATATTCATAAAACTTCTGACTATCAATACTTTGGATCATTTTAATATAAATTAGTTTTATTTTTAGCTGCTACTGCCTGTAATTTCGGACAGCAAGCATTAAGCGTTTATAGTGGTTTATAGCTTATTTATATTTTGCGACTTTTTAAACATGCACTATAAAATGCGTGGTCTGGGAAACCTCCATATTTTGAAGAAAATCTTGAAAACAAGATTAAATGGTGAATCATTGTACTAACAACTACTAGTTATTAGTTTTCTTGATTTGAATTACCGCATATTGTTTAAAGTATAATTTCTGGGTATATACATGATTAAATTGTTAAGTAAAGTATTAAAGTTAAATATTTTTATAAAAGAACTGACATTATTGGATAATTAATTTATTAAATCGTTTAGTTTTGTTGCACAGAAAATTTCTGGGGATATTTTTTTATATAGTACAATTTTAAATTGTAAGATCGTAGTCTTATATTTGAAATACTTTTTAAATAATCCAAAAATGTGTTTACATTTTTAATGTTATGTAACTTTTACTTCTTTTTTATAAATATTAATATATTTTTAAAATTCTATTAGATCCCTTCAATTGCTGTTTTTTCTATTCTTACCATATGGGAATTACGTTTTCGAGTATGAATTTTGTAAGCCATGCACCAAATGTCTCTTTCCATTACTATGAAAAGTTTCTGAATTTCTGGCGTATTTCATATTTTTTTTTGAGTTAAAGCCCTTGCAATCTGACAGGCAGTTGGCAGATCAAACTAACCTATTTAGAAATGTAAGGTTTAAGATTCCTATTTACACGAGCATACGTATGTATCTTTATCTGAAATTTTGGAATGATTCCAAAATTTAATCATTACTGTACAGTAAAGAATGATGGAGGCTCGTTAAAGAAAAATGTTGTACACAGAGTGGTTGAAATGAAAATGTTGGTTCTTTAACTCTATACAGGCCGGGCAATTGAGCGAATAGCTTTCACCAATGACCGATTGTTTTTATTCAGTATCTGATAGGAAATTATGTTTTCTAATATTTGTTTAGTGATTTAGAAAAAAATAATTCCGACAATATTTGAAAAAAAAAATAGTTTGCACTGTCATTAAAGGTCGGCCTTTCAGAGCATGTTCTGAAAATTTTTGGAATGCTAGTATTTGTCAGAATCTAATGCGATTGGGGTTTGGGAAAATACTAGAGTTTCGATCAGTAGATGTGCAGACTGTGCTTAATTTATTCTGGATCAACTGACCAAACTCGCATTAAACACCCAAAACCCTTTTTTAAAATTCATTTACACTTACGGCAAATATCTTTTGATATTTTTCCGAGTTCCATACGTTGGGAAATTTTAGGCACGAGACTTATTCGTTTCTAAGCAATAAGTTCAAATCATCATCTAGAAACATACTCGCAACATCTTTATCTTTATTTCTAGGAAATTTATTCGGAACAACCTTGGTTGGATGAGTGAAGTTTTTTTGGATCAAGGTGCAAAAAAGGACAAGTTGGTGATTGGAACAACCTCGAAAAGGCTTAAATGTTCCTTCTTGGATCAAAATCTGTCTAGTTGGACTCAATATCTTCATCTTTTCCGTCTGCGTCTCTTCCTACATAAAATAAACTCAGTTTTCTTCGTCCTTGTGTAAATGAGTCATCGGAATCTTCCCTCTCAGTGAACGTCTTGCAGTTGTTGAAAAAAACACTCTTGTAATTAACATCACTTTGAGCATATTCAAAGTCACTGAGAATATCAGACAAATTGTTAGCCTATTTTTCGTTACATAAAGTTTCCTCTCCCCCTCTCGTATTCCATTTTTCAAGGTTACAAAACATCTTTTTATAAATTATCAATGGCAAGCAATAAACGCAAATGACATAAACTTCAAGATATAAGTATAAAACAAACGTATTAATTGCTTAATATTCTTCTTACCTCTTAATATCGGCAATAGAGATTCCGAGGCGATAGTGCCTCAGAGATCTTAACGTGGCAATTGTTCCTATCTTGTGGAAAAGGTTAGCCTCACTGATCTTGAAAACAAGAACATCGTATTTATTCAAAATCTTAGATAATTTACTATTTTTTTACCTGGGATGTGGCACCAGTATTCCATTGTAAAACAATCAGCGTCGCTCTGTCGCCAGCTAGCCTAGAGGGTGCCCGTGAAGGATACGTGGCAGAATTTTTGGTCATTTTGCCGATTATATTTTAACAGTTAAACCTAACCATTGCTTAAGAGCACCACGTAGAGTTAAATCTACCATATTCCCCGGTGAGAAATGTTGCAGCCAAAAATCTACATATTTGGTCTGTGATATTGAAAGAGATCTACTTTATATATTTTTTCTCTTCGAGATATTAAAAGATTTGAGTTTGAATAAATAAAAAAATGCATTTATTACTATATAATAAAATATTTAAAAAAAACATTTACGATTCAATTTTTACAATTTTGCAAAGACTGCTACAAATTAAAGTAATGTAAAAGAATAAAACACGAAATAATTGATAAAATGTTTTTTCTAGATTCTTGACTTAGCTTGCTTGTTCTTAGCTGACTTGTCTTGGTTTGCTGTTTTATAATCACCAGCACACATCACAATCCAAAGTAAACTCAATGGAGACACGTGATGTCTATTAACAATAAACTAAAATTGAAGCATTTCTTCGTAACTTCACCCGATAGCTTTTTTAAAACATAACGGTCCGTTACTGAATTTTATATCCTAATGATGCACAATTCTTTAACACTAGAAAGACGGCTGCCGTCATTTTGACGGTTTCGGACATACTATTGAGCGCTATGTCTGTATGTATGTCCTCAGGCTTCTGAAATTTTATGACTTAGTCTAGTTTTACGGGAAATATGCACACGCATTTGCAAAATTATATTCATTAGTAAAGACGGGGAGAAAATGTGTTGTATACGTACTAAAACTGAGAGCCGTCAATTTGACGGCAATATAGAAAACAGGCAGAAATATTTAAATAATACCGGAAAAATGTTAGTTACTTTTCGACTCTTCCCCCTTTTGAAAATAACAGAAATAATGGCTCTTCGGAAATATTGGTGTTGAAAAATAAGGACTGCACAAACCATGCATATATTTTTACGGATAAACCATCATAGATTATCAAATCGGCATACCTACTTAAAAATATATCCCAATATATACTAATTTATTATACATTGGTTTGAAATAGTTCAAAATTTAAAGTATTTAATCATTTAAAAAACATTCAATATTTTAAATTCTTGATTTCATTTTTAACCGTCAAAATGACGGCGTTTAGTCTCTTTAGTAAGAAAAAAATTCTCGTCTTTCTAGTGTTAACGATTTTACGTAGACAACTCGAATATGGCGGAAGCGATCTTTAACATTCAACAAATAAATAAAGCCAACGTGTCGCCATCTTTCCTTAAAGTGTTATTATTAAAATAAGGGGATATTTTGTGACGAACGTAATTCTGAAAGCATGTATCCTTCCGATATATCCTAGTTCGAATATTTACCACAAGAACGTCCTTAATATACATGATATATATTTATGAATAGTCTCCAGATTTAAACATTCCGATACAACAAATAATCTATCGATTCAATTCCGGTGAGAATTGTTCAATATACGGTACAACATTTTAGGGTTTGAGGTGTATCCAATATGCTATATTTATACCATTTTCTTGACTCCAGGGAATTCGAGTGCTACGTTATTTTGAAATTATGCAAAATGGAATACTGTAACATAAAAATACTCATTTGTCTGCGACTTGGGAAAAGAGGAATAGTTCGCCCTTCTGGCTACGGTCACCTCAAAATTATTTTTCTAAAATTCGCTTTTAATGATGATCTTGTTCTTAAACTGAGCTTTCGTTTTCCTTAATGGCAAGACTTCCATGCATTTTCTTTTATTTTGCAAAAGGAATTTAGACATTTTATTATTAAAATCAAGTTTGAAAAATGTTACCTTTTTTATGCAAAAGGGGGTGGGAACTATCGATTATATAATTACAACGCTTTATTATGGTAACGCTATAGTAAGGAAAAAGCTAGAAGTATTTTTTTTGTTGCTAAATTATTTAAAATAAGCTTTCTTTACACAACAAAAGAGGAAAAACCGAAGGTATATTATATATATATATATATATATATATATATATATATACACATTTGTATTGTCTTTTTAAAAGTTTTTAATGCATTTTTATTAACAAACCAATAATTAATTAATTTGTAAATTAATATTAATTAATGTTATTTAATATTTATAATTATTTAATAATTAATATTAATATTTATTGTCAAATGTCAATGCTAGAAATGACATTTTGTACATTGACGGGAGTAAGCTGAGGAGAGAACGTCAAAAGGTACGATCACAGATTAATTCTACACAAGTAACACAGTCTTTGTACGCCATCTACTTCGATGGAAGAAAGGACAAAACTACAGTGCAAGAAAACAAGGGAAGTTCTTTATATAGGACTATAGCTGTGGAAGAGCATATTGTTTTGGTGCCAGAACCTGGTTCTGTTTATATAGGACATGTGACTCCGGATTCTGGGTCTCGTACGGATATTATACGAAGCATCATCAACTTCGTTACACAAAAAGGGATTACACTTTTGGAACTGGTTGCCGTTAGGTGTGATGGAACGAATATGAAAGTTGGGAATAAAAATGGCACAGTTAGATGGCTTGAAATCTTTGTTAGCCATAAATATCACTGGTTTGGACTCTTTTTGCATACTAATTAACTACCTCTTTGCTACCTTTTCCAGAAGATTTACAGAAAGACATCTGGGACACACCAGTTTTCCGGAACTATAGGAAAATCTCTGCAAACGTACGAAACCCTTGCTGCGACAAGTTTTGTTTGTATTCCAGTTGATCTGCCTGAAATTAATAAAAAAACATCAGTGTAAGTCATAGTAAAAAAAACATCAGAAAAATTCGATATTTCTAGGACACTATGATAGGGAGTGTCATTCAGAATTAGCAAACAGGAGTCTCGATGTCTGATTCAAAATTGTTCACTGCAGCCAACAGTTATATGTGTCGACTGCCAAACCAATAGAACACTTTAAGCTCCTAGTAGAATATGTCATGAAAGTTTACGTGCCATCCTGGTTTGAAATAAAGAAAATTCTATGGCGCACGTCACCTGCACGGAATGATAAAAAAAGCTCATTCTTGCCAGAAGATTTTAAGTCAATCGTTCACAAAGTTATTCAGAGGAACTCTTATTTTGCTCACTCTGAAAACATTCTGTCGGGAATGCTGTTAGATGAAAAATCACATATTCGAGAACTTCAGAAGAATACTAATCACATATTCGAGCCTCAGAAGAATACAGAAAGCAAGAAAAAAACTGATTGGAAGGGGAAATTATGCCAATTCGATCTTTCAAATTTAAATTTCGAAGCAGAGGAATATTTTGAGGTGATTAACTGTGACAATCCTTTGGAACCACCAGATACCATGACTCTCAGAGACGAAAACATAGCAAGTATGATCAGATAACCTGCCATTGTAGCAAATCGTGATAACCTGCCATTGTAGCAGAAGGAACCGATCTAACATCTTCTACAGACACCTGTTGTCTTATATAGGCGCTGCTGACCGCATCGCTTTACGCTGATTGCGAATACATCAGTTCGTAGTCATGGCGGTGGAGAGATTTCTAGTTGGGCAACACGAGTGGAAGTATCAGGACTACATATACTGTGCAGATCCAGGGAAGAGACGCACGAACATAAATTGATTTATTGCAGAAGTATGAAGATATTACATGGCAGAAGATATTTTAGCAATAGTAACCGTACGTCTTGTAACTTGATAACTAGGCACAAATATACGGCATGACAATATCGGTACCGGAAACCAGCCGGAGCTTGATTATGTCTGACATCAATGGAACAGTAACGGCATATTTAGATAGAGCAAACTAGGACAAGAGATCGCGTATATACAAAAGCAGGTACGAGACATGAGGAAGACACTAAAACAGACACAGAAAAAAGCCCGGAGAACAGACGCGGAGAACCCTTGCTCTGGCTTATACGAAGGGTTCAGGACCTTCTACACCATTGAGCCAAAACCTTCTAATTGGTTATTGGTGGCCATCTGACCTCGTGCATCAGAAGTCGTATGATCTATTGGAATGCGCGAGAAAAACTGGTGAGGTTGAATCACGTTGTTTTGAAAACAACTCTTACTGTTTAGCGCACGTGTGTTAAGGGACAATTTAGCTAGTTAATTCACTTATCCTTAGGTCAAAATTTGAAATAGAAGGCTATACTTTATTGAAACGTTAAAGGGAAAATTTAAAATTTGCGTTAATTAATAAAGGTGGACCGTTATTATATATATATATATATATAATGGAATAATCCTTTGCATGGAAATACATGGAAATACATGGAATAAATACATGGAAAAATCCTTTAAATCTTCTCTCAGTGAAAAAAATGACGTTATTTATGATGAAAGAAATAATGAGTAATTACAAATGTATATGAATGAGTTAATAAGATTTTTTACAATAAAACCACAAGTAAAAAGAAAGATTCATGATCGCTTACCAAATTATTACTACATTTAATGTGATAAAATGGGGAAACATTATTAAAAATATCTTTAATATGGTAAGAGTTTAAAGAATTCTTATTTCATTGTTTTCACATTGTCTGTTTTGGTGAATATTTCTAATTAGATTGAAAATTTTAAAAAAGGAATATTGTTTTAGTATAAAAATAAGTTTTTATTCTCTTCTGATAGTAGATAAAGCAGCAAAATTATACCCTAAAACAAACTTTTTAATTAAAATTTTCTCTTTTTATTCAGGATTTCAGGAATTAAAGAATCCGCAACGTTTTATTTTTCTTATTTTCTTTGATGTTTTTTCTAGCTGAAATTTTGTAGGCTGCACGGCAAGTATAACTTACTTTAAGATGAGTTCTGTTTTTAATGAAATTTAACTGACTCGCGAAACCAATAGAATCACTAGAATACAAAGAGATAATTATGAAGTAGATAAAATAAATTTTTAGGTGGTTCACTAAGGATAAGTTAAATTTTTCTAATTAAATTTTATAGATTCAAAATATTAAGGGCAAATGTACTTACTGACATAAGGTTCTAACATTTTATGACTGAAACTTGGCTCCTTTCTGCAGTTGGCGCAATATGAGCTCTCCAGGGCTTAATTTTTTACGGTGGCAAACGTTATTTTTTTAACTTTCCGTTCCCAACAACATTTTGAGCTGCCACGAGTGAAAAAAACCGAGTATGTCCAAAATGCGTAGTATAATAAAAAAGGCAGATAAAAATCAAGATTTCGATATAAATAATGTTAGACGTAAGTAAACATTTCTTAGAAAAGACAAAATGGAAATATACAAAAAGTATGGAAAATAAGTAAGTTTATCGAGAACCTTGGAACCAGTTTCTCGCACATTGACATTCCCATGGGACGTTAAACAGGCCCCGGAGAGCAGAGCTTCATATCCTTAGTATGAATAAATTTTTGTGGCTATATTTCCGATATCAGGATTAAAGGATAAGTATAGGGACGTGGTGGCCCAGTTCGCATGAGCAGCGGGCCAGTGATCTGAACGTCCCTGGTTCGATGCTCATCGCTGCAAATCCACCGCCATGTTCACTAATGTTGGCCTGGGCACGTAAAATAGGGCATGGCTGCAATGTCCTCCAAGTTGTAAAATTTACCTCTAGAGGTGCGTGGTCAAGTGTTCTGGTCTTGTCACTTGACTCGGTTCAAAATTGCGGGAGCGGTCATTTAGCCAAGTCGGACTCTCCCCCTTGTGGGGCTAATTCAAAACAGGATCCACACCTTCATCACCCATAGCCTTCGGGACTTAATCTGATGTTGCTGTCGGTCAAGTGGCATAAGTAACAACAACAACAAGCATAAGTATTGACGATGAAGGCTAAAAGGAAAACAATTTTAAATAAAAAAATTAAAGAAATGAATTAAAAGATAAATAAAAATAAATAAATACAACGTTTGACAACTATTTAAGGTGGCAGAATTAATAAGAGAAGACACTGTGGCTGAGGATAAAGCTGGAGTCTGTGAGATAGCCTTGAGGTTGATTCATCAAAGAATGACAGGTCAGATCTGGAAGCGTCGGACTATTGTAATTTAGAATTTAGAAGAGGTTAGAGGGAAAGTTAAGAATGGGGAAGGAGGCCAGGGAAAATAATTGAAGTGGTCTTAGGACGCCTAAAGCATTTCCTTGGGTTTAAATCGGGAAGGTTAAGTATTTATTTTCTGTCTATTGAATATAATCTGTTGTAGAAGTTAGTTGCGAGATCTGTAATGTGTTACCGAATGGGTCCGATTCTCAGATCCTTATGAATGAGCAAGTTTCTACGTTGGATATAGGTGTCAGCCGCTGAGCCACAAAAAGACACAGAGTACAACACGAGGGGGAACAGTAAGGTTTTATAAAAGATGATTTTATTATCTAAATCCAGTTGATTCCAGTACAGGAAGGGTGGGGGCGATATCATTACGGTTTCTAAAAAATAATTCTATTGCTATGTTCCATATATTTTTTTCTGTTTAGTCTAAATCAGACCCATTAATTTCATGTACCATATATCTCTCCCAGGGTAGAGCCGAATACTGTTTGGTATATTGCCCACAACAATCCATCTATATACATATATAGTGTATGTACTACATATATACTATAATCTTATTAGTCGAGTACATTTATACTTTACCAAGGGCAAATTAGGAATATTTAATCTGGTATAGCATTCTTCTTAAAATTGCGTAAAATGGTTAGTAAAAAATCAACCAAGAGGCTATTATATGCTTGGGTCGCACTTAGAGAAGCTAATAACCAGTAGAACATTCTCAAAAAGTCTTTTTTCATCGAAGTATTAAGTGACATTATACGTTTTCCAATGATATATAGAGAATCTATGCTCACTTCTACCCAGACTTGGGTGTATATAATTTGAAGTGGCACTCTATTTGAATTTGAAGCAAACACAGTTTATACATGAAACAATGTTTATTGAATTCGTTGCACATATAATTGGCTTTTACAGCAATAAGCATGCGTACTACTTGTACGGAATGTATAAACACAGCTTTCAAGAACAATATATTTTTATACTCACGAACAGTAAGTCAAACCAGCAGTACTGCCATGTAAACTTCTGGCCCGCTAAGCACTAGCGCAGGATAACACCTTTTCAACCTTAACAACCTCCCCCTCTTTTCATTAATGACGCTGCGTGGTATTTATACTAAGCGCGTATGCCGAAATTAGCATATCTAAAGCAGCTTCTTTAATTCACTCAAAAGTTCGATTCTTGTGAATCGAATCTTGTGTATACCTTACACTGGCCTCCCTCGAAAAAAAAATTAGGTAACTGAGGTCTGAACGTCTTCAGTTAACTAATTGAAAACGCGTGCTGGTCTGACTTTTTACATAATGGGTGGCAAAGCCAAAAAAACCTTCCACACGTTGTGTGGAGGAAAAACGCCACTACCATTTTACAAAACTAACCCCGAAGGGTCCAGGTGACACCATCAAACAGTGGATTTGCAAAGTTGCGGATACTGGGCTGCCAACTGCGCCCTAAAATATCTATTTTAATTAAAAGTGACAACACAATTGCACAGCATGACATTTCTTGACTGTATCTGCTCTCCCCCAATTTATAATGTACATGTGTTATTTTTTTGTGAAGTTAGTACATTAGTGGTTAATTGGTATATTGTGCAGTATGTATTTTTTTCCTAGTCACTACATGTCCCCTTCAAAAATTTATAAAACAACAGTATGCCTTTTTTTTTCAGTGGCTCACTTCTTCCCCTCAAAATGTTTACACAGTATATACAATGGGGAACTTCAAACCAATTTGGTTCGGTTTTATTAAAGGGTGGGAGTTAGAATAAGAGAATTGATACAAGACTTGTTCCTCATGAATGCAGCAACTTCCTTGCACCAGTCTGTCCAATCCGTGGAACCTCTCTTGATGGTCGCAGTCCTAGTAAAGGGGTTCGTTGACCGTGTGGGCATCCTTCGTGCAGCAGGTCGTAGGTCCTGAGGCGCTGGTCCGGCTTGACGATGGACAGGAGGTCTCTTGGGAGGAGGCCAACCTTGCTGGGCGGCTGATATCTTGCGTTTCCTGTACTTATGCAAAGGAGCTTTAAAATTGTCATTCTTCCATTTGATAACCTTGTGTACCTTATGTGTACCACGTTCATCCTTTGATGGAGTTTTTGTAGTGCACACTTTACCTTTCTTCGTACTTTTGCTTGTATCGGTATTAGATTTTAATGCAGATTCTATTTTCTCAAATTTATTCGCCGCACCAACGTGTTTAGTTACTGGCTTTATCTCTCTACTTGTGTCATGTTTTTCAACAAACTGACTCTGTTTTTGGTATTGGTGCTTATGCAACTTCTTTTTTACCGCCTTAATTACTTCAGTATTTGCAGTTTTAATGCTGGAACCTGAAGGCGCTTTTTCTCGTTTTTTATCCCCCTTAACTTTAGTTTTATCCTCTTTTGACGAAAAAGTCTCTTTGAAACTTGCGACATCAGAATCGTTATCATTTATATTCGTTAACACTGCTTCAGTTTTAGGAAGATTAAGCTTTTCGTACTGGTGCGTTTTGATACAACCTACGTCTATAACTTCCGAAGCATCAGCTAAACTACTTACAGTATAACTCTGTGTCAACTTTTCATCTTGATTCTCAGTATGGTTTTCATGTACTTTATTTAAAACCATATTATCAACCTGGCCTACCCAATCCTCATTCGGATGGAAACTTGAAATAATATCATCATTACCTAGCGAGTTCCTACTATCGTTTAAAGAATTTTTATTGTCGTCAACTAATAAGTATTCACTAACTTCCGTAACGCATACTTCGTCATCTACTAAATTTCCTTCATTAACAGATGTGTGAATATCATCTAAAATATCAGGTATAGCATCAATAATATCAAGTATAGCATTAATAGAAGTGTCAGATGATTTATTTTCTAAACCACTAGCACTAGTATCGGCACTATTTTCAGAAATTTGTACTGGAATTACCGCATTATTCCAGTTAGACTCACTTTCTTTATAAGCCACAAAAATACCCTGACTTTCACTATTCTCAAAATAATGATTACTACTCGGACAAAATAATACATTTGACCACACAGTTTCAACAGGTTGAACCATATCATGTGAATCAACTTGCCAGTGCAAGTAAGGTGCTTCCATATTATTTACTTTAAGTGCACTAATTTCATTATCATGTCGTGCGCTTCTATTATTTTGCCTGCGGTACTGCTTACGCTGCTGGTTTGAAACTCGCGAAAAATTTTGGCGCGGCTGTATAAAACTTCTCGTACCTGAATGACGGTGAGGGGTAGCGAAGAAATGTCTATTGTCATATTTAGCTAAAGCTTGAAGGAGGGTAACCTTGCTTGTAATTGTTTGATTATCTAAAAAATATTGAACACTTGGCTTCAAACGTTGGATAACTAATTTTAAGATTACCGCTTCCGTCACCCCTTCTAAATATTCCTCACACTTGGAAATCTTTTTCATAGCCAAATCTAATGCAGACTGACCTTCACGTTGCCTTAGCGAATAAATTTCCGCTTCAATTTCACTTTGATTAAAGGTCTTTGGAAAAACACTAAGGAACTGTTGCTTGAATGACAAATAGTCAAAAATCAGATTACTGCTTTGCATGCATGTGTACCACTGAAATGCACTACCTCTTAAAGCGGCTAGAGCAATTTTAAGTTTATCCCCCTCTGGGGTGCATTGTTGCTGAAAGTAATGCTCAATTTTCTTTAGGAATTGGCTTGAGGGGCCGCCATTGAATGTGGCTTCGAATGGCGCAATTTGCTGAACCATAATTACCCGAGGAAAATTTCCAGCAGGATTTTGTTCTACAACACTCATTTTTTTAAATAGTATATAAATACTTGCAACAATTTTATCAATATAAGTACACAGTACACAGTTTTTAATTTCAATTATGTTGTTCGTTACAAATGTAACGCTAACTACCAGGGTATATATATTTTCGGGCGCCAGTATAGAGAATCTATACCTACTTCTACCCAGACTTGGGTGTATATAATTTGAAGTGGCACTCTATTTGAATTTGAAGCAAACACAGTTTATACATGAAACAATGTTTATTGAATTCGTTGCACATATAATTGGCTTTTACAGCAATAAGCATGCGTACTACTTGTACGGAATGTATAAACACAGCTTTCAAGAACAATATATTTTTATACTCACGAACAGTAAGTCAAACCAGCAGTACTGCCATGTAAACTTCTGGCCCGCTAAGCACTAGCGCAGGATAACACCTTTTCAACCTTAACAACCTCCCCCTCTTTTCATTAATGACGCTGCGTGGTATTTATACTAAGCGCGTATGCCGAAATTAGCATATCTAAAGCAGCTTCTTTAATTCACTCAAAAGTTCGATTCTTGTGAATCGAATCTTGTGTATACCTTACAGATATATATTTTCCTCAAATAGCTATGGATATTTTTTGAATTTAGTCGTTTCTATTCTAATCTTCACACATTTCCTCTGAGAGATAAGATCCAAAATAACTAATCTTCTAATATTTCCTCTTATCCTCTAATCCTCTAAATCAGTGCACCCCAACATTTCTATCGCCTCGGACCGATCAATGTGTGAAAATTTTACCACGACCCGCTGAGGGAGAACGTTCATTGTATATATTTGTGATTGTTTTGTTTTAATAATTGATGTTATTATAATTTCCATGTATAAATAACCTTACGTTTGTTTATTGTTCAATAAAAAACTCGTTTTATTTATTTATTTGTTTTTTCTTTCTTTCAGGAGAGCGCATTTATTTTCAATTTTATGACTGCAATTTTAATTCATAATCTTGAAATGTTTAATAAACAATAAACTAATTTAAAATAGTTACAAGATTTCTTCTGTTACAAAGGTATAAATTAGCACAAACCCGACAAAGTCGCACAAACCCGAGAGAAATACACCTTAGTAAATAAAATGGAAATGATATAATGTACCTTGGGCGGCCCGGTACCATTTGATCCACGGACCGGTACCAGTCCGCGGCCCGGGGGTTGGGGACCACTGCTCTAAATCATATCCTCTAATATTACTTGAAGTATGTATATTCATGACTAAAGTACAGATAATTTTAAACAGAGCAGTGAATATTCGCAAAAAATTCTATTTATGTCTAATTCATCGTGTTTGGTACTATATCACACTATAAACTAAGACAAGCTAATGTTGAATACAGTATTCTCAGAAAGCCCTTGACATCGTAGTAGTGAGTGGTATTACACGTTCTATAATTTTATCTATTTACCTCCGATACCTAGCTATATTCTTTAAAAGTGCAATAACTAATATTCTAATTTACTTATATTGTATTTGAGGAATATCATCCAAAATCGTTGATCACATCCTTCAATATTCCTTTATCAAGAATGTATATTCATAACTCAGGTACATAAAATAAGACCCTGTACACAGAAACTGTACAGGGGGCATCTTCCAAAATTTTCTAATTAAATAAAACACATCGTGTTTGGTATTATCTACCCAAAGATGGTATTATAGGTTTTGGTCGAACTTAGAGCGGTTAATATATAATACAGCAATCTCAAATACCCATTTGACATCGGGGTAGTAAGTAGTATTGCACGTTTTACACTTGATAAAATTTTCTAATTAAATCAAACTTATCGTGTTTGGTATTATCTACCCAAAGATGGTATTATAGGCTTTGGTAAATCAGAGCAGCTAATATATAATACAGCAATCTGAAAAACCCATTTGACATCAGGGTAGTAAGTAGCATTACACGTTTTACAGATGTATCCATTTTCCATTCAATACCTAGAAATATCTTCCGAAAGTGCAGTCATTGCTATTTTAATCTACCGCACATTGCATGGGAGAAATGTCGAGAATCGCTGACCACGTGCTACAATTTTTCTTTTCCAGGTGTGTATATTCATGGTGCAGTCACAGTGAATATTAAACTAGACAACAACTTCAAACATATGTTAATTGCATTTAACCCACAATAGAACGGGAGAAGCAGTTTTTATGAATGCGATCGCGAGTCCATTTTCTGTGATTGCGAAGCATATATATATATATATATATATATATATATATATGGAATATATATATATGGAACGATATACCTTTCCCTTCATTAATTTGTCTTACCGGAACAGAACATTATCCCTCAATTTGATTTGTCTCTAGATACTCCGAAGTAAGCTATTAGTTTTCCCCTTAAACAAGCCATGCACCTACATGTTATATAACAACGCATGTTCTAGAACCATGACGAACGATCACCCCATATGACGTTCTTGGGTCATGTGTCTCCTTTTGACCAATTAAAAGTTCATCCCGCCCGTACTCTGGGCGTGAACCTAGGGTTTTCGCGGCATACTGTGTTCTGCTCTTCTCCGACAAACATGTCGCAAAATTCGCTGCGGGTTTCATATTTCTATGTGCTGTTCCGACAGCCCCAGGATGATATTTTTCACGTATGATGGTCCTATAGTAATTATACAGTGTGAATATAATGAATTGTATCTAAACATCGGAGTATAACAAAAAGAATAAAGTATCTATGTAACCAACTATGTGGATCCTCTGTTCCTCGACTGGACTCTCTGCATAAACCTTTCCCAGCCACTCTAAACGACTGAATAATGATTCGAGGTCTATTCCTGCCATCCAACATCTCCTTTGCTAATATTCCATATATATATATATATATATATATATATATATATATATATCGTTTGATTACATTATCAACGTTTTTGAGTTAAAGTATTAAAAGTTTTTAGTATTCGCTCATATTAATCGTGTTGTAGTGTGATTGTAAAGTCACACTTTTTATACCAATTTAATTTTTTTTATAAATACGACAAAGAAACTGTCTGTAACTTTAAGAAAGGAACAGAAACATTATGAAAAAGTTTTGAGACTTAGTGTAAATTTTACAAATGTTTTAATATTTAAGGGAAATCCGCTCGTATTACGTTTAGTTTTTTACCGCAAAGGATTTATGAAACTCAGTTAAAGTTTTTATCTCATCGTGAAAAAAATCACAGCTGAAATATTCTGTTCACTAAAAAAACCTGTTTTAAAATAAGTTCCTTCCGATGTTAATTTTAGCTAATTTAAATATTTCCTCTTTTTTAGTGTATTCTTAATATACTGCTTATCAAATATTTTCAAATTATCAAAGGGAAGCGAGTAAGAAAAAGACAAATTTTTATTGAAAAACGAAATTACAAAACAAACAAAAAAAAGGGAAACAGCAAACACGTTTAGCATAATTACTTGAATTTTGGAGCTGCAGATAATATGTGTACAAAGAATTAAAATTTTACCGCTTCAGAAGAGAACTAATGTAATGAATGTTTTTATTTTTCTATGCCCTCAGTAGTTAAATCAAAAGAATAAAATGCGTTTATGAGGCGAAATTTAAGGAAGTAACTGCGAGTTATAACATAAAAATTTGCCTTAAGAATTTGAATTTCCACAAAAGTTAAATAACAGTTTCATTAACAAACATAATTCCTCTTCAAAGTAAATTGTATGTATTTATTTGAATTCAAATTAATTTTGTTTCAAACTGTCTAGTTAAACACTATCTTACCTAGAAAATTGAAATGAATGGTATTGTTTTAATAAATGGGGATAGCCTTTTTTATCTTTCCATGAATAGCAGCTTCACTCTGTGATTAAGTTAAATTTGCTTTTTTCCTTGAAACTAATTAAATTATCAAGGATTGAAAGCCATTAAGCATTTGTCTTAACCCCATAATGATAGTTATCTGTCTTAAGTATGTTTAGACAACTACAATGCGCAGAATGCATAAAATACATTTTTCTAATTAACTATTTGACTGTACTAATTAACTCTTTTACTGCACAAAAATATTTGCTTAAGTTTTATTTAGCTAGCAAAGTGAAGTGATATTTAACATTTTTGACTAGTGTCAACTGTCTCATGCAAAAGACAAAATTTTGTTATATGAGGAAAAAATTAGATACGTAACTAAGATTATATTCAGAATGTCACATTGAGTAAATGCAGATCTGTAAACATAGGTAAAAGAAGGAACAAAGTTTAGAATGACTGAAGGTCGTAACTTATTGTTTCTAGACTGGCGCATTGTATATTATATTGCAGTAGAGTCTTATGGAAAATTTAATTCGAAGCATAATTTTCCATGATCATTTTAATTCCTATTGTACAAGATCTTGCCTTACGTTTCTTAATTTATGATTATATATTTATTATTCAAATATTAATCATATGAGTACACATCATTTAATGAAAGACGATATACATAGATAAAAGTTAAAGTTTATTCAGACCATTAAAATGTCTTTATACAAAAATATGCAGAAAGTAAATTTCTTACATTTGTAAAGAAAAGGGAATATAAACGCTTTTTAACCAGTATCACAACGAAGCTGAAATTTATTTCTCTATAAATATTAGACATTTGATTGCTTCCCACGGGCCTATACCCTCAAGAGGACTTCTGGGATACTCGACCGCCGAAGACAATTCAAATAGTACAATCTGAGTATTTGCAGGGAGGTCAGAAAATACTTAGGCGATATATGAACCTCTAGCGGCTGTTCCATTCAGCTGATCGATATGAGATTTCAGATATATTTATTTAGAGGTATGAGCTCCGGATTTTTTTAACGGTAACAATGGGACAATCACGGTTATGGTTGTAGGTACAGATACTCGAAATTTTCAAATGGCAATACCCACTTTTTCCCGTCAGAAAATGCTTAGCGCATGCGAAAACCCTAAAGAACGTTAGAACGGTACGTCTATCACAAAATACTGATGCGTTACGCACGCACAAAAAAAACAGCTCTGCGAACAAGAATTTAAAGATTTAACTATCGTAACACAGATGATCATGTTTTTAAACGAGAAATCTTTTATAAACGTTGAACTGATTAAAACGAGAAAATAGTATAAGTGCTAGTACTTAACCTTCAGATTGTCCTTTTGCTGTCTTTCCATACTCATAAATTTAATATCACAATATTTAGTACAAATTGGTAAAGCAAATATATGAATAGAAAATTGCAATATTTTTACTATAAAGATGCCAAAAAATGCGCTATCATTAATCTGTCTTATAATATACTACCGTATCGAAATGAATTTGTGATGCGAATAAAATAGTATAGTCTTTGTGAAGCTCTGATTGTATAGCAGTGATCACAGTAGCTAATTTCTCGTGTGAGGCTAATTGTGATAAACTATTTAAAGCGCTACCTGTTTTATTGACCAATAAATATCGTCTCTTGAGTAATGTTACAAATACTATATGAGCCTTATGATTGAAATATAATAGATAGATTTATTGAAGTAAAACAAATATATAGTTCTTAACAGTAACTCCTCACATTTACTATATCCCGCACTTAATCGCCATTTCTTCACATCTGCAACTCCTTTCCTTTTGCCGTGCAGTTTACTTAACAGTTGCTTCAAGCTGACTACATCATTTCAATTCGGCTACTTCTCCGTTTGCCACTTCCTTTTCTCATACTTTTCTCCCCTTTTTGCGGTCTCCCGTCTTATTCTGCTTTATCTTTCTTTAATCTTCCCTGCCATCTTTACAATCTTTCATTGTTATTCTGGTCCTTTTATTTCATTCTTTAACTCCATTCAATGTCGCCGCCATATACCCCGCGACATAAAACTCGAGAAAGAAAAATCTAACCTCATCTAATTGATTTTATATTTTAGATGGATAGTGTCAAAAAAAAAAAAAAAAAAAAAAAAGTATACGTCAGAATAAAACTGAAAATTCCCCTGACAAGTGATTTTTGTCTTTAAGGGGATGTATATAACTTATTTGTATTGGAACTAAATAAGAAAATCAGAACATAATTTAAAATAAGTAGCTTTCTGAAATGGAATTTTGCCTTTTCTAGCTATCACTCTTGTTACTGCTTGAAACAAAAAATTGGATTTATATGAAAGAGACTATGTTCTAATTTTTAATATCTAGAGCGTTAAAATAATGTAAAAGAGGTTAATGTTGAAACAATATATCATGCTATATCGGGCATAACGTATCGTAAACATGTAAAGAAATAAGCCTGATTGGATTAATTAAGAAGAATGCAGAACTACATAAAATATCTGAAATTTAATATCCTGTTGTTTTAATTCGTGCAGATGCAACTGCCAGGTATTCTTTACAATTATCCCAAATTCTCAGGAAGTGGTGCATTATATAGATCTGATGGAATAAGGGGGTCCGGGACACATTTTGAAAATATTTTTATTTATTGAGTAAAAATTTTGAATTTTTTTGTGATGGTTAACCATGTAATTTTTTAAAAAAATCACATCCTAAAACTTCTCAAAAAGTTTTTAAAAATTTTTAAAAATTAAAATTTTTAATAAATGTGGAGTAATTTTAAATCGCCATAACTCGAAATATTATTTGTCGAATTTCAATTTTTTTTCATTTAATTAAACATAAATATTTACGTTTTAATTTCGATTCACTATTTTTTTAAATATTAATTTTAAAAAAATGAAAAATATTTATATTAAAAATTACGAAAAAAAAGATGTAACTTTTTTTAAAAAAAATCATATTTTCAAAATTAAACATTTTTTCATAATTTGCTGAATCAGAATTAAAGTAAAATAGTGGAAAAAGACATGTTACAAGTTTCAACGTATTATCTTTAACGGTTCTTGACTTATAACAATTTAAAGATGAGAAATGAGGGAAAAAACCCATCATATAGAAAAACGCATTTACAGGTCTAAACAACGATTGGCTACTATTAGAATGTTGAAAAAAAATTGTCCTTTTCTAATTAAGATAGAAACATGATTTTAACGTCATTTGAAGCATAAAAGAACATAAAAAATTTTAATGCAATAATCGTTTTTTCGAAAATTCGAACAAATTTGTGTCTTGGACCCCTATAAATTAGTATAAAATTAGTATTTATGTGTACTGCATTAATATTAAATTAAATTATTTTAATGAATACAAAATTTCTAAAGATGTGGAAAACATTTTATGACTTCTCTTTGCCTGTAAAAAATTATGAGTTTTTCAAACGTTTAAGCTACTCGTTTTTTATTATCTATAAAAGTGCTGCAGAAAGGGGTTCTAATCTGTTATCATATCTGATAGTCGAAACTGATATTTATCTCGATTGTAATGTCTTTTTCGTGCTTAAGGCTGCTGTGTACTAATCCTATTGGATTCGCTCACCTCAGTGTTAACCTATGGAGAAAATGTGTCGAAGAATTGCTGACTTGAATTTAAAGATTTAAAAATAATTACAAGATAAAAAGAACTTTTTATATACCATGATTTTAAATTTTCCGTTGAATAATATAAACTTGACAATTCTATGTATTAATAAATACTTTTTAAGAATGTTTTTGATTAATTATCCCATCAACTGGAAAGAGAATATAGTTAATTGGAAGTTATCTTGCGTTTAACTTTTCCTTCCCGTCCCGGTCGATAGATGGCTGAACCTACAAAACAAAATTAATCGAAAATGTATTCAAATCTGCTTAAAGATGGCTAAAAGTATTAAAAAATGCATTGTCATCGTGTTCTGAGCTATTATAAAAGTTTCAAATGTCTAGCTAGTCGGGAAGTTAGTTAAATATCGATTGCAGGATTTGAAAGGGACAAACACACACACAAACGAACAAGAAAGCAAGTTAATAAAAACATGGTAAAAATGTACTCCATAATAGAGACAAATTTTACACCACGGGGCATATGCTGTTTTTAAAAATATGCAAATAATATTTTAAAATTTAACTTTTTCCCGAGAAAAAAATCTCGTATAGTGTATTTTAAACGCCCATTAATTCCTTTGGCGGAAGAAAATTATAAAACTAATCCTGTTGCAAGATGCAGAAATCGTCAGGATATCTTAAAATACCATTTTTATTAGATTGTCATCATTTATGTAGCTGTAAATAGTAGACAAATTTTCATCATGTTAATATTTAGGTGAGCGAATCCAGTACACATCAGGGTTACTACACAGTAACCTTTAACAAACCTAAAAACAGTCTGTACGGCATAGAAACATTACAGAGTACATCCCATAGAACAAAACTACATCAAATAGGAATCAGTTCTCCTTTCTCCATGGTTATTCTGAGAATTAATGCCTAAAAGAGGAGAGACTGATGCAATGAACTCTGTCATCTGAAATCTCTTCCGATACGGACACATTACAGAAGCCCTGTTTAACATTTCTTCAGAACTTGACAGGACTAAGTAAGGTTCGGAGCTCATTTCGTTCCACTATCATCACATACTTAATTGTTTTATGAAAATAATTAATGTGTGTCTAATCCCGATGATGAGGTAAATAACTTTTTTTTCTACTGTACCTTAGAATCAAATTAAGAAGTGGGTGGGAAAAAGGCATGACACCATAGTGGAACTACGGCAAATGAAAAAAAAAATTAATAATCAAAACCGGATGTCAAGCTTTCAGAAAAATGGATACTTTGCAAAATTTAGATTGAGAATAGAAATTGATTATCCTACTGGGCAATTCCATGTGACTCACGTCACCGTTTGACACATTTTCGCAAAAGTAAATTCTATATATATCAAATAAATATCACATTTGATTTAAAAAAAGTTCTTTATAGACATCTGGGATACAGTAAGAAACTATAGATAATAATATTTGAAAATTTAATATGAACAGATGGTATCCAGACCATAATTTAGCACTGTGACTCACGTTACAAAAAAAAGGAAGTCAAGTTTAGTGTGTTAATGAAGACCTAAAATTTCTCGTCTTTCAACACAGAAGAGTAAAAATAAAGTATTTTGTGAAATAATAAACACTTCCAAGTTGTGACATACCCCCCCAAAAAATTGTTCTGATAATAATTAATTATCTTAATCAGTATTTTATGTATGACTCACGTTACATCTCCTACTTAAGTCTTTGAAGTTAATGAAATATTGATTTTAAAATATTTTATTTTGGAAATAGCAATGGAAGTTTACAAAATATAATTACCAGGCATGTATTTATATATTTTAGCGAAGTAATAAATTAACAATAAATTAATGAAAATTAAATAAAAATGTGTAAATCAAACCAATAAAAATTACGCATCATATATATATATATATATATATATATATATATATATATATATATATATATATATATATATATATATATATATATATATATATATACATATATATATATATATATATATATATATATATATATATATATATATATATATATATATATATATATATATATATATATATATATATATATTAGAATAAATGAAGTACAATGGTTTTATTGAAAGAATTAGAATACAAATGTAAAAAAAACCCTCTTGAATTAACAGAAATTGGAGGTTTTAATTTCCGAATCAACTTTGATCGAGGATAAAATATTTTATCTTCATTTTTAGGCCATTTCCAGTGTTTGCCTGTAGGGTGCATCGTAGTTATTTCAAATTCTCCATTGATGCAATTGGTAATTTTTCCTGGGTACAGTACACCGTCATATTCAATTTCATACCAATCATCACATTTAATATCGGATAATGGTTGAGGGGTTATTTTATTATCAGAAGATATCAAAAATCCTTTAGGTTTCTTATTTTCAACTTTAATACAGTGATATTGTTTGATACCTTTTAATAATGGTGAATTGTCCCAAACCTGTTGAATTTTTAGAGTTAAATTTCTTTCTTTGATATTAATGAATTTGATATTAATGAATAATCTTCGGTAATTTCCTGGATATTAATGTTAGTTCCAGACATTTAAGCAGCTTGAACAAAATCTGTCGGATTAACTACTAAGCATTTACGTTTTTTCACTTGATTGAATACTTCACTTGATTAAATTTCAGACTTCCACCAATCCCATCAACAGGACCCTTTCCATGGGATGTTGCAAAATAGTTCCATATCATATTTATGGAATATTTTTCCTCCAAAACATTTATTGATGCAGCAACAAATCTGTTCTTAAATTGTGATGAAGGACCATCTGACCATATTTCTACTTGTTTTACATTATTTGGGATAGTATCTAATAAATATGAAATGTAGCATATTACTGCTTTTATTATTAGCATATTTTATTAGTAGCATATTACTGCTTTTATTGATGGTTCAGGAAGTCTGATACAAATGCTAGAGGATGAATGGATCCAGAATAATAGAGAGCTGCAGTAAAAATACTTACTTGATGTTGCTGCCAATGTGCACTTTGGATTTCATCTTGAAAGGAACAAGTATAATTTTCAGAGAAATCTATTTGGATCTCACATAAATCTATGGGATATTCGTCTGACAGTACAAGTCGATGCATATTTTTATAGGAGCTGTCTTGTTGTCGTTTAATGTAGCAATGTTCCAAAAACAGTGTAAGTCGGAATATGATGCAATACGTTCTATTTTCAACAGTGGATTATGACTCAGATCTTTCTTCCAGTATTTCCATTTAACCTCGGCTTCAACATAATCTGGTATGGGATATACTTTCTGAAAACCTTGAGCATTATTACAAGTTTTACATTCATTAATCCAATAATTTCGAGAAGGAGGCTTGCAAATTATTTCTTCAGGAAAAGAATATAAGTAACTTGGAACCTCTTCTTTATACTGATGCAATGCATTAACAGCATTGATAAAATTCTCATGATACAGACATAAGCAAACGTTGTGAGGTAGTTGGTTGCTTAAGAGAACATGTTTTGGACGCAATGATGAGAATTTACTTTTCCCAACTACCTTTGATGAATTATCAGTTTTGAACAGCTCAAATACTTCTCTTAAGGAGTAAACAAGATGTCGAGCTTGCTTTTTAATTTTTTTTCCTTTTTCCCATATTGTAACTATATCTTTTCTACCAGGTGCTAGTCTGCTAATATCATCCCTTTCATAAAATTCTTGAATTTTATTTAGAGTGTCTTGGGATAAGGGATTTCCTTGTGATGCATTCTTTGGACACTGAAAACTTTTATCCATATCCATATTGCATTCCCTGCTAAATAACTTTCTCACAACTACTTCTTTACGACGAGGTGAATTGGGCAAACCTCGCTTTGCTTTGGCCAATGCTTTTCCTAGTGCGCTTGCATTTTTATACATTTGTTGAGGTGATTCTATAATCTTTTCACTCGATTCCTTTTCTTTTTTAAGAAGTCGGAATTTAGCAACTCTTTTTCTTAAAAATTTCCTTTCTTCATTTTACAATTCATCTCGAATTGTTTGAGACAACTTCTTTACTTTTACAGCTTTCCCTTTTCTATATTCCTTCATCTGGAGACGGTGTTTCTGTTTATATTCATCGTAATTTTCTTCTTGCTTTAAGTTTTTCCTACGCTTTTTCTGTCGCTCTGCTGCTGATGTTGGTACCATAGTTTAAAAACTTCCTATTAAAAAATTTAACTTTAGAATTACAAGTGGAAATAATTTTTAAACGTGTGTATGTTTACTAGAAAAACTGCAATAAAATTACATTATTTAATTAAATTTAGTGGCATTAATTAATCATATGGATGTGTATGGATATAAAATCCCCCATTGACCCCCAAAATAACATTAGGATACATTAAATGCCATTAAGAACTCTGTTATCAGGCAATACTAGCCGTGACTCACATTACATGTGACTCACGTTACAAAATAAAATGTTTTTATTTCCAAATAAAATATTTTTTGAAATGAAATTGGCTTATCAATTCTTTTTAGTAATATAAATAAGTAGGAGAAGAAGCAAAAATTTTGTAATTTACAACTATAAAAAGTTATATATATTAAAAAAATGAACTTTTTGTGACTCACGTTACAAAGAATTTGATCTATATAAAAATTAACCTCTCTTATTTATTTTAAATGCTAATTCTGAAATAATGCTTTAATATTTGTCTTATAGGATAAATCTTTAAAGAAATATAATTATTTGTGTAAAAACATTCTAAAACTTAGTAAAATACATACCTTTAAATCTATTCAAAACTGAGAAAAATTGACCAGAACATAATGCTCTTCAGAACATGTCTTCACATGACAGAAAATGGTTAACCAGGTAATTATTAATGGGTAATGGTTAACCAGGCCAGATTCTAATTTGTGAACTTCAATATATATACAGCACATAAAAATCAAAGTTGAGTAGTTTTTAAAATTTTCATTTTTGATGCTGTAGTTCCCATGTTATGTGGAATTGTCCTACTCAGGTTTTCTTAAATTCAATCTAAAGAGGACAAAATCGACCTTTAAGGAATGGAATACATTCCAATACTTTTACTATTATATATATATATATATATATATATATCGCTCACTCCTTTCAACAACGTCATACGTATCTCATAAGGCAGGATTTTTCTGGAGAGTGATTTGAAAGTTTAAAAGTACATTGAAATTTATTGAAAAATTTTTTAATTCTGCCCTCTAGCGGCTAAATTTTAAACAGTGAGATATGACAATCTTGCAGGGATATACTACTCTTTCAGGGCATTCTGAAAACAAGCAAAACTAAAAATCACCGAATTATGAGATATGACGTTGTTGAAAGGAGTGAGCGATATATATATATATATATATATATATATATATATATATATATATATATATATATATATATATATATATATATATATATATATATATATATATATATATATCCATTTTATTCCTTTTTCATCTCCCTTTACATAAAAATGGACTTGACTGTGACTCCAAGCCCATGTGACTTCTAAGTACATTCAAACCCATGGATTATCAAACACCTTTCTCCCTAGTGTCATTTAGTATTGCAATTTAAGAAAATTATTAGGAAAGGCTGCACAGGCAGGTGACTGCATGTATCTTTCATAACATGATTTATTTTATCCCTAAATATTTAAAGCTAAGTGGAAGTAGCCAGGGAAATTATCTTTCAATTAGCACGTTACTTTAATATTAAAAAACAATTAAAAAATAACAAATTCTATTAAACAATCAATTCTGTATCAGAAACTGTAAAATTGAGAATGAATTATAAGAAACCATTCAGTTGGTAAAATACGATGAGTGGGCAGATAACATCTAGGCATGGAAATGCTTTTATATTAGTATTATTCTTTGAAGTTAGCATAACAATATCGTGCAAATTACAGAGTTCTATTTCTTCTTTAGAAATAAAAACATAATAGTAAACTTTATTAATAATGGTACGATAACTCGCTAAAAATCTCACAATGTATTTATTTTAACAAGTAGGAATAAAATAATAGTAATTGCCTTTAGGGTTATTTTATATAACAGAAAGGAACAATAGTTCTCATATTATACAATTTCTTGTAACAACATGAACATATTTCGTGAAGTAAAGTTTCATTTCAAGTAAACTTCAAACAACTTATTATAGAAAATTACAAAGCCTTAGAGCAATTATGTTGTAAAGGAAAATTATATATGATGATGAAAAATTGAACATATTTTTCAGAAGAATTAAACTAACTTAAATTATTATAATATTTATTTCTAAAGACTTTGAGAAAAATACTTTCAATGTTTTACGTGCGTAGAATTTCCTCATAACGTATACCTGGTACTGTATAAAGAACATTCAATAAATCACATCAAAATATTGTGAATAGTGCTGAATGATTCATTCAACTTGATAAAGTAAATTTTAAATCGGCACTTGATATATATATATATATATATATATATATATATATATATATATATATATATATATATATATATATATATATATATATATATATATATATATATATATATATATATATATATATATATATATATATATATATATATATATATATATATATTATATATATATATATATGTGTATGTGTGTGTGTGTGTGTGTGTGATGCTATAAGCATAAACTATATTTAATTGTATTCATTCGCGTTAAACGGTAATTTTCTATTAAAGTCCTAGTGTGTTTTCCAATTCAGGAAGTAGATAGTAGATTGTTTTTAGCAGTGTAGGATTCGTGGTCATCGATAATTTATTGCTCCCATGCGTCAGGAATTTGTCAGCAAAATACGGGCGGGCAATGTCTGAATATTGTATCATGTAATGATGGAATCGTCGAATGTTCAAAAGAGGGGTTCGGGATGTCCTCCCCCCCGGTTTTGCATAACGCTCGAAAAAGAACAAAGCATTAGATTAGGGAGGATAGCTACTTGCTGCGGATTACTAATGTTAGTTAAGCATTAGTTCTTTCACCGGCATATTGTTTAATGACTGCAATTTAGAGTAATTAGTTTGTTAAAGGGTACGCGGTGATGGCCGATAAATATATATATATAGTGGTACCTGGACTTACGAGTTTTTCGTGATACGAGAATTCTCTCGTTAGATTCTTTGCTTCGAGTTACGAGCTAAAATTCGGGTTACGAGGGAGCTTCAGATATCCTACAGCTAATGTAAGCAGCGAATGCCATGTTACGTGCTCATCAAATGAGAACACAAAAAGCATATAATATTTATAACCTTTATGTACAATTATTATACAATTGCATACATATTATTCTGAGACTACTATCCAGTGTTAAACCGAGAGATTGGATTCTGAGAAATCGTTCTTCGGATTCTCAGAAAGAAGAATCTGGACATTACAGCCACACTGAACGATACAACAATCACAAAGCTTCCGTGTCTCACTCGTACCCTTTAAGAGAGTAGCTGGTAATAAAAGCGAAAGTCAGGAAACCGTGGTGAAAAGGTAAAAAATCAACGAATAAGATTTAATTTTTCAGTTCACCCTTTCTCCTCCTCTTCCATCAGCACCTTCAAGTCTGTTTTCCAAGGTACATTACACATAACAAAACAAATTTATTGCAGTACATTATATTATATTGCGTTTTTATTCAATGTTCGACGTTTCTAAGCCCGTTTTTCTTATTCAAAAACATGTAACAAAAAATTGTGGTGATTTGGGTGAGCCTGTAGCGAATTAATGGCATTTCCATTCATTTCAATGAGGAAAATTGATTCGAGATACGAGTGTTTCGAGTTACGAGCTAAGTCATGGAACGAATTAAACTCGTAAGTCGTAAGTCGAGGTACCACTGTATATATATATATATATATATATATATATATATATATATATATATATATATATATATATATATATATATGTATGTATATATATATATATATATATATTATCCACTTAAAGTAGTTATAAATTTTCTTTTTCACGTTCTATCTTTTCACAAAATTCAAAAAAAGAGGTTACATTTAAAAATAAATGCACGAAATATGCCTTTTAATAGTTTTCTTCCATGAGTATCTTTTTCATCTAGCTAATGCAAATATTTCGGAAAATTCTTATGTTCGTTTTTAATTTGATGCTAGAAAAAATTTGATGTAATCTCCCACCGATAATAAGTCACGAGAAAAACAGATCGTGTTACAAACCTGTGGCGGTTGGTCACGAAAGGTTTTAAACTTATAGAAAACTAGCTGAAAACCGATACGTCGCTATGGAATACATTCAAATAAATACAACGGTCAATATATGCAATTGATGTAAAAAAACGAAAAAATATATTTATAAAAAATCGTAATGGATGTTTTTATAGACAAAATAATGTAGAAGAAAATATTCAAATTAAATCTAATAGAACATACTAAATAATATAGTACAGTTATTATAATACAGTTAAAATAGTACATTTCTTTTACTGTATGTTAATATTTTTTTGGATATTGTCAAATCGTCTGGAGCATTAGTAAGAATTTTTTTGTCTATTTTGCTGGTATGCACGTGACGCATAATTAGTTTAAAGTATCACAAAGAGAAAAGAAACCACGTGATCAGCATTTAATAAATTAAATTCTAAAAATTAATTTGTAAAAATTCACCCAAAAATCAGAAAATGGAGATAAAGATTTTAAAAAGATTTCAATTAAAAGGAATTTTTATGATCTTTCTTGTGATATAAATTTTATAACCCTGGGATTCTTATTATAAATGCAAACTTTACATAATATTACAAAAACAGCTTAAAAATTTAATTTAAAAAAATCTCAGAAGAATTTTTCTCTTGGTGAATCCATACACTGTAAGAAGAATCGCCATGCAAAATTTCAGCACTTTATGTCCAGTAGTTTGGTCTGTGCGTTGTCTGTCAGTCAATCAGTCAGTGAGTCAGCTACGGAACTGTTATATATGTTGTAGGTTTTTCTTGGGTGGGTCGTGATTGGTTATAGTGGTAGGCAATGATACCATTACTCTTATTTTAAACAATACATTAATTTATTCACACAATACAAATATTAGTATACATTCAATTATATTCTTATTAATTTGAACTTACAGACATTCTCATTATATCAATGTATTATTTGCCTATATTATTTCATTTATTTAAATTAATATCATTTCAGTACGCAATATATCTATATTATTCCTTAACTACCGCCTATCATATAAGACTCGGGTAACTCATGAAATTTGGCAATAGTTAATAAAAGGTTACCTCCATTCTTGCAGACTGCAGAAGTGGACTTTGGCTAGCATATTCAGGTGAATCTATTGGGGTCTGTATTCGGACTCGCTCAATAACGTAGGAATAGGCAGACTTTAACGGCCGGATCAGTTCTCCATCCGTTGCTTGTGGGGGTTAGGCACTCCGTCGTGGTTACGAGTCTCACCTCTTATCATCTCATAGGTAGCTAGCAGGGGTTCAGGCAATCTATCTCGGCTCCGAGGATTCTCTATGCTAGCTTGCGGGGTTCAGGCAATCTATGTCTGCTCCGAGGATTCTCTATGCTAGCTTGCGGGGTTCAGGCAATCTATGTCGGCTCCGAGGATTATCTATGCTAGCTTGCGGGTTTCAGGCAATCTATATCGGTTCCGCTGCTCCTTGATGCTCCTTTCATCGTTGAGTTGCCGGCTTACAGCGATGCGCTACGTCGGCGCGCAATCTCCCATATATTCTCTTTTGCCTTCTCGCTTACGAGGCTACAACTCTCTATTTTTTGGGTGCCAACTCTTTTGGGAGTCACCATCAATATATGATATCCCCTTTTCTTCTCACTCTCTCTATTTTTTATTATCTTCTCAACGCCCCGCCTTTTACATTTTTATTCGTCTCTCATGTTCAACCTTTTTCTTTATACTTCCACTTTGATTCGTTAACTTGTTCCTCCCCTAATCATTTCTTTAACCATTTAGAATGAGGGGCGTTTTATACTCGAACAATCCCGTCCTCGACTCATTCCTATTTTTCTAGGAAATGTGTTTTCCCAGAACATCTCCTATGTGTGGGGTCCTCTTCTCTTTGTCAACAATTCCCTTTTCATCTCGATGTCTTCCCTCGCTGTTTCGACTCTTAATTGTTTCCTTTCAATTTCTTCTCTTCATCCGGTTCTTTTGTCTGATCAATTGCCATTCCAATTTTCTCATTGCACCGCAGACTGACCGCTTTAATTGGGTTGTCTGCCCTTTTTGAACTCCTAACATATCGTATCCCCACGACATTCTTCTCGTATCGTCTGGCGTCATTTTACTATTCCATTTTCCGTCCCGTTTGTTAATTGGTTTTTCTGCACCTTTTCTATTTTCTTTTTTTTTATATGTCGTACCCCACGACATTTCTCCCCCTCCTTTGAGGAAAAAAAATATTGCTCTCATTGCATCCTCCATCTATCAAATTATCCATCCTTTGCCTTATAAAATTTTCTGCTAACCTTCATTCGTACCCCTTTAGATGCTCCCCTTTTTCTTATTATAGGACCAACACATATTGCGTAAAATTGCGTACCGATATGATCTTAACATATTATGATTAATACATCAACATTACATTAAAACGATACCTGATTGATTCTATTATGTTACTCATTAATATAATATGACATCTACAATTCAATACACAAATATTTCATCATTAATATTGTTCGTTGAATACACATAAACATAATACATAAATTACAATAACAACAAAACACACACTCTTTGCCATATAGTAGCTACGAATATCGGTAGCATACATATTTAAATTTTGTGATTATACCAAACTGGAATTTATGGTATCTGTATCAGTCACCTCCTTTAGCTCCTATCATGTTCAGTAGCGTAATTTTTTTTTGTGTGTGTTTGTTTTGTTTTTTAGTTCTGGGTCTTGCTGAAAGTTGTTTACGGACATCAGTATATGTGTATATAAGAGTTCTATTTATGCAATATATTACACAATAATACCTTTTATACCACTGCCAAAAGTCTTTCGTTATCCCGGTCATATTTAGTTCTATTGCTATTTATTTTATTATTCATTAATACATCAAGTTTTAATCATCATTGCAACAGTATCCGTAATTCAAAATTGCAACAGTACCTGTAATTCCAACGCTATCTTTTCTAACATGCCTGTAAACGAAGCTTCACTGCCTAGCACCACCCACTGCTCTCTCATGTTTACACCACCGTACATGTGCTTTCTAGTAACCATAGAAATGGACCCTAAATGTCACCATAGTAACGAGCGGTTTCATTGTTTACCGCGCGGTGCCGTTAACAAAGACGTTTATCCACGAACAGGTATTTTCCGTAACACCTGTTCGTACACCTGCCCGTGACACCTGCTTTCAAAGTCCCGTGGTTTAACTGACGTGTCACCTTTGTCTAGAATTTTGGCAACAGGTAACTTTCATTCCGCGTTATTCGTTTCGCACATGGTAATCGTGCGTTCTGTTGAATAAAACTTCTTTATATTAGCAACTTCTAAATTCTATTACCTAATATATTGTTTTTTTTGTGCCCTAATGCACCACTATTATTTCTCACTATTATTTCTCGTTTGATTGGCTATCCACATTATGTCCCTGGGAATTATATTATTATTCCCTAATTTCACCTGCCTAAACCACGTGTTCATAGGATTATCAAATGTTCAGGTAATTTTCTTAATATTCTATCGTTATCGTGCTAATACTTTGCCATTAATTAGTATTATTATTACTATTACTATTATTATTATTATTTTATTTTTTATTTTTATTTGTTAATTGTCTTTGTTTCTTATTTCTATTATATTTAACTACTATGTATTTATGCCTGCATAGGTGTATTTCAATCTAACTTCAATCATCATATTTCGCATTTCCACATTACCCCATCTATGTCGATATTAGTTTACCAATTTGATAATTACGTAATCTTTATTTATTTTTCACCTTAATTATCTCTCACCCTTTCATAATTCTTCTTTCTTATATGGTGAATTTATAATTTTGTCACTGATAATCGCATTCCTTATGTGCATATTTCTCCCAATATGACTTATCTACCATATCTATTAGTGTCAATGTCTATCGTATAGTTATTTATTAATTTTGCAACCATCTACCTTTTTTTTTTTTTTTTGTTATTTTTTTTAATTATATATTAGGGTGGGTCGAAAAAAATAAATATTTTTTTCCTGAACGCTTTAGTGCGAAAAAATTGCCTATTGTAATAAGAAGAAAAACGGTATTAAAAAAAAATTAAAATCGGTTAACATCTTCCATTTTCGCATCGTACTTGAAATTTATGAAAAATTGCAAAAATCATGATTTTTTTTCAATTTTTTTCTGTTTGTTAAAACTTTTAAAATAAACATTCTTTAGTTTTTATGCTTGTTTTACGGGTTACATAACCTAAATAAATTAAATTCTGATCAATAACGCACCAGAACTCACTTGAAATAGATTGAACTTCTTTAAACTCAATTGTAGTCAATTCACACCTACTGAGGATAGTTTGGGTCTTTTCTTTGACGGACAAAAACATGATACTTTGTTCGTTGAAAAATTGAATGCCAAGCAATTTTGCCGGAATGGGAAAGAACACTATTCTCTTATCCAGGAACCTGGATTAACTTATATTGAACATATATCTCCTTCCTCGAGTCTATCAAATTATATAACTCAAAGCTTTATATCTCGTTTGTCTGAACTATGAATATCACTAGAAAAACTACAAGTAGTAGGGTGTAATCGCAATGTAACCAACTCTGGATGGAAGAACGGTGTCATCCACCGACTAGAAAATCCTGTAGGAAGCCCGCTACAGTGGAGCATATACCTCCTGCATTTTAATGAGCTTCCTTTTAGCCACATTTTCCAACATATTGATCGTCAAACTGCAGGACCTAATTCTTTTAGTGGGCCGATCGGCAAGCAGCTCACTTGTGAAAGACTCCCCGTGGTCCTTTTTGAACCCATTGATTATTCGATTCCTGATATAGACAGGAATTTGTTGACCAAAGACCAACAGTATTTGTTTGACATTTCAATGCACTCACCTTGGGACAATGTCCAGAAGACTTGGCATATAGGAACCCTGTCCTTTGTCCCATACCAGATGGCTAACTTCGGCCAATTAAGTACTTAGGTTGTATATATCAGTTCATCAGATCCATCCGGAAACTTAAAAGAAATAGTTGGCTTCATCTTGAAATCATATATGGCTTTGTGGTTTACCATAAAAAAAAACAAATATTTTACTGACGGACGAAAACATATCTTTCAAACAATCCAAACATCATGGATTTTATCCGACGAACTACTTTAAGTTGTCGATCCAGTAATTCAACGAAATGCATTCTTTGTGCACCCAGAGAATGTTCTGTTGGCAATGCTTGTTGGTGAAACATATCCCCAATATGTTGAAGAGAATATATTCGGGAGCTTGGTGACAGAAGTACCTTAAGCAAGACAAATAGTCCCAAATAAGAAGACTGATAGAAATTTCGTACCACCAAAGATAAACTTTCAAGCTTCCGATTGCATTGAAATTATGAACTGGAATTCTTGTGTGGTGTATCCTCCCCCAATGGGGTGGAACCTAAGTGAAGATGATATTAAATCATTTATCAATTCTGATACTATGCCAATCAGAGAAATACTTAAGTTTCCCGGTCCCATCCAGGCTGTGGAGAGGTGCGTCAAAATTGTGACAAAGACCTCGAATAAAGTATGTGGACATGAAGCTAGAGATGGCTATATCCGAGCAACACGGATGTCTAGATCTGTTATGCATAATTTCTCCAAAAAATCAGACGTTAAATGTGTATAGATATAAAAAAGAAAAAGTAAAAAGCAGAGTAAGCCAAATAATCCTACTCTATGGAAAATCTTTGTAAATAGAATGTAAACAACACACCCAACAATTGGATAGTTGGTTGAGTAGGATGTGCGTGCAACCATCTCCGCGTGGTGAGTTCTCGGTCGTTTTGTTCTAGCAAATCGAGCGAAGAGTTCCGCAGTGTATATTGCGAAAAATTTCTAAATTTTTGTTTTTCAAAGACATTGCGCGAACGGAAAAAATTAGATTTATGATCAGAATTTAACTTACTTAGGTCATTTAAACCATAAAACAAGCATAAAAAATTAAAGCGTAATTATTTTCAATGTTTTAACTAACAGAAAAAAATTGCAAAAATATCGTGACTTTTGCAATTTTTCATAAACTTCAAGTACGATGCGTGAATGAAAGATGTTAACAGATTTTAATTTTTTTTTATGCCGATATTCTTCTTATTACAATAGGCAACTTTTCCGCACTAAAGCGTGTCGGAAA
This sequence comes from Dolomedes plantarius, assembly GCA_907164885.2. NCBI lineage: Eukaryota > Metazoa > Arthropoda > Arachnida > Araneae > Dolomedidae > Dolomedes > Dolomedes plantarius. Next base: position 64,047,195 of record OU015502.1, read on the forward strand.
AAAATATTTATTTTTTTCGGCTCACCCTAATATACAGATGTATATAGATGAGGTATATAGATGAGGAAAATGAGTTTAGAGTTAAATATTCGGCGATAATCTGCATTTTCAGAATATTTATCGAATAGATGTGGATGTAACTGAAGCTTATAATACATTATCTTTCAGTTTATATTTTCTGAAGATTTATGCTAGTCAGTGAATTGTATAGCAACCAATATTTGGAAACCAAAATACGCATTTAAATGTATCTTTCACACATTCGATGGTTGAAAAGTTCCAGAAATTCGGTATTTGTAGACCATACAATATAATATATATATACATATATATATATATATATATATATATATATATATATATATATATATATATATATATATATATATATATATATATGCAGTCATAAAACAGTAGGTCAGTGGAATAGCTAATATTTAAATAGCATTTAAAGACTTCTTTATTAATTAACATTAATTAATTACCCAATTAACCAAGCTAAATCGTCATTTTCAATCATCTCCCAGCTCACGCGACAGACGCACGACCTGACTCTATCAAAGATTTCCCTCAACTGTGTAATTTATTTCTCTTACGTTATATAAGGCGTAGGCTATCATCTAGAGCCCCTTTTTCTCGAACATCCGATGGATTGTGTAAGACAACGCGCGTGTGAGCAATTCGATGACCCTGAACTCTTAGCTGCGTAAACCACTCTACTTCCTGAATTGGAAAATACACTAGGAGTTTAATAGAAAATTACCTTTTAACGCTCATTACTATAGTTAAATATAGCATATGCTTCTATCATCACAACCCCCCCCCCTCCCGTCTGAAGGCGTGCAAAGAAAGAGTAGTTAATTCTCCGAAGCATGTCTCCAGAAGAGAAAAACTGCGAAAATTAATTTTAAAAATCTAAATGACCATCAATTGAAAAGAATGTTGAATAGGGATTTCTCCCCACACAACAAAAATCTCAACAGAGAACCCATTAATTATTTCCTAAATTTTTTCTAGCTAAAAATTTTAACGCTAACCTAAAATTAAACCTTACATGCGCTTAGCTGGATTGAATTGAGGTGTTGCTACAGGATACATAATTCTCCATTTGAGACATAACTTCACATAAAAGAAACATTAACTGTTCCAATATCAGTTATTAAAATATCAGAAAAACAGTAAATTGTATCTTAAAAAGTATGGAATCAAAATTAATCATCCTTCAAATTTCTTTACAATACTTAAATCAAATCACTTTCTCCTTATTTATTCTTATGTACTTTTCATAATCATTCAATAATCAACTAAAAACTGTAATCAATATGGGAATTGAAGGAAGCATGCAAAACTGCTCATGCTTGTTCAAAACTTTTAATTCCTTTACTTAATTGTTAAAATATGTTTAATTACTCACATTTTATTCAATATTGCTTATACAATCCTACCATTACAAACATTAAAACATATAAAAATCCCTCACTTTATATCAATAAGAAAAACAATATACTATGATTTCCATACCTTATTTTTAAAAATCACGTAATATATAACCAATCTACATTTTAACATCCTCCTCAATTATGAATTACACTAAAATCTCATAACACACACAAAAAATCAACACAGAAAAAATTTGGTCTAATGGAGTAGGTGCCAAATGCCCATGAACCGTTTGACCTAATTACAGTTGATACCATTGGAGCTTTTAATTATTAAAACTCGGCAACAAAAAATATCTTCATCTGGTTATTGATCATGCGAAAATATATATTTGGACTTTTCCTTCTAAAAGTGTGACAAGTGAGACATATACTAACTGCTTAAAGCAAATTTTCAAAATTAAAGTTCCCAAACAAATATTAAGTGACAGAAATGCTGCATTTACTTCCTCAATGTTTAAAAAATTCCTAAAACACCACAATACAAAACAATTACTCACGTCAGCCCATAGGCCTCAGTGTAACGGAAAAAAATGAAAGATGTAATAAAACTATTGTGTCAAAATTAAGATGTAAAGTAAATACTTCTTCGAAGAAAATTCCATGGATCAAAATTTTAGAGCAAGTAACTTCTGAATATAATAACCAACCCCATAGTGTAACTGGATTACCCTCGAATTACCTTTTATTTGGACATTTACCATATGACTCACCATTGCCTAAAAAACTTCATTAAATTATCCGCCAGTTGAAGATGTCAGAAAGATTGCGGTACAAAGAACCATTCAGCAACACAAAATTAATAAACAGAGAAATGACAGTCATTCTGTACAGTCAAATTTAAAAATTGGTGACTTAGTGATGTACGAAGAATTGAAATACCAAAATTGAAGAAAATGAGATCCACCTTATTCAGGCAATTATACAGTTTTATGCCAACTCTCTAATGTTAATTTCGAAATTGATAAACCAAACCAATACACTGGGAGTGAACTTGTGCACTCAACCAGATTAAGGCAGTTTCATCCTCATAATGAGTTTAAATTAAAATAATTTTGTTTCATGCACAATTTTCTTGGGGAGGGGGGGGGGAATTAAGAGAATTTTTTGGTACGAATTACAAGTGAAAAATTGAAATTATAAATAATGAATGTTAATGAGTAAAATAAATAATAAAACTGGAATTGATGATGTGAAATTAATCTAGAATATGATTTGTATTGAATTTATTGGGTTTTAACAATTGTGTGTTTTGAATTGAAATTTAGTAACTAATGAAAGAACTTTGGCTAAATCTAATTTTTGGATTATTTTGAAATGCTTTGTTGCCATTTTTGCAATGTTTTGTTTGTATAATGTGCTGAACTGTGTTTACATTTTCCCAAATATGACCAAACTTCCTATCTCAGAGATCCATTTCTTAATTAATTTTATATGTTGGGTTAAATTTAATAAAACATTTTTAAAAAAAGCTATCTTGATTAAACTTTCTACTAGAGAACTATTGTACAGTACTGGCCACAATGGATGACTCACCACAAAAAACTGTGATGTTTATGGATACACAAGAATAATTGCATTTAACTAAGTATTTATTTTATGGGAATTATTAATTTTAGTTATATAAGCACAGTATACATACATAATTGAGAAAGGGTTCAATATTTGGTGTGGAAACCTTTTTTTTCCAATACAGCTTGGATACGATCAGGCATGGAAATACATCATTTTTCGCAATAGTCTGGTGTAATTTCTGTAATCCACACTTGTTTTATAGTTTCTCTTAAGTCCGAAAGTGAAGTGGGGTTATGCTAAGCAACTTTACCCTTTAAAATTACCCAACAGTTCTCGATTGGGTTTAGATCCGGGAAATTTCCGGGCAACGGCCCAAGGATCTGAAACCCCTGCTTTGCAATCCATGTCTTAACAGCTTTAGTCTGGTGGCAAGGTGCTTCATCATGTTGGAAGTTGTGTGCACTGGTTGATATTCATAAACGGTGGTAACTTCTCTTTTAGCACATAGAGATAAACAGTTCCATTAATTGATGTGTCTTCAGGCATGAACCACAATCCACATCTTCCTTTGGCACAAATGGTGCCCCAGACCATGAGTTTTGCAGCATGCTTCACAGTGGGAATAATGCAGCGTTGACAGTCTCTTTTATTGGGAGGCCGTCGTATGTTTCTACAAAATGCATAAAACTGCGATACTTGAGTCTCGTCTGAAAACATCACATGTTTCCATTGCTCCACAGTCCAATCCTGATACTTTTTACAAAATGTCAGTCGGTCAGCAATATTTTTGGGAGACAATCTAGGCTTCTTAGCAGGCTTGTAGGACTTTAAATTGGCATTGAATAGCCTCCTGCGGATTGTCCTTTGGCTAGGGATATTAACATCTTTTGGTAAACCAGCTTGAATTGCTTTCGCTGATTTTCTGGGTGACTTCTTCGATGCCAAAATTATGGACTCATCCATGCGCTTGCTTGTGCTCCTGGGACGACCTTTTGGCTTTGAATATCCATAATTTCTGCTTGTTTTGAAATTACTTATAAACCTGGAAACTGTCTTTTGTGCCAATTGTAATCTGGCAGCAATTTCCTGAGTACTATAACCTTCTTCGATCAAAATCTTTATTTATGCATGCATTTAGCGTGAAATTCTTTTACCAGGCATTTTTATATTATTTCACCCTTCTGCAAAAATTTGTACGTCAACACACGGCGAACACAACTAATGAACTAACGAAATGCCAAGCAAGAACACCTGCACTTTGGCAGACACCCAAAACAAACATCTGGCGCCAATACGTCACTATGAATGGGAAAAAACAAATGAGTCATCCATTCTGGCCAGTACAGTATGTGATGTTTTGGATCTTCTGAGCCAACAACCGAATGTGACAACAAAGATTTTGTTACTTAAGCCATCGTTGTGCTTAAGACTGTGGGAAAATTTTGAACCTGCTCTCCTCTGACCCAACTATGCACAACCAATCAGAATGTATAATGTGTTTTAACATAATGAATCTATCATTGTGAATTTTATAATAAAAAGCGTCAATTATATTTATGTTTTGATAAGGGTGAATTGATTTGTAGAAAAATTGTAACTTAATTGTGAAATTTGTGTGTGTATCATAACTCGAGTATTAAAAGAACTTTTTCTTGTAACATAGGTTAAAATGAGAAAATTTTATGTAATGAAACAATGCTGAAAATTAAGTATATGAGAAAATTTATCCCATGGGAAAAATGATAAACGTCTATGTTCTCTTTCAATTATTAATATGTTTTGTCTCTGAGTTTGCCAGGGTCAAGAAATTGAAGGAGGCCTCCAAACACGGCGGTCGACCGCACTAGTTTGTTTTTCATAATTCTAATTGTTCTTTTTCATGTATGTGTATTTTCATATCGCACCATAATTTATTTAAATAAATTAAATACATCTGTAACTGATTTAAACTGGAACTGTTTAAGATTGTGAGAGTGAGTGGACAGATTGTAGGACTGTCAAATTATTCTCCACTCAGGATCAGAGTAAGCATCTGGTAAGGTAGAGACTTATTTGTAACTCTAATAACCGTCCAAGTAACCAGTGAAAATTGTGATTAATATTTTAGTGTGTTTATGTGATATATTTTTGTATGTTAAGTGAGAGTTTTCAGATGATACCTCTATGTCTTTCCTATTGTTTCTACTAACGAATGATTACATACATTTCTTTTCAAGACTCAAGACCCTTTCGATGTAAACTGTTATGAATATGCACTGTATTTTTAAAACTACTGCTCCAGGTCATCCTGAATAGATGGAAGAGTAATGTAGGGGTTTTAGAGGAAAAAATTAAGTACACTGCTGGCCACTGTAAATGCAACACCCTGAAGGAAACATGCAAATAACATGAAATTTACAACATGCATTAGCGGAGGTGAGATATGCAAATGATTAGAATTTCAGCGCAGACGCACATCACGCGCGCCTGTGGCGGCACTTCAAAGCGCTATTTAAGGCTTGGAGATTTCGACGATTTCAAGTTCGGCAATTGTGTTTTTCTTGTGGTTTTTTCAAAAAAACGATCAATTATGCCTCGTCGAAAACAGCGATCATCTTTTGATCAAGTATCCGAGTTCGACAGAGGAAGGATAGTGGCCTACCGAGAATGTGGATTATCTTTCAGGAAAATTGGTAGTCGTGTTGGACGAAACCAAACAACTGTAATGCGGATATGTGATCGTTGGATGCAGGAGGGTACGACGGACCGGCGTGTTCGATCGCATCCACCTCAACGCACCACTTCACGTGATGACAGGCAAATTGTTCGCATGGCAGTGACGGATCGCTCAGTCACATCACGAACCATAGCACAGCACATGCAGTCTGTAACGCATCATCCAGTGTCTGCGCGTACCATTCGATTCCGTTTACAGCAGAGTGGTCTGTCCGCAAGACGTCCATTGCTTTGTCTACCCTTGACGCAGAACCACAGACGTCTCCGCCGCCAATGGTGCGATGACAGAAGCATGTCGTCGGCAGAATGGAATGAAATTGTCTTTACTGACGAGTCACGCTTCTGTCTGCAACACCACGATGGTCGCATTCGAGTCTGGAGACACCGTGAAAAGAGGATGCTGAACAGCTGCGTTATGAACCGCCACACTGGTCCTGCACCTACTCAGCATTTTCCAATGTTTTTATTTTAGTTCTGGAATTAACTTTGTTTTTCTCTTCTGGGGACGTGCTGCAGAGAATTAGCTACACTTTGTGTTCACGCCTTCAGAGGGATGGGGGGTGAGTTGTCAAAACATAACTGAACTGTCAAAATATAGTTGAGAAGTACGGGGAAAGGGGGTTTAAAATAATAAGTATCTAACATTTCATTTACAAAGCGTGGGTATTTTTGCAGGCAGCAATAATAAGGATCAGCAATAATAAGGGTCCACATGACCAAGGTTGAGGTCTGCACATACGCCGTGCAGCAGGAGCTCGGAGGAAATTAAGTTTTGGCGGTAGATTGGATGGGAATTTCGTTGAGAGCGGAAGCTCGCGGCAGTCGTGCTGGGTAGGTCGACAAAATGGCTAACTGGGAAAAAGTACCCTGGAGCGTGGTTACTTCAAGAACGCAATAAATAAGGATTAAGATGTAGTTGACTTTCTTATGACCCATTCCCTGCCACTCGCCCAACTAATTAAAGAATATGACGACTGCATGTATATATATATATATATATATATATATATATATATATATATATATATATATATATATAGCCCTGAAGGTAAGGAAGGACAACTGGCTCCAACTCCTCGGAGATGTAGCGCTGGCTGTTTAAAGTACCGGCAATGCGTACTAGAGGTGTGCGAGAGTGATATCCAATACCGCCCCATACCATAATACCCGGTGCAGGACCAGTGTGGCGGTGCATAACGCAGCTCTTCAGCATCCTCTCTTCACGGTGTCTCCAGACTCGAATGCGACCATCGTGATGCTGCAGACAGAAGCGTGACTCGTCAGTAAAGACAATTTCATTCCATTCTGCCGTCCACATCCTTCTGTCATCGCACCATTGGCGGCGGAGATGTCTGTGGTTCTGCGTCAAGGGTAAACAAAGCAATGGACGTCTTGCGGACAGACCACTCTGCTGTAAACGGCATCGAATGGTACGCGCTGACACTGGATGATGCGTTACAGACTGCATGTGCTGTGCTATGGTTCGTGATGTGACTGAGCGATCCGTCACTGCCATGCGCACAATTTGCCTGTCATCACGTGAAGTGGTGCGCTGAGGTGGAACACGCCGGTCCGTCGTACCCTCCTGCATCCAACGATCTCATATCTACATTACAGTTGTTTGGTTTCGTCCAACACGACTACCGATTTCCCTGAAAGATAACCCACATTCTCGGTAGGCCATTATCCTTCCTCTGTCGAACTCGGATACTTGATCAAAAGATGATCGCTGTTTTCGACGAGGCATAATTGATCGTTTTTTTGAAAAAAACACAAGAAAAACACAATTGCTGAACTTGCAATTGTCGAAATCTCCAAGCCTTAAATAGCGCTTTGAAGTGGCGCCACAGGCGCGCGTGATGTGCGTCTGCGCTGAAATTCTAATCATTTGCATATCTCACCTCCGCTAATGCATGTTGTAAATTTCATGTTATTTGCATGTTTCCTTCAGGGTGTTGCATTTACAGTGGCCAGCAGTGTATATATGTATATATACATACATACATATATATATATATATATATATATATATATGTATATGTGTGTGTGTGTGTGTGTGTGATTTGGACATAAAGAATCTGACATTTAAAATACATTATTCATTAATAACAGAAACTTTCAATCAAACATGTGCCCCAAAATTACACTCCTCTTTTGTCTATAAACTGCGCCGAACGTGCCTGGACGACTTCTCGAAAATTATTTTTTGGGATCGTACATAAGTCTCACAGTGAATTTATTTTATCTCTTCTATTTCTTGAAATCGTTGAACTTTGAAAGCGGATATCAACTTGAAACACAAAATTAAAGTCCCCAGGCCAAATCTAAAGAGTCTTTGGTAGGACAGTCAAAATTTTGCAATTTCCATTGTCCATCCCTATTCCTTTCCGTACATTATTTATCAAAATATTTAAGCGAGTTTATGTCCCTATTACCGACTGAATCGAAAGGCACAATATGTAGTTCTGTGTCACCACTCGTGATTCTTAAAAAAACGTCGAGCTCGGTATTTTATTTGGCAGACGCGATTTTATTTTAGATATATTAAAATACTAAAATTGAAATACTTAAAATTATTTCAACGTTCAAATATAATGATTAACCCTAATTATATCACCACAACTTCATAAAAAAGGTAATTCAATGATTGAGATATTATAAAAATTTAAATATTATGCCGAAAAACCCGACGATAAAAATGTAACACACAGAAGTATAACACATTTTCTTGAAGCTTCTTTAATTTTCTGCACAGGGTTCGGAATACATGCAGTAATCATGTGGAAAAAACAAACTTCTTGAGAAATGAAAACAATTTCACAAGTCTTGAAACTTGGAACTTTTCCCTGTGGAATGAATTAAATTTTCACTCATGCTGACGATTAAACTTGACGAAATAACAACATTTTCCTGTATAATTTCACTGACCAATCACAGCACACTAAAACTTTCTTCTTTCATTGATGACGCGTTCCTTAACGAAACACAGGCATGAAGACAAAGAACAAATTCCTCTGTGGTAGACTTATTTTTAACTTGATCCTACTGCGCTCGTAATCCTTTAAAGTTCTGGATCCTGTCGGCTCTGATGACCCGAATGGTCATCTCCTGATAACGAACACATCGAGGCCGAAATTAATACGATTCTATTTCAAGAAACAAATGCAATTTATTCAGTTGTACACACACACGCACACACACACACACACACACACACACACACACACACACACACACACATATATATATATATATATATATATATGTAACGTACTGGACAACCCAAGGAAAAGATGGGCGTCCAGCACATCACTGGGAATGAAGATGTAGTCGTGGCTCGAATAAACGACGCGGCAAGTTACGGCATTAAATTTTATTAGACGGCGAATACGTCTTCTCAGGACCGTTACATTATCAAAAAAGCGTTACATGTACCCTTCATGTGGTTTATATAAACTTTGTCATGTGATCATCATCGCGATTAGGGATTTGCTGTTGTCGATAAGTCACATGTGGTTTTATATAATCTGCGCAGAGCTTATCTAAAATATTGGGGACGCCGCGCCTATTTGAAAAGGAAGCCATTTAATATTTTCTCTCGAGGTTATTAGAGTTTAGAATCAAAAGCGAAATTTAGCTCGTACGCCCAAGGGAATTTAGAATAATGTTAGATTTTAAAATGGTATGGGGTTTTTTATGTTATAGAATATCCCCCCCGTCCGAGAAGAGGCTGACCAACAATGCCTGCATTGGAGGACAGACTCACCCGACCATGTGAGGAAAATGGGCGTCGACCACAAATTTGGAAAAGTTTGAAAAGGAACATATGTTTTAAGTTAATTTAGTATGATGATCACATGGCAAGACATGGCACATTTCAAATTTGAATACATAAAAATACACTAATGATTTACTAATTTATGAACACAATAAAAACAAAAAAAATTATAGTAACTAATGATCAATTATAGAAAATTGTAAATTATGTAAATTTCTTCCTGTATTGTTGCTTTGAAAAAAAAATTGAATTTAAAAATGTACCCATCATCAACTGAAAATAATGTTGAGCAGGGCTGCAGTCCCCACACAACACAATCTCAGAAAAAAAAAATCAATTAACATAACCAAAAAAAAACTAAGTTATCAAATTTTCACTTTACATCAATTTTAACTTTGAGTCGACTCACACAAATAATAGAATATAACAATGAAAATATCAAAATCAACAAACAAACATGTTAAGTAAATGGAATAGAACATGACAATAATAATTTGAAGTTATTGTACGTTCCTCCTCAGCGTTCACTACTATGGAGTGAGTCCAAAAAAAAATCTTTATTTACTTATCTTGTAATGAATTGCAACATTTTTAGTCCTGTCACAGTCATTAGTATGTTGGGGAAAATACACCAATTAAAAAATCACAGTCTTTGTGTTGCTGTTTCTTATTTTTGCTTCACCAATGTAGAATACATAAAACATAACATTATTTTGGTTTGTTTACATATCAAGAAAAATAGTTCTTCAGTTATATAATAAGAATCACAGTTTATAATAAAAATCACACTTTCAATAAAAATCACAAGATTTAATAAAATCACACTTCAAATATATCAGTTGTATATAAAAATTACAAATCATATCACTCATTATCTAGTTTTCGTATCTTTATTTATCTCATTATTTTTTCTTAATATCTCTTATCTCCTTTATTTCAATAGTACTTATTATCAACAAAAAAAAAATCTCTTTTCAATATCATTTATATTTCTTATTCTCATTTCATCATTTCTTATATTCATTTTATTTCGACAATATTTATTCATTCCAAAATTCTATTCAATATTCTTTAATTATACTTATTCATATTTATTCTAACTTTATTTATTCTCAATACTTTTCATTTTATTTTCAAATTATCTATTTACTATTCATTTGTGTACACTTATTTTAATTCTACGTGGATATCCAATTTTTTGTGTTGAAGGTACCTTGTTGTATGTGTGTTACCCAAACTCTTAGTTTCAAATTTTTTAATTCTACCTCTAAGCAGTGAGGGTTGTGTTTATGTTTGTGTAACAAGTGGGTTTTCTTTCTCCATATTGTTCTCTGACTAATAAGGAGGAAGAGTCTTTTAGCCGTACAGTGGACTAACCGTAAATCTCCGACAGAATATGACTGCGTTGGAAAACAGCATCTTGCATAGTACACAGATGGAGAAAAAGGAAAAGGTGCAGTTGTCATACCTGTGGGAGTATAATATATAGAAATGGGAGGACAAAAGGAGTGGCCATCCCAGCCCTGTTTTAGTCATTACTCAAGCATATGATCTTCAGCACTTTAAGTGACTGAGTTGTTGAATTAAAAACAAATAGTAAAAAAATTAATAAGATCTTAAACAGTTGGGACGACATCCAACGCGCTTGTAGAGTTGGGTGATAGGAAAGTGTTTTTCAAGAAGTAGGAAATTTACTGAAAGGTTAAAGAAGTAGAGTTGTCATAGTCGGTGTTTAAATTGAGATCCAAAAAAAAATTCACATATAATAGTATTCTTAAGAAGAAAGTTTAAGTTAGACAGTTTTTTTATTTATTTTTTATTTTTTTTATATACCTTTAGTAGGACAACACATAATTAATTATATCGGTTTAAAAAAAAATATAATGATGTTAAGCATCACATAGAAAAGAAAGAAAAATGGATCTAATGTTTGTCATTATTCGTGGTGTAGTTTTAAGCTCTCTGGTGCATTATAATATCTCAATCTGCAAGCATGGACAATTTCAGAATCTCGTTTAGTGTGAAAGTTTGGTCTATCAATTTCATAATTAACTTTTGACATTTGTTTTAGAATAGAGTAAGGTCCAGAATAGGGTGAGCTTAATTTTCTAGTATTAGGATAGTGAAATTCTTCGAATAACACTAAATCTCCAACATTAAATTTAGATTCTACAAAACGTGCATCATATTTTACTTTATTCCTATTATGCTAATTAATTGTCCTTTCTTTAGCTAATTTTCTCGCCTCATCTACCTGAGGATAAAAATCTTGTTTTTTAACATGAGGTTCATAAGGTAATATTCCAAAAAGTAGGTAAGCTGGGGTCATTTGGGTAACTGAATGAGGCGTATGATTGTATTCATTAATTACTTCATTTAATAGGTTTGTCCAAGGAGTTTTGCTTGTCGAGTTATGTACTTTGCACCTTAATCTAGTAATTATTGTTTGATTTACCCTCTCTACCTTTCCGTTCGTTTGTGGATGATGACTCGAGGTAAGTAATTGTTGCACATTGTTATGCTCTAAAAATCTTCTAAACTTTGAACATGTAAAAGCTGCATTTCTGTCGGTTAGCAATTTTTTTGGTGTTTGAATTTGGAATATTTGTTTTAAGCAATTCGTATAAGTTTCAGTAGTTACGCTTTTTGATGGAAAAGCCCAAATATAACGCGTTGCATGGTCAATTATCAAATGTAAATATTTCTTTGTGGAATTATAGTAATTAAATCCGCCTACTGTGTCTAAACTTAAGCACTCAAAGGGTTGGTCTGTCGGAGGTACTTCTTGCAGCAATCCAAACCTTTTCTGTCTTTTCTTTTTGTTTAATTGACAAGTATGGCAATGTTTAACATAATTACTAATGTCCTCATTGATTTTGGGCCAATAATATTGGGGTGTGAGTAATTGCATTGTTTTATTTATTCCAGGGTGTCCATAATCCTCGTGGGCTCTTTTTAAAATTTCTAACCTCAATGAAAATGGTACTACAATTTTTAAAAATCCTTTCTTTCTCATGTAGATTACATCATTTAGTTTTTTATATTTAAGTCCCTGTACATTGTCTTTATTTTGAAATTCTACAATTTTTCTTAGTTCAATTAAATGGTTTATTTGGGTTTTAGGTTCTAGAATAGGGTTCCTTGAAAGCATGTCAGCTTCAATATTTGCAGTTCCCTTCTGGTATTTAATTTCATAGTCGAACATACTTAGTTTTAATGACCAGCGAAAAAGTCGACCTCGAAGATTTTTCACATTTTTAAGCCAAACTAAGGCAGCATGGTCTGTGTGAATTGTGAACTTTTTCCCGTGGAGATAATGATAATACCTGTCTAAACTGTCCACAATTGCCAAACACTCAAGTTCAGTAATAGAATAATTTGCCTCATAGTCCTTTAATACACGAGAGTGATATGCTATGGGATGCAACACCCCATCTTCACCTGGCTGTTTTAAAACAGCTCCAACCTGTTGTTTACTAGCATCCACAAATAAATGACAGTCTTTGTTTACATCATACAATTGCAATATTGGTTTACAAATCAATAAATTTTTAAGATCCTCAAAAGCTTCTTGGCACTTGTCTGACCATCCCCATTTTACTCCCTTTTTCAATAATGTATTTAATGGCTGTCTTACTTTTGCATATTTTGGAATAAACTTATTATACACATTTATTGTGCCCAAGAATCTTTGGAGTTCTTTTACATTAGTTGGTGGTTTCAAACACTTTATCTTTTCAATGTTAATGTTGTCTGGGGCAATTTTCCCATTTGTTACATTATATCCAAGAAAATTAATTTGTTGTTGCAGAAAAGTACATTTAGTTAATTTTAACTTGATATTCTCTTTTTTGAAAATGTTAAATAGTATCTCTAAATGTTCAAGGTGTTGTTCTTTGGAGTCTGAAAAAATTATAATATCATCGAAATAGTGGCATGCAAAGTTAACTTTATATTTATCCAAAATTCTCCTGATAGTCCTATTGAATATTGCAGGGGCGTTCTTTAAACCAAATGGGAGTCTTAGCCATTCGTATAAGCCAAAAGTAGTGGCAAATGCCAATTTCTCAGTATCTTTTGGGTGGACGGGTACATGCCAATACCCTGAGGTAAGGTCTAAAGTTGAAAAGTAATTAGCTCTGCTTAATTTATCTAGAATATCATCAATTCTGGGTAAGGGTTCTGCATCTGTCTTAGTAATTAAATTTAGTTTTCTGAAATCAATACAAAGTCTAGTTTTTCCCTCATTTCGCTTCCTTGCCAAAGTCACAGGACTTGAGTATGAACTATGTGATTCTTTTATGATTCCTGCTTCTAACAAATTTTTAATTTGGGTCCTGATCTCTTTTTCCTCAGTTGGCGAAGTCCTGTATGCTCTTAGACTCACTGGTAAATCAGAATTTAGGATTATTCTTTGGGGTTCCATCCTTATTTTGCCTATGTCATATTTGTTAGTTGAAAACAGTCTATTATTTTTGTGCAATAAATTCTTTAATTCCCTATCAACATCTAAATTTTTGATTTGATCATTAATGTCAACATTTTCATAATTTGGATTACTTTCTGCTTTGATTTCACCAGAGCTTTCATTAAAATTGTCATTTACATCATAATCAATACAGAAAATATCATTTTCTTTCTGCGAATTTTCTTCATAAGGGTTAAACATATCAGAAACTTCAATTTCATGACCATTACTATTATTATCCACATGCTTATTATCACATTTATTTTGTAGGTGTAAAGAAATTTTACTTATATCACAAATATTAACCATTTTCAAAGCAATTCTATTTTGATACACACACAATTGGTTACAATCAATTACTAGTTTAAACTCTTTACACTCAGGAAGTCCCAGAATAAGATAAGGCAAGTCATTGTCCAAAACATATGCAGAAATGTTTCTAATTATTTTCCCTATTCTCAAAGTTAATACACATTTAGTTGTAATTAAGATTTCACCCTCAGCTTGCCTGACCTTAATTGGAGAGCTTGAATAGCATTTCAGTTGACATTGCTTGACCAGTTTTTGTGACATCAGACTAATAGTCGAAGCAGTGTCAATCACACAATTTAAAAAATTCTGTTTCTCATTTTCATATAGTCTTTTTGTTTTGTCAACCCTATTATTTCTGATAATGTTTCCCCTCAATGACAGTAATTGTCATTCTGGCGCCTGATCTCTTTCAAATTCAGGTTCCTCATAATGATGTTTATTGTCTGACACCGACATCCTATCAAATCTCTCATTAATAGAGCAAGTTTGTTCCCAATGATAAGCATTACTTATGCCAAAGTTAGAACATTTTCGACAGGGTCTAGATGGTAAGTCTGCATATTGTTGGTGGTGATTAATTTGGTTATTGGGGTTGGGTGCAAAATTTCTATTCAACCTTTGATCTCTGGGTTGCCATTGTCTGAATTGTTGCTGCTGACTATAATTAGGTCTAAACTGAGTTTGTTGATTATTATTAGGTCTAAATTGAGGCTGGGAAGAGTAATTTTGTCTAAATTGGTGAGGTGGGCTATAATTCATCCTAACTTGAGGTTGGTTGTAATAATTCTGTCGTAATTGGTTCCTATTTTCAAATCTAGTGTTAAAAAAGTTATCCCGATCCCCTTGATTAGTTTTGTTTTCTTCATTATTTATTTTGTTTAGCTTATTAGCCAACTCTATCCATTCTGTTGTGGTTTGAGGAGGATTTGCAGCTATGGTCATTCTCATTTGAGCATTTAGGCCTTGTGTTAGGCCTTCTAGTATTAATTTCTGTGATAACCCCAATCTCTTTCCTACATCAATTTTTTTATGAAAATATTTAGTTAAGTCATCATTATATGCAAATTTCAAATTGGAAAATTCAGAGAATTCCACGCTATCTGCCTCAAAGAATAATTCTTGCAAAGTGTCTTTTAATTCTGTCCAATCTTGGATGTCTAGGCAATTATTTACAAAAATTGTTAGAGCCTTTCCCCTGAGAAATTTTGAAATCCTTTTTATTTTTTGTTCATTTGGAACATTTGCTTGGGAAAATTTCTGCTCAATATAGGCAAGCCATTTTTGTAATTTCATTCCCCCCTCTGGGTCAAAAGGAATAAAATCCCTGAATTCCCTCTCTACATATTCAAGTTGAAAATCGTCCTTGCATTCTGTCTCAATTTTATCTTCCCCCTGAAATTCTGTCTTTATAGATTTATCTTCCATCTTATAAGTGTAACACAATATCACAATTATATTTCAATTTAAAACAAGAATATAATATCATATAATCATAGTTTGCTACACAATTTTAAAAAGTTTATGATGGTAGACATACAACCTGGTCATGTGATGCTTGTCTTGTTACTGTAAAATTCTCGGTTGCACACATTTTTTTTTTATTTTTATTTATTCACGGTACAGCGCTAGGGCTTGCATACCGGCTAAATTAAATTCACACACAAGAACATCGATGATTTTTTAAATGGTGGGGATTATTTCCTGACGACAATCGTGAAGAATTTATCACACGGAGCACTGGAGAACACAATCGCAAAGATTCACTCGAAGTTGAAGTCAGAAGCAAAAGCAGCTACACAACTTGTGGAAAAAAAAAAAAGACGCGCACAATCTTCGATGGCACACACATACTACGACGGAATGACGGGGAAAGAGGAGACCTCGACCTTGACACATAAAGCCCACAGCGTGAAATAACTTTTCTCCTGACCGAAGACCGCAAACAGCAAACGTAAAACTTAAACTCCACTGTGAATTTTCCGCGCAGCAAAACTTGAATTTCTGTTACAAGTCTGTACATCCAGCCGACTTTCTGTAACGTACTGGACAACCCAAGGAAAAGATGGGCGTCCAGCACATCACTGGGAATGAAGATGTAGTCGTGGCTCGAATAAACGACGCGGCAAGTTACGGCATTAAATTTTATTAGACGGCGAATACGTCTTCTCAGGACCGTTACATTATCAAAAAAGCGTTACATGTACCCTTCATGTGGTTTATATAAACTTTGTCATGTGATCATCATCGCGATTAGGGATTTGCTGTTGTCGATAAGTCACATGTGGTTTTATATAATCTGCGCAGAGCTTATCTAAAATATTGGGGACGCCGCGCCTATTTGAAAAGGAAGCCATTTAATATTTTCTCTCGAGGTTATTAGAGTTTAGAATCAAAAGCGAAATTTAGCTCGTACGCCCAAGGGAATTTAGAATAATGTTAGATTTTAAAATGGTATGGGGTTTTTTATGTTATATATATATATATATATATATATATATATATATATATATATATATATATATATATATATATATATATATATATATATATATATATATATATATATATATATATATATATATATATATATATATGTCGCAGTTGGAACGACATGGTTCTCACAAATAGAACAGATGCAAGACAGGCGCAAAGTAATGTGAGTAGTATGTGAGAAACGAGCAGGGAATGGTGAACAGCTGGATTTAATGAATTGGTCAGGCGAAAATGGAGACGAGTGTGTGCGAAGTTGAAATGAAATAGAAGATTAGGGGAGTCATGAAAGTTAGTGATATTGTTAGTTGAACAGCAGGAGGTCCAAAGGACGTGAGAGTTTGGAACCCTAGAAAAGAAGGCACTGAAAACAGGGGTTGGTATCCCCTCAATTTAGATTTGAAGAAGAAAAATTATAAAATATATATGTGCAGCCAATAATAATGGTCCAAATTGGCCCATTGGTTAAAACGTGGACACCAATGGGAGCCCATATTGGAGGAATTGAAATTAAATTTAGAGAGAAAGTTTGGCAGATTGATTTTAGAAATCGAGAGATGTACACAGAATTAGGAGCGGAAGAGGCCGCAGTTGATTGAGCATTGCAGGTAGATAAACCCAGGAGTTAGTAAGGATGAACACTAAAGCTGCAGTTATCACGTATACTTTGAGCCTGATTAACCGATAGAGTTCGCAAGTAGCAGAAAGATTTGATGGAATGAAAAGTCAAGCCGATAGATAACAGTGAGCCAGACAGCATACGTACGAGAGCCCCATCCATGAGCCGAGTCATCAAGCACCGCCTAGCCACGCACGCGCCATGCCGTGGAGAATATGCAAGCGTACAGCCAAATGGTAGCCGAGAATTTCGTCCACAAAGTAACCCTAAGAAGAGATCCCCCAACCAGGGCATCGAGAAGTGTAGCCTTACCACGCTGCCCCCCTCGTCGATCGAACACTTAGCGAAGGGACCCCGGCAACAAGTTTGACCAAAAGGAGTGAGGTGCAATCCAGCCAGACAAGTTTTGTCCACAAAGGAGAATCCGTTGTACTAAGGAGTGTGACTGCCCAGCTTTTACGAGAGACATTGCCCCAGGTATGGGATTTTATGTACCTTGCTATTCTGTGTCATTTTCTCTTTGAATAATGCTAAATTAGGTGATCGTGATAATGATATGAGAAATTATAATTAATATTAACATATATTCGCATATATATATATATATATATATATATATATATATATATATACATATATGTAGCATGGATTTTATCGCTACAGTTAATGTGTAGTAATTTTATCTTAATTCAAACTTAAAATTAATTAATAACTTGTTAAAATCTAACTCTGTCAGGGTAGGTATTTTATCTTAGCAGTAGCAGGTGTTTTCTTTAGTCCTGATCTTTTGAATTCAAGGTGGTCTTCATTTTAACGATGTCTCGCTCTTTCATGCACACCTGTGCGTAAGTTGAATCGGCATGACATTGTTGAAATAAAGCATTACGGTTCTTTCCCAGGGCTACTTTTAAATTTACGGTTTCCTACGTCGTGCTAACAATCAGCATAAGATACGGGAACCTCCTTTCCTGCACTGTGTTATTCTTGTACGTAACGCCCATAGTGACGTTCATCTGTTCTTTTTCTATGCGTATTGAGTTTCACCTAAGTGTGGCAATATCGTGTGTATTCGTGCAGCTTTTGAGAAACAACCGCGTTGGCGCGAAATCGCCAGATGTCATAAGTCGCCAGGTCTCACCTGCACAGCCAATGAGCGTGTCTTATGTTCCCGCGTATTCACGTCATTGTTACACGCCTACCAGTTTTCCCCGTTACTCGGCGATGTATGCCCTTTTACTTAATGCGCTGCTTCTTTTCTACCTTTCGTAGGCGTCAGCGTTTGGCGAGGTTTGGTTCATGTTTTCTCTGGCAGCCCTCGCTCCCTCTTTTGCTCGGCTCGAAAGAAATTTATCAGATAGACTCTGTGACTTGACTTAGACTTACAAACTTATCCAGCCTAGCCATGTTTTTGCCAGTTTTATACTTTGTGAAGGAGTACTTGCTTGTAATGTTGATGAAAGATTCATTTATGATTTTTATGTATTAATTGTAAGCATTATGACTACGTAGCATCCTTTTTTAAAATAAAAGAGAGTCGACTCAAACATGTGTCAGTAAAAATTATTTGAAGTACAATCATCCAGGATAGTTAGTTGCAAGGAGTCGCAACGAACTGAGTTTTTTTTTCAGCGCAAATGTAATATCACCACTATTTCCGGCTAAAACTTCTGAGAACATCTTTCCTCTTTGGAGACACCGCTCGTATCATCCGTCGCTATGAACTTTGTTATTCGCCGCTACGACTAATAGAATCAACCGATTTCCCTTCGACAAAGTTTCTTCAGTGAAACGGTCCCGAGTGTTCTTCAAAAGGTACTGCAGATAAAGTGATGTCGTCCAATCCTGTTTCCGATCCCTCGTCCAGCAATATGATGTCTATTTTCCAGTAGTTTCTGCAGTATAATAACAGTGCCTCTACTTCCGAATTCTCCATTATAGACATTATACCACCCCAGTCTCTCTCTCCAGTACAGATTTAGTACAGTGCCAATTCCCCTTCATAATATATATATATATATATATATATATATATATATATATATATATATATGACACTTAGAATTGTTGAGTATTAGATTAGTATATTTAGTAGCATTAAACACCTGATATATCATGAAGTGTCTAAGTGTATGTATAGTATTATTATGTTTAATAAATTGATTTGTGTGTGTACATATGAGTAGTCACTCTTAGTCAAACAAAGAAACAAACTTAGCACTAAAATTACGTTACGGTGACAATATATATATATATATATATATATATATATATATATATATATATATATATATATATATATATGTCAAAACATAACTAAACTATCAAAATATAGTTAAGAAATACGGGGTAAGAGGGCTTAAAATAATAAGAATCTAACAATCCATTTACAAAGCGCGCGTATTTTGCTGTGGGGAAAGTCATCTTTTAAAAGCGACTTTGAGCGGAAAGCGAATAATTCTAGGCGAGAGGATTTATTTTTAGAAGTATACAGGTTTTGGTGGCGAAGTTAAGAATGCACGATCAGCACTAATGAGGGTCCAGATGCCCAAGGATTAGTTCTGCGCATGCGCCGTGCAGCAGGAGCTAGGAGAAAATTAAGTTTTTGGTGGCAGACTGAGTGGGAATCTCATTGAGAGTGGATGCTCGTGGCAGTCGTGACCGAGTAGATTATAAAATGGCGAAGCGTGGAGATCAACCTGGAGAGTGGTCAACTTACGAAGTTTAATAAAGATGGAGTTAATACGAGTTGGATTATTTCTTTAAAAGGCCTACCACTCGCCTAATTCAACAATGGACGTGACTGCATAAAAATGATGTTAACACGGGAGTAAATCAGGCTCCATGTCGTGTATATATATAAATGTAATACTTTCATACACGGGATGTTGGAACATCAGGGACGAGAAATCATGGTGTCCCAGAAAAATATTGTACTCGAAGTGGCAAGTGGCGTAGGAAGAAAGTCCAGACCCAAAACATAGTCTCCTCATATCGTCACAGTTTATATTAAGACTGGAGTTTAAAGACTGGATATACAACTGCGTCAAACATAATTTTCGGACGGACATTGCGGCTAGCCGGGACGGGGGCCCCGCCAGCACATATTGATAGCAGCGAAACTCTCCATGTTTCCGGTTTGGAAGCAGATACACAAGTCGTAGGGTATTGCCGAGAAAAGCGCGGATTTTCAGGCGCGCTGAACTTTAATTTGTCTGAATTCATCACCTGGCTATGAGGCGTCATATGGTGTGATCGCTGGAAAGTTCTCCAATGTTCGAAGTTATATAACAGTTATGTAAAGTGTAGTTTCGTGGATTTTAGGTGGAAGTTAATCGGCTACTTTTCGTAATTTCTAGGTCAAATTGAGGGATAATGATTTATTGCAATAAGATGAAAGAATTTTGGATTGGCGTTTTTAACAATAACAAAAAGGTTTGAAATTTATTTTATATATATATATATATATATATATATATATATATATATATATATATATATATATATATATATATATATATATATATACGTTTGTGTGTGTGAGAGGGAGATGTCTGTGTTATTACAGCGAGGTAAATAGAAAAAATACTATATTGAAAATTGTAAAAATCCTTGAGTGGAACTTTAAACTCTACTATGCGTATTTTTTTATACAAATAAATAAAATAAATCATGTTTTGGCAAGTAACACAAAAAATTTTTGGGGGGGGGTAATAACACTGAATACCAATAGAAAGACTGCAAAAATCAACTATACAAAGCATTATCCTTTGAGTAAGCTTTGTGTGTATCTTCCTTCAAGCAAGCTAAGTCGAAATACATATTACGTAACTGAAAAAATCTGTGAAAATGCAAGCACAGATAAATAAAAGTATTTGGAGAGTGCAGGAAAACTTTTTTTAAGTGACAGAGACGAATCTAATAGCGAAACAAAATACATTTTATATTTTCTGCGTACGTTTTAGAATTATAATAATCCGGGGAAGAGACAAAAACGCATTCTGTGTTATGAAAGAAATTTTTTATATGCGTGTCTCAGTATATTTACGTAATGCTGTAAATCCTTTACAAACGAAGTACTTTTTAGAGTGTACTATACATTCCTTTTCAGAACACTTTTTTTTACTACATAGGAAATGATTTTTGCGGAAAATTGCAATGTAGTGGTAGTTCTTGGAAGGAGAAATTAGCTGAAATATTCTGATATATATATATATATATATATATATATATATGTGTGTGTGTGTGTGTGCATATATATATTTATATGGGGAACCCGGGGTAGAACGGGGTACGAAGTTGAAAATGTGTTTTAAAAATACAAAAGGGTTGATTAAGAGAGCTGCAAATTTTTCTGTGAATCCATTACAATGTAATAATCACAAAAATACAACAATATTGTAAGAACAATCTATGTATTTTCAATTACAGAAAATTATGTCATTTGTCCCGTTCTGCCCCGGGCACGGGGCAGAATGGTGTGGTAAGGGTAATTAATTATAAAAACATATAAACTAGTGGAAACGCATACAATATATGTTTGCTCTATATTTATTTAGTTTTAAGTGATTATAAATGTTTAATTAATGTTACGGTTTTCATTGATTATGTCCTATTCTGAAGCCTATTAACAAAATTCACACACTAGGAGAGCCTCATCTTCGCTATCTATTGCCGCACATGAATTGTGGGCCCATATTTTGCACATGGAACAAGTGACCCAACCTTCTTCAACTGACTTTGAGTAAAATTCTCTGCAATATAAACACTCGCAATCAGAATAATCCCCAGAATCACTCTCGTTAGTTTTGGGCTCTGTCTTCAGCTCCTTCTTTTTTCCATTTATCTTCAGGCATTTTCCCTTGTTTTATTCATTCTTAATTTTATTCTCTTTCTTAAATATTTTAATCTTTCCGTTTCTTCTTTAGCAAACTTCCTTTCTTCTTTTTTCTTAATAGCGGCTTATAACTCTTTTTTGTATGGGGAATCTGTTAAGACAGCCGTCTTCCCCCTCCTCCTATTCGTCCTTTTCGCGTTTTCTTTAACTTTTGAAATAGGCATTAGAATTTCAGGTGAAACATGAAATGAAGATGCCCTGTTGTCAATTGTCATCCAAGAGCAGGCAGGAGTGGCACAATTCGCGTCCTCAAATCGGACCTTCTTAACAGGTGTGTCATCATTATAGTTAGCTGAAACCTCACCAGCTTTATCTTCCAACTTGATATGCATGTGTTTTTAACTGGTGTGCTAGGTGAAGGCTATTCCAATTGTTCAGCTCCGGATGTTATGACCTCTTCACTTGAAGGCCTACCAAATTCGATGTCAGTTGTGTCTGCTGGGAGAAAATCTGCGTAGGTGAATATGGATGGGTCAGTTGGTCCTATTACTGTAGCTTGGAAACCATTAATTGCAGTTTTCATTGTTGCGCTTTGGATAAATCTGATCCAAAAAGATTAAAACTTGAAAGAGGTATACGACTATCCCTGGGTTGCTTCGTAGCCATTTAAGAAGCTCATTGCTGTAATGAAGACTTAAAGGCTTCATAAAAGAAACATCAAGTGGCTGAAGTCTGTGAGCGCAATGTGGTGATATACATAGCAACGAAATGCCACTCTCCTTCACGTAGTCTATAACCTCAAGGTTCTTCGCATGTGTTGTCCATCTAATATAAGAAGAACCAGGGAGTCTTTTGATGCCTTAGAAAATTCCACAAATTTTCGAAACCATACAGGAAATGACTCAGCAGTCATCCATCCAGTGCTGTGCACCTCAGCCCAACCTTCTGATGGCAATCCTAACTCAAATTCTTTCTGCTTCTTTCGAGGAAAAATGAGCATCGGGGGCATATAAGCTCCTCTTGCCGACAAACAAATAAGTCAGGTTACAGTTTCGCCCCTTTCTGCGGATGTTAATGATCCCACTTGACGTTTCCCCTTGCAAGGTATGATCTTTGATTGGTTTTTAGGGTTCACTGAAATGCCCGTTTCATCGCAATTAAATATTTGAGAAGCTGTTAGTTTGTGCTTGTCGAGTAAGTTCGTTAGTAACGAAAAAAAACTATCGACAGCTTCTTTATTAAAGCCCATAGCTCTTGCACCAGATGTTGCTTCGGCTTTGCGAACATATAAAGTAGGATGTCTCTTAAGGAATCCATTGAACCAATATTGGCCTGTGATTCCCTTTTTAAATCTATGACTAATGTCATTTCTTACTGCCAAATGATTGTTAATTCACCGCTATTCCGGGACGGCTGCAGTTGCTTTCTAAGCACGTCCCAGACGTACTCTATTGGCGAGAGGTCTGGTGACCTGGCAGTCCATGGGAGTACTTCATATCCTTGAATACATTGTTGGGAGAGTCGCGCAGTATGTGGACGAGCGTTGTCTTACTGATAAATGACACCTGGGCGACTTGATAGAATAGGCAGTACAACTGGCGTTAAAATCTCGTCCACGTAACTGCGCGACCTCAAATTGTTCTGAAGGATGACTAGAGGTGATCGTATGTCCCAACATATTGCTCCCCACACAGTCACCTTGTGTAATCACCGTATGCCTCTCGACAACAAATGCCGAATCGGACCGGTGGCCTGGCCGCCTCCACACGCGTATACGCTGGTTATCAGCATTGAGACTGAATCGGGATTGATCGCTGAAGATCACACGCCTCCAGTCGGTCACACTACAGTTTGCCCGAGGTCGGCAAAAGTCCATTCGACACTTCCTATGATGTGGGGTCAGTGGTAAGCGTCTTAATGGACAGTGGCTCCTTATACCTGCGTTGGCCAGTCGTGCCCGAATGGTTTCCCCTGATACCACCTGATGTTTGGAACGTGGTAAATGGCGTCGAGCCGATTCTAGCGACGCTGTTGGTGTAGACGTGGCCGCTCTTATTATTGCGCGATCCTCGTGGGCAGTTGTGTTCCTGGGACGCCTAGACACCCCGCAACGGTAGACTATCCCTTCCGTGATCCATTGTTGCCAAATCGAGCAACTACCATATCGCTCCGACCGAGGTGGCTGCCGATACGCCTGTTCGACCAACCTGCTTCTCTGAGGCCTACTATATACCCCTTCTCAATGTCCGACAATTGTTCGTACTGTCGCCAGTTACGTCTCAGAGGCATCTCTAGTCACAAGACCGTCCATCCAAGTCGACAGATTTGTTTGAATAGCCCTAAGGCACGAGCAATCATGCTTTTAAACTCTACCAGCTGCTCATCTCATATGCGCATAGCGCGCTTACCCTTGTCTCATTGGTGACGAAATTTTAATCATTTGCATACCTCTTGCTTGACTACATTCCTGCCACGTTTCGTGATAGTAGCTCGATTTCTTCTGGATGCATATATTTTTTTGTGACAGAGTGTATATATATATATATATATATATATATATATATATATATATATATATATATATATATATATATATATATATATATATATATATATATATATATATGTGTGTGTGTAAGTAAAGGAGGATAGCCTTTCGGGTGAATTTTCTTCAAAAATTCACATGTTCTCAAAATCACATGGTCTAGGATATACCGATTGTTAAAAAGGATACATTCATTTGTATATCATTATAGATATTTCCATATAGTGGGTAATATATTAGATATTGAAGTATCGAACAATTATTATAATCATTACTATATGAAACTCTAACTGGAAAAATATAACACTGTCATACGTTCATAGTTTTGATATTTTTACAGCATGAACTCCTTTCCTAGTAGAAATGAATGGTTGAGTTTATAATATAAACTTTAGATGAAATTATTATTTTTATTTTTCTATTAGATTTTTATGCAACAAAATATACTGAATTTCGGACTTATGAAACGTTTAATTAATTACCGTTTTCTATTTGCATCGATTTTAAATTAATCAAATCTTTCTACATTTTAATCGTTTAAAGGCAGTTACATTGCATTAAACTGGCAGTCAATTAATCACAAGTTTTAATCTAAGCTAAGCATTCTGGTTTCAATAAATTCCAATTGAATAAATTCTGCTACTAAAAACATTTCCCGTCTAACTAAAATAAATTACTCTTAGTGAGTCACTTTCCTTTAATAATATATATAGATTATTATTTAATGCATTTATAAAATCATAATAAATTGCAAAAGGTTTATTATTCTTTAAATTACAGAAAAATGTAAATTAAATTTATATTCACTGTTACTCTGGTTTTGAAATTCTAGGAATTTTAATTTATTTATATAATATATATATATATATATATATATATATATATATATATATATATATATATATAGTATATATATACATATATACATATATATATGTGTGTGTGTAAATAGGAATAAATTTTTATACCAGAATCCTCATCGGCTATAAAAGTTCATTGTTAGTTATTTAAATAATTGTAGTTAATTGTTATTATACTGAACCAAAGACTCATTGAAGATTAACTATATTCAATACATTACAGTAATTTCCTATATAGAATGTATTGATTTCCAGTTTAACAGTACTGTATCTAGCTTACACAGGGTATAATTTGAGTTTCTATGTACTAATTACAAAAAAGTTTTGTACCGAAGAGTGTAAAGTTAAGATCTATAATTCATATAAAAGATTAACTAGTTTGAAGACATTGGAAAGTGCGGAGAATAAAGTATTAATTTCTAGTCATTGACAAAAGAGAATAGGATGATAAGTGCTTTAAATACGCGTGGACAGATGTTTTCAATGAAAGCATTAACTGAACACAAGAAAACATAATTGTGTTAAATATAAAATACTTCTGCAATAGTATGGGGAGGGGTGCTTTAGGTACTGGGGCTAGGTCCGCCATCTTGGGTTTTTCACAGTTCAGAGCGCTTTGTGGGTTTCTCTCTCTGACGATATTTATTAAATAATACTGAACCTCGCTGGCAATACCCTGTCTCCAATCACATCGCAGCGACAAAATTTATTTCACTCCGTCAAAAACGGTAAAATCGGTGCCAGAGAAATCCAAGATGGCTGACCTGACCCCAGTGTATCGAGTCTCAACAATTGGGGGAATAAGGTATTCTAAGCCTTGTTTAAAAAAAGGGGGATATAATATACCGAATCTCCTTTCAGTGGTTCTCTGCACATTGTGGCTTAACTGGAAATGAGATAGCGGACCATCTATCCCAAGGGTACAAAGGTTCTACATTAACGGAACAAGCCTTTACATACCATTATTCTAACCTTTTTTATAAAAATGACATGCAAAATTGCTTTTAAATCGAGGTCATATGAATCCTCTACAAAAGACCCTTCCTCTACTCTATGTAAACAATCATCTTTAGTTCCGGACTCCTCGCTTTTTGCAACGATCTCATGTTTTAATATTTTGACCGGCTACACCTGTCTCCAAGCACATATTCCGGATTGGTCTGGCTGATTTGCCCAACAACGTCTTGTGATATTCTGGCCAATATATGACGGCTTTACACCTTGACATCTAACCAGATTCACTGAAAGTTTTTTTTTTCTTTGAGGCGGAATCACTTGTCAAACATTGGCCTAAACTACGCAGCAGTTTTCTGTCCATTTTATTATGGGGGCACCATATATGCGAACAGCATACTAAAGTAGGGTCTAAAGCAGGGACTAAAGTAGGGACTGCAGGACTAAAGTTCCCGAATCCTTTTCTTCATGGTTCCTGGACACTAAGATGGCATATGGGGCCTCAATGGGATGGAGGATCCTCAATGGTGGATGGCCGACTTTTTGAACAGGGCCAGTAAAACACTGGTCAGTCATCCGCAGAGAGGGGGGACATCTAGTTTTTTCTCACTCGAATTCCCACGTTTTATCACAAAATTTAAAATTGTCAAGCATATGGTCGTTCCAAAATTTGCACAGATGTTGTGGCCGATCTGAGAGACATACTCAGTGGATCAAATCCTATGAATACGGATAAAAGACACTACGTTCCATTCCGTCTGAGGCAATTCCCAAATTTTCATTACCATTGCAATAAAGTTAGCCTACCATTGCAATTAAAAACGCAACTTATAGCAACAAGCACGAATGATGGTGGGAATGAGACTGGCGAGCATATTAAGCGCTTTACTCACGATTTAAAGCAAATTGGCCTAGTTTTAGTTATTCTCAAGTGCCGAGAATACAAAGTTCAAGTGCAACACAAATGTCCTTAGTATTCTTTATAAACAAGATAACTTTTTGGCAATAATTATCCTGTAATCGAGGTGGTATTGAAAGGGAATTTTTTTCTCGAAGACTAGTTTTCTTATTGTTTTTCAAAACTTACTTTAATGTCAAGCATACCCCTTACGTAAATCTTGATGTTGTTTACTAAGGAAATAAATAAATTCCGCAATATAGATTTTACAGTTACAAAACAATAAAAGAATGGTAATAAAACCACAAATAAATTCTACCTTAGTATTCGTCTCACGAATGGTAGCAATTAGGCGATATTTTTCCAGGATGAATTTTTTCTACCCAATATTTGTTTTCTCGTCATTATCTCAGTGTTACCTTTTTTTGCCGCTCACATGGTGTAGTGGTTAGCATTCTGAACTGCCACGCGGTGGACTTCGGTTCAAATCCCGGATAAGATTTGGTCGTTTCCAACTCACCCCCTTCATAGGGAGCAATGCTGGCTCACCTATATGGTGCTCCCAAAATAAAGTAGTCAGCAAAGCACGGTGAACAACAAGACGCGAATGTCTCTCGACAAAGTGCCTCCGCATTAGACCCCCAAAAATATCTTAACTTTCCAAAAAAATTAAATAAATAAATAAGAGAATGTTCATAGAATAAAATAAAGATTCTAACATAGTATTCCTCTCAGGAAGGAAGCAGTTTAATAATATTTTCCTGTAAATGAAACATTATTTTAAGGCCTTATTGGAATAGAGGGCCAACTCCATTTTTGTTAATTTTGAGATACAGAGCCTTAAAGTCTAATGATTGCTGAGAAATGACTGCTGAAGTCTAATTTGTAATACCCTCTATTTGCAGCAGAATTAAGCTGGAGGCGTACCAGTTATAAAATAAGATAGAAATGACATGTATGAACATGAATGTGAGGCTGACACCATTTTTTGGAAAAAATGGAGTTGGCCCACTAATGAAATAAGGCCTTCTTTTTTCTCACAGAGATTTTTTGTCTCGTCATTTTTTAAATCTAACATCAATAGTTTCTCATGTATCTCTCCCGTAAACTTTGAGGTTTTTTACTGAGTAGAAAGATAAATTATTCTAACTGAATTCTTTACTTAAAAAAACTAAGAAAATGATCATAGAACAAAGTAAAAATACTAACATAGTATTCCTCTCGGGAAAGTAACAGTTTAAAAATATTTTCCTGTTACTGAAAGACAATTTTTCCCCAAAGATTTGTTTTCTCGTCACATTTTAAAATATTACAGTAAGAATTTCTCGTGTATCCCTCACATAAATGTTGAGGTTTTTTTGCTCAGTAGAAAGGTTAATTGATATAATCACTTTCTATATTTTTAAAAAAGTTAAGGGAATGGACATAGATCAAAATAATGATTCTAATTATATATATATATATATATATATATATATATATATATATATATTAATTTTTTTATTAAATGATTACATGCCTTTTATATTCACTTTTTTCACTTTCATTACAAAAAGACGACTTCTTAAACTCCTCCTACTTCACCTGAGCTAAATTAAAAGTTTCGCCTTTAATTTAAAATTTTCCTTCCTCTTCCTACTATTAATTTCCCCTTCTTATAACATTTTAAACTTTCAAAACTATCGCGGATGGTGTACGGCATTCACTTCGATTACACTTTAAACTTGCTGTTTTATGTGTTTTATTTACGTTGTAATTTCAAGTGGAACCTTAGTGGCTCTAAGTACATCCAAATTTTTAAAAGGTGATAACTTAAGTATTTTTTCCTTTAATTTGAAACTTAAGATCGAGTTTCATTCCCTTAAGGATAGAATTTATTTTGCTCCTCGAGACTGCAATAAGGTACTTAACTCTTCCTGTTTTTCCTGGAGTTCCTGTTTTTAAAAAGGAATCGAATGCAGACTTATGAGCTTGTTCTCTTAGCAGAAAATGATGAATGGTTTTCTCGGTGTATTGACAGCAAAAACTTCAAGTCGATTTTTTGAGTAGATGACTGTTTCTTAACTGGTTCCTTTAAGTGCGTAAAATGTGGTGTAATAAATTCAATTTTCAGGTAACGCATAAAATTGAAAGAATAATGTTCTACATAAGGTATTATCCAGTAAGCTTTAAGGGGAAGATACATTTGACTTGCGAAAAATGTGAAAAATGTGACATATTGACAAATAAAACAAATTAACTTATGAAGCAAATGGAAAAAAAATCTGGATTATTAGATGACACACAACTTGTTGCAACAAACATATCAGATTGATGTAAATTATTTTAATTAAATAGAAAATTAATTAAGTAACATGTGTTTTTTCCTATTTTCACAATTTCCATTTGTCACTGCGTGCGTGATAACTAATGTTAATTTAAATTTATTAACATGAAACACGCCTAAACACTAAAATATTTTAATTACCTTCATTTTGAAAATTAATATATAATATTTAGTAAAAAAAAAAATATTTTCTATAAAATTTTCTCATAAATCTTTTTGTAAAATATTTATGACCTAAGAAAATTCCATGCTTTTAGTCAATTTTTTGTAGAAGGTTAACATTAAATATGTGTACAAAATTTTAAGCATTTATCTTCAATGGTTTATGAGATATCATTCGCGTACAATTAGAAAATCATATTTTGAGATAAATGTATACAAATTTTTAATTTTGTAAAAAAATCATTGCTTGGATGTTCACAATTATTGCAATATATCATGATGTAATTGTCGTATTATAAAAAGAGTGGTATCAAATTGGTCACAATAAATCCAAGTTTCAATTAATATAAAAAAAACCCCAAAAATATATTTCTGACCATTTTAAAATTTTACTGTTCCTTTAATTATATATATATATATATATATATATATATATATATATATATATATATATATATATATATATATATATATATATATATTCTAGAATTTAAATTCCCTTTCCTAAATCCAACTCGCAGTAATCTTACTCTATCGCTTTTAAACCCTCCGCCACAGAGCTTCCCATGAATCGCATGCCTTTGCATTTCTGCACGTGTACATGTTAGAATTCGGGAGTGGGGTAGCTTCGCGAGCCCCAGAATCTACTGACACTACAAATAATCCTCTGGTCTCTCGCGCTTAAGGTTGAAAGGTGATATTACTTCGGAGCCGTTCTTCTGTAATGTCATGTACACGATGTCATGTACACGAAGACCAGGCTCAGGACGCCCTCGACAGACCAGTTGTCGAGAAGACCGCCACATCGTAAGAAATGCACGCGTACAGCCAACTGCTTCATCGGCCGCCATCCAGGTACAGGTAGCACCTTCACTAGGGGTCTCTGTGTCTTCTCGAACCATTCGAAGGCGCCTGGCTGAAGGAAAGTTGGTATCGCGGCTCCCATTACGCCCATTACGCGGCGCACCATGACAACCCAGCGGTATGTTCATGAAATCCTGCAACCACATGTGTTGCCACTCATGCAACGGCTCCCAGGAGCCATTTTTCAACAAGACAATGCTCGGCCTCATACGGCAAGGGTGTCACAAGACTCTCTGCACTGTTACTACCCTTCCTTGGCCTGCCCGATCCCCAGATTTGTCTCCAATCGAGCATATCTGGGATCATTTGGGACGACGAGTTGGGCATCCCACGAGTTTGAACGAACTACAGGCAAGGTTACAGCAAATATGGAACGAAATGTCTCAAGACATCATACAGAACTTGTATGACTCAATGCCCGATCGTATCGCATCGTGCATTCGCGCTAGAGGGGGTCCAACGGAGTATTAACTCCTCCGTTCTTTTGCCTTTTTTCTCTGAAATAAATTATCCTTTTTCTTTGATTTTCTTATCATTTACTTATATCAAAGTAGTCATTACGAATGTAAAATTTCGTTTCATTTTGACGACTCCTTCTTTGTGCGCTGATTTTTTTTGTCTATGAGTGTATATATATATATATATATATATATATATTAGTGTATGATATAATTTAATGATTAATATGGCTTTCATTATAAAATAATTAAAATTATTTCATATTTATCAAAAATAAAATTATTAATTTTCTTTATAGGTTTCCAAGTTCATATAGTTAAAAATATTATATAGTAGAGGAGGAGGTGGGATTATGGACCCCCCTTTTGTTTTTGGCTCACTGTGGTCATACCAAAAACAGATTTTCATATTTTGGGACTCTAACCTCTTCCATAACTCATCATCTAAACATCCTTAAGAGGATTTGCCATTAAATCAAATTTTAAGGTGTATACAATCACATAAGTGAAAAAAGTCAAAACTTGCAAGTGACCCAAAGTGGAGGGTAATATGGACCTGCACATTTTTTACCAAAAAATCATTTATCTATTTATTAAATAGCTTGAAATAAAAAAAAGTTTTCAAAAGAAAAAGTGAAAGAAATAAAATAATATTATTAAAAACTTGGATCATCAAATGTTATCTATATAAAAAAACTTCAATTTTGGCAACAAAAGTCGCAAGTTTAAAACTCAGCTTTGGCTCCGGTGCACATAGAATATGCCCAGCGTAGGCACATCACACAAAGAATCCAAAGTTCTCCGAAATTGTCATCTTTGAGTACCCCTTCACAGAAGATGCACGATGCTTCTTGCTGGTCTAGGCCATCTCTGTAAACATATGGGCTTGTATCCACCCAGAGAGAGGAGCTCTTTCAATTGTTCCAGAGGGGGCTCAATTCATATACTGATCCGTCAAGCTTTTAAGAGGAAATATCATCATTGGTGGGCACTTATGCAGCATACCACAATTACCAGAGAACCCCGTTCAGCTGTAGTCAGAGCTCCCATATGACGTTTGCACTTCAACCCGATGGCTTGAAAAAATTTGACTGAACCACACTTAAACCAGTCTCATCTACATTGAAGATTCTAGAAATCATTCCCAGAACACAAGCCTTCAAGCAAATAAAAAAACAGCCACCTGCTCACTTGTGAATCCTTTTGCTGGTGCATATGACGTCCCTGTAGATTTCCTGATCGAAATTTGTCCTTTATGACGAGTGAGGAATCGGTTTAGCCTGTCTCTCCCTGCTGCTTCGTTTATGACAGGGTGGGAAATATTATTGCGTTCAGCCAATTGCAATGCCGATTTCCTCACATCTTGTCGAGTGTGACCGTAAAATACTGACTTCACCTCTAGAAAATAGGCCGCTACCTCTTTTTCAATGTAATCTGGTAAAACAGGCTTCCTCCTTTGATTTTGTACAGCCAAATGTGCTGCTGGCTTATACACTTGTAAAACCAATAATCTCAAAGTTATTATTGGTACACCAAACACTCTGGCAGCCTCCTTAGTCCCATTTCTCCGCATTTTAGCTTCTGGATAGCTTCAGCCATCTTCAACCTATCCCAACTTCTGCGCACTACAGTGTCCTTGCCAGTGGGAGATTTCTTCTCAACTTGCATTCTTAGCTTCCAGAATAACCCAAAAGGATTACAAAACATGAAAATTAAAGGTATCCCAGTGAAATCATCTGTGGAATCACATTTTCACAGGGAAATATTATTATTACATCATCCAAACCGGTTGCTGGTAATATGGACCCGGGTCCATAATACCAGCACCCATGGGGTCCATAATTCAAACAACACCATCTTGGAAACAAACTCGTTTTTCACATATTATGAAATGCATAGAATTTAATTTTTAACTAGCTCAAAAGGAACTTAATTTCATGTAGAATAAGGCCCAAGAATCAGTTTTTACAAAACGTAGTAGTAGATATGTAAAATAGTCCCTTTTACTTTCCTCAAAAAAAAGTTTGAAAACTCGAAAAACAAACAATTGGTCACAGGACGTTATCCTGGAATGAACTGGTGTCAATGACTGTGAATATCAACTGCAGCCACCTAGGGCCTCTAGATCACAGCTATAATTAGCGACTGCACCTGTATATAGGGCATATATTAACGGGATTCATAATAAATGCAGGGTCCATAATACCACCTTCTCCTCTAACTAACTAAAAATAACATTTTTACTGTTATAAATTTAATCAAAGATAAGATGTAAATAAAAAATTTTAAATCATCGATAATGTAAAATAAAATATCAGTAAATATTTTCTAATAAATTAAATAAAATTGGAAAAATAAAAACAAAATTATATATTATTTTATTTCTCATATAAATAACAAAATGTATTGAAATATATTGAAGTATACGAATTTATTATTCATAAATCATGTAATAATATTGCATTTGCAAATATGGTACTGCAGTTATAAGACATTAATTTTAAAGTATTATTCCTAAATAGTTGTTGATGAAGTAGCCAAAAGCATGCTTTGTTATTATTCTTATTTTGCTTAAATTCGTAACTGTGAGTTCGCCACTTGTTTGGCGTAACTGACTGGCATCATAAATTAGCATCTCGTTAATGTTCTTTGGATCATTTTCTCTCCTCCCTTTTGTGAAAGACTGTATAATGTCAAGTGGTTCCCGATCTTGAAGATAAATCATTTTACTACGAATTCATTGAATTTATTATTAAGGCGGCACCGATGGCAAAGAGATAGTTCCAATAAACTCCTATTTATTGTTCAATTTTATTTCATTTTCCTGTTGGTGTTGATTTTCAGCTTTATTGTTTATAATTTAATTCTTGCCTTCCATAGAACTATAATACAGTCTATGTCGTACTGCGCAAGTATTTATATGAAACTGTCAATTGATATTTTGAACCTAGTTAGGTGTTTAGAGAGGCAATCATGGTCTGAAAACGAACCACAACTGATGATTCTTGAGTAAATGAAACTTATTTCCCCATTATTTAAATTATGTAATCACTATGTATGATATTAAACAAACTTATTTTTTTTTGTTTTCTTACAATTCATTACTTTTGGCGTTAGCCCATTTGAAACCATTGTATAACAAATCTCAGTTTGGTGAAAGTCACCAAGAAGGAAAAAAAATGATATACAGATTGTGTCATACAAAGTGTGAAAGATCCCCTCTAGGTCATGATTAGGTGTCTCGTTAGAGGTAATTGGGTTGTCATCCCTCCGTGGTTATGGCACAATGCGTCAAAATCAATACAGAGAGTTGTAGAGGGAAAGCTCTGCCGCAATTAAGAGAGAGGCCCCATAATAGAGGTAATATATAAACTGTCGTTTGGCCTTAGCGGAGAAAACAGCCGAATATAAAGCCAATTTAGAAGGTAATGGAGCTGTTGAAAAAGTCATTAAGTACAAAAAAAACCAGGGATTGTTACATAAACTATTTTTGAGAACATGGCCGTTTGAGATATCTTCAAATTAACAAACACACACACACGCGCACACACACACACACACACACACACACACATATATATATATATATATATATATATATATATATATATATATATATATATATATATATCCTGAAAGAAATAAAATTTTGATGCGGTCTGGCCGAATCGTTTATTAGAGCGACAAAAGTACATCTGTCCATGTCAGAAGACGGCTCTGAAGCTAATATCACCTTTCAACCATTAGTGCGAGAGGTGAGGTACATGTGACTATTATTTTGCAGTGTCAGCAGATATTGGGTCTCGCGATGCGGACCCACGCCTGAATTCTAACATATGCACGTGCAGAAATGCGATTTATGGGAAGTTCTGTTGCTAAGGATTTTGTAGCGATAATTTAATGTTACTGGGGATTGAATTTAGGAAAGGGAAATTGAATGCTAGAATGGAGGGCCTAATATTTAATATATATATATATATATATATATATATATATATATATATATATATATATATATATATATATATGTGTGTGTGTGTGTGTGTGTGTGTGTGTGTGTGTGTGTGCGTGCGTGTGTGCGGTAGTGGTAGTGGTAGTTACAGAGAATGTGTGAACTGCAGTCATTCTAGAGAATGCCTAGAAAATGTGTAGACTGCATGACGTTTTTATGCAAAGCATGAAAATTCTGTGTTATTTTAATATTCTATATACTTTTACTAGGAACTGTATATAATACCTAGGCATTATATAGAATGGAATGTATTAATCCGCAAAGAATGAAAATATATTAAGAAAAGTTCTTTATTTAAAAAAAAAGTATAAAAATGTAAGTGAAATTCAAAATAAAGTTA
Source organism: Dolomedes plantarius (assembly GCA_907164885.2). NCBI lineage: Eukaryota > Metazoa > Arthropoda > Arachnida > Araneae > Dolomedidae > Dolomedes > Dolomedes plantarius. The sequence goes on from OU015502.1 coordinate 64,082,784, forward strand.
AGGACTTCTTACTGAAAAAAGCAATATAAGACTAGTATTGACCTACATCTTGCACAAAGAAAGGCAATAATGGCATTTTGAATTACACTTAATTGTGTTTTCAATACAAGAGCACTTTATATGTGTTCACCTGGTCTTACACATACTCTCACAAATCATTGGCCTCTTCCTTCGGGTTGAGCAGTAGTAGTTGATCGAAGAGGTATTTCGTGGTCAGGAACGCTTTCAACTCTGAGCAACTCTTGGACTTAAAGTGTATATATTGTGATCTGACAAAAAGTTAGTTCAAAATGTTTTCAGTAGTACCAAGTCGGTATACATCGCCATCTGCCATACTCATAACCGCAGCCAATAGATTGCGCGAGTCAAACTTGTCCCTCTTCTACATCAGGAATCCGAATTCGCACAATTTTCTCCCCCACCCCCCAAACATACAGAAGGACATTTTTGATTTTATATATATTCAATGTAGTACCAAAATATTAATTAATCTCATTTTGTATTCATAATTACAATTTTATATTCAAAAAACAAGGTTGAATTTCCCTTGTGACCTTCACCTAACTGTCGTATCATTGTTTAATAGTTTTTAAGAGCAACTATTATATCATTGTTTAACAGTTAAACAATGATATAATAGTTTTGTTTAAACTAAACTGTTATATCATTGTTTACGTTTCTAATGGAAGCAGTAATAGCAAAGAAAAACATCGGAAAAGAATCATGAGTTAATATTTGTAAAACTTATAAACATGTGTTCCTCGAAGTGCTTAAATAAAATATTGCGTTGATAAAATTCCGTTTCATTTTTGTTCATTTGCTGAGAATAAAAATATCGCTACGGAATAAAAATAAATAATTTATACATTCACAAATGGATTCCAAAGAATGGACTGCAAAGAATTTTCGCGAATTCAAATTGACATGGAAATGCGGTTTTTAAAATTTACATCCCTCTAAACGGATTCCAAGTCATAGTAAAGTGATTTTTACAGAAATAGAGGCATTTGGAAATGCAGTAAACTTTAGGAGGTATTTGTCGCTCTGTGTTCAGATTTCAAAATATGACGTCAGCTATGAATTTTTTTTCTTGGCTGAAATAAGGAACGCTAATGTTTTATTATGCAGGACCAAATAATGGGTTCTATCGTCGGCAAAATGTTTTTTAAGTCGCATTTATTTATGCAAATATATTTCTTTGTTCAATCCAAACTGTGGCTTTAGAGGTTTTTTAATAGCGTGTTTGATAAAGATTGAACATACCGTTAATTTTAATTGTTTTAATAAAACTTTAATAGTTAATTTTAATTGTTAATTTTAACGTTAATTTTAATTGTTTTAATGAAACTTTTTATTAACAGTTTCTATATATAAATACATACATCAGTCAGATTTCTCCAAGATGACTTTGTTTGCTTGCTTATGTCTCTTTAAAAATATTATTTTCAATGTAAGAAGTACCCAAGTCTGTAAAGATGTTTAGTAAACACTTTTAAACAATCGGACAGATTTAGGTACTTTTTACATTGAAAAAATTATTTTTTTTAAAGAGACATAAGTAAACATAAGTCATCTTGGAGAATATTTACTTTGGCACTTTTTGTACGAAGCCACATATATATATATATATATATATATATATATATATATATATATATATATATATATATGTAACATGGGAGACTGACACTGGCCCAATAGATATCGAAATCTCCCATGTCACGGTGAGAAGAAGATATTAATACTACAGTTCACTTCATAGCAAAACGACGTACTCGGCTTCTTACGGAAAAGACTTTATTACGTCTATTCAAGTCAGTTACAAAATGAGAAAAGCCTACATGTACATGATCCCAAACCTTATATAACCTCATCTCGCCATGTGATCGTAGTAGGGTTTAATTGGTTAAAAGTTAAGAAAAGGCGTGACAAATGCGCTACAGCGTTTAATTTTCTGCCCACGCCACGTCAGTTTCGTTTCCATTTAAACAGGCAGCCATTTAATTTTTTCCACTAGAGGCCTTTTAGGACTTAGATTTGAAAACGAAAGTTAGCTCGTACGCCCAAGGGAATTTAGAATAATGTTAGATTTTAAAATGGAATTTAACGCGAATGCCCAAAGGGAATTACCTGTTTCAAGGAATTAAAAAAGGGTTTGTAATTTGGAATAGTAAAGTGAGGAATTAATAGTTTTTAAATGTTAAGATTGTTGAATTAAGAAATTACTAGTTTTTAATATTATAGAATATCCCCCCCGTCCGAGAAGAGGCTGACCAACAATGCCTGCATTGGAGGACAGACTCACCCGGCCATGTGAGGAAAATGGGCGTCGACCACAAATTTGGAAAAGTTTTAAAAGGAACATATGTTTTAAGTTAATTTAGTATGATGATCACATGGCAAGACATTGCACATTTCAATATCGAATACACAAAAATACACTAATGATTTACTAATTTATGAACACAATAAAAACAAAAAAAATTATAGAAATTAATGATCAATTATAGAAAATTGTAAATTATATAAATTTCTTATATTGTTGCTGTGAAAAACAATTAAATTTAAATATGCACTTATCATCAAATGAAGACAATGCTGAGCAGGGCGGCCGTCCCCACACAACAAAATCTCAAAAAAAATCAATTAAATTTAATTAAAAAAAATTATCAAATTTTCACTCTACATCAGTTTTAATTTTGAGTCGACTCACACAAATAATAGAATATAACAATGAAAATATCAACAAACAAACATGTTAAGTAAATGGAATTGAACATGACAATAATAATTTGAAGTTATTGTACTTCCCTCCTCAACTCTCACAACATTGGGGTGAGTCCAAAAGTTTGTAAGGTACACATGGTAGCTTATAGTTCACGTTCCTTGTAATGTTATCTACAGTATGTTGCTTGAGAAAAGTACAAAAAAAAATCACAGTTCGGTAGGTTCTGTGTCCTATCATCTCGCAAGTGCAGAATACCCAAAAAAGATCACAATGTATTGGCTTAAATAGAAAAAAAAATAGTCCTTTGTATTTGGGTACAAAAAAAAATCACAGTCTTTTTAGTGCTGTGTTATTTCTGCTTCACAAACGTAGAATACATAAACATCACATTATCTCGACTTGTTTACATATAAAGAAAATTAGTTCTTTAGTTATATAATAAAAATCACAGTTTATAATAAAAATCACACTTTCAATAAAAATCACAAGATTTAATAAAATCACATTTCAAATATATCAATTGTACATAAAAATTACAAAACATATCACTCATTATATAGTTTTCGTATCTTTATTTATCTCATTATTTTTTCTTAATATCCATTATCTCCTTTATTTCAATATTACTTATTATCAACAAAAAAAAATCTCTTTTCAATATCATTTATATTTCTTATTCTCATTTCATCATTTCTTATATTCATTTTATTTCGACAATATTTATTCATTCCAAAATTCTATTCAATATTCTTTAATTATACTTATTCATATTTATTCTAACTTTATTTATTCTCAATACTTTTCATTTTATTTTCAAATTATCTATTTACTATTCATTTGTGTACACTTATTTTAATTCTACGTGGATATCCAATTTTTTGTGTTGAAGGTACCTTGTTGTATGTGTGTTACCCAAACTCTTAGTTTCAAATTTTTTAATTCTACCTCTAAGCAGTGAGGGTTGTGTTTATGTTTGTGTAACAAGTGGGTTTTCTTTCTCCATATTGTTCTCTGACTAATAAGGAGGAAGAGTCTTTTAGCCGTACAGTGGACTAACCGTAAATCTCCGACAGAATATGACTGCGTTGGAAAACAGCATCTTGCATAGTACACAGATGGAGAAAAAGGAAAAGGTGCAGTTGTCATACCTGTGGGAGTATAATATATAGAAATGGGAGGACAAAAGGAGTGGCCATCCCAGCCCTGTTTTAGTCATTACTCAAGCATATAATCTTCAGCACTTTAAGTGACTGAGTTGTTGAATTAAAAACAAATAGTAAAAAAAATTAAAAAAGATCTTAAACAGTTGGGACGACATCCAACGCGCTTGTAGAGTTGGGTGATAGGAAAGTGTTTTTCAAGAAATAGGAAATTTACTGAAAGGTTAAAGAAGTAGAGTTGTCATAGCCGGTGTTTAAATTGAGATCCAAAAAAATTCACACATAATAGTATTCTTAAGAAGAAAGTTTAAGTTAGACAGTTTTTTTTTTTTTTTTTATATCTTTAGTAGGACAACACATAATTAATTATATCGATTTAAAAAAAAAAATATAATGATGTTAAGCATCACATAGAAAAGAAAGAAAAATGGATCTAATGTTTGTCATTATTCGTGGTGTAGTTTTAAGCTCTCTGGTGCATTATAATATCTCAATCTGCAAGCATGGACAATTTCAGAATCTCGTTTAGTGTGAAAGTTTGGTCTATCAATTTCATAATTAACTTTTGACATTTGTTTTAGAATAGTGTAAGGTCCAGAATAGGGTGAGCTTAATTTTCTAGTATTAGGATAGTGAAATTCTTCGAATAACACTAAATCTCCAACATTAAATTTAGATTCTACAAAACGTGCATCATATTTTACTTTATTCCTATTATGGTAATTAATTGTCCTTTCTTTAGCTAATTTTCTCGCCTCATCCACCTGAGGATAAAAATCTTGTTTTTTAACATGAGGTTCATAAGGTAATATTCCAAAAAGTAGGTAAGCTGGGGTCATTTGGGTGACTGAATGAGGCGTATGATTGTATTCATTAATTACTTCATTTAATAGGTTTGTCCAAGGAGTTTTGCTTGTTGAGTTATGTACTTTGCACCTTAATCTAGTAATTATTGTTTGATTTACCCTCTCTACCTTTCCGTTCGTTTGTGGATGATGACTCGAGGTAAGTAATTGTTGCACATTGTTATGCTCTAAAAATCTTCTAAACTTTGAACATGTAAAAGCTGCATTTCTGTCGGTTAGCAATTTTTTTGGTGTTTGAATTTGGAATATTTGTTTTAAGCAATTCGTATAAGTTTCAGTAGTTACGCTTTTTGATGGAAAAGCCCAAATATAACGCGTGGCATGGTCAATTATCAAATGTAAATATTTCTTTGTGGAATTATAGTAATTAAATCCGCCTACTGTGTCTAAACTTAAGCACTCAAAGGGTTGGTCTGTCGGAGGTACTTCTTGCAGCAATCCAAACCTTTTCTGTCTTTTCTTTTTGTTTAATTGACAAGTATGGCAATGTTTAACATAATTACTAATGTCCTCATTGATTCTGGGCCAATAATATTGGGGTGTGAGTAATTGCATTGTTTTATTTATTCCAGGGTGTCCATAATCCTCGTGGGCTCTTTTTAAAACTTCTAACCTCAATGAAAATGGTACTACAATTTTTAAAAATCCTTTCTTTCTCATGTAGATTACATCATTTAGTTTTTTATATTTAAGTCCCTGTACATTGTCTTTATTTTGAAATTCTACAATTTTTCTTAGTTCAATTAAATGGTTTATTTGGGTTTTAGGTTCTAGAATAGGGTTCCTTGAAAGCATGTCAGCTTCAATATTTGCAGTTCCCTTCTGGTATTTAATTTCATAGTCGAACATACTTAGTTTTAATGACCAGCGAAAAAGTCGACCTCGAAGATTTTTCACATTTTTAAGCCAAACTAAGGCAGCATGGTCTGTGTGAATTGTGAACTTTTTCCCGTGGAGATAATGATAATACCTGTCTAAACTGTCCACAATTGCCAAACACTCAAGTTCAGTAATAGAATAATTTGCCTCATAGTCCTTTAATACACGAGAGTGATATGCTATGGGATGCAACACCCCATCTTCACCTGGCTGTTTTAAAACAGCTCCAACCTGTTGTTTACTAGCATCCACAAATAAATGACAGTCTTTGTTTACATCATACAATTGCAATATTGGTTTACAAATCAATAAATTCTTAAGATCCTCAAAAGCTTCTTGGCACTTGTCTGACCATCCCCATTTTACTCCCTTTTTCAATAATGTATTTAATGGCTGTCTTACTTTTGCATATTTTGGAATAAACTTATTATACACATTTATTGTGCCCAAGAATCTTTGGAGTTCTTTTACATTAGTTGGTGGTTTCAAACACTTTATCTTTTCAATGTTAATGTTGTCTGGGGCAATTTTCCCATTTGTTACATTATATCCAAGAAAATTAATTTGTTGTTGCAGAAAAGTACATTTAGTTAATTTTAACTTGATATTCTCTTTTTTGAAAATGTTAAATAGTATCTCTAAATGTTCAAGGTGTTGTTCTATGGAGTCTGAAAAAATTATAATTTCATCGAAATAGTGGCATGCAAAGTTAACTTTATATTTATCCAAAATTCTCCTGATAGTCCTATTGAATATTGCAGGGGCGTTCTTTAAACCAAATGGGAGTCTTAGCCATTCGTATAAGCCAAAAGTAGTGGCAAATGCCAATTTCTCAGTATCTTTTGGGTGGACGGGTACATGCCAATACCCTGAGGTAAGGTCTAAAGTTGAAAAGTAATTAGCTCTGCTTAATTTATCTAGAATATCATCCATTCTGGGTAAGGGTTCTGCATCTGTCTTAGTAATTAAATTTAATTTTCTGAAATCAATACAAAGTCTAGTTTTTCCCTCATTTCGCTTTCTTGCCAAAGTCACAGGACTTGAGTATGAACTATGTGATTCTTTTATGATTCCTGCTTCTAACAAATTTTTAATTTGGGTCCTGATCTCTTTTTCCTCAGTTGGCGAAGTCCTGTATGCTCTTAGACTCACTGGTAAATCAGAATTTAGGATTATTCTTTGGGGTTCCATCCTTATTTTGCCTATGTCATATTTGTTAGTTGAAAACAGTCTATTATTTTTGTGCAATAAATTCTTTAATTCCCTATCAACATCTAAATTTTTGATTTGATCATTAATGTCAACATTTTCATAATTTGGATTACTTTCTGCTTTGATTTCACCAGAGCTTTCATTAAAATTGTCATTTACATCATAATCAATACAGAAAATATCATTTTCTTTCTGCGAATTTTCTTCATAAGGGTTAAACATATCAGAAACTTCATTTTCATGACCATTACTATTATTATCCACATGCTTATTATCACATTTATTTTGTAGGTGTAATGAAATTTTACTTATATCACAAATATTAACCATTTTCAAAGCAATTCTATTTTGATACACACACAATTGGTTACAATCAATTACTAATTTAAACTCTTTACACTCAGGAAGTCCCAGAATAAGATAAGGCAAGTCATTGTCCAAAACATATGCAGAAATGTTTCTAATTATTTTCCCTATTCTCAAAGTTAATACACATTTAGTTGTAATTAAGATTTCACCCTCAGCTTGCCTGACCTTAATTGGAGAGCTTGAATAGCATTTCAGTTGACATTGCTTGACCAGTTTTTGTGACATCAGACTAATAGTCGAAGCAGTGTCAATCACACAATTTAAAAAATTCTGTTTCTCATTTTCATATAGTCTTTTTGTTTTGTCAACCCTATTATTTCTGATAATGTTTCCCCTCAATGACAGTAATTGTCATTCTGGCGCCTGATCTCTTTCAAATTCAGATTCCTCATAATGATGTTTATTGTCTGACACCGACATCTTATCAAATCTCTCATTAATAGAGCAAGTTTGTTCCCAATGATAAGCATTACTTATGCCAAAGTTGGAACATTTTCGACAGGGTCTAGATGGTAAGTCTGCATATTGTTGGTGGTGATTAATTTGGTTATTGGGATTGGGTGCAAAATTTCTATTCAACCTTTGATCTCTGGGTTGCCATTGTCTGAATTGTTGCTGCTGACTATAATTAGGTCTAAACTGAGTTTGTTGATTATTATTAGGTCTAAATTGAGGCTGGGAGGAGTAATTTTGTCTAAATTGGTGAGGTGGGCTATAATTCATCCTAACTTGAGGTTGGTTGTAATAATTCTGTCGTAATTGGTTCCTATTTTCAAATCTAGTGTTAAAAAAGTTATCCCGATCCCCTTGATTAGTTTTGTTTTCTTCATTATTTATTTTGTTTAGCTTATTAGCCAACACTATCCATTCTGTTGTGGTTTGAGGAGGATTTGCAGCTATGGTCATTCTCATTTGAGCATTTAGGCCTTCTGTTAGGCCTTCTAGTATTAATTTCTGTGATAACCCCAATCTCTTTCCTACATCAATTTTTTTATGAAAATATTTAGTTAAGTCATCATTATATTCAAATTTCAAATTGGAAAATTCAGAGAATTCCACGCTATCTGCCTCAAAGAATAATTCTTGCAAAGTGTCTTTTAATTCTGTCCAATCTTGAATGTCTAAACAATTGTTTACAAAAACGGTTAGAGCCTTCCCCTTGAGAAATTTTGAAATACTTTTTATTTTTTGTTCATTTGGAACATTTGCTTGGGAAAATTTCTGCTCAATATAGGCAAGCCATTTTTGTAATTTCATTCCCCCCTCTGGGTCAAAAGGAATAAAATCCCTGAATTCCCTCTCTACATATTCAAGTTGAAAATCGTCCTTGCATTCTGTCTCAATTTTATCTTCCCCCTGAAATTCTGTCTTTATAGATTTATCTTCCATCTTATAAGTTTAACACAATATCACAATTATATTTTAATTTAAAACAAGAATATAATATCATATAATCATAGTTTACTACACAATTTAAAAAAGTTTATGATGGGAGACATACAACCTGGTCATGTGATGCTTGTCTTGTTACTGTAAAATTCTCGGTTGCACAAATTTTATTTTTATTTATTCACGGTACAGCGCTAGGGCTTGCATACCGGCTTAATTAAATTCACACACAAGAACACCTCGATGATTTTTGAATGGTGGGGATTACGCACTTTTTAGAAGACACAGAAAACTTGTAGAGTGGTCGTGTAGTAGCAGAAATATCCAGTTCCAGTCACAGTCCGTAATGAATGCACTCCTGTGTGCATTGGAGAGAGAAGAGAAGAAGAAAAAAAAAACCGACTAAAATTCACAGGAATGTTGTCCCAACTCTGCATACGGTTGCACGAATGAAGACAGTTTAATTATATTTCACGAAAATTTGGGAAAATGAGCTTGAAAAACATCGTGCTGCAGCAAAATCCTTACGATGACGTTTTGGCAGAAGAATCCATGCACAAATTTTACGAGTCCGTAGAACCAAGGTTGTTTCAGTCGCCATTGAAAAACTCTATCATAGTAATCTTATATGAAACCCAAAAAAATTTTTTTTTTTTTATCGTGCTAGAGTCATCAGAATATTGAATCAGGTACAGAATGTAGTGTGCCAAGGGATTGTATTTATGAAAACTGAGAGGGATTCCCTTTCACTATCATTACTCTCGTTGAGAGAAGAAAAAAAAAGGAGAGAAACACTTTCGCCCCAGCATCGCACGCCTCGACGCCGATAGTTGAAGAATCCTCGCCGTTAGAAGAAAGAAAAAAAAACAAGCGAACCTCCTCCGTCAGTTGAAGAAAGAAACAAAAACTTGGAAAATCCTTGGATGTTTCCCGACAGAGGTTCGAGTCCTCGCCGACTTTTGTAACATGGGAGACTGACACTGGCCCAATAGATATCGAAATCTCCCATGTCACGGTGAGAAGAAGATATTAATACTACAGTTCACTTCATAGCAAAACGACGTACTCGGCTTCTTACGGAAAAGACTTTATTACGTCTATTCAAGTCAGTTACAAAATGAGAAAAGCCTACATGTACATGATCCCAAACCTTATATAACCTCATCTCGCCATGTGATCGTAGTAGGGTTTAATTGGTTAAAAGTTAAGAAAAGGCGTGACAAATGCGCTACAGCGTTTAATTTTCTGCCCACGCCACGTCAGTTTCGTTTCCATTTAAACAGGCAGCCATTTAATTTTTTCCACTAGAGGCCTTTTAGGACTTAGATTTGAAAACGAAAGTTAGCTCGTACGCCCAAGGGAATTTAGAATAATGTTAGATTTTAAAATGGAATTTAACGCGAATGCCCAAAGGGAATTACCTGTTTCAAGGAATTAAAAAAGGGTTTGTAATTTGGAATAGTAAAGTGAGGAATTAATAGTTTTTAAATGTTAAGATTGTTGAATTAAGAAATTACTAGTTTTTAATATTATATATATATATATATATATATATATATATATATATATATATATATATATATATATATATATATATATGTCTGTGTGTGTGTGTGTGAGTTTGTATATATGTATAAAAAAATATTATTTTCAATGTAAGTACCCAGTCTGTAAAATTGTTTTGTATACACTTTTAAACAATCGGACAGATTTAGGTACTTCTTACACAAAATAATATTTTTTTTAAAGTGACACAAGTAAAGAAAGCCATCTTGGAAAATAGTGACTTTGGCGCTTCATACGTATGTAAATCTTTTGCAAACTCAAAAAGCATTAAAAACGTGTTTAGATTAAATAGTTGTAAAGATGTTTACTCTCCTCAAATATGTAGAAGAAAAGAAAAATAATGTACAAAATAGTTAATATTCGTAGCACTTTGGAACATGGTTTCCTCAAAACATGTAAATAAAATATGTGTAGATAAAACAGTTTTATTTTCGTTCATTTTCGGAAAACAGAAATCACGCTTCGGATGAAAAATATATAATTTATACAATCACAAATGCGCTTCAAAGAATGGCCTGCATGGGAATCTCCCGAATTTAAATTGACATGGAAATATGGTTTTTAAAATATACATCCTTACAAATGGATTGAAAGTCATATCTGGGAGTAAAGTGTTTTACGCATTTTTTGTGGAAAGAGAAACATTTGTAAATGCAGCAAACCTTAAGAGGCATTTGTTGCTGTGCGCTCATATTTTGATATATAAAGTCAGATATGAATTTTTCTGCTATGATTTTTCGCTGAAATAAGGAACATTAATGTTTTATGATGCAGGACTAAGTAATGGATTCTCTCGTCAGCAAAATTTTGGATGAAGTCACGTTTGCTTTTGTAAATATGTTTGACAAATATTGACTGTAAGGGTATATTAAATAGTTGAAATACATGACCATGATGAAATTATTTCTTTCCTCTTTATATATATATACTAGCTGACCCGGCAATGCTATATTTGAATATATATACATTTTAGTAAAAAAACATGGTGATTCTTTTTAAACTGACACTACTTAGAGCCACCTGTAGCGCGATATATCAATCGGATTTCCGCCAAAATTGAGAGAGGGACTAAGGACGTCACGGGAAAGAGTTTCCGTGAAAAAAAAAAAAAAATAGTTCCAAAAGTCTCCGATAGGGGAAGATATGACGCTGTTGTTGTCGGCAAACCCGAGAATTTGCAAAAAAGGCACGTAAAACATCAAAATACAAATTCATGACTATGTAGTCGACAGCAGCGCCAGTATTTCGGGCTATAAAGGAAAGGGATATACCGAAAAAGTTGTAAGCAGACAAATTAATAACAAAGAAATTTCACTACTACACAACTTTATGCAGCAAATTCACTTCTCCCTATTTCAATGTGACCATAGTCCTGGTGGACGACACATTGCATCCTGAACACTATGTTATCAATGGCCAAGTGTAACATGTCACCAGGAATGTTCATCAAAGTCGGAAAATGTTGTCCTTTAGGGCCGCCAAGTTCGGGACTACACCAAGATACAACTTAGACTTTAAATAACCTCACAGAAAAATGTCACATGGGTTAGGTCCGGGGAGCGAGGTGGCCATGCAAGTGGAAAAAATCGACTGATGACCCTTTGTTCTGTAAAGCGAAGGCGCAACAGATTTCGCACTTTATAGTCCAAAATACTGGTGCTGCTGTTGACTATGTAGTCATGAATTTTGATGCATTTTGATGTTTTATTTGCCTTTTAAACAAATTCTCGGATGCTCCGACAACAACAGCAGCATATCTTCCCTTATCGGTGACATTTTGAACTATATTTTTTTCGCGTAAACTCTTTCCCATGTCGTCCTTAGTCCATCTATAAATTTTGGTGGAATTTCGGCTGATACATCGTGCTACAGATGGCACTGAGTAGTGTCAGTTTAAAAAAAATCACCCTGTAGATTAAATGAACACAATTGAAAGTTTGATATATATTATTGTATTTAGTTAAAATGATATATTGACATACACATTATTATTTTTATGTTTTGGATTACATGAATTGTAATTACTATATTTCTCAATTTCAAATTCATTTGAAAGCTCTTCGATATGTAATGTTCTTGGTGATACCATTTGGCATATATACAAATAAATCCATTGATTTTGTTATATGAGAGTATGCAATGTATAATTTCCCATGACAAAAACATGGATTCTCCAAATTCAAACCAAAAAGTTGTAATGAGTGATCTTGTGATTTATTTATCGTTGTTGCGACAGTTTAATTGGAAATTTTAATCGTTTGAATTGGAATAGCATACCTGTTGGTATCGCTGGTATACGTGGTATTAGCACATACTCTCCTTTGAATTTGCCAGTTAAAATTGTTGCTTCAATTACATTGTTTTATAATCTTTTGGAAAATTTTTTAGCTTTTTTTCTACTGGTCAGATCGAGGATTTCAATAGCTATGAATGTTCTTGGGACAACATTGACCATTTTTCAAAAGACCGCTTGCAAATCGGTCCAGTAAATTTTTAGTCTATAGCGGACACACATACGAACATTGCCTTATATATATATATATATATATATATATATATATATATATATATATATACATACATACATACATACATACATACATACATACATACAGTAAACGACGATAGCCGAGTAAACAGAAAAAAGGGGCATTCGGCTAGGTGATAGTGCATTTGATACATAAACTCCAAATCAAAATAAATGAATAGAATAATTTAAATTGAATAATACTTTTATTAATTTAAACACATTATGGTTATCGAACAGTTCAATATATTATACAAAATGTAAAGGAGTAGAAGCTCTTTACATATATACATTAGAGAGAATGGATAATAGCGCCCACTTAATCCCTGATTCAATCTCAAAGTCCATAGATCCGACGGTCACACCAGCATATTTTAAATTTAGTTCCTTTTTGCTAACATGATCCCACTATGGTGTCATATGTTCAGGCGACATCCAAGCGCATATTGAAAGAAAGTGGAGGATAGTTATAGAATGTGAAAGAGAAGATTGAAATATAATTAAAACTAGTTTTGCGGTAGTAATATATATATATATATATATATATATATATATCTATATATATATATATATATATATATATATATATATATATATATATATATATATATATATATATATATATATATATATATATATATATATATATATATATATATATATATATATATATATATATTATATATATATACATACATATATATATATATATATATATATATATATATATATATATATATATGTATATATATATATATATATATATATATATATATATATATATATATATATATATATATATATATATATATATATATATATATACTGCAAATGATCTTTATATTTAAACCATGAGAATGCATTCGCTGTGTAATGGATGTGCAGGAATGTATTTCACTATATTATCTGAGAAAAACCTTTCTAAATCTACCGATGAGACTTCAGACTAGCAACTATATTGTTGGTTGGTATCTCCAGAGGAAACCCAGCTGCGATAAAGTAACTAACTGTGAACTTACATTTAAAATGAATTCCATTTACTCGAGTGGAAAAGTAATTTTAACATTTTTAAACCAGAATGTAATTATGTTATACAATTCGTTATGCGTCTGATATAAGAGTGAGGGCGAAAGCATTGTATGTAATGTAATTGTTTAAACCATGGGAAACGAAATGTACCGTATTCGAAAATAAAGTTCTGTTTCAAAGAAAAGTTCAACGAGGAGAAAAGGTACGGTTGTTTATTATATTTCTTAAATACGGCATATACTTTGAATTATATATATATATATATATATATATATATATGTATATATATATATATATATATATATATATATATATATATATATATATATATATATATATTTTTTTTTTTTAAAGTATGCGCACAGTGTGTTACACCTGGAAAGGTACTAGTTACGATATTCATCAAGCACCCCTAAATAGTAATATTCAAAGTATACTGTATTACATAGTAGATGACTGGAATGGGACTAGGAAATAACTCGAGGGTTGCGTTTACTACAACATTAACTTTCCTTCAAAAATTTTGATAGAGCAAATAATAAATCAGAGGCAATACGAAGTTCAAACGGAAGATTAATGAAGAAATTCACAAGGAGTTCATTCAGCCCTAATTAGATCTCTCGCAGTACTGAGCCATCTACTACAATTCTGTCTTCAGTTGGAACACTGGGAATATAATTGTGAGGAATGTCAAGCTCTCTTTGGGAAAATATTAATTAGATGACAATGAACTGGATTCGGCTGTTCAGATCTATGTAGTTGTAGATTACAAATTTTTCAAAGATGACGTTTAAAGTATCGACGTGGGCTTTCATTTACGAAGATAGTACTTAAGAAAGGTAGAACATGTAATTAAATAAAACAATACAAATATTGAAATTCGTTACTAAACATCGCTATTAAATACATATATAAAGAATTGAATGGATTTACAATTCTTCAAGAGAGAACCTAGCAGTTATATTTGTATCTAAGATTTCACTCCGGACGATGAAACTAAAAACACGATGATTTTACTTCCCTTCGCACCGTATCGTCTAAATTACGCAACGGTATTTTGAAATGCATAATGTTTCTGACTCATGGAAAATTATCATAAACATACCAGTACAGCTCTCGTTGGGATAGTAATTACACTTGCACTATTATCGGTAATAAATATTCACTAACTTTCTTGCAATTCACCGATTCCGCTGTTATAAGCTGTTTCTGAAATACCGTACTCTGCATATGCCTTAATTATTTTAATTACTATTGGTTAATTAGCATTGCTTAGAAGTCGATATCTCTTCACAAGAGTTGTTTCGACGAGTCCTCCTCTACCACTGGTTTTGCCAATGCTTCAGAATGATTAATGTTTAATAAGATACAAGCAATGTGAGTTTAGTGATATGCTTCCTTTAAATACAAGTATTTGCAAGATACAATAGGATTTGTACTTCAGATACTACTTTGTCCAATTCTTAGAAGTTCCGGGAGGTTTCGCACCGCTTATTATAAACTTTCCTGTTATGATCTTGCTGCGATAGTGAGTAAAATTACTGTATTATCGTTAAAAAATATTCACTTAACATTCTAGTAAGGACTATAAATTTACAGCTTCAGCTGTTATAAGCTGTTATTATAAAATATGGAGGCAAAAAAAATTGTTATGCATGGCCTTCATAGTAAAAGGAACAACTTAGAGGAACAGGCCCATGGCTGACAGTCAGTTTACAGTATTACAAAGGTGTTTCATCGGTAAACATTCACCCCAACGCCACGTGTTAGCCGATAAAAACGAGCAAATAACAGGACATCGATTGTATACATGCGTTTATGTTTATATATATATATATATATATATATATATATATATATATATATATATATATATATATATATATATATATATATATATATATATATATATATATATATATATATAATATTCTTTGGTCAACAACCATTTTCAAACAAACTGGACTTTGAAACTGAAAAGTTGAATGGGGGACAACGAATTGTTAAATAACCAGCCAGTACACATGCAGACTTTAAAGAAAATTTTCGTTTTAGGGCCAAAGAATTACTATTTATATGCCTTGTAAACTTGCTTTAAGAAGTAGTGTCTGCAATGGACCAGTAATTCTCATCATTGGAATAGCCTAGAATTAATGACGTGTGACTGTCTGATGAACCCTACCTCATTTTTCGCTGTGATGATGTCAAAATGGGAACACGGTGTAAACGGCATGAGACACAGAATCAAAGTTATAACCGTTCAGCCATTATCTGGCTAAAATGTCGAGCACTGATGTCCCTCAATACATGTTAACAGTTTCCTGTAGGGTACAATGCATTAGAATGTAGCCGATAAATACGGGAAGAAGTTTAAGGCGTCAATCTTCACTCTCGTATTTAGACTTTTTTTTTAATATTAGAATTATAGATCTCACAAAGCTCCTTTGGTGTCTGTGGGGTTTAAGAAAAGTTGTTAATATTTTACTTACATGCATAACATACGAAACCAGGAAACTGCCATCCCTTTTAATGATATATCCACAAATATTCATTTCTACAAAAAACTGCACCAATTACAAGAGCTATTATTGAGGAAGGTAGCAAATTTATTCATACTTTTAAAAGCTGTTCATGTCCAAACCTAGTCTTTCTAGACGAGTTACAGCAATAGGGGAGGGTAGTGTACCTAAAAGATTCTTGTCTACTTAATATCTATTGAATGGAAGAGTCTTCATCTACCACTGGTATTTCCAATGTTTCTGTAATGTTTAATAAAATACTAGCAATGTATGTTCAGTTATATGCTTCGTTTAAATACCACACGATTTGCAATAGCACTTCAGATACTACTTAACCCAATTCTTAGAACTGGCGGAGGGTTTCTCACCGCTTGTTCTGTTCTTTAAAATGTGTAGTGGGAAAGAAGAAAATAGGGCATAATAGTTAACAAATTAGGGGCGACAGGAATAATTAAAAATATGTGTGAATGTCTTTCTCGCTGTAAACGTATATTAGAGAGGAAATTTAGAGTTGAAGCAGTTTAACTACTAATAAAATTAAGAGATATATTGGATTCGGCAATATTGACTCTCACATTTCTGTAGGTCACTGATAAAGGAGTGGTAGGGGTTGGGTAGTGCGAGAGAAGCCAACAGTTCGGACCGAAGTTCTAGTTCACCATAAGACGGTCCGGTTAGCATTGCAGTTTCGTTATCTAGGTGTCCTTTAAAAACAATGTTTCTGTAACCGCGACACATGGGGTTTTTTGGACAGTCGATGCAAATCCTGCCGTTTCTGATCAAAAAACAATCCTGCGATGGTCTTCAAACGTGAGAGCAATTAGGTCTCCATTATATAAGAAAGTAAGCGGTCGTCCTCGTCACATTTGAACACCTGAAAATGTCCTACGGGTCAGTGAGTCCGCTATTCGTTATCAAGTTGCCGATATTCCCCCAGAGATGACCAACAGAGTTATACAAAAATTTTGAGAAAATGCTTCGGCATTGCATCGCAAATAACCGACGCCACCTGACTGATGTTATTTTGAAAACCTAGTGGAAGAAACTAGGTTGTAAGTACTTTTTGAAAATACAAAAATATATTTTTTTCCTGTAAATTATTTCGTTAATTTTATTTTACTCTATGAAATGTGGGAGTCTATTCTGCCTCACCGCGTATAAAACGCTCTGCTTGTTTTTATATTAAAATGATGCCAGATATGATTTTAAAATTTCGCTGGGTTCTGTAAAAGTGAAATGAACATACCGTTTTTTCCGGTTTATAACAAGCACCTATAATTTTAAACTACATTTTTTAATTTTTTAGGTATATGCTCCATATAACGCGTACACTTTTCTTGACGAAGACACCTGAAATGTACATGTATCTTTTGAAGTAATTCATACGAAGGATTTTCTCAGGCTTTCAAACAATGGTATACTAAATTGGCAAGCAATAAGGGGAACAATGTGTGTGAGGGAAATGCTTGAGGGAGTGAATAATTCTGCAAACAGGGAGTAATAACGCAGTTCTGACCCGAATGATTCCGCGGAATTAGGAGCCAGACCTTTTCTCTTTTCAGATCTCTCTTTCAGACACATAATTCGATGATGTGCCTCAAGATTTAACGGAAGACAAATATCGTGATCTATTCATGTTATTCGATAATTAAAAATTTTAAGTTCATAAGGTAAGTCATTTCTTTTAAATAAACAACATTTAAGTACATGTAGAGATCTAATTTTTTATGTGCATTTTTTCCTTATTTTTAAATCTATCATTTTTATATCCGGCGTATAACGCACACCCGGAAATTACGATCTTATTTTTGGTATTAAAAGTGTTGTTAAAGATTTAATTTAATTAAAGATCTAATTTTTTTATGTTCATCTTTTCCTTATTTTTAAATCTATCATTTTTATACCTGGCGTATAACGCGCACCCGGAAATTTCGATCTTATTTTTTGAATTAAAAGTGCTCGTTATATGCAGGAAAATACGGTAGCTATGTTTCTATTTTACAATTACTATTAAATTAGGATATGTCATGAATCGGTTAAGACTGATACATTTTTATCGGTAATCGAACGTGAAATTGACTCGGAAGTGAAAATCCCCAAAGAAACTTACATAATATATTTTCAACAGCAATGATAGAGAAGTAAAATTTTATTCGAAAAGGAACAAAAAAAAATATTCCAATCAGCAGCATTACATTAAGAATATTTAACTCTTTGCAGGGACTGCATTATTCTCAAATAACTTTCGAATTTAAACTATACCCGAAAATTTTACCCCTCTTTCAGTTTCATTTAAGTTCCCTGGAAATTTCTGACTGTTAACTGGCTAGAATAGAAAATTTAATTAATCTGGTGGATCTGTTAAACTGGGAGTCTCGCATAAGGGGCTTTGTCTGGCGAATCTCTCTCTATAATTGATTTTGAAAGAACTTCGATTACCCCGGAACTGAAATAAATATGTGTGAGTGGAATAATTTCAATTACTTCGTCAGAGTATCTTAAACATTTGAGCACTGAATAATAATTTTTCTAGATATTGTTTGCTGAATATTTCTTAAAATCTTGGTGGTTACAGAAAGTGAGAACGTTTGCCAAGTGATAAATAATTATATATTCATGACAGGAAGCTAATTGTTTTAATCCTTTTCATTTGACGTATAAATTAGGCGTTTGACTTCAACAAACAAGAAGTTATAATCTTAGAGAAGACATTCGAGAAAAGGTGGAATAATTCTGAAACTGACAAAGCAAAAATATCTGCCCGTGCCCAAAAGTAGCTTTGTTCTAAAAAAAAGCATGTAATTTAAATAGGAACAGAAGCTAAAAATATATTCTTTCAAAATTTGGATGTTTCGGAGACAGTTGTTTAAACTTTAGATGTTTTCATAATATTAAGGAATGAAATTTGAAGACAATACAAAGAAAAATAAAGGACGAAAAGTGATATATATACACACACACACACACATATATATATATATATATATATATATATATATATATATATATATATATATATATATATATATATATATATATATATGCACGTGTGTGTATGTAATAATACCACTAGTATTAATTACCCAATAATAAGAACTCCACGGTAGGTTTAATTTATTTCTATTGATTCTTTGCTTTTAATATTGCCTTTCCTCTTCTATAAGTAACTGTCGTTTTCTCCCTGTGACGGTAGTTATTGCTAAACAGTTATTGTATGACAGACTACGTAAAGAACCAGTGTTTGTAGGTGGGGGTTTTCAAATTGCGCATTTTAGAATTAGATATGGATCGAACTTATCGTTATCTGTTCTCTCTGTAAATATTCACATATATTCTATGCTTTTATATTTCTTATACCTTTAACTTTTAGAATATGCAGAATGTGCAAAGTGAATAAATATATTATTTCCAACAATTGAATAGTTTGAGTGCACCTGATACTAGAAAGGCCTGACTACAAAATGTTAACTCACGTGTCATTGTGAGCCAAATGACAGTTCATCTGATCCCGTATCTAGCCAAAGTTTCATGATATATATATATATATATATATATATATTATTCATGCATTTATTCAGGCATCTAACTGGGGAGTAGGATATTTATTTTTTGATTTCTATATCAATTAAATTATATTTTGATGAAAGATAAAATCTAGTGAATTTCATGTATAAGAGACGATACCAAATTTTATGAACAAAGTTATAAAATACCGAGTAAAATAGTCAGGATTTATTCATGTTACCAAGACATTACCATACAGGTACGTATTTCCATATTAGGTAAGTATTTCTTATCATTTGTTGTTAATCGTTTTGAAATATTAATCATAGGTTTCTTGAAAATATTATAGAATAAAAAGTTTTTAAATATCTTTATACCACAAAATTTTGAAATCTTGGTAATTAAATGATATAATGAATAAAGGAAGATGTGTATTATTTGTTACTGATTTCTTTGATTTCTTCATTGTAGAGGGTATCCGGGATAAAGGTATCCAAAAGTCATGACTTATTTTTACGAAACTACCCATTAGAATTTTTTTTTAAAAATAATTAAATAGAACGAGCACCTTGCCAAGTTTTTAATATCAATCATATATTTCCATCATACTATCCTAAATTTCGATGTGTGCATCTTCTGTAGCACGAATAACTTCTAAATGGTACTCCAGTTCTCTCCAAGTGTTTCGTAGCATATCAGGCGTTATTAGACTTTTTTGCTTGGGGATTCATTAAACCCGTTGTGCATAAACTAAAACTTGAAATTGTGGATGAGTTGAAGAAAAGTATCATTCCAGCAATTCGTGTAATAACTCCTGATATGTTACGAAACACTTGGAGAAAACGGAATTACCATTTAGACGTTTGTTGTGCTACAAAAGGTTCACACATCAAAATCTATTATACTATGATCGAAATCTATGATTCATATTAAAACTTGGTGAGAAGTTCTTTCTATATAAATAATTTAAAAAAATTCTAATGGGTAGTTCCGTAAAAATAAGCCATGACTTTTGGATACCTTTAGCCTGGACACCCTGTATATTGATCGATAATTCAATATGCTGAGAACTGTACTTTGTACTGAATAAAGATAATATTTGTTGGGCCCAATTTTGTCTAGAATATTATCATGCAAGGTTAGTCCATAAAAATAATATTTTATTTACGAAGAACAAATTTATAAATTGTGAGGAATTTTTATCTAAAGTCTTGGTGGAAAACTGATATAAATCTATGCTGAATTGTTTACAGCCTCCTACGTTTTGAACACTTACTTTGCCGCTAATTTTTTTTTTCTAATTAATCTTGATTCATCGGATTTGTAGGAAACTGGGTAAACATTTCAAACGATCTACCCACTACAAGACGTAACGCAGACAACTTAGAAGGTTTTAGAGGTTAGTATTTAAGATTAGTATTTGATATTTCCATTTCACAAAGTGGAATTTTGCTAACTAAAATAATATAAAATAAAATGATTTTTCCCTGGGACGCTCTTTCTACAAGGATCGGTATTGATATAAAACCAAACAATTTTAAATTCTGTATTTAAAATAAATTAAAATTAATAAGTGAAAGGTTCTTTAGTTTTCAAAATCTCGGGCAGTATGATAAAGGCTGTACACGTCAAGGAATGCACAATATTTTCATGAAATATCCATTAAAGTTGCTTGAAAGTTGGGGTGCAATTCTAGTGCAATTAAACGGATTGGAAACTTTGATTTAACTCTTTAAATTAGCAAATATTTTATATTTCCTTCCTTTAGTGTGGCATCTCCTTTGACAGTATCCAATATAAGCTTTTCAATTTTTATGCACGTTATTCTCTTATGCTATTTGTACACACTGGCGAATGTTTTTTATATCTTATGATCCAATAACTTTCTTTTCATGTTTTTTAAATTTATTTATTTTATATGTAGGTTTAAAATAAATTTGAATTTAGGATTAATAAAATGAAAACACATTTATTAAAGCCTTTAATAACTTTGAAGGACCGGAAAATTCTGTCAGAATAATTTTTTTTGCTTTAGGGGAAATGTTTTCAGAATATTTACTCCGAATCAAAAAATTCGAAAAATTAGTTTAATAGCAAAAGATCAAAGGAACTCTGCGAAGTATTTCATTGCGATAACTTGCACGAGATGTTTTAGATATATTCTTTTGAAGATGACACATCACAAAAAAATAAATAAGTTCGAGATAAAAAGCATAAAGTGAAGATGTGCAACAGGATTCGAATGGAGAGAACTGTATAAAAAGTTCGTGCCTGGCGATGCAATCATCGTGGAAACATATACGTTTTGAATTATTGGATTCTTTAGATTAAGCTTTAATACCAGAAAATGAAAATAAGAATTTCTTTCGATGATTTTATATACTCATCGTGCTTCATATTAAAAACCAGTGTAGGCAGGACGCGATATTTTAAAGAGACTTTCGGAATATTTCCGGATATTCGAAACACACTACATTAGAATGAATATACAAGGTGCGCCCATAAAGTAACCGGAAATTTTTTATAAATTAGAAAAATATTACTCAACTTCAAATAAATTTATATCCTTGAAAATAATCGCCAAAGGAGTCTATAGAAAATTTTCCAACTTTTCTTCAAGTCATCGAAACACTGTTTATAGGCGTTGGAACTAACCTTTCGAAAAATACGCGTAACATTTGATTTAATATGCGAGACGTTTTCAAATCTCTGTTCTGTAAAAATACTGATCAATTGTTTGATTTTCATGAACAAAGTAGTGATGAATATTCCATTTGTAATCAAAAAATGCAATCAGTATTTTTAAAGGGAGGTGCTTTTTCGATTAAGAAACAGGATAAGGCGAGTTAGGAACTGTTTGATTCTGGGCAATGGTTTCATTTACACGATAATGCTAGGCCCCATACAGTGATTTCTGTAGAACAATATCTTGCTAAGCATTCAATTAGAGTGATAAATCACCTACCGTATTCTCCCGACTTATCGCCCCACACAACCACACAGAGCTAATGATCGTCTATTAGAGATCGAAATCCATCCATGACATCCAGGACGTACTATAGAACTCTAGAAGATGAAATAAAATAGATGTCTAACAGTCGTGCTTCATTTCGACGTCTATTAGAGATCTAAGACGTATTATATACATCTATAAGTCGTCTAAGTTTCGATCTCTAATAGATGAAGCCACTATGGTCGGCGTCTATAAAAGGTACTGATATAGACATCTTATAAAGCACTTATAGAGCAGCGTCCAAAAGCGCTATCTATATCCTGATGAACAAACTATACACTACTACTGTTATTTGTTCAGTAGGTGCGACTGAATTCTTCATATGGATCTATTCTATACCAAAACCGACTCAAAGCCTCGGCGCAGTTTTATTTGAAGATTTTGGAATAATTCAAATAAACGTAAGTACCCTTTTTCACTGTAATCTTAATATTACTAATATTTAAAACATGTATTACTTCTGTTTCATTACTTTATCATGGAGTAGGCTTAATTGCTAATTATCAACACATGCACTCTTTAGTGATTTATGTTACTTCTGCTTAAGTATGTTATATTATCGAGAATTTTTATTCTAAGTAATAACGTAACAATACTTTCGGAATATGCCAAGTAGAATATGTTAACAGAATGAAGAAATAAGTTATTTTTTCATTCTGTTAACATATAAAATGTAACTTTTAATAAGAATCCAATGTTGCTTCAAAATAGTGCTACAATAAAAATATTTAATTATATAACTTTGTTCCATTATGCATATTAATTTATTTACAATAAAGATTCAAACTATGAAATTAATGTTTTACAAGATTAGTCTAATATTTTTTCAATACGTCAAATGAAATTAAAGACACGCAGGAATTTCCTGAGAGCATCTAGAAAGAAAAAAGTTACTGTTTTGAAAAGTAAAGAAGGGGAGTTTTACAAAATAGGAGCGTTCTTATGTGTAATTTGTTGTTTATAATGCAAAAAGTAAAGTAAATGTTATTTTTGCAGTTTTCTTAAAATGTAAATTTCTCTTATTTTACCATACCCGAAACACTATATAACAAAATACACTGAAGTGCCACTGAATTAGGGATAGCAAAGCCTATGAAAATTGTGTAGCGCTGCGCATCATGTATGCGCATGTGAGGGCGATGTGGTAACTGCATATATAGCGCGTACTGTCGTTGTTCTGAATTAGTTGTTGGAATTGCCAGGATGGGTAAACTGCCTGATTTAGACGTCTTCGATCGCGGACAAATCGTAGGTGAGCGACGCATGGGCCATTCAATTTCCGAAATCGTCAGACAGCTAGGATTTTCAAGGTCGACAGTGTCAAGAGTATACCAAGAATACATGGATGGTGGGAAAAAAACTAGCGATCGGGCAAACTGCAAAGGACAATTAGCCGTGACAGTGCGTGGTGAGAGACGGATCAGGCGTATTGTACGTAGCCAGCGAAGCCAAACATTAGCTCAAATTACCACCCAGTTTAATGACGGTGCAAGTCGTACAGTCAGTAAACGGACTGTGCAACGCTCGCTTCATCGTATGGGTTTCGGGAGCCGTCGACCTACGAGAGTACCATTGCTCTATACTCGCCATCGGGCTGCACGTTTTGCCTGGGCAAGGGAGCACAGAGACTGGAGTGTAGAGGACAGGAAACGAGTAGCATGGAGTGATGAGTCTCGATTCCGACTACTTAACGCCGACGGGAGGCTGAGAATATGGCGTCAGGCTCATGAAGCCATGGATCCTGCATGCCTGGCTTTAACTGTACAAGGGCATGGTGGCTCAATCATGGTCTGGGGTGTTTTTTCGTGGCACAGTTTGGGATCTTTGGTGCGTGTACCAACCTCCCTCAATACAATTCGGTATGTAGAGTTGCTGGGTGATCACCTCCATCCGTTTATGCTGTTCTGTTATCCGCACGGTAATGGAGGTTTCTAGCAAGACAACGCACCGTCCACAGGATATTGCGTAATGAGCTACAGCTACGCAAAATCGCTTCTCGCTGGGTACCGCATGCACTGACGGAAGTTCAAAGGTGGGTGCGCTATGCAATATGCTCCGACCACTTTGTACGCTGGCAACAGGACGGCGATCAATTCTTGTCACGAATAATCGCCATCGATGAATTTTGGGACAGGGCATACGAACCAGAACTGAAACGTCAGTCTGCGGAGTGGCGACCTCCTGGATCACCAAGGCAGCAGAAGTTCCGTCAGAATCCTTCCCCAGTCAAATTGATGGTGATCGTCGCGTATGACGTCATGGGTGTCATTGTTTGCCACTTTGTTCCTCATGGTAGAACATTGACCGCACAGTACTACAGGGACTTCCTGGTGCGACAGATACGACGTGGCGTTCGGGATAAACGTCCGGATCTTGTGGACTGTGCAATAATCCTGCACGACAATACATAAAGCAGGGTACGACAGCTACTCCGACGTTGGGAATGGGAAGAATTGGAGCAGGTTTGGCCCAGGTTTGTCATGTCGACTTTATGTGTACTGTGTTATCATTCATTCGCACGGTGAAGGTCATATTGCCCTGTATACTACCGTAATAAATTAGTGTGTTACGATATTTCCCTGCTATTCATTGTCCAAACATGTAGTTAAGACCTTGTCCTTCCGTCTGTATATGTCACATTTTCCAACCGGACTGGTATCTCTCTGGTATGACTTTTGCCCAACCCTCGTATATATATATATATATATATATATATATATATATATGTATGTCAAAATTTTGACGCGTTTTCGTACTTTTCTGTTTAACTGTTTACTGCTTGCCCAAGCGATACACACTGGTTTTGGTGCGCTGCTATAATTATAACTCGCGACGATAGACGGTTTTAGCGTCTGAAATGTTACTTTCTGGAGGACCGTTATGGAGGAACGTAATCCTACGTTAAAATAAAATTTAAAACAAACAAGCTAGATTGTTAGTACTTTTCGAAAATAAAAAGCTTTTTCTTCTAAATTGTTTCGTTAATTTTTTATTTCTCTTTGAAATGAGGGAGTGCATTCTACCGATCTCTCCACAAGGGTTTTTGGAAGCTGACCTTCACCCAATAGTTTTGGACGAAGGTTTTTATCAAGCAACATGATTAATTCCATGTCAAGTAAAATGACTTGTTCTCCTTACTGTAACGGTGGGTGCTCTTGTGTTGGCCGTGAACATAGAGTCCTTAATTTAAACAAACACAACAAATGTATTGATACTTTTAAGCGGACTGTGAAACATTCAAAAATAGTTCTGAACGCACGCAACAGACAATAATACGATTCGGTGCTCAGGGCACGCTACATTCTATCAGCGGTGTAACAAGAGAAGTGAGTGCTTGCAGAAAGAATTCTTGCGGGGGAGGATGGGTGATTGGCGACATGAACAAAAAAACTATCGCCTCAATTGGCGGTGCCAAAGGAGATACCCAGCATACCGGCCCCCGTTGAAATATTAAATTTCAAGAAATGGAAATAATTTTCAAATGAAAAAAATAATAATAAACATGAAATTAAGCATAATTAAAATAATAATAATAATAATAATAATAATATCTATACAAAGGTTTTATAAAGAAATCAAAATAAGTGAATTTAGGCAAAATTGCGAAGGTTTACAATCTAATGTTGCAAAAAAAAAATACATGAATAAATATACGTGAACAATAATATGAGAAAGATGTAAATATAACAATACGAGAAATATTTTCAAAGTACACGTATAAAGTTCATCAATTTTCCAAGGGTAACACACAAACTTTGGATATACATCTTTTGAAAATTCCCTTTTTCGTTTTAACATTAACTACCCTAATTTTTCCATCGGTTCCAGGAAATGCATCTACGATTCTACCCATTATCCACCTGCAAACAGGCATGTGTTCCTTTAAAACTACTAAGCTACCCAACTTTATGTTATTCTTAGAAAACATCCATTTACTGCGTTGTTGTAGATTGCTTAAGAAAGTGTTTGACCATCTTTTCCAAATTATTTGAGTTAATTTTGTGATCCTTTGCCAGTGGGACAATCTACTATCGGGAAGTAATGTATGATCTAATTCAGGTATAGTATTAACGGGACGACCTATTAGAAAATGTCCTGGTGTCATAACGTCTAAATTTTCGGGATCTGAGGCTAAAGGAGTAATGGGACGGCTGTTTAAAATTCCCTCTATTTGGGTAGCCACTGTGACAAATTCCTCAATCGTTAATTTTGAATCACCTATTACTCGCTTAAAATAATATTTGGGTGACTTTAGTCCAGCCTCCCATAATCCTCCAAAGTTTGGGGATCTAGGAGGAATAAAGTTCCACTCAATTTCCTCTGATGACAAATAGTTAGCTAGTTTTTGATCAGGCTTGTTCGCCAAATTGTACATTTTCTTCACCTCTGAGTTGGCTCCAACAAATGTCTTTGCATTATCTGTGAATAATTTGGCACTCTTACCCGTTCTCGAAAAGAACCTCTTCAATGTGGCAATAAAGGAATCTGAAGTGAGATCCTCTACAATCTCTAAATGTATAGCACAACTAACAAGGCAAGCAAATATACATACATAAATTTTGTGAAATGTGCCCTTTCTTTTATTTTTATATCTAATTAGAAATGGTCCACAGAAATCAATCCCGGTGCAATTAAAAGCGTAATTTTGATTCACTCTTTCATAAAGCAAATTACCCAACAGTTGTGAAGGGATAGGTTTGGCTTTGAAACAAACTATGCACTCGTGAGTTATTTTTCTGGTCAAATTGCGACCGTTAATTGGCCAAAACCTTTGTCTGAGGCTATTGAGCAAAGCAGATGGTCCGATGTGCAAGTTTTTTTAAATGGAAGTATCGAACAATTAACTTTGTTAGTCTGCTCTTCGCAGGCAAATGATGGGAAATTTAGTTTCGAAATTTAAATTTGCATTAGTTAATCGGCCACCTACACGAACAATTCCATTTTCACAAAGGAATGGATTTAATGATCGTAATTTACTGTTCTGAGGAATCGGAAGACCCTTTTTGATGAGGTTTATCTCATGTGAAAACTCACCTTTCTCGATTTCTCTCAAAATAAATAGCTCGGCATCTTTAATTTCCTTTGTATTTAATGGATCACAGAGCTTGTTACTGGGTTTCCTACTATTATGAATGAACCTAAATATAAAACTAAATATACGAATTAATTTCACGTACTGACTAACCCTATCAATTAACTTTAAAACAAAATTTTCTGCAGAGATTGCAGAAAAACAGAATTTTGGGCAGGTTTCAATTCACTTTACACAATTTCAGAGTATGGAATAAAGTTAGAGTCACTTTCAGGAAACTGTATTCTCTCAGTAAGGAAGGATAGGCCTTTCCACCATAGGGTATTATCGACTAATCGATATGCATACAACCCTCTGGAAACGGCGTCAGCTGGATTAAGGTCAGAGGAAATGTGGTTCCACTGGTAATCTTGAGTCAAATCCTGGATACGGGAGACTCTGTTCGCAACGAAAGTTTTGAGAAGACTGGGTGTCTTGTGGATCCAAGCCAATGCGATGGTAGCGTCTGACCAAAGAAATATCTTGTCAATGTGCATACGTAAGGATGGGACAATCTGTTTTACGAGTTTAGCAAGTAGAAGACAGGCGCATAACTCTAGCCTCGGTATCGAGATGGTTTTCAAAGGTGCGACACGAGACTTGCTGCAAACTAATTTTGAAGAAATTTCAGTCTCACGTGAGATGCACTGCAAATAAATTACACACCCAAAGACAGCAGAACTGGCATCTGCAAAACCATGCAGAATTATTTGTTCATCACATCCTATATATCGAGGGATGGGCAAGGTTTCAATTGCAGGAAGAGTGAGAGTGAATTTTTCCCACTCATTTTTGACATCATCAGGAAGTATATCGTTCCAGTTAATTTTGAGAGTCCATAAGCCTTGCATAAATATTTTGGCCTTGGTTGAAACTGGCCCAATGAGACCCATAAGATCAAAGATCCTTGCAATGCAGGATAACACATTTCGATTAGTGCAAATATCATCTAAGTTAAGTGAAACCTTAAAATAAAAGGTGTCCGACTTTGGTCTCCAAAGCTTGCCTAAAGCTTTGGTAGCCATTTCAAAGGAATCATGAAAGGAGTGCTCACTATTCAAATTTGTGTCATCACACAGCTCTGGATTGTTGGAACTCCATTTATGAAGAATCATACCACACTGTAGAAACATTTCGTTAACTATTTCTTGGTCTCTTTAGCAGTAGGCAAGTCATCATTACCGCTCAAAACGTCGTCAACATAAAAATCTGACAGAACAACGGAAGCCGCAAGTGGAAACCTAAAGCCCTCATCATGTGCTAACTGCTTCAAAACTCTTGTTGCTAGAAATGAAGCACTGGCAGTACCGTAGGTGACAGTTTGTAGTTGATAAGTTTTTACGGCACAATTGAAATCCTTCTTTCATAATATTTCTTGATAGTTTCGATGCTTAGGATGTACTAGAATCTGTATATACATTTTTGTATTTCTGCAATAAAAACATATTTGTGAGTCCGAAACCTTGAGATAATTGAAAATAATTGATCTTGAATAAATTCTCAATTTAACAGAATGTCGTTTAGTGAAAGTCCGTTGGAGGTGGGAGAAGATGCGTCAAAAACTACTCGTGATGGTGTTGTCCTTTTCTCAAGGCGGTAGACACCGTGATGAGGCATGTAGTAGCATTCTGAATTCAGATTATCATCAGCAGTTTCCTTCATGTGACCGAGAATTTCATATTCTTCCATAAATTTAACGTACAATTCTTTCATTTTTGCAGAGTTCAAACGACGCCAAAGAGAATTTAATCGTCTCTCTGCGACAGTTTTAAATTCGCCTAGGACTGCGTTTTCTTTCAAGGGTAATTGAGTGACATACCGTCCATCTTTATCTCTATAGTGATAGTTCACGAAATGCTGTTCACAAAATTCTTCTTCAGGAGACATGATTCGGGATTTCGCTTCAATGGATTCAATTTGCCAAAATCATTGAATGCTGTTGGTTATTTCACCTAATTGCGTTAATAGACCACAGAATTGAGAACTTGAATAACTATTTGTAGATCCACTAACGATGTAACCCAAAACAGTATTTTGAAGGGTTACGTTATCATCGAAAATGCGAAATTTTCCTTCTTTTAAAAGATCAAAGAAGATTTGTGCACCTATGAAGAGATCAATTTTTGCAGGTCTAAAGAAGCTGGGATCTGCAAATGTAATTTCTGAAGGTATTGCATTCGCATCAATATTCATATCATTAGCTGGGGAAAGATCGGTTATTTTTCGTAACACAAGAAATTCTAATGAACTCCGAAAGTATTCTTATCATTAGCAATTGTGGAAAACACTTTTGATTTCAACAACAAAGATAAGTCACTAATGCTGCTCACAGGCACATACGTTTTATGCTTTATCAAGCCTAATCTATTTGCAAATTCTAAACTAATAAAATTACACATCGAACCACTTTCAAGTAGACATCGACCTTCAATAAACATCCATTTCGAATCTGCCACATAAATAAGTGCTGTAGAGAGTAGAACTGATTTGGTTTTCAAACATTTGGTTGTAGCAGAAAGCACAACATTCCCGCTTACAAGAGTAGATGAATCATCATTTTTCGAATGAAATTCTCAGTTTGTCGATTGATGCATTTGGCTCTCTGCCAACTCATTATTTTCCCGAGTGTTTGAGATTGGAAGTTCTCTTTTAGACTTAAGATGGAGCAAAGTGTGGTGAAATTTATCATAGGTTGCACATTTATGATTGGACTTGCATTTATTTAATTTGTGAGGATTCAAACAATTGTAACACAAATTGTTCCTTTTCACCTGTTCAAAACGTTCCCCAGGGCTTATGTTTAGGAATACAGAACATTTATAAATCGCGGAATGTGAATTCGAATTACAAACAATACAAGGTTTGAGTGAAACGTTACAATTGAGCATTAATTTTTTTGTCGATAATTTTGTTCAGGTTGAAATTTGGGTTTAACAGACGCATTTCTGTTTAAACTTTCCAGACCTGGTATCTTTTCTCTAGAAATGAAATAAACACATGCCACGTAGGAACTTCAACGGCATCACTTGACAATTCAAACTGTTTGCGTGTTTCGCGATCGAACTTTTGCAGTAAAATATTCATCAAAAGAATTTCTGACAGATTATTGTTTTCATATTTTAAGGTTTCCAAGGCTCTCAAATTCTTCTGTAATTTATCGATAAGATTTCTTAGCTCCTTTCCGGACTCATGAGATAATTTTTCTAAATTAATTAAAGCGTTTATGTGCATATCTATGATGATGCGTTTATTTTCAATTCGCTGCACTAAAGCTTTCATAAGCGATTCGTAAGAATCATCTGAAGTTTGCAATTCTTTGGCATTACCTTTAAGAGACGCTTGCAAATAAAAAAGCTTCTGCGAATCGTTAATATTATTTTCCGCAATTAAATAAATATATTGTTCTTTAAAAACAAACCAATCGTCATATTTACAGTAAAAACTGGGTAAAGCTATGTCTGGGAGTTTAATGTTAGGTTCTCTCTTTTTTGAATCACGAATAACATAATTAGAATCAGTTACAGTTTCTGAAGAATGGATCAAAGTTTTAATTCTTACTTCCAAGTCCTTGATACGAAAGTAGAGGTCCGTTAAATGTTGTTCATGTTCATCAACTTCATCATCCTCTAAAATGGAATAATACTTTTCTTTTAAATCATCCAATTCGATTTGCAGTTCTTTTGCTGACTCAAGTTTTGAATTTAGTTCGATCGAGTCCCAAATTTTATCTTCATTGTCAACATCACTTTCGATTTTGGTAAGCTTGCAATTTAGAATTCCTGTTTGTCTGTTTAGTAGCTTTATATCCATGGCGTTTCCTCCGGTGAGGCGGTCCAATGTAAGGGCGGGTGCGCTGGTGTTGGTCGTGAACATAGAGTCCTCTATTCAAACAAACACAACAAATTTATTGATACTTTTAAGCGGACTGTGAAACATTCAAAAATGGTGCTGAACGCACGCAACAGACAATAATACGATTCGGTGCTAAGGGCACACTACATTCTATCAGCGGTGTAACAAGAGAAGTGAGTGCTTGCAGAAAGAATTCTTGCGGGGGAGGATGGGTGATTGGCGACGTGAACAAAAAAACTATGGCCTCAATAAATGCCTGTGGTAGTAATTACAGTGTTTTGAAAACAGGCATAAATTACACTCAATGTCATTTATAGGAAAATGCACAAGAGAAGCTGAAATCCTTCGTCAAAAAATTGTAAAATTATTTCTGCCAGAAAACTTGATAAAAATCAAAAGTTTCAACAAAAACACCTTTAGAATCTCCTTAGATAATCTAAATCATAACTTCTGTGAACTCGGAGAGCTCTTGACAGCAGCTGTCAAGGGGAAAATGAAAATCAAAAGAAATACATGTCACGTCTGCGACTATTTATAAGAACTGATAAAGCCCTTAGGAGTATTTTGTACCTTTCATATTGAGGGAATCAGCTAAAATATAAAAATTGCAAATTTTTATTTATATATGTACTTTCATATGTCCTAAAATGTCTGAGCAAATTTTTGAAGATTGCATTACTTTTCTGAAAAAAAAAACAGAAGACAGAATCATACAATTGTAACAATCATACAATTGTTACAATCCTTGCACATTTCTCAATTCGTGATGATTTCCCGTGTTACAGGCAGGGCTCCGAAAACTGGGTTTTTAAGTTACCATATGGGATTATGTTTTTTTTTATTTCAAAAAATCTAAAAATCCGGGTTTTCCCTTGTAATTTAAAGATATAGCAAACAAAAAAATATAGGCTGTCCGAGATAAAAGTATCCAAAAGGTATGGCTTATTTTTACGGAACAACCCATTAGAATTTAAAAAAAATTTGAATAGAAAGAACATCTCACCAAGTTTTAATATTAACAGATTTCGATGTGTGCACCTTTTGTAGCACGACAACCGTCTAAACGGTTATTCGGTTCTCTCCAAGTGACGAATTACTTATATATATATATATATATATATATATATATATATATATATATATATATATATATATATATATATATATATATATATATATATATATATATATATATATATATATATGGTGTTGCATTTGTTACTGGGACTATTAATTTTTCTACTCCTTGAACTTCAAGGACATCGTAATGTTGAAGTAACCAATAATCACGTGGCACTTTCTTATCTGATGTTTTAGATTTCTGTACATCAGCTATCAAACTTAATAATTTTTTACGGGTGAGCAAAGAACTGTGCTCTTTCACATAACGCTTATTTAGTAAAGATTCAAACTTTTCTTTCATTGCAGCATTTTTTTTTTTGTTATCACTTAAAGAATTCATTGTTCAAGGAAATTTAAGGTCTTAGAATAATTGCACTTTAACGTAAGCAAACTAAATTAACGTAATAACAAATGACTAAATTATAAAACTTAAAAAAATAAATGTATCTCAATACCTGATACGTGGAAACAGTATTTGACGAACAGCAGCCTGCACTGTACGTGCAAGCAATCAATTAACCGGAATGAAATGGCGCCAACACGCTAAACAAGTTCTCTCCCTATGGCCTGGAATAGTTCATAAATGCAGTAGGGGTGGGAGATGAATGTATTTGTCTTGCGATATATGATATAGATTATTTTACACTTTAACGGGGTGCAGATCGTTATTCTATGAAGTAACTAGTTAAACCATGAAATACAAGAGAGTTTTACACTTTAACGGACACGATCGATTCTATAAAATAACAGATTTCATACTTTAACGGTAACATATATATATATATATATATATATATATATATATATATATATATATATATATATATACACTCATAACTTTTTTACGCAAGCTCACATTCATATTTCGATAATTTCTATTAATGCGTAATAAGTAAATTTTCAGTATATGCACCATCATTACAGGAACGAGCGAGTTAACGAGAGAACTTTAATTATTTCGCTTCACATTTCCCCACTACACAAATACTACGAATAAATTTTGTTCGAGACTCCTTCTCGCCCTTATTAATACATAAGCTATTTGCATCATAATTTTTAGCTGGAGTATTTCTGCAAACGAAATGATATCAGGGAATGAAGTAAATGAAGAGAAAGTTGCTAATGACATGTCTCAAGCTTTTCATTATCAGAAGTTTTAAACTAATATAGAACTGTCTTTGTAACCAGTTTTAATACAATTGAGCATTTTGGTGTAGAATGCCAGGAAATAGTTTGATTTAAGACTTTCTTCTGTATGGTGCTGAAAGACAAAGGATAATCTCATTTGGACATTGAGACTTGGGCCTGCGTAATGAATTCTTAAAGGAATTGCTAGATGTAAAATTTTAAACTGAGTACTTTGATGTAGAAATTCAGCAGACCCGTGGGAATGCGAAAATATTTGTTTTAATTTAAAATTTATTGCAGGTATCATTTCCAATTTTCACTGCATATCAGTCTCTTTTATATGAACTCCTTTTTTCACTAGTCTTATTAATTTACATCGTATTCAATGATGGCAATTAAAAAATATGCTAAAGATGCAAAATGTTGGGATGGTATAATGAAATTTCCGTTTCGATGCAATACCCTCTCTCGATGAGGTATATAAAGACAAATTTGTTATTGGGTGCTCCAGTAATCAAATATTGTCTTATCTTGCCTTTCTCATTTTGTATACTTATCTTTATCAGACAATATTATTTTAAACTTTGATGTTTCCCTTTGTATAGAAAGGAAAACATCATTATAACTTATTGACCAAGGGTATGCGTTATAACCCATAACCTCTATCTATACGAGGAAACAGGCTGAATATTAGGATGGGCCGAAAAAACTTTTTTATATTTTTTTCGAAATGGCTAGTTGAACAAAGTTGTTACACTTATAGATAAGAAAAACCGTAAAAAAATTTTGTAAAAAATAATATCTTCCGATCGCGTATTAACATCAAAATTTTGAAAAAAAATAAGAAAATGAAGTTTTTTTTTCCAACTTTTTGAAACCCCAAAACGTTTAAAATTTGAAAAGCGCTAGTTTAAGTTCTGTAGGGTAAAGATAATAGTATGTGAATAAAACCCTTGATTATTCAATATTAACTGATCGCGCATTGCCTTAAAAACTAGAGTAAAAGCCGTATTTTGAAGTATTGCAATAAGGCGCTCTTCCACGTTTCTTTTTGATGTAGCCGCATGTAAATGCCCTATTTTATTGGAATTCACTTGTAAGAAAAACCTGGACATGTGTGTCTTTCCAATAAGTATAAAGTGTAAGTGTGTAAAAACCAAAAAGTTTCCAGTTCTAGATCTTTCATTCGTGAATCTTCAAGAAAGTACAATTTAGACAAAATATGGTCTGCAGTCGTACTGGAAACACAAAAATTGGAGAAATGGCAACATAGAAATACCTTGTTGGCTGATTACTATAAAATAAACCAAGGTTCAAGTACTTCGAGCTGAAGTGGGTATAAATGTAAAGAAACCACTGGTCATGAGCAACCCGAAAATGAACAGGAAGAAGGAAACAACGAGAGAGACGCTGAAAGAGATGAGCTTTTCGAACCAGATGAGAGAAAACTGAAAACATTTAAGCCCTGGGAATGAGGATAAAACTTAATGCAACTCCTCTGGCAAGTGATTGGTATGGGGTATTTGACCGCGCTATCGGCGTGATTACGTCTAGTGTGCTCCAAGACTTCGGCATCATAAAGGAGGAAGACTTACCTCATGTTGTCGACAAAAACAAATTGAGAAGAGAAAAATTAGTAACAGACATAATTTGCAGTCCAAAGATATTAATGGACCTTTACGTGGTCTTTACTTTGATGGCAGGAAGGAGGAGATTATGGTGATTGAAAAGATTTGTTTTAAACGTTATCGTTGGACCCAAAAAGAAAAACATTATTCCTTGGTTCAAGAACCATATTCAAAATACCTCTGCCATATTTCACAAACTACTGGGTTTTCTAAAGATATTGCTGTGACAATTGTTACACTTTTGGCTAAACTGAATATTTTTCTGGAGGAGCTCGATTTGATTGGAAGTGAAGGAACGGGCACTAACACTGGCTGGAAAAAGGGTGTCATTCGTCAAATAGAGCTATAAGTTGGTAGACCATTGTAATGGTGTATTTGCCTCGTACATTGCAAGGATATACCATTGAGACATCTTTTTCATCACTTGGACGGAGCTACTGCAGGACCATCATCCTTTAGTGGCGAAGTTGGTCAAAAAATGAAAGCCTGTGATAAACTTCCTGTTGCAGATTTTTTACCTATTGACAAGACTATTCCTAATGCCGACAAGAAAAAAGGTGAATAAAGACGAGCTGTATATCCTAGATATATCTGCAGCAATCAAATTTGGTCAATGCCCAGCAGATTTGGCAGCTCGAGAACCAGGTCCATTTGCACAATCACGATGGTAAGCAGCAGCAAATAGAGTACTCAGACTATATGTCAATGCAGAAAACCTTTCAGATGAACTGGAGCAGCTGGTGTACTTTATTTTGCACTGTTACATGCCACTGTGGTTCCGTATCAAGACAAGTGGTTATTTTTCTGAGGGTCTTAAGATTGTGTTTGATGGAATCATATTAACACGATACCCCCTGAACATTTGCTAAAAATAGTGTACCCGGTAATAGAACGAAACTCATATTTTGCACACCCGAAAAATTAGTTGTGACAATGGTTATGGACAAAAGACAACATGTGAGAGAACTGGGATTACGTCGATTTCTCAAAGCTCGGATAAATTGCAAGAGGAAAACAATTAGAGACTTTAGAGTGCTAACACTTGACTTCAACGCGATCGATTTCGTTGACATGATTAAGTGGAATGTTTGTAATGTCACTCCGCCACATTTGCCTTGGAATTTATCGGACAAATGAATGGAAGAAATGATCAAAACTGGTCAGACCATTGATTTCAGGTCCCACCTAAGTTGTGGAGCGTCAAACTTGTCACTGAAGCTAGCCAAAGTGTGAGCGGTAATGAAGCTATAGATGGCTACATGAAAAGCACTCTGTTGTCAAGGTTATGCCGGATATGTATGTCAGTTTTATGCCCGTATTTTCTTCAAAAGCTGCCATCAATGATTCTGAGTTCAACAATTAAAAATGTGGCATAATAGGAGCTACAAAAGTAAAAAGTGCAGTAAAAACAGAATTTGCAGCAATCTTATGAAAATACTTTAAAAAAAAATATGTTACTTTTGAATGTTTTGTTTGTACAATAAATGTTTTAAACATATATATCTATATCTATATCTATCTATCTATCTATCTATATATATATATATATATATATATATATATATATATATATATATATATATATAAATGTTTCCCTGTCTTTTAATACCCTTTTACTATACATTGCGGACAATTACATTTGAAATGCATTATATCAGAACTTTTAAAAAAAACTGCTGAAAAAAATGATTTTCATATATTTTTAAATATTTCAAAGTGAACGCGGGATCGGAAGGTATTTTTTTTTTCACAAAATTTTTTTACGGTTTTTCTTATCTATATGTGTGACAACTTTTTTCAACTAGCCGTTTCCGAAAAAAGAAAAAAAAAATTTTTCGGCCCACCCTACTGAATATGATACAGGATATTCTATTAACCTGGATGGGGTTTGCTTTATTTACAGGAGAGAATTTCGTTATTATAATTGAAGGTCTTATTTGAATAGCGGTACAACTCTAGTCTTGTTCAGTTTGAGATACAGAACCTTAAAGTCTATGAGTGCTGAGAAATGACTACTGAAGTCTGATTTGTATTGCTCTCTGTTAGCAGCAGAAATAAGCTGGAGGTGTACTAGTTTCAAAATAAGATAGAAATGACTTGTATGAACAAGAAAGTGAGGCTAACTCCATTTAAAAAAAAGTGGAGTTGGACCACTATTCATAAAAGACCTTCACATATTTGTTTCGCTTTGATTTTTTATTTATTAGCATATAGTTTCTTACCAGGTCCTAAAAAAGTGGTACTGATATGGTTATTATGTTTCTATAATAATACACTATCCATGCTTCATCACCTGTTATGAAACAAGGCAAAAATTCATCTGGATTCTTTGAAACAACGCCAAATTGTGCATCGAAGTGTTCATTCATTCACGTGCTTGATTGATTGTTAAGTAAACCCTGCACCCAATTACCGTCAGCTTTCTTAAATACAGATATCCAAGCAGAATATTAAATACGCATCCTAATGTGATTAGAACGATCTCAGGAATTTTGATCACAATTATTCATCTATCCTTTATCAATGTATCATGTAATTTTTATATACAGGGTTATCAGGAAAGAATCAACCGATTACAAAATTTAATATTTTCCATAATTACAAACAGAAAATTATAATTAATATGTAATTGTAAAGGAAAAAAATTTAATTATTTTTTTTACAGATGTTCGATCGCAATTCGTTTAGTCACCCGTATAATATCATTGCGATAATGCCATTTCTTGCCAAACACATTGCGATGTTTCGCTAATAGCTGTATGTAAAGCATCTCAAATGCGTTGTTCAAGTTCGGGCAAACTTGTAGACAAAGGTGGTAGGAACACAATATCTTTTACATATCCCCAAAGGAAGAATTTACATGGGGTTAAGTTCGATGACCCTTTGGCTGTGTAGTACCAAATCATCGTCTGCACTGCGATCAATCCAGAGATGGGGTAGTTCTCTGTTTAAAAATTTACGAACCTTCAAATGCCATGGGGGGCTAAACATTTAACATTTTCCCTTTACTATAACATATTAATTATAATTTTCTGTTTGTAATTATGAAAAATATTAAATTTTGTAATCGAAAGAATCTTTCCTGATAACCCTGTATTTTGTGGCGTAGTGACCTCTGCAGGATAATCGGAAAGTTCAGCATCACTTGGATTCATTCGACAGTGGCGAAAATTAACAAACCACTTGTAAATCATCTTCTAAGTGAAGGTAGAAACTCTTCATAATATGTTTCAACCCTGAATTTATTTTTTTGCAGCAGTTTTTTACCTTATAAGTGATTTATCAACACGCAAAAGTCATTTTTCACCGCTGTGTGAGCAATAAGAAGAGTTCACCGTCTATTAAAAAAGAATCCATTTACCAGACCTGTAACTTTACCTTAATATAAAACTTCAAAATAGTGTTTAAAGTATATTTACTCTGCTCTATGGTATTGCTCTAGTGTAATTGCACCAAAGCAATTAATTCCCAATGTAAGAAATTTTAGAACATTTGTAGACAAAACAATGTAATTTTTAAATATTTAGCATGTTTAAGATTGTACGTAAAAATCATTTCACAACTTTTGTTTAATAATTTTCTTATGACTTTAATTGACCAGTTCAATACATTTGCACCCTGTGGGCTAACCAAAGTATGTAGCTTCGTATGAGACGACAACACATAAAATTTGTGGCTTGGCCGAAATTCAAACAGAAACCCTATTGAAACCAATAATACTTCTTGGCATTAAGGCTGCTGTGTACTGACCCTATTGGATTCACTACCTATTGCTAAATTCCGAATAAATGTTCAAGAATTGTAGACTTGGATTTAAAGATGTACTCCGTAATAGAAAAAGAAATATTACACCTTATTGCATTTTACATTTATTTAATGCAAGATAATTTTTTTAAATTTAAATTATTCGGGGGGGGGGGGAAATCAGGTCTTGTGTTTTTTAAACTCTCATAAATTCCTTTTGTGAACAAAATTTATAAAATTAATCCTGTTGTGAGGTGTAGTAAAGTTCAGGATATCTGAAAATACCATCTTTATTGGATTTTAAGCATTTATGTACCTATGAATAGTAGACACATTTTCTTCATAGGTTAACATTATGGTGAGAGAATCCAATAGCGTTAATACAGAGCAGCCTTAACCACTGTATCATGTTGGAGGTTATAATTATAATCTATGCCGAAAGACAATTTTTTACAGAACAAACTCAAACCAATCTACAATGATGGCCTCTAGCCTGACTTTTTCAGAATATGGGAAAGAAAATACAGTCGAACCTCCATATATCGAAGTAGCAAAATGTCGGAAAAAAATTCGATATATAGAAATTTCGATATATAGAATTTTCGTATAAGAAACTCCATTTTCAATTTATTTGCGAATCACATTAAATGAAAGTTAATAACTAAAAAAATAAATTAATGTGAAAGATTTATTGCCTACTATATACCTATAAAATAACAATAATCTAGTTTGTGGTTACAGTGATCGCAGTTACATTCTTTAAAAAAAACTACGAATATCTTGCTGAAGAGCCAGTTTTGCGGAAAGTTCATCAAAGAAATGCTCGTATTTATTCAGTCCATTAAAATCTTCATCAGGGATGTTTTCCATGAATTCAAGTCCGCGAAGTATTGTTTCAAACGCCAAAAATTGGGAGATTTTATTCTAAAGTGGAATAAAATCTCCTAATATGTCGTGAAAAAAAATTCGATATATAGAGATTTTTTTCGATATATAGAAACAGTTTTTCTATGTAATGAACATGGAGATTTGCTAAGAGTTCGATATATAGAAAATTTCGATATAGGGAAGTTCGATATATGGAGGTTCGACTGTATTTGTTCTTTTGGGAGATAACTAATAGAAAGAAATTATTTTTCTTATTTAATTTTAGGCCTAATAATTGGTGTTAAGAGCTGGGAAATAAATTGACACATGGCTCATTTAATATATTCAGTCTTTCCCAATATATTAATCCAGCGGTGTCAAACTCGATGCGGCCCGCGACGAACATTTTTGCAGCCCGTCCAATATATTGGCACACAATAATATATAATAAAATAACTGACGCAGAATTATAATAACATAGGAAGAATTCGCTAAATGTTTTTTAATGATACTCTTTTTATGCTATTATTAAACAAAATGCATATATTTATGTTGAATATGCTGTAATTAGGTAAATAAACCTACGTTTCTATTAATATTGATTTTTTTTGCGGCCCACCTATAGTTAAACCTTGTTTGTTTGGCCCAAGGTAGCCTTTGAGTTTGATACCCCTGTATTAATCGATCCTTTTTTATGGCGCTTTGGACTGATAACTGTGAAAAAAAATTCTTAACCTACAGGAACACGGAACAATCACTCATTACGCAGAGCCACATAAAAGTGGGTCCATTTTGAGCATTTGATGCTTGGTATTTTCATTAGAATAATGGACACTACCTTGTTTTCTCGGCACATCTTAAGCATCTTTTCGAAAAAACTCTTGGGTTTAGCCCTATAAATTCCTCTCTATGCCAACTATAGGCCTCCAAAAATACTAACACAAGTATAATCTGTAAAATTTGATACTAGGTCATCCTTAAATTACTCCAAGAAAAGACGTTAAAAGATGAGCTTTTGTGAAAAATCTTGGATGGCCTTGAAGTTGCCTAGTGGTAGTGCGTCGGCTTTTGGTACTGAGGATACTCGGATCGAATCCTAACAAGCTTTATTATATACCTCCGTGTCTAGGCGATATGGGCACTTTAAATCCGTAGACCGGCAAGTCTCTCTATGAGGTCAGAGAAGGTGAGAGAGTATTCGATAGATGTTGCCCCCTAGATGTCGCTACTCGAATCGGTCAAAATTTAAGTGGCAATTCGTTAAATCAGACTCCGACCCTTGTGGGGCCATTTAAACCGTAGCTGCACCCTCAGCCCTCTAGGCTATATGGACCTGATTTTGAATTCTTCCTGCCAGGGGGCATTAGAAACAACAACAATAACAAGAAATCTTGGATTTAAGAATTTAAGTAGACCCACATCTATTTGTAATGAATTTATGTCTATAGTCATCCAAAACATATACACATATGTGTTTATAGGAAGTTCGTTTGTGCGCTGACCTGCCTAAATGTGTTGATAATGTTTTGCTATCATCTGAAATAATATTTTGTTATGGTTCACAATACAGCGACCTTCACTTACAACAAAGAGTTACAAACCTGTTCATCATAAGTTGTTTGAAACTCTGCAGTGCTCTGTGGTGTTTTTTAGACTCTAACATAACCAGTTTCTCAGAGTCGACAAATCTTTAAAATCGCTCCTATTGAGGGGAATTCACAAGATTTAACTTTTAAGAAATTATAAGAAAACACCCTCATTCCGTCCCTATATGAACTTCGAATACCCATACCATAAAAATATACTTAAAATAAACTTTGAAGCCTGGTATAAAGGGCTTTTAAGTAAAAACAGGTGATTTTAATGTACCAAGTTATTGGCTTTTATACCAATTGCAGACCTATAATTTCGACTTCTTTTTCAGAACTATAATTTCGACTTCTTTTGTACGAGTCTTTTGTAGAAAGAAATGTAATTTTGCATACAAATTTGATAGACTTAAGCCTTTTATACCAGGCAAAAGATTTATTTTTTTATCAATGCTAACAAATATCTAAAAATCACTGTTTTTGACTTAAGACCTTATACCGGGCATCAAAGATATAAAGTAGTTTAAAATGTCAGGAATTTCAAATATTTTTTCAAATTATCCATAAAAATATTCTCTAATTATGTATTACGTATAAAATATTAATGTTTTTTGTGTAGGGCAATCTCTATATTTAAAGCTACATCAGTCAGTAATTTAGAAAAAAGATTCTCTTATTAAAGGATAATAGAATGCTTTAATTTTTTTTTATTCACCCATTGTCAATAACTGTTCTTATACCCTTTTGTAATCTCCCTCAAGCTATGTCTTAAACCTTAAAAAGCTGACACATTGCTTGAGGTATTTAAAGAATATGTTGCAAAGTGTGATAAATATTTATAAAGGTAAAAAAGGCCAGTCAAATTGTCAAATAGTTAGACAGTTTTTTTGCAGAAGAAAATCTGATTAAAAGACACACGTGGAGTGAAACATACCCTCAGAACTTATTTTCAGCTTTTCAATTCAATATATTGAAATGATGTGCCTCTTTTATACAGTATTTTTAATAACACATAAATTGAGGCATGCTGAAAATATATTGAAATCTAGTGTTTCTTTTATTGAATATTTTAAATGATACAGAAATTTAGGCATGCTGAAAATATTTTGAAATCCATTGCTTCTGCTATTTAGTATTCTTGATGGCACATGAATTTTAGCATGCTGAAAATATATTGAAATACAGTTCTTCTGCTATTCAGTATTTTTTATGACGCATAAATTTAGGCATGCTGAAAATATATTGAAATACAGTGCTTCTGCTATTCAGTATTTTTGATGACACATAAATTTAGTCATGCTGAAAATATATTGAAATACAGTGCTTCTGCTATTGAGTATTTTTAATGACATATAAATTTAGGCATGATAAAATATATTGAAATCCAGTGCTTCTGCCATTTAAAATGTTTAATGACACATGAATTTAGGCATACTGAAAATATATTGAAATCCAGTGCTTCTGCCATTTAAAATGTTTAATGACACATAAATTTAGGCATGCTGAAAATATATTGAAATCTAGTGCTTCTGCAGTTCGGTATTTTTGATGACACATACATTTAGGCTTAATGAAAATATATTGAAATCCAGTGCTTCTTCTATTCAGTATTTGTATTGACACATTAATTTAGGCATGCTGAAAATATACTGAAATACAGTATTTTTAATGACATAGATATTTAGGCAGATAATATATTGATATCCAGTGCTTCTGTTACACATTATTTTTAACACAGAAATGTAGGCATACCGAAAAATGTTATAGGGCGTGAAAATGTAAAACATAATACAGTTATAAACTCAGTACTTTCCCAGTGTGGTCTACTTGAAAAAAATTAACAAATAATGAATAATTCACTTCCCGGAGTAAAAGATTCGTAAATATTTAAACCATTGGATTACACATATA
Source organism: Dolomedes plantarius (assembly GCA_907164885.2). NCBI lineage: Eukaryota > Metazoa > Arthropoda > Arachnida > Araneae > Dolomedidae > Dolomedes > Dolomedes plantarius. The sequence goes on from OU015502.1 coordinate 64,126,457, forward strand.
AATTTTAAGGCTATAATTTGTGATAATTCCCGACCCTCCTTTTAATTTTTCGTCTGGTATATTATCAGGCGCTTACTATGTTTCTTGCGTTTTCTAGCTCCATGTTTCACACACTTATCTGTATCTCATGTTTTGGCATCCTTCCCAGTTTCATTGTTGAGGAATTTTAGAACTCCCTGGGCGGTATTTTGCCTTGGATTGCAATCTAGGTGTACTCGAAAGTTGATACGGACGAAGAAAGCTAAAGTCGCGTTAGAAATCCAAATTATGTTTCGCAATGTTTCGTAACTTGTTGTGTTAGCATAGTAATGTTACTGAGATTAAGCAAAAATATACATCTCAAACTTACATATAGCCTTAGATGTATGTTTCGTACTTATCGTGTACTCCTACAGCTATGTTATTCTGGCACGCTATGAAAGTCTAATTGTTCACTAAATCACCAGAAAAAAATTACAGAAATTTAGGATTTATAATTTCTTTCCTTCCAGCTACTTATCAGTTGAGACATTCTTAAGCCAAGCCAGTTAAGATGACTGCCTACGTTGAAAATGTCATTTTTTGACTATTTCGGACAATTTTATTTTTTGCAAGAATCGTGTAATTGAATCTTTTCTCTTTTCAAAACCGTTTTGATTTTCAGGCTACATAAATTAGAAGTACAGTTATAGTTATTTTGAAAGACATCATCTGATACAAAATTGAAATGACAAACAAATATAAATGCATCTTTTTCAGAATTATGTTTTTTTAGCACATATCTCTACCATTATCATGATATTTCCCATAATCTATATATATAAAACAGTTCCGTAACTGACTCATTCATTCATTCATTCATTCATTCATTCACTGACTGACTGACATACAACGCACAGACCAAACCGCTGGACCTAAAGGGCTGAAATTTTGCATGGCGATTCTTCTAATAGTGTAGGGGTGCACTAAGAAAGATTTTTTTAAAAATTCTTCTTAGATTTTTTAAAATTAAATTTTTAAGCTGTTTTTTAAACTTTTTTTACGTTTGCATTAAAAATAATACATTGAGGGTTATAAAATTTATATCACGAGAAAGATCATAAAAATTCCTTCAAAATGAAATTTTTTTCGAATTTTTAACTCCATTTCCTGATTTTTGGTGAATTTTTAAAGATTAATTTTTAGAATTTAATTTATTAAATGCTGATCACGTGATTTCTTTTTCTGGTACTTTAAATACATTTATTGTCACGTGCCCAAAAAAAAAAGACAAAAAAATATTTTTTTCTTTCTAATGCGGCAGACGATTGGACTTTATTTTGTCTATAAAAATATCCCTTACGATTTTTTTTATAAATATGTTTTTTTTTACATCAATTATATACATTGATCGTCGTATTTATTATAAATATATATATACATATATTTATTATTTTTTTTTGGAATTAATTGCATACATTGACCGTTGTATTTAATTTCAATGTACTCCGTAGCGAAGCGCGGGTTTTCAGCTAGTAATGCATATAATTTGATAAAACGTTCAGGAAATATTTTAGATGCTAGTTTCAATTAAATGACGTACAATAATTGATGTATAATAAATAGAGTTTTATTTGGGGCTGTTTTTATAAGGAAACGAATGACGAATCGGGGAAAATTTTCATATTGGAACACAAAATCATCTGTATTATTTTTACATTTAAAAATTTCTCTTAGATTGTAAGTCATTTTGAAGAGATTTGTCATATGTATCATGTGCGATAATGAAATTAAAATAGTAGCTTTAGAATTTTGTGCAGAGTGATAGGCGTTTTAGCTAAGTTTCGTTAAAAATTACTTCAAATTGACCAATTCATAAAAAAAGTGGTATTTACAGGTAAGTTTTTATTTATATATTTAAGTTTTAAGTGCTATTTTACCAGAAAAGACAAAAAATCCTTTAAATTGGAATTTACAAAAAAAATGGCTCCGAACGTAGGCAGTTAACTTAATTCCACTCTTTGAAATGTTAATGTCAAAGCACATGATTGACTCTTTGTGTTTGTGTGTGTACGTACACAAGAACAGATCAACTTTATGAGTCTGGGAAAATCAACATTTGATGGCTTCTCTCAAATTGCTTTACAAAACGCTCGTAAGGAAAGTCTCACTAAACTTTTCCTCGGCTATACAGGGTGATTCAAACTTCCACTTACAAACTTTTAGGGTTTTGTAGAAAACTCAAAAACAAAACAGAATCACATAGGAATGTATGGACGGAAACGCAAACCTGACGCTTGAGGGCGCTGTTTACTTAATTGCATTACACCTCTTACCAACCTCACTGGATGGCCAAAAATATCACATTTTTTGTAGGAGGTAGAAAACTCAAAAACAAAACAGAATGATATAGGAATATATGACCGGAAACGCAAACCTGACCAGCTAGATGATAACGAAAGATGCAGAAATGTTTGCTTTTCATTTCTACATCTCTGTTTATCCTCTAGCTGATCAGGTTTGCAACTCCGGTGATACATTCATATGTCATTCTATTTTGAGTTTTCTACCGCTCAAGAAAAATGCGATCTTTTCCGGCCATCCAGTGGGGTTGGTAAGAGGTGTTTTCCGATTAAGTAAACAGCGCCCTCCAGCGTCAGGTTTCCGTTTCCATTCATACATCCCTATGTGATTCTGTTTTGTTTTTGAGTTTTCTACCTCCCCTAAAAGTTTGTACATGGAGTTCTGAATCACCCTCTATAATTAATACGGATTTCATAAACATAAATTATTTTCAAAAACTAAAACAAGCAAACTGCTTAAAAAGATATTTATTCAATTTCTCAATTAGCTGCAATTCTAACTGAAGTATTATACACATTTTGACTATCATGTATTTACATAGCCTCCCCCCAAAAAGATAACTACAATTATACTGGCAATGCGATAACGTGTTTGGTGTTCAGGTTGTATAATTTAACATGCAAATGCCTACACATTTTCACTCGTGATACTCCATTACCACCATATCAAGCACAAATAAATAATAAAAGTGTCCCAGCTTAACATTTATCTTAGATTTTTCAGATGCATGAAGAATTTATTAAATAAAATGTACTCTAATTACTCACAGAGCAGCATATCTTTAAATAAATTATTTCTTGCCAACATTCTTTTCTTGCATGTATCTCCATGATAATACCCAAGGAAGACAATTTAGCTATCTTACCCTTTCGGGAATATATATTTTTTCAGCGCCCATTTTTTTTCCTGGAGTAAATGAATATAGTACTTAAACGTATTGTCATGAGAAATTTTAATTACTATCTATTAAAATGAAACATTCTTTCGCAAGGTATTGCATATTTGATTAAAAGCAAATTAACCTGCAAAAAGCCGGTGTTTTTTAATTGTTTCCGATGGGCTGCTTTTCTTTACCGGGTAATGTAATGAGATTTCCATTGATTATCACATTTTATGGATATTTTTAGATCAAGATTTTGGCTTTCCCCTTTCCTGCACAGAGATATTTTGTGGTACGTGGGAAAAAGTGCCTCAAAATATAATATTGGATTGATACCAGTATGAAATGTTAATTATAGAATCATATATTCTCTTGTGCTAAATGTTTTTAATTTATTATTTATTTTTTAGTAAAAAATAGTGTTTATATTCATAAAACATTTCAGTCCATTAAAAAAATATTCGATTTTAGTGATGTATTATTTGCAAAACGAATAAAAAATTTGTTACAGATAAGAAAAAACAACTTAATTTAATGTAAGCCATACTAAAACCATATCGGCAAAAAAAGTGACACAATTACAAAATGTCATTTTTGAGGTTATGTCATTGAAAAATACGTATGAAATGCTTTATCGTGCAATAAAAGCGACGCATCTATACTTCGCAATTTATCCACATCAGGTCAGTTGTATCAGTTTCATTATAATGCTAGTTGAAGCTGTATAGTATTATTTAAGTTGAATTTTATCAAATGCTACATTTTTGAGTTGTGTCACTTTTATTGCCGGAGTATGATACGGAAAATCTATTTATGTTTGTTACACCGTAAATATTTCAGACATTAACAAACCTATTTGCTTGTAGTGATGTATCATTTAGGAAATGAAGAAAAAATGTGTTTGAGACAAGATAAATCAACTTACTATTGTTTAAGCCATAATAAAACAAGATGGGAAATGAATTAATGCTTGTTACACCGTGAATGTTTCAGATGACTAGAAAAATTACTTACTTGTGGCGATGTATTATTTGGGAAACGAGTAAAAAGGGTATTTGAGACAAGATTAAACAACTTAATATAAATTAAACTATATTAAAACCATATGGAAAACGTATTAACGTTTGTTATATCGTAAATGTTTCAGATCATTAAAAAATCATTTGCTAGTAAAAATGCATCATTTATAAAATGAAAAAAATATATTAGAGACAAAATAAAACAAAATAATACAGTTTAAGCCATATTAAAACCATATGGAAAATATGTTTATGTTTGTTACAGAGTAAATGTTTCAGATCATTAAAAAATTTACTTACTTGTAAAGATGCATCATTTAGAAAATGAATGAAAATACACGTTAAAGACTGTATAAAACAACTTAATATAATTTAAGCCACAATAAACCGTATGGAAAATTCATTTATGTTTGTTACACAGTAATTGTTTCATATCATCAAAAAATTGTTTGCTTGTAGAAATGTATCATTTAGAAAATGCATAAAAAATCCAGTTAGAGAATTGCGGAAATAACTTAATGTAATATACACCATATAAAAACCATATGGAACATGTATTCATTTTTGAACAGAAAGCGTTCCATATCATTAAAAAAATTATTTACTTGAGCGTTTTATTATTTGAAAAGGAATTTTTAATAATGTCTTCGAGACAAGATACAAAAATTTAATATAATTTAAATCATATTAAAGCCATACAAATAAATGACTTTATATTTGCTATTTTAGAAATAATGTCTGAAAGAATATCCTTTGTGCTATCTTAATACTTTTTCGCTAGAAGTTATAGGTAAATTTCTATTACGCTTTACTATGCGTACCTTTGTTTGCTAGGGTATTTCGCTACTTTATTTTATGCAGCGTTATGAAATAGTGATTATCTTTCTCTCTCTCTCTCTCTGTATATATATATATATATATATATATATATATATATATATATATATATATATATATATATCGTGCGTATGACTACGCCCGCTATATTAAATGCTGTTGTAATCGATGGTGGTCCGGTGGCGTCAAAGAAGGTAATCTAACTCAAGAAAATCACATTAATCCAGTTTAATCATGTTTATTTCTTCTTCCAGCAACCATTTCTCCAAAATATCGTATCTCTGAGCGCTCGCCATTTCGGAATTAGAGACGCGGCGAACACACAAGTCCATCCTCAACGAATTTCTCCCGCGCTCTGAAAATCTTCTTTGTTCTAAGTTTTATTAACGCGCTACCGACGCTCATTAATTATTCATTTTGTCATATCGAATGTTGGTTTCGCTGAACTAAGTATTTCTTTTCTTAGCGCCAGCTTCAAGGCTACGTCTACCTAAAATCCTCTGTGTGGTTCTTCGAAATTGAATTAAGAAGACCCATTAATTCTATTTTCACTGCAAAACACTACGCCGATTATTTGAACTCCCAGACTTTTTAATCGTTAAATCCTATATTTTAATAACTAAAATCCCGTTTTAAGGTAGCGCGATCACCCCCATATTTAATAGACTTATATATATATATATATATATATATATATATATGTATGTATGTATGTAGGGTGATTCAAAATGATTATAGCAATTACAAACGGCTATAACTATTTAATCGGAAAGAATTTGTGGATAAGAATTACACTGAATGTAAAAGGAACTTCACAATTATTTTTACATACTCTATAAATGTTCTCTGTGACTCTCCTTGGGCACACGGACAACATCTAAGCAATAGTCCATTTCACGCCATACATTCTGAAGAATATGAGGAGTCACGAACGCAAGCGCATTAAAAAATGCGTACTTTGAGTTGTGGATGTAATCTGTGAAATCTGTATCTAGCTGTGGCATGCGTATTTCATCTTTCAGCAAGATGGAACACACCCATATTGGGGTAGGGAGGTTCTCACAGTTTTTAACCAGCATCTTCCAAAGCGTTGGCTCGACCGAACTGGAGATTCCGACGATGTGTTCAGCTCTTGGCCACCTAGATCTCCGGACTTGACACCCTGCGATTTCTTTTTATGGGGTTAAGGGAAAGACCCTGTGTATGTGCTTCCTTTGTCGAAAATAATTCCAATACTCAAACTGTGCATTTCTAATGCACTTGTGTTGGTGACTCCTCATATTCTTCAGAATGTATGGCGTGAAATGGACTACCACTTAGATGTTGTCCGTTTGACGAAGGGGAGTCGCATAGAACATTTATAAAGCATATAAAAAAAATTTGAAATTACTTTTACGTTCTGTGTAATTTTTATTGATAAATTATTTAAGATTAAATAGTTTTAGTCGTTTGTAATCGCTATATTCATTTTGAATCACCCTGTGTATATGTATATATATATATATATATATATATATATACATAGTCACGCAGACAGATCGAGTGATTAACAAAGAAAGCACAATTTAGATAAACGAGACTTTTATTCACAGCAAACGAGTTAACATGCACCCAGCTGGAACCTAACTGACTTCCCATCAACTTGAGGGAAGCCTTTTTTATATACTAAAGAAATTTATATAATTATTTAAATTAAGAGAATTAACATAGTTTGTACTTTCCCGAAGCTTCGAGAAAACGAACATAATTAACTAAAAAGAACATGAAATACATTCGACAGCCCATCTCGGGTCTCGAACCGGTGACCTTCTGAATTGGAGCCCAGTGCTTTAGCCGTTCGGCCACGCCGTCGCCGAGAATGGTTGTAAATATGACAGTATATATACACATACATACATACATATATATAGATGTGTGTGTGTGTGTGTGTCTATGGGTGCGCATGACATATGGTGCAACTGTAAAAATTATATAGGACAAATTTTATTTGAATTGGAAAATTTAAATCCTTTTAACTCAGTTACAAACAGAAATGTACAAAATATTTCTTTTACATATATAAATTTTGTTTCAATGATCAATATCGGGAAGAAAATTTTCTTGCCAACCGAACTGCAACGATATGCAGTGAAAATGTTAACGCTTGGTTGAAATTATGCGCAATAGTTTCACCCATGTAGCCTAGAAGAAGTATAAATTGCATGTAAAACGAATTTATGCTTCACTCACCCGGAAAAAATGAAGCTAATCAGTACAAAGCCATGATTATCTCAAACATCACACGTGCCAAAACATACAACTAATTTGCCTACTTTCTCTTGCCGCATTGGATTCTGAAATGTCTAGAGAATAAGTCTGTAAGACAGACATACATAGCCTTTGAACTTTTTGTTTCATGTTGCACTAGATCACTATAAGAATGTATAAAATCTCTTTATCGGATGCATACGTATTAACCGCAGTCCCTGTGTCTCGAAATAATAATAAAACTGATCGTGAAAGCGTTCTGATGTCATACAAATTAGTCATAATAAGTACTTTAATTTGTTTTTGGACTCTGAAAATTATTTGTTTACTTCTGTGATAATATGCTCGCAAAACGTGAGGGGTGTGTTAAATTAGTTCGTTAGATTCTAAGAATGGGTATTAAATTCTGGCAGAGATAGTATATATAAGGGTATGTAATGAGCAGCAAACAGCATATTGCATCACCCAGTTTATCACTTAGTAAAGTGTTATAAGACCACTCTCATAAAATAGTTTTGTAAACAGCTACACATATAACCAAATATTTTTTAATATTCATTATTCTTCCTTATTTAATGATTATTTTGTGTCAAATGCTGTTTATTGGCTGTCATTGAGTGTTATACAGGGTGGTCATAAAAATACTTTGCCGATATATGGATCGCTAGCGGCTGTTCCGTTCAACTGATCGATATGAAATTTCAGATATAGTGTTTCAGAGGTATGAGCTCGAGATTATGTGAACGGCAACAAAGTGGCGCTCACGGTTATAGTTATAGGTAGAGAAACTCGAAATTTTCGAATGGCCACGTCCACTTTTTCCCGTCGCAAAATGCTCAGCGAATGCACAAAACCTAAAGAGCGTTGGAATGGTACGTGTATCACAAAAAACGGATGCGTTATGCACGCACAAAAAACAGCTCTGCGAACGGCAAATACCAATTTTATAAACAGACAACATAAAATATATACATACATAATGTCATAGTACACATTATACAAATACCATCGCTTCATTCATTACTAACTGATGTATATCTATACTGATATTAAACGGAAATTCTCAAGCATTTCCTCAACACTTCCTATTGCTACATCAATCAGTACTTCGGGCTGCTATGTACTAACCCCATTGGATTCGCTCACTTCAATGTTAACCTATTGAAAAAATTTGTCGACGGATTGCCGACTTGGATTCAAAGATTTTTTTTTTTTTTTTTAAATTGTACTCTGTCATAGAGAACGAAATTTTACATTTATATACATTTTTCGTTTTTTTTTAATGCAGATAATATTTTAAAATTTAAATTATTCGGGGAAAAATCTGGTATAGTGTGTTTTAAACGCTCATAAATTCCTTCGGTGGACGAAATTTATAAAATGAATCCTGTGACGCTTTGCATAGAAGTTCAGGCTATCTGACAATACCAATTTTATTTGATTATTTGCATTTATGTACCTCTAAATAGTTGACAAAAATATATTTTAAATAAAAAATTTGGGGGCAGCGTTAACCCCCCTATAGAGAGAGAGCCATGACAATACCTCAAAATGTCAATCCTAAAGGGGGTGGAATTCATAAAGGAAGTGGATAGGGGGTGTCCTTCAAAATTATCATAGATCGAAATGCAACAATATAATTATTGTTGAATTTCGAAAAAAAAACCTTCATTCACCGTTTTTACTATATACTTATTGATTTAAAATATTGCAATAAAAATTACAATAAACAATTCCAAATATTTAATTGATAAGTATTAACCTTTCAATTAAATATTTGGTAAGGCTTAAAAAAGTAAGTGTACATATAAGCTTCATACATTACATTGCCAACCTGGGTGTATGAATCGGCTCTGTATGAGATCATCTGATCTCAGTGTGTCAAGCGTTAAGGCTATATCTCATTTGTTATTCTGCCAGGCGAAAATTATGGATTCATCAACTAAATGTTTTACACGAAAATATGATTTAATTTATGAAAAACTTAAAGGGGAGACCTCTTTTAATGACGATATCATGGAGATTAGTGTATAATTTTTTTTTTTAAAATTAACTATTGTTGGTAAAAGGTGAGCAACTGGCACTCAGGCCATTGAGCTTTCCAGTACTTTGGTGCAACGTCGTTAAAATCCCAGATGGCCTGCATCGATAAATTGTCCATCATTATATATATATATATATATATATATATATATATATATATATATATATATAGTATATACACTCAAGAGCCAAAACATTATGACCACCTGTCAATAACGAGTTGGCCCACCTTTGGCGCGCAACACAGCTTCAACCCGCCTTGGTATGGATGCCACAAGTCCTTGGTAGATGGCCGGAGACAGATTGTACCAAATGTTTAAGCAACGGTCACGCAAATCCGAGATATTGCGAATTGGTGGTCTTTGAACTTTGAGCTGCCGTCCCATGACATCCCAAATGTGTTCTATCGGATTGAGATCCGGTGAGTTAGGCGGCCAGGACATTAACTGGAATTCAGCATCATGTTCCTAGAACCACTCCAACACAATTTTAGCCTTGTGACACGGGGCGTTGGCCTGTTGGAACATTCCATTTCCAGCTGGAAAAACAGAGGCCATGTAACGATGCAACTGGTCCGCAATGATGTTCAGATACCCTATAGCATTCATGGTCTGCTCTACCACAACCACGGGTCCCAGAGACGCCCAAGAGAACGTCCCCCAAATCATAATACCACCACCACCGGCCTGTGTATGACCTACTGTACATTGAGGGAGCAACAGTACGCCTGGAAGACGGCGTATCCTGACACAGCCATCGGCGTGATGAATGACAAACCGTGATTCGTCTGACCAGGCAACTCTCTTCCACTGATCCATGGACCAGTCGCGATGTTCCCGGGCCCACCGCAGGCGCAGTTGGCGATGACGCTTGGTCAGCAAAGGTACACGAGTGGGACGTTTGCTGCGTAGCCCCATATCCAACAGTGTTCGCTGAACAGTGTGCTGCGATACTATTCTACTTGGCCCTGCATTGTATTGGGCTGTCAGCTGAGCCACTGTCTGGCTCCGGTTTTGCTTCACCATGCGAGACAGTCTCCGACGACCCTTTTCTTTGATAGCGCGTGGACGTCCAACACCATGTCGTCTACTGCTGGTTTCACCGGCATTCATCCACTTTGCAGAAGTACTAACAACTGTAGGTCGCGAACAACCCACGAGTCGTGCAGTTTCGGAAATACTTCTTCCGAGCCTTCGAGCCATTACAATCTGCCCTCTATCAAAGTCGCTTAGATCCGCAGCCTTTCCCATCACACACAGAAGTAAGTGAAATAATGATTCTTCAGACTCTCCAGCAGCAGTTAAATACCACTTCCACCTGATCACGTTCCTTCCACGTCATCCAGGCGAATTCATTGCAAAATGTTGGGGTGGTCATAATGTTTTGACTCTTGAGTGTATATATATATATTTGAAAATTTATCACTACGTGAGTTGATGAATTTGGGAACTAAATATAGATTACCTAGTTCTTTTAATAATAAAAACATTATAAATTTCTAAATACTGATTTGGATAAATTTATATATAAAATAGCTATTATTTATTCTATCCCAACAGAAGCCTTTAATCAATGGAAAATTAATTTACTGAATTTTGTACAGTGTAAACTACCTAATAATAGTTATTTCTTTAATAATTCCCATAAACATCTAAAAAAGCTATAAAAAAATTACAAGAATGTTTTATTATAACTTATATAGATAAAGCAGCCAATAATTATGTAATTATTAGTAAAAAAATATTTTACTATTTGTTTAAAAAAGACAGCTAGACAATAGTGATCTATTTCAACCATTAAAAGATACTATTATTAAGAAAATTATAGCTAAATTATAAACTTCTAGGTATAACAGCAGAAAACTATCACTTTCCTTATATCACTTTAGTTCCTAAATTTCATAAAACACCTATTGCTTTTAGAGATGTTACCAGTGGTCACAACACTTATGCTACTAAAGCAAGTGTTATATTATTAGATTACCTAAAATTAATTTTTAAAATAATAATTTATGGTGTTTGTCGTATTATTGATAATAGCTTTAGTCTTATTACCAAACTACAAATAATAAATTAATGTAAATCATTAGTTACTTTTGATTTTTAAGACTTATTCAATAATATCAATATAAATGATTTAAATAGAGTAATTATAACGTTAGTACATAATAATATTCAATACTTATGTAAATAGTTTAATCTTACTCATTTCAATAGGCTTT